>VHKM01000752.1:0-642025 GCA_007210695.1 Neogobius melanostomus
GTTTCTTTCAAAAATGCCACTCTGCCATAAGGCCAGATTTGTGCAGTGAACGACTAATAGTTGTCCTCTGTACAGTTTCCCCCACCTGAGCTGTAGCTCTCTGCAGTTCATCCAGGGTCATCATAGGCTTCTTGGTAACAGCTCTGGTCAGTGCGGTCCTTGTTCGGTCAGTAAGTTTAGGAGAACAGCCGGGTCTTGGTAGGTTTGCAGTGATGCCACACTCTTTCTATTCCTGGATGATGTATTTAACTGTACTTTGAGAGATGTTCAAAGCTTTGGAAATGTTTTTATAACCTAACCCAGCTTTATACTTCTCAATAACTTTATCTCTGACCCGTCTGGTGTGTTATTGGACTTCATGATATTGTTTAGTGACCAATATACTCTGACCATATAGCTCTGAGGCCCTCACAGAACAGCTTAATTATACTGGGAGTAGATTACACACAGGTGGCCTCTATATAATGGTTAGGGCAAGGTGTGAACATTCTACAGTCATTAGGAATGTTATAAAGGCAATTTAATGCACTCAGAAAATGCTGTATGAATACTTATGCACGCCCCACTTTTCACTTTTCTATTTTTAAAAAAATAACAGAATCATGTATCATTTTGCTTTCACTTCACAGTTGTCTGTTACTTGTGTGTGAACTTTCAGTAAAAAATTCAAAATAAAATCTTTATGTTTAGGGTTGTAAACATAACAAAATGTGAAAAAAGTGAAGCGCTGTGAATACTTTCCGGAGGCACTGTACCTATGATGAAAATTACAGGCCTCTCTCATCTTTTTAAGTGGGAGAACTTGCACAATTGCTGGCTGACTAGATTTGTGCAGTGTACGACTAATAGTTGTCCTGTGTACAGTTTCCCCCACCTGAGCTGTAGCTCTCTGCAGTTCATCCAGGGTCATCATAGGCTTCTTGGTAACAGCTCTGGTCAGTGCGGTCCTTGTTCGGTCAGTAAGTTTAGGAGAACAGCCGGGTCTTGGTAGGTTTGCAGTGATGCCACACTCTTTCTATTCCTGGATGATGTATTTAACTGTACTTTGAGAGATGTTCAAAGCTTTGGAAATGTTTTTATAACCTAACCCAGCTTTATACTTCTCAATAACTTTATCTCTGACCCGTCTGGTGTGTTATTGGACTTCATGATATTGTTTAGTGACCAATATACTCTGACCATACACTGTAATAAAAAAAACGCCATTTCAACTCAAAGATTTAAGTCATAAGACTGCCACCACATTCTTAAATTGGAAATACCAACTTAAATATTCAAGTTCTGAACGACAGTTCGTCCAACTCACGTTATTTTGTTCATGTAATTCATGTATTATCCTTATCTCAATTTATATTTTTCCCCCTGTACAACTTATCTTCTATTATTAGCACAATGAAAATGTTATTGCTTGCTCAACTTAATTTCTTTCATTGGCGCAAGTTAATTTCTATTTCTTGCTAAACACATTTTCTTTTATTGCCTCAAAGTAATTTCTATTGCTTGCTCAACTTAATTTCTTTAATTGGCAAAAGGTAATTTTTATTTCTTGCTAAACTTAATTTCTTTTAACACAACCTGTTTACCTATAGGACAATGTAGTTACAACTGCATACTTACTGACATACCCATTTGTCAATGTATGCAAAATCATAATTTATGCAATAGTTAAAAATGTAAAAAAGACAAACGTATATAAACAAACAGAAACTTTATTAATTGCAGTTTTTTTTTTTTTTTCAAACAGTCATAAATCAATAAAACTGTTGGCTTACACAAGCCAATCTCAATGCCCAGGAAATTGTGAGGATCCAAATATCCCATTGAGCACTCCAACAATATGAATTTCCTTAAAAGTGCAACGTTATACTTGTATTCAAATGTACATACATTTATGAAAAATGTACAACTATACAATTAATACTGATAATTGGGCAATTACACACCCTGACATTTCAAAGTCTTATGTGTACAACCTCTGGAGGAGACCAAGTGCCTCAGTGGCCCCAAAATGATCTCTAGACCAAGCCTTGGCAACCACCGCCCAGCTTCTTTCTGAAGGATTAATTTTCCACGTATTTTTTTATTAAGTCTTAACAATTGAACTATTTATTTAAATCAGGAGTCAACATTCCAGGATTGAAGAAACATCTGTTTTTGGGATATGCCCACTCAACTACATGCAAATTCTCACAAAATGACCAACCTAGTCCTTTTTCGTATCGATTTAAATGTTATGCAGTGCAGTACTTGCACCACCATTCTATCCAATCTAGAGTATCTCAAAGGTGTCAAAATATGTCTCATACATAAGTTTCTACATTACATCTGTTAAGTACATCAACTGTACAACTGAACAAGATAAAAGTTGAACTCTGCTGTGTAAGCCATGTAAACTCTTGCTTGCTGTTATCAATTTGGGATACACTAATGTATCAAAAAAAACAAAAAAACACATTTTTGTACATGTCACAGAACCATATACTGTATTAAATATATTTTTATAACAAAAATAAAAATCTATGAATTTCTAACCAGCTTTTAAAACCACAATAATTACAGCAAAACGGCTTAAATGTTCAGAACATTATGGCGTTAGTTAAGCCATGACAGATTTCAGACCAACAGCTTAGTTTTGAGGCTTCTTACCCGTCGAGAGCAGTTGGGCGTTAGTTCCATGAAAATGTGTTGGACCACTTCAAATGTGTACCTGAGCTCTTTTGGAAACTCCATGTTGAGTCCATAAAGGAGTCCAAACAGGTAGGCAAAGGCAGAGGGAAGGTCTGGCAAATCAGCAAGAACAATGTCCTCCTCTAACACAATGGCAAGGTTTACCACTGTGGGCACTGAAGCAGGTCCAACGTCGTCCTCCAGAACAGTGAGGATGCCCACCTTCACACCTTTGACAGATCTCTCAACTGGATCTGTGTCCTGTTAAAAATAAAGAGGGTTGTAAAAAACGTTGCAAGTTTATAGATTACAGTTGGAAAAAATTTAGGAATATAAACTTACCACGCAAGTCACAAACAGTTTGCCCTCTGTGTCGCGTACAAACATGGGTAATCCTTCAAGAGAGATATTTCGTCGATGCTGGACTAGGTTTGACACCTAAAAAAATAAAAAATAAAATCATCAATTCTCTTTTAAGTCCTACCCATAGATTTATAATAAAACTCAAGGACAGGACTCTCCTTCCCTTTTTATTTGGTGAGCTATTTTTTGCCTTACAAAAATGTCAACAAGCTACTTGCACTTCAATAATATAAGTAGCTCTTTTTACAGTATTTACCTATATGCTTGCAGGCTGTGTTCAATGTGTGAAAAATTTGGTCATCCATTTCAAAATTGAAAAAATATATAAAGTAAAGTACAAATATATAAAGTAAAGATTAGATAATTATTCAATAAACTAAAAGAACAACAAGCCCTGTACTAGGGCTTTACTCCGGCCACATAAAAATGTGCTAGAGGAGGAGCTGGGACATGCAGGGGCGGGGATGATGTAGGCTGTGAGAACATGAGGCTGCCTGACGTCAGCTATCACTACTGACGTCAGCCACCACTGCAGAGCCAATTCCTTCAAAAGCGGTATATTTTTACTCACAAGAGGGTGCCACACAGACAGTTTTAGGCTCAAAATTAAGACTTTACCACTATGGAATTGAATGTCATAATAACCAAGACATGTAAACAAAACTATTAAACACCCATTTATACTGCTCATCAGCCCTAAAAGGTTGATTTGGGAGGTTAGTTGAACCAAGCAAATTTTCTTCAGTTTGGCAATACTACATTTAAAAGCTTCTTGAAAAAAAAACAGAAGTCAAAATAGCAATACAAATTAGACTAAAACAAGGATGAAAATGCAACAAAAGAGTGACCAAAAAAGTGACAAAAAAGACATAAAAAAAAGCGAATATGTAACAAAAAACAGAATAGTGACAGAAAAGTGACGAAAAAGTGACAAAGTAACAAAAGACAACAAAGTGACAACCACACGAGGAAAAAGATCCATTTAGATGGGTTTTGTAGGTCTTAGCTTTCAAATGAGGTGTTACACTGGCCTTTTAGATTTGGATAAATCTTAACTGGTGCAAGTTATAACTGCAGGCAGTGCAAGAATGTTCCATCCTCCTTGAAATGTTGCAGTAAAGTGGTATTCGTATTTTTTGATTATTTGCCTTTTAATTTTGTACAGTAGAAAATTATAAAAATCACCCTCATTATCTCAACCTACAACAATACAAATCACAAGTGTCCAACCATAGAATGTGTGGATTACCTGCTCGTCAAACCTCTGCAAAAGGCGGTCCATTTCTTTGTTGAAAGCAGCTTTTCTAGCCCGGAACAGTTTAATCAATCTGATGGAGTATGTATCAAGGGCAGTCATGAAGGTCTCCATCAAGTCCTTGGTGGTGATGCGCTTAAACTCTGCACAGATCTAAAATATTATACAAAAGAAAACATTTATGCACAGCATAAACTGACTATTTTCAAGTGCGACTGACAAACATACCTGTTCTTCCAAGAAGAGTGCAGGCCATCTGAGCTGTACTTCCATGACCAGGGGCTGCATCTCCACAATTTCTTTTCTTCTGAGAGAGAACGTCAGGTCCATCTTTTGTTTGATGAGTGGCATGTCCTTTCCCCTCTTTTTCATTTCATCCACCAAAATGCATCTTTCTTCTTCGAGGGCATGGTCATCATATTTTTCTGGATGTTGAGGCATAAAATTAACTTCCCCTCTCCTAGGTTTCTTTAAAGTGAACCTACTAGATTCACCGTCATCACCTTCTCTTCTTCTTTTTCGATTGACCGCAACCTCAGTACAACCAGCCTCACGCAGCTTTGAACGGTAGTTGCCAAGCTTATACTTGATACTGTCGCCCCAACCATCATACCCTGAGCCACGTCCAGGATCCTTGAGGCAGGGGTGTTTGGCAACAAGCTCAGCGGCAACAGATGTTACTTCATTTTTATCAGGGTAGGCTTTGATTGAAAATATTTCTTCAGCCAGCTTGTCTAGAATTCCTATCTTCATGTCTCTTGTAACCTCCAAACTTGCTCCTGTTTTCTCATACACCTCATTGCCCTTCCGAAGTTTTAATTCAATGTCATAAGAAAAAGAAGGAATCGGGAATTGATGTGGCCACTGTGACGTGCTACGCATGTAATTCTGAATGACTGAAGATGGGCTGTAAGACGCTGATGAAGTGAGACTGGCGGTATCAAGGGATGAGATGGAGGCAGTATCAGATGGAGTTTGGGGTTCAGGGGCTGATGTATGATTCCAAACAAGGTGCAAGATGGCTCGTTCTGTGGGTAGCTCATTAATGTCAATTAGGTTGCAAGGAAGGTTATCAAAATCCGGGTCCTCGTACTGTATTGTGAATTCCTCTTCAATTCCCAGCTTTACCTTGAGTTCATTTTGAAGGTGTTCCACAGATTCAGGGAGAGCCGGCAGTTGAATTTTTCGGACAAGTTTGGGATTAATATTCACTCGCAAAATTAAAGCCTGTGGAGAAAAAAAAAATATATATATATATTTACTTTTCTTTTTTTTGCAAGCATCTAGTACAATGTACATACCATCACTTTTAATTCAGCAGGCACGTAATAGGCGTCACCATCAACTTTCCGGTCACATAGTATGCAGTCAATGGGTGGAAGTCATTTAAATCCTCAGGATCCAGTAGTTCAAGATCTGTGTAGCTGCTGTCAAGCTGATATGATCTGTAATGTTCCATATACCACGATGAGAATTTCCCAGCAACGAAAAGAACCTTCTCAGAGTCAATTAAAATGTTCAGTATCCTGTAGAATTCAGGCAGCCCACTAAGTTCTCCAGCAGAAATTATCATGTCTTTGGCATACTGGGTCCCATGCAAATAAACACATTTAGCAAATGACACAGTCTCTTGATGTGGGTTTCTCTCTTTTACAAGTGTCAGGAGTTTTTTTTCCAAGCAAGAGATGTCCACTCTGTCAATGTTGTCAACATGCAGCTTTGGTTTAAATAGGTGTTGTCCATCTATGAAGTACGCCAACATTTGTTGATGTTTCAAGGAGAGTGTCACCAATATATTCTTAAAGCACTGAACATCATGCACCACTCTTTTAAAAAAGCTGTGCTTCGATTCAAACCTCATCGTCCACAGGTCAATTAAGGGCCCAAAGCAACGCACAAGATGAGCATAATGTTCAATAAAGTGGTGTTTGGGTTTCAGTTTAAACTGGGGGAATGTCACGATAAGAAGTTTGCGATGGTCAACTATTTTGTTCTCCAAGTACACCAATCTTCCCTCTGATATAGTTCTAGAGACAACAATTTCAACAATTTCTTTAAGGTCCATTAATATTTCCCAAGAGGGCTCATGTTCAGGAATACAACCACCAATAAGAAGCGGTAATAGACGTAAAAGTGTCCAGTTTTCGTGTCCGTTACCACTGAGTCTTCCGGTTACAAAACTGGCTTTTGTAATTTGCTTTGGCTTGTTAATCTTATCAGAAAATTTATATGGAAACAATTTCAGACGTTTGTTTAGTCCATCAAATGTAATAAACCCCTTTCTAATTAATTCTTTAAGACATAAACATAGTTCCACAGGGATGACACCTTCAAAGAAATCATGTAATATATCTGGTGGAAAGCCAGTGATGGGATGAAAGTAAGACAAGGTACTCAATGCACAGGCCCCTTTGACTCCACACACAATTTGACTGTCAACACACTGAAGCTCTTGCAGGAAGGTGTTGTGCTGTTCTACAGTCCTTAATTGAAAATCCTGTGGTTTAACAGTTGCAATCTGGTCACGATCTATTGTACAGAATCGACAAAACTTGCCCGCATTAAAACACTCCGTGAACCCAGCAAGGCTGTGAGCCCCTAAGTTATCAGCACAGACACAATGTACAGTTCCCTTTACAAACCTATTGAGAGATTCGATAAACACTCCATTGCTTTCCAGAAAATTCAAATCCTTAATAAGAGGGTAACAAAATGCATCATAACCAAACTGTTTAACGTCAACACTTTTCCCAAGAAGGGCAAGTTGAATAGATGGCAAGGCGGAGCGAAACCTGGGTGGTAAATTTAGCACAACCCAATAAACTGCTGTTATTTTATGAATTTTTCTAGACGTCCCTAGGGGGTTGCAGATTTCAAAATCATCTATATATAAAGCTATGGAAATGCGGTCATCTGGCAATCCTAATGTTTGGTTGTTTTTGAAATATTGCCCATCCCTAAAAGATTTGTATTGACCAACTTCGTGAATTTCTTCAAAAACTAACTTCTCAAAAAATACTCTTCTTTCAATAAATTTTCTAAAACATCAATTACTGAAACATATACAAATGTGTTCTTGGCAGTCGTTGTGTAGGTGTACTCAGTGGGTTCAATTACTGTATAGGGAAGTTATTTTTATAATAAACATTTCTTTTGTAATCAGTGGACAAGGCACCTTTTGGTCCAGTGGATACTATTAATGGGTTGGTTTTGAAAAGTGCATCATTGACATTTTTAATTACACCATCATCTGCTTTAATACCGTTTTGAGCAAGCACTTCTTTGAGTCTTTGAAATGAATGAACTTGAGAAAAGTTCAAAATGTCATTAAAATCTTCAATAATTTTTTGAGAAGCACTTTTCGAAACGTGTAACAATGTTTGCATGCACAGAAAAAGACCAGCTACTTTGTGCTCAATAGACCGATAATTTGCACTGTCATTGTCCTCTTCATAATCTGGGAGTTCACTTGAAACACTTGGTAATTCTTCTGCCTCCTCAGATGTATTTACGATCTGAAAGTCTCTCCCCTGGCCAGAGTTGCAAAGAGTCTCTAAAGATTGTACTCCAATGCAATTTTTTATGTCCTTTGCATTTCTGTGCTTCTTACTTGTGTGTGCAGTAAAGGTTTTTGGATTGTTTGTGGTAAATTTGCAATGTTTGAAAGGACAGCACACAGTTTCTTGATTTTTTATGTGTTTCAAAAGGTGTGAAATAAAAGTATTCTGTGAGCAGATTTCTTTGAATTCACAGGTATCGCAAAAATAAGTGAACAACTCCTGCCTTTTTACAATCGCGTGTGCTTTTCCGAGATTAGCTCTTAGTCCACTTTGTGTCTTGAAGGTGCAGACACAGTCACTGTTTGTTTGTTTATGTTTATGTTTATGTTTATTTATTTGTTTGAGCAGTCAACCCGCCCAAAGGGAGTGGGCTGAAGCCAAAGGCTTATAAGCGCCCACCCCAAAATAAAAATAACATTACATTTAATATTTACAAGGTAGCAAATCATAAACAAAGGAACATAGGGCAAAGTAACAATAAATGATGAACCGTGAACTGTGAATACAGGGCCAGTGGAAACCTCTTCTATGACTGTGGCGATGATGCCTGAGAAGAACGTCTTGGCTTGACCCAACAAAGCTGCAGAAGCGGCACTTCATTCAACAGCTAGAACGACAAATGGACACCAAGTTAACAGTAATAAAAGACAAAAGCTTATCTGCAAGTAATTTGGAGAAAAATCATTCTAATTTTGATAACTTAATTTTAAAAATATACGTTAACATAACTTAACTAGCTTTTCTCCTTTCAACAATGTATGTTTTGGTAACTTATGTTGATTAATTCATTATACAACAGGAATAGTGTTAAGGACTCAATGTCGCAAATTCATGGTTACCATGGAGCTCTGCCATGTGCAAGGCAATTTTTTTCAGACTAAAAAAAAACATTTTTTTTTTTTAGTTACGTGTTTTAGGCCAACACACTAGTATCCAAATGCTTTAATGTGAACAATACCTCAAAATATGAATGTCTTTCTTCGTTTAATATGGAAAATTAAAAGGACAACCCTTTTCTCAAAAAAATAAAAGAAAAAACATATCACGTATAAATTCAACAATCATAAATTTGACAAATCAAAGATTTGAAGATATGCACGTTCTGAAATTACATGCAGTAACAGCTATACGCCTAACCTGACCAATAATAGTTTTAAGAAGTCTAAATTTCACTCGATTTTGGTCCTAATCAAAATAAAAGATACATTTTGAAATGATACCAAGGACATTTTCTTTAATAATTTAGCGTTAGCACATTGGCAGTTTTATTTGAAAGATGATTTGCCACGTTTGTGCTGCGTCTCTATGCAGCTGAAGGCCCAGAACAGCCAGGAGCATGGTTATTTGAGCGCCCGGACAAGCTCTTACCATGGTGGGTAGTATCACATTCGACATCCGGTCCGCTTCCCGGTGAAAACTGCCAAATTACCTTATCTAGGCAGGCGCTCTGGCTACTATACTGTCAATACGACGGTTTGCCTGTTGCCTCCGCGATGTCCATTTTCGAAGTCAAGCAGCTAAGGCAGCGCGAGTTAGCTAAAATTAGCGAAGTACAATTAGTTAGCCCTGCAAGCGGCCCCATAGATATATAAGCGGACCCGCCGTAGCACTGATGGTGGTACTCGGTTGTTACTTTTAAAGTCCAATATTAAATCTCGTAGAGTAATAACCCGCTAATTTAGAAATATTTGCAGCATAATCGAGCCGGGCTTTCCTCTTAGCGGTAGCTCTAGATAAGATAGCTCCCAGTATAGCCCACATTTACGGAACTTCTTTACTATACCTGGTTATATTTTTATAATTACTAGACGGGGAAATCAATACATGCATGTTAATTGTCATTAAAAAGCAGGGGGATTCTGTTTTTACATGAAAAGAGCAAAATACTTGCCTCATTGATCGAAGAGTCAAGTTATTGCCGTGACGGTGGTCGTGCGTTGAGTAGTAATGGCGGACTGATTCCTTGAAAAGAAATTCAAAAACACCCAAGTAGGCGCAAATGCGCATGCGTGCGCAGGCGCAGTAAGGGTATATTGGCTCAACTAATGTAAAATAACAGTTTTTTCATTTGACCAACAAAAATTGAGAACTGAGACAAACTTTTGACCCTTAACACAATTAATGTAGTTGATGCAAATAAGGTAGTACAGTTTACCGGGCAATTTGTAATTTGTTGTTGTAGTAAGTGAATAATACAAGTTAGCTCAGCAACATCAAGTTGGATTTATTAGAGTGTAGCTCTGAGGCCCTCACAGAACAGCTTAATTATACTGGGAGTAGATTACACACAGGTGGCCTCTATATAATGGTTAGGGCAAGGTGTGAACATTCTACAGTCATTAGGAATGTTATAAAGGCAATTTAATGCACTCAGAAAATGCTGTATGAATACTTATGCACGCCCCACTTTTCACTTTTCTATTTTTTTGTAAAATAACAGAATCATGTATCATTTTGCTTTCACTTCACAGTTGTCTGTTACTTGTGTGTGAACTTTCAGTAAAAAATTCAAAATAAAATCTTTATGTTTAGGGTTGTAAACATAACAAAATGTGAAAAAAGTGAAGCGCTGTGAATACTTTCCGGATGCACTGTACCTATGATGAAAATTACAGGCCTCTCTCATCTTTTTAAGTGGGAGAACTTGCACAATTGCTGGCTGACTACATACTCCCCTCCCCTCCCCCCCCCACCCACCCACCCACTGTATTTCAACCTCTCTTCTATTGACACTTTTTAACCTTTCCAGTTCAAGCTGCATGTGCAAAAGCTCCCTCTGCTGCTCAAAACTTGCTGGATCTGTCTGAAAACCTGCAGCCTGAATGCCAACAGCCTGATTGCTGATCACACCTGCTTCCATGAGGCCCTGTTTCAAAACAACTTTAACTTTAACTTTCTGTCAGCTATTTCAATGTTGTAGTGATCAGCAATTTCAATCAACTGTTCCTTACTGCACAAATCCAAGGCTAGCTCTGAAGGCGATTTAACAAAACTTTGCAAAATTGACATTCTGCCAACAGGAGAAGCCTACCAAACAAAAACAACCCACTAGCTGCCAGTTTGGGTCAAGGGCAGGAACCACCCCCTCTATCTCCCAAGAAAACTAACTCAATGCACCCTAGTCTTCGGACATTCACATAATGGAATCTGATGCACGCTAAACTAGCGGAGTAAACCCTGGAGGTGCTCCCAAGCCGATGTAGGGGGCGGGGGAAAAGGGAAGCTCTACCCACGTTCACTGCCACATAAAAAACAAAAACACCACGAGTCCCCTATTGAAACTCGCTATTAAACCTACAGGCTCCCACCCAGACACAACCCAGAACAAGCCCAAAGTGAGCTGCTAATGCCACCTTTGCTTACCAAAAGCTAACAAACAAGGAACACATGGCCCTCTCTGCCCTCAACTAAATTTGGCCTATCACCTGGATATCCCCTCAAACACAACCTTAATGCCTCTAAAAAGTACTAAACAAACAAGTTCCAATAAGGCAAACTGATAAGCAAAATAGCACTTAAGCCAATAGTTCAAATAAGTCGGACTACAAACAAACTTAGAAAAGTGTGGAACAATACAAAACTGTTACCCAACTTGCAAACAAACAATCCTACTTAAACTAAGTACAAATTACTTTAAAGACGAGCACTTGTCACAGGCTGGCTCATGCCTGTGGCAGAGAATGAGGGGACACCACAACAACAGGCCAAGTGTGGTTGTTTTATTGTAAATAATAGTTACTCAAAGTAATAATAAACAAATGTGAGTGAGTGAATATCTGTGGTGTATGCGGGGTGCATGAGGGTATATGCGATCTGGAGTGGAGGTGCAACAGAACTGAACAGAAACAAACAAATCAAGACCAAGAACCCAGGCGTACCTGAGGGGAGAGAGAGATTAGTGCTGAGCCACCTTATACACTGAGCCCCAGGTGCTCCAATCAACAGGAGCACCTCCTCTCGCTGCAGGGGAACCGCCCCTGCAGCGAGAGGAGGGGCCATGACACAGCTGTCCGTGTTGTATGTGAAGTCAGACGTGTTTGTTTGTTTGTTTATTAAGATCCCCATTAGCCATCGCCTTGACAATGGCTAGTCTTCCTGGAGTCCAGATTATAAAATCACAATATAAAACAACATAAATACACAATTACAACATATTTCATCTGTTGAAGTGTGATAACAGAGTCTTTTTAAAAATATTTATGTCTGCAATGTTAGAAATGTCTTTAGGCAAAGAGTTCCAGGATTTCATTCCTCTGAACATAACAGCCTTCTGTGCAGTCTGAGTGTTACATGATGGAAGAGTAAAATTACCATTTACTGCATGTCTTGTGTTAAACTTATGTATGGAACAACTGAATACAAGTACATCATATAAAACCTTAGGGAGTTTTAACACAAGAATCTTTTGAAAGAAGCAGAGAAGGGCAAAATGTAGTCTATTCTTTACCAATGTCCAGCCTAAAGTTTGGTGCAACCTTTGAATATTTGTATATTTTGAGCACCTCAGTGCAAGACGTGCCGCCTTATTTTGCACTAATTGTAGCTTCTCATTGTCTTTTTCGGAGGCACTGGACCACACCATTGGGCAGTAATGTAAATGGGACAGAACAATAGTCTTAATCACTAGCGAAAGAAGATTTTTGCTAAAATAATTTGAACATCTTCTGATAACCGATAATTCTCTTCCCATAACAGCAACAGTACGATCAATATGCTTGGACCACTTAAGTCTGCTGTCTATAATGACTCCGAGAAGTTTTGTTTCTTCTACGTGAGTGATCACTGTGCCATCGACTGATAGTTCTAATTGTGGTTTTTCCTTTAATTTCCAACTAGATCCCAGTATAATGCTTTTTGTTTTGGATGTATTCAACACTAGTTTGTTTGCATGAGCCCATCTTGCAACAGACTTTAGATCGCTGTCTAGGGAGATCGACAGAACATCAGCTGATGAAGCAGGCAGGTATATTGTGGTGTCATCTGCATACATCACAGCTTTAGCATGATCCAACACCAATGGAAGGTCGTTAGTGAAGATTGAAAAAAGTAAGGGCCCTAAACAGCTGCCCTGAGGTACACCACATTGCAATCGTTTTGAGAAAGAGAAACTACCGTTGTAGAAAACACATTGTTTACGATCTGAAAGATAACTGGAAAACCACCCAATGGTATGCAATGAAAATCCGTAATACTTTAATTTTTCTAGAAGCAACTCATGATCTAATAAATCAAAGGCTGAACTAAAATCTAATAAAACAGCTCCAACTAAATTGTTGTTGTCAATGAAGTTAAAGCAGTCATCTACCATCTGTGTCAGGGCAGTTGCGGTTGAGTGGCCTACACGATATGCATGTTGAAATTGTGTAAATAACTTATTATCTGTAAAGAATTGTTTTACTTGTCCAGTAACAATCTTTTCAAGAATTTTACTTAGTATTGATAGCAAGCTAATTGGTCTGCAGTTTGACCCACTCAAACTTTGTGTGGCATTTTTGGGAATTGGGATCACTTTAGCAGTTTTCCATGAAATTGGAAAAATGCTTTTATTTATACTTGTATTGAAAATATGGCAAACAGGTCCAGCTATAAAACTGGCCACTATTTCAGGAGTTTTCCATCCAAATCATCAATACCGCCCGGCTTGGTTATATCTAAAGAGTTTAAATGCATTGTCATTTGCTTTGTGTTAACTTTTTTAATTCAAAATTTATACTGGTTTTATCTTTAACAATTGGGTTGATCTCATGAGTTTTTCTTACAGAGTTATAAATTGGTATATTTAGTCGTAGTTTGTCCACCTTATCAATAAATACATTATTAAAGTAATTTGCTATTTCACTAGGTTTAGTCAAAAATATATTTTCTGTTTCAACAAAAGCAGGTTCGACTGGATTGTTTTCCCAATATATTGTTAATAGATGCCCACAATTTCTTCCCATCCTTTAAATTTTCCCTTATATTCTGTTGGAAATGTTCCTTTTTCTTTTTCCTGTTCATACTAGTCACTCTATTTCGTAGTTTACAGTATGTTTCCCAGTCCTCTTTCAGACCTGTTCTATTTGCTGTTTGTTTAGCTATATCTCTGTCTTTCATACGGCTACACTGTTCTGCATCTATCCAAGATGCTCTTTTATTTCTCACTGTACACTTTATTATAGGGGCATGTTTGTTGATTATTGGGTATAATAGATTTTCAAAAACTTGTAGTGCATGGTCTGGGTGATCTTCCTTATACACATCAGACCAACATATGTTTTCAATATCATTACAGTATGTTCTCTGACAAAAGTTGTTATAAGATCTTTTATAGACAACAGTGGGTTTACCTTTTGGCACTTTTGTTTTCCTATTTATAGCCACCATATGATGGTCACCGAAACCAACAGAGACAGATATCCCTTTTGTGCACATGTCCTTTACATTAGTAAAAATAAGATCTATGCAGGTAGATGTTTTTTTTACCACAGCTGTTATAATGTATTCTAGTTGTCTCGTCTTGTGTGTTGGTGACGGTTTCCCACTTTGTATTCTTTCTTGATTATTGTTTTCTTTGCTATGTGTGCTGTGTTTAGGGTGTCCCTTCGTCATCCTTCCTCCCCCTCCCACTCCCCATGCACTACTCCCCACAGGTAAGCCTTAGCCCCTAATTATTTTAAACAAAATCAAACTTTTAATGATATAACAATTTAATGGGAAAATAATACATTCCCCCTTCTTTTAAAACAACGTAGCAACAAATCAATGGAATAATCTTTAAATGACTTAATTGAGTCTTGTGTTGTTTTCTTGGAAGCGAACAAACCCGAGTGCCTTTACATTGGTATTTCTGGGAGATATCCCAGTGGCGTTGTCGTGCTTTTTTTGTATTTAACTTTATACTATGGGTACATTTCAGTCATAGCTTTATCTGTCAATTACCAACTCGCCACACTCTCAATCTGGACTTAAATTCGTTCAATGGAATAAGTTCAGTTATTTTCCATGTAGAAGGAGCAGAGTGAACAAATGCCCTTTTCCCAGTTCTGAACGGGCAAATGCAACAGCGAGCAACAAATGATCATTTGAACGCAAACAGTAAGCACCAACACTCCTCCGTGAGATTCATTTACAGATGTTGGAGGGCAGTAGACCAAGAATGGGCTTATAAATAAAAGTATACCAATGATCCAGTCTCCTGGAGGACAAAGAAGGCCATCCCACTCGAGAATACAGTTCACAATGATGGGTCAAGGCACTACCGTTAGTAATGAACCTCAGAGAAGCTGATATACAATATAGTTGTTTCACAAACTCATTAGAGGGTAAAAACAAACCTACCAGGTTGAGGAGGAACAGCATAGTCGTGAAAAGCAGTGACAAAGCCTCCCTCGCATTCATTATTGTCCATGGTTTCTTCATCTGATATTGCTAGCCCTCCCATAGTTGAACAAACAACTTATATCCCTTTTCACGCTTTGAGCTGCTCGTCAGCGACATAAAAGAGGCTATCCGGGTCACATCTCCCATAATAATTTGGGGCAAATTTCGAAGACTCTTAGTAGTAGTAGTAGTAGTTTATTTGGTCATTTCATGCCTTTAAACATTAAACAAACATTTCCATTATTCGTGAACAACACGACCGAAATGGTTTAGGCTGAAGTGAAAACTTATTATGCCTAGCCCACTTTACAGACTTCCACGAGAAAACAAACACAAACATTTATAGTAAACAATATCAAGTGTCAAACAGAAGAGAAATAAGCATGTATTTAGAATTGATTTTGTGAAGGAATTTGTAAAGTTATCATATGTACTGTATTGCATTTGGTATTGTTGCTAAATGAATTTGTGTTGGTTGAAATGTTAAGTCTTTATCCCATGAGATGCTCCAAACCACTGAAGCTTGACTCTGTGTTGGGGGATGGGGGTGCAGGGGTCTCCTGTCTGTTTGGGTTGTGGAGCAGGAGGGGAAGATTTTGTGCACTGAAGCAAGAAGACCAAAGGGCCTCCAGAGTGAGCGATTACCAGGGTTATCTCAGTTTGGGTCGTAAAACTAAAAGAATACCAATCCCACGCTCTTTGTGTCCTGTGGGTGCAGGAAAGGGGGGTATACGACTTCCTCCAGCAACGGAAGGTTAATGGATACTGAACAGGCCCTATCCTGACTCAAGGGTCTAGGAGAAGGAGGAGGCGTTTTACGATGGAGCGGAAAACTTCTGCCCTGAAGGAGAAAAGGGGTTGGGCCGATATCTTTTCAATATAGTCTGTATGAGAAATACATCGACTTTTTTTAATTCTTTTTAGCTTTGCTTTTTTGAAAATGGCAGTTCCTCAGAGGTTATACTGACTTTTCCTGTGTTAAAAAAACTGCTGGATGTTAGGGGGGGAAGATTATTATGTGCTTTGTACACTATTATACAATAATAAAAGAGATTTTGTCATTTGACTAATTACAGCAATGTTTTTTGCTAATTTTGTTTTGAATGTACTTATATGCAATTTACATTCAAGTTTTCCATCAATGGTAACTCCTAAAAATGTATTTGCTTGAACTCGTTCAATTTCTGTATCATTTATTTTTAAAGTTGTATGATCACTAACTTTTCTATTTCCAAAAATAATATATTTTGTTTTACTCAGATTCATTGAAAGTTTGTTTAGATCAAACCATTTTTTTTAGAACTGTGAGCGCGTCTTCTACTGTTCTACTGAGTTGTTTCAGATCCTTTCCAGAGCAGTACAGGCTGGTATCATCCGCATATAATAAACATTTAAGTTTTTCAAAGCTTCACAAACATCATTCATATACATTATAAACAATGTTGGACCCTAAAACATTTGAAATCCTCTGCCGTTCTACTGCTGTTCAAACACCGCACCAGAAGTTGTTTAACGCAGCAATTCATTTGCTTCCACATTTGTGACGTCAACATGAGATAGGTCTGTAAACCACAAATGTGTCAAGCCTGGCTCAGCCGCTTGATGTTACCGGCATTATTGACGTTATTAGTGCATATTACTGGTTTTCACAGGATCGATCTGAGCTAGCAGCTGGTTTGCTAACTCTGGATGCTAATCGACTACAGGCAATTCTAGATCAACAAAATCAACAATCCCAGTGTGTGATCATTGTTAAACGGTTGCTTTATCTAGATCTAGTTGGTTTTATTAACTGTTCAATCAATCAATCAATCAATCAATCAATCAATCAATCAATCTTTATTTATATAGCGCTTTTCATACATTTCATGTAACACAAAGTGCTTTACAGATTTAAAAACATTCTCTCACACCCACCTCCTCCCACAAATACAAACACATTGTCGCACTCACACTCTCCCCACCCACCTTCCCAGAGACACACCACACAAGCACAACACACACACTCAAGGTAAAACAATGGACGCAATGGACATAAGGCTGAGGTAAGGCTGGGTACAGATAAACCAGGTAAGGAAACACCATCCAAGGAGCCGTCTGCATCGGGAGCAGCACCTCGGCTGCAGCCACAGGGCACCAGCACAGGACGCCCGGAGGAGGCGCGGTAGAAACACCACACCTCCATCCAGACACCCACAGGACAGCTCCCAGCAGCCACAGCCAATGACTGCTCCCGAGGCAGAGGGCTCCTCCAGAGGAAACTGGGAGACCACAGAAATGGTTAAAATAAGTAAAAGTAAAAGTAAAAATAAGAATATTAGGACCACTAAAATAAGAATAAATAAATAAATATTAATAACAATTAAATCAATAGGCCTAGCAATAATAAATATCAGTTAAAAGCTAAACTAAAAAGGTGGGTCTTAAGCCTGCTTTTAAATACATGAACGTTCTCTGTGGTCCTGAGCTCCTCCTCAGGTCGTTCCAGAGGCGAGGGCCATAATACTGGAAAGACGCCTCGCCGTGAGTCTTTCTGTTGACTTTAGGAATAACTAGGAGACGCCTGCCGGAGGAGCGCAGGGGCCGTGAAGGTTCATAAGGTAAAATCAGTTCTGAAAGATAAGAAAGACCAAGACCATTAAGACATTTAAAAACCATTAAGAGAACTTTAAAATCGATCCTGAAACACACGGGGAGCCAATGCAGCGACTCTAAAACCGGTGTAATGTGGTCCCGCCTCCTGGTCTTTGTCAGGACATGAGCTGCTGAATTTTGTAAACTGTTAGTGCATATTGTTTTCACATGATGATCGGAGCTTTAGCATGTAGCATTAGCTTTCTCCGATTGGGAGAGAAGACAGGACTTTGAACCAATAAACTAAAATAACAATCACGCAGGCCACCCCTGGAATCTTATTGGCCAGCCCACTCAGAAGAGCCTGAGGCTGGCTGGCTGTGTGCGTGCATGCGTGCGTGTGTGTGTGTGAGACGAGTCAAAATAGAGACTCGTCACACACACACAATAGTGTGTGTGTGTGTGTGTGCGTGTGTGTGTGACGAGTCTAAATAGACGAGACAAAGCAAGTTTATTTTGTAACAAACAATCAATACAATTGATCAAAACAACTGTACTTTTTGGGGTCTGATAACTGCTTTTTAGATCTTCAATGAAGGTACTTTTTAGATGTATTATTTACACAGCCCTACTTTCATGTTTGTTCATTCCGTGTCTCGTGCTTTCATAGAAATGTGCCTGAACCCCAGTCCTCGGAAAAACCCAGTCTGAACGGGCTGAGGAGCTTCCCTGTTGGTCCACACAAACAAACACCGCCCTCTGATTGATCCGGTCTGTGGCGTATAAACACCGTACACATCAGACTTCTGTCGGTGTCAAGATGAAGTCCCTGTTCGGAGTCCTCAGTCTGGTTCTAGTCCTGGCCTACAGCCAGGCCGAGGAGCCACATGCCTGCAACAAGACTCTGGGTCCAGAGGAACTGCACCAGGTCAGTATGAGGACTGGACCAGGACTAAACTAAGGCTGGACCTGGACTTAACCAGGACTAGAATAGGACTAATCCAGGATTTTACCCGCTCTTGTGTGCAGGTGGATGGGGACTGGGTGCTGGTCTGGAATGTCTATGATAAGGTGAAGGGCCATGAGGAGATGTCGAAGATAAACAGCTCCCACATTGAGATCCGCGTCCAGCCCGACAATCACACCCTGGTCGTGCACGAACGCAACGTCTATGAGTAGGTACTAGTGTTGTCAACATACTATGATTTCAAACCTGATCTGTAATAATTTGTTTAAATGTTTTGCATTTTTAGCAGCAATATTCATATTAGAATGCTAAAACTACACTACATAACTTACAATATAAACAGTTTATAGACTGGATTTGGCCCATGACCATTATGTTAAACACTGTTTGTTTCTGCCTTAATGACCAGTGAACAGTCATTGCTTTCACATATACAATCAGGTCCATAAATATTGTGACATTGACTCAATTCTTATGTTTTTGGCCAAAAACACCAACGATTTTAAATTAAACAAAAATATGTACTTAAACTGCAGACTTTCAGCTTTAATTTGAGATATTTACATCCAAATCGGTATAGGAATTACAACCGTTTTTATTTTAGCCTTCCACTTTTTAAGGGACCAAAAGTAATGGGACAAGTGGCTGCTCAGCGGTTCCATGGGCAGGCGTTCGCTCTTCCCTCATTAATACATTTATAAGGAACAGATGAGACGTCCAGAGTTCATTTTAAGTGTGATATTTGCATTTTGGATATTGTTGCTATTATTTTCAATGAGATCCAAAGAGCGATCACTGTCAAGCAAGCCATTATTAGGCTGAAAATCAAAACAAACCCATCAGAAAGATAGCAAACATATTAGGCGTGGCTAAATCAACAGTTTGGAACATTATATATAAAAAAAAAGAACACACCAGTGAGCTGGAAAAAAAAACACCAAAAGATCAGAGGGCTGTTTCATAAAGGCTTACTCTGTAAGCTCGGCTTATTTGGCCAAGCCTGGCTTATTGTGTCATCTTTTCGGTTTCATAAACCAGGCTCACTCTGAGTCTGGCTCAGTTACTATGGAAACATAGACAAAGAACTTAGCCTGGTCCGGACCAGGCTAAGAGCAGACTGAGCACAAGCTATGTTTCTTCTTCGTGGAATCCAACACCAATGGGCAATGTAAATGACACAGGGTATTAGCGCCATCATCTGGCCAAAATGTATGTTGGCCTCAAAAATGTGGAGGAAAAAAACATGATATCACAAAATCAATTACTTTATCCTATAAATATACACCAACATTGTCTCTCATCTGTGAAATACAAAGTTGTGTGACATATTAATGGCATTATGTGTCATCAAAAAGCTTGTCCTATAAAAGGAACCATAGAATAGGTAAATCCTCCAGCCAGGTGATTCTAACCGTGAGCCTGACTCCACATCATGGAGATGGGTCTCCGAGCGCGGCACGGCTGTTGCCCACTGCTCCTTATGGGTTGCCCCAGTGGCCTCAAAGGATGGGTCAAATGCAGAGGATAAATTTCCCTACAGGGACAATAAAGTATACAAACAAACAAACACCTTTGCGACCCGTAGCAGCACTTACTTCTTCTATCCTCAATTAGCTGAGATGCCAATTTTACACACAAATCATTATGTTCAGAGGACAATATTTCTGCTTTATATGTATCGTAATAAATGCTTGTATGTTGAAGTTGTAAGGTGTTGGAAAGCAGGTTCTCGAGCTATACATTCCTGTGACATTGTCAGTCATTTGCAGCGGCCATCTTGCTTTAAAAGTGTCTATGTGTTTTCAGAGGATCAAAATGTTTGTCCTACACCTTCAACCTGACCCTCCCCCAGAGCCACGAGGGACACAACCGTCTGGACTTGGTGGGAGCAAGTGAGTTCGATGCAGCTCGGTACGTTTGTGCAGGTGTGAGTGTGGGCTGACCTGGGGTCTCATTTATAAAGCTCACATACGCACAAAAGGAGGCCAAAACCTTCCGTACAAACTGTTCTGCGCCAAAGGTGGTATTTCTAGAAATCCAACTGAACGTAAAACATTACACACTGCCACACTAGGTCTGTACCTTTCATAAACACTGCACAGACGCGACGAGAGACTGGAGGGGGAGATCAGTTTGAGGAAATCAAGTTTTGTGCACATTTTAAACCGCTTAGCTTTCTTCTTTATTTAATCATCACCTTATTCATCAGAAATGATTGGTATTAAAAATACAAAATATAAGAATTAAACCATAGGCTTTCAGTAAAGCTTTTAAAAATTTCGTTCTTATACTTTGAGTGTCACAGATTACGCCAATATTTTTGTCAAAGACGTGCACGCTCATGTACGCTCATGCACGGACACCGGAGCGCGCTGCCGCCTCCTCCGAGCGAGAAGCAGGAAAGATCTGAACAGAACCCTTTTAAAGGAACAGGCCACCGTTTTTACATACTGAGATATGTTCTTACCTGAGCTTAGACGAGTTCATCTGTACCTGTCCGGTCTTCACGTGTGCCTTCCGCAGGGGTTAAAGTGGGATTTGGGAGGTGGGGGAACTCTAACCTTTAACAAGCAGTAGGAATCGCGCTACATTTTATATTTTTTTTATGTACTTAGGTACTGACATGTAGTCATAGGTTCTGAACAGATACTGCACAATACAAGGTATTTGATACTGTAATTAATTTATTTTCCAATATTTTTTAATACCTTGAATTATTTTTAGATATCCTTTAGGTTTTAACAATCATAAATGATTGGAGGTCTATGTGATTTACTAAATGAACAAATTCTGCTTTTGCCAGATCCACTCTTTTGGGTTCTTCTTAGATAGGACTGCAGAGCACCATGCCTGCCCATAGAGGAGCTTAATAGATTATAGAAACAAATAAAATGTCAGGATCCACTTATTCAAAGAAGGCCCAACCAAAGAAATGAACATGTGTGCTGAAACATTACTTATTAACAATTTTGGCTTGTTATTATGTTCTTTATTTAAGAAAATCCTCTTTCACAGTCAGTGGTGCTTACAGCAGGGCTCTTGCAGGCTGGTCAGGGGTGAGCCTCCCACCACCAAACGTATTCATATTTTTGGGATAAATAAATGAAAATGTAATTATCATCACTGCTTGAACCGAATAGAACTGGGCCTAAACATAAAAGTTATATTATATTCCAGCATTTTAAGGCTTTGGAGGAAAAAAACGAAAAAAAAACACAGCAATAGATTAATACAGAATAATAAAGAGCCTAATAATAAACTAGGACTACTCAGAACTAAACCAGGATTAAGCCAGGGCAAAAACATGCAATATCAGGATTAAGCCAGGACTAAATCACATCTAAACCAGGCCAAAGGCCTAATACAGAATGAGACCAGTACATCTCAAACAACATGACTAACTCCTGCTCAGCCACTGCTCCTCAGCGCTGAGCAGACAGACCATGGAAAATAATAAAGGGCGCACCAAACGCTGTTCTGTCCAGACCTCGCGCTTTACGAAAAAACTCAGTAAATGAAGCGCTCCTTGGAGATGGCGCGCTCATCCACATATTCAGCTTCAGCCTCGTTTACCATGTTAACTTTGCAAAGAGCATCTCTGCGCTTGTACATTTCCCACAAACACGTATTGAATGAAGTCAGAGCAGAAAGGAAGAAAAATGCACCTGTCAAATGAATGATTCAGATGTTATTTAGTAAAGTTAGAGCCCAGGGAGCGAGGTTTAGCGTGTTGACCGGTTAAACACGAGTGCTGGTGGTGCAGAGCAGTTTTCCAAAACTCACGTTCCATCAGCTTTATCGTCCGCTTTACAAACATCCACAGCTGAACTGTTGTCCTTACCTTAAAGTCGCTGGTTAAGCCCTTTGCACCGGTGAAAACAGAAACACAAGCTGCACCTGACGCGGACCGCGAGGAGTCCTGCTTCTGCATGAGATAATCCGAGCAAACACGATTCATGCTGTCCTTGTGCTACGGTTTGATAAAATCTGTCAGTCCGTCCAACGATAAGCCTCCTGTTTTCTCAGTTTAGCGTCTTACATCGTTTAACAGAGCCATGTTTTCATTTGAGCCCGCGCTAGGAGATGATGGCCCGGAGCCGGAGGCACACTGCTACGCAAAGTGCCGCGAACTCGCTGTGGAGCTACGCGAATGCGGCGCGGATAATGCCGGAAAAAATATAATTTTTATGGAAAATGAGGTCAGATTTTATTTTTGGCCCCCGGGACGCATATTGAGTAGGCCCAACCTAGTACTTTTATCGCATTGATTTATCTCACAGGCAGAATTTCGTATGTTTTCCCTATTTAAATATGGTTACGTGAAGTGTTACACTATAAAGTATAATTACACAAAATTAAACAATGTGGATTTTCTAAGCGGATAAAAAGGGGAACTATATTGTAAGGCGTAATAATACCAGGAGTTATTCGGCATCCGCGCAGTGATATCTTCACTTTACTGTGCGGATGCCGAACTACTCCTGGTGCTAACGCCGTCTGTGCTGTGTTTACGTTACGGAAGGCACACGTGGAGACCAGACAGGAACTCATCAAAGCTAAGGTAAGAACATATCTCAGTATGTAAAAACGGTGGCCTATTCCTTTAACCATAGTCTGTACTCCTGCAGAGGCCGCGCTGAGGGCTGGTCCAAGGCACAAGTCCATTTAGAGACGCTGCAGCTCCATAACCTCACCACCCGGACTCTGCTCCTCATTCACGCCCAAAGCGAACCGCAGCCTCATCCTAAAACCCTGACTGCACGTACAGCGAGCTCAAGAAACAATATCTGAGTGATTAAAAGCTTATTCTGGAGTTTCAGGAAATTTGAGCTCCGTGAATGGCACTGGCAAATATCACAATCAGCGTCTAAAAGGCTCTTCTTTACGTTCTAAACGTGTATTTCCAAAAGTTTTATTGATGAGACACTGCACTCTGCAAATACTTTCAGAGAAACAGTGGTAACATGTCAGTAAAGATCCACCCGGCCTCTGCTGTCACTGCTGAGGCGTGTGGCCCCTCCCTCTCTGCTCCCGGGGTCTCGGTAAAACCCTCTCATTATCGCCTCATGTTTAGGTAAATCTCATTCATAAGTTACTTTGCATGTCCTTATATGGTGACATGGAGGCGTGACGTGAGGAGGGGTCATGTGCGCACATTTCTGCTCCAGGTGGAATCAGTGAAGGGGAGATTACGTGGTGCTGCGCGTACGGAGAGTTTCATAAAGAAGTTTGGGTTTTGCTCGTACGGACTTTTATAAGCAGAGTCTCACGGACAGTTTTATAAATGAGACCCCAGAAGAGTGCAGCTTCTCACGGCGTCAGCTTGGCTGCTCCTCGGCCACTTTAGTTCCAAACTCCCTTTCAGTTTGACAGAAACAGTTGTGCATGACGTGGTAAAAGTAAAGCCTCATGAAAGCGTCTCTGCTCCTCGTTTCCTGATAAGTCCATAAGTGATTTCAAAGGTTTCCTCAGCGGCTCAAGAAGCAGCAGAGGCCGATGGACAAGCTTTTGTCCTGCCTCCACCTCCATATAACTGAAACTATCAAGTACATGTTATGGTGTGCTTCTTCTGTGTTATTGTTTTCAGTGGAGACCAAAGATGGAGAGGTGAAGCCGTACACTGACAAGGGCAACGCAGAGTTCTTGCCAAGTTCAGAAAACACCCTGAAGATGCTCTACAATAGCGGGAAATATGGATCCGTCTATCTCGTATACAGTCAGTAGCTTTTTCCATAGTTTTTGTCTTCATGTCTTCAGTTATTTCCTTCAAAACTGAGTGCTACATCAGTTAAAGGAGAACTGGAAGGATATTCTGATTGTTTTTGTCTTTGTGAATTGCATAAGTTTAGTTTCAATTGTGTTCAGAGACAGACTCAACTGTGAGAAAGTCTGCTGGAATCTAGAAAAAAACATTTTTTTGCAATATGAACGCACTCTCAGCAAGAGATTGGGTAAACCAATAAAACACAGTCAACAACCTAACAGTGGAAACTGCATCTGTGTAATCCAGACCAACAATATTAATAAAGACAGTAAAAAGGTGTGAGGAATTCCACTGGAACTGTCCTAAAGCTCTGGGGCTGTTTACACTGCTATGAAACCTTGGCATCGGATGCACGTCTCTTATACTAGAAACACACCTTGTCCTCAGACCTCAGGACTAACTCTGTACGAGGTAGTTTCATGCATGTTAGCATGTAGCCGTCATGTAGCCATCAAATTATGAACGATCCAGATGTTTTCAGTGGGTGTCAACCCATCAGCCACAAAAAGGTGATATCATATCCTCATTAGAAATCATTAATAAATGTACAGATCTTGTGAGATTATAATTAGCATCTAAAAGTTGCCTCTGAGCTAAATGCTAAATCAAATACAGTTAAATTTCAGCTTTTTGAAGGGTTGAAATCACATCCAATGGCCACTAAGCATCATCTTAAAATACGCATGTTCAGTGTTGGTATATTCTCAGGTTAGGCCTGGTTAAATACTGGTTCAGACCTGGTTTGTCCCTTGTCCTCAGGGAGAGAGGGACACCACGTGTATGATCTGGAGAAGGATCATGAGGAGCACAGAGCGATGGCCAAGTGCCTGAATCTGCACGGGGAGAACTTTGTGGAGTGGCACTACCATGGAGCAGGTAAAACTAAACTCCAGTATCCACCGAAAACATTCAAAATATTTCCACTGACGTCTGTGTTTCTGTTTCAGATTTCTGCCACAAAAAGTCTGTGCTGCCAACTCTGGATTCAGACGAGCTGCACCAGGTTAGTGGTGGACATCTTGTTTAACACTGAACCAGGACTGAACCAGGACTGAACCCCGACTGAACCTGGTCTTGTGTGCAGGTGGATGGGGACTGGGTGATGGTCTGGATGGCCTATAATAAGATTATGACCCATGACGACCCATGGGTGAACTTCACCAGCTCCCACATAGAGTTGCGTGTTCAGCCTGACAATCACACCGTGGTCTTTCACGAGCGCAATATTGTGTATGTACTCCTGACCAACTACTCTATCTTTTGTAACTGGGTCTATATCGTTTTGTATCTTTGCATTCTTTAGTGAGGATGTGTTTTTCATGGATGTATAAACCCTGGATAGGTGCTGCCCAGGCTTGTCGCCTCATTGATTAGAAATCATGCTGCTACAAACTGCAGCTGTTTGTCTCACAGTGACCTACAATTTTCATAAAGGTCTAATTTGGTATAAAATATTATGAATTATGAATGAAACTTTTTTCCCTTTCAAATATTTCAGTTGTGTGAAAAACAACCCAGTGGGCCAGATTTTGTGCTCCTAGCGAATTATTTTCCGAGTGGCGGAGCTATGTGCTTTGTGCCTTCGCCACTTGTGAGAGGGCGTCACAAGAGGAGGTGACTGCTCTGATGGAGCACCACTGACATTCATTTCCTCGGTTACGTCGCGCTGCCTTGTGTTCTTCCTTAAGCCTCACAGGTAAAAAAAACAACTTTATTAACCCATCGTGAGCTAAACAATGTTCATGTCTCGAGAGAGAAAGAGCTACAGCCGTCCACTGTGGCGCGGATCGTCCCACTTGGTGTGAACGTGAAACAAAACAAATGCATATGTTCACCCCCACAACCCCCTTCCTGGCCGTGGAGTCGATCTGGTTGGAGGAAAAAGTGTGTCTCTACCCCAGTACTTCCCACTTAAATGCGCTAAGTCTGGAGTGGCAAGATCACAAAGTGCGCTCCTACTAAGTGCAAAATGTTACGCTATCGTCTGCGTTTGAGACACAAGATCGGGCCCTGTATGTTTTAACTTAGCCCCTCTTGGGTCCTGCACTAGCAGAATTGTTGCACTGATTGGTCTTTTCCAACCGTGTAGTAGGCGAGCAGTCTCAATATGAACCTTTGAACATGGGCTTCTGAAAAGAATCACAGCTTCCTCTTTAATGGAACTGATAAAACATGTTTTTCAGAGGAGGGAAATGCATTTCCTACAAGGGGAACCTGGTCCTTCCTCAGAACAGCGAGAGAATTCACCGCCTCTACATGGAGAGACTGAGTGAGTTTGAATCTACCTGAAAGCTCGTCTAATGTTTTCTGGATGTGCTGTTATACTTCTTTAATGATGCTTCTGTGGTTTCCAGTGCAGAACTTAGACGCAGAGTGGAAACCGTACAATGACACCGCCACTGCAGAGTTCTTCCCGAGTTCAGAAAACACCATGGAGATGTACTACAAAAGTGAAACTCATGGACCTTTCCTGCTCATGTACAGTGAGTCCTGACTCAGATCTGATTTAGCCCTGCTGGTTCCGTTTATTTTTTTCAGTCCTGGTTTATTTCCTGGTTTTGCACTGGTTTAGTCCAGTTTTTGTCCTAGTATAGTTCTGGTTTAGTTCTGGTTTATGCCTGTTCCTCAGGGAGATATGGACACCATACAGACGTGAAGGATCTGGAGAAGGATCACGAGGAGCACAAAGCAAAGGCTAAATACCTGGGTCTGAGCGGGAAGAACTTTGACGGGTGGCACTACGACGGAGCGGCCGGTACTACTCCAATATTCACCTAAACAAACATATTCCAAAAACAATCAAATCATTCCTATAAAACATCAGAATAAAAAAAAACCTGTTTCTGTTTCAGATTTCTGCCACATAAAGTCAGCGCCGGAGAAGGCTGATTCTTGAACCAAGAAACTACACCCAAAATAAAGAGTTCTAAACACACTCTTTTTCAGTGTACGAGCCTCATTATAGAAATGTAAGAAAGTAGGCTTTTGGTTAGCACATTTGCAGTCATGAAAACACATCATTTCCAGTAACGTTAGGGTTATAATGGTGTAGATTTTTGTTGGCATAGTATAGGTGTTAATCTTGCTAAATTCTTTACATTTTACTTAAAGCAGAACTAAGTAACTCATGCCCCTAGAGGCCATAAGCACCACTTCAGGTTTCGTAGCATGTTGCATTTTTTATTCAATAATTGTCCGTGAGAGTAAATACTACGCTGCCAGAAAAGACAAAGGGAGAGAAGGATATTGTACATCGTGCCACAACTCAATTACACAATGGAGATTTATTTTTTTCAAACTTGGCTGTAAACACTGCTAAAGTGGTGCTAGCCCACAGTTAGCTTAGCCTGTTAGCTTCTTCTTCGTGATTCTATTAGTATGTATTGCGTCTCCGACCCGGTGCAGGGAAAGTTGAAAGGGTGGTTTTCCGGCCAGAGACACCAGGGGGAGATGAAAGACCCCCCAATCATCCTATTACCACTTATTATCACCCTCAAATCTGGAGTCCTTTGGAGTTCAGATGATGAGTTCATAAACACATACATTGTGGCTGGAACATAACATACGGACATGAGGATACCAGTGAAACATTCGGGCGGACAAAGGCGGCACTGTTGGCCTGTCCGGGTCCTGGCTGAATAGTTCGGTGAGGTACAGTGCAGACAGTGATGGGTGTTGTCTATACCTACTTTCAATTATATTTTATAAACATTGTTTTTAATCTAAAAAAGAAAGAGGGTTATCTTTCTTTTTGAGGAAATAAAATGCTATCGTTGGAGCATTTTATTTTATTATTTTATGGAGAATATTATCAAAAGACACAACTAAACAATAAAGAAGCATGAAATGAATGTGTACTTTTTGAAAATCTTTTTCTGTCAATGAAATGAAAAGTGCAAAGATAATCACTACACATATTTTTGTTTTGCACCACTAAGTACGAGATCATTTGCATTTGTACTCTTTGATTTCATGTTCAGTATGGTTTCATTATGAGCCTCAGAGCCACAGGTTTAAATGATCCGGTCAGAAATAACAGTGCAGCTTACGTTTGATGATGAGAGACCTCTCCGTAGCACCTGAGCTCCTCCTCAGTGAATGAATGACGTTCCCCTCTTCTGTCGCACGCTCCTTACAGTCCTGAATCTTCTCTCCCTCAAATGTCCACATCCTGGGACATAACTGTCTGTCCAAGTCAGCAAGGGTTTTTTGATTGATTGATTGATTGATTGATTTTTTTATTTCGAGCTACACACAAGGCACAAAAGCCAAAAAAAGAAGAAAAAAATATATAATAAAAGAAAAAATAATTTACATTCTGGCTCGAAAAGGAGTGGGAAGAAGACAAGCTTATTGACTCCCACCCCTGTTCATAAACTTAAATAACAATATATAACAATAACACTGTTTAGTTCTTATCTTACAAAACGATTAACAATTAAGTTGGTTACATATTAACAGATGCAACAATGCATTATATTAGGTCAACATTCACAGTATCTTACACGTTATAACAAGTGTATAATTTTGTTTAATTTATTACCATGTTGGTATTGCTGTTATTCACCATCACCATTACAGCCCATATAAGATTACTCTGTATCAAAGTGTTTGAATGATACATAACATACTCCACATTCATGAAAGGCACAATGATCGCAGACTGATTGATGCTCATGATAACAAGATCCCAAAGTTTGAAATAAACGGGCAGTAGCTAAAGCAGACGAGCTAGTTATCATCGTAATGCTACCTCCAGAAAAGTCTGTTTAGACATGACTTCTTACTAAAGAAAGTTGTGAAAGTCCATTAGTTTGAGAAAATCCTTTCACCTCCTCTCAGGCAACAACACGTCTCTCAAATGAGTTTTTACTCCCCTGGGTACGTAGCACAGTGCTGCTAACCACACAAGCAGTGTTGGGGAGAATACTTTTAAAATGTATTGCGTTACAGAATACTGAATACTTGCCTTAAAATGTATTTTGTAATGTATTCCGTTACTCTGGCCAATCAGAGTACTGTATTCTGAATACTTTAAATAGGCCTACTTTTTAAATACGCCGTATATTATTGTAGTGTATACTCTTGATGTAGGATTAAAAACATGTGTAATTTCATTGCACTGCCGTTTATTAATGCTTAATTTGCTTATTTACCACAAATTAGACAAGAAAAAAGTGCTTAATGCTCACTGGGAGAACAGGTCGTATCTGCTGTCACAAATGTGCAGCCGCGGAGTCGGTGAGGGGCGCTGTGAGATGTAGACGTGTCGAAGAGTTGGCAGAACTTGGGAAACCGGTGACGAAGTTTGTCTCCGAGCTCTTGAAGGAGATACTGGAATTGGATAATGCTCCTCTTTTGGACAGAGCTCATCGCTCCCTCCGTGCAAAACCGAAGCCCGGAGATCCACCACGCGTGTCCATTATACCCAAGTACAGTGACGTGCGGTGAGGTTTGTTGCTGGTGAGGCACATGCTATTGACTCCAATATAAAGTAAACAAAACTGCAGGAAAAAATGCAACTTGCTGTCTCTGGTAATTGTCTTACTTTGAAATAGCATTCAATAGCAACACATTTAAACCTAAAATACATTCTCACAATATTGCAAATAAAAAATTAAAAGACAACATTATGAACGTGACTGGGACTCGTACCCCGCCCGTCCAAATTATGAGTTATTGACAAACCTGATGCTCCACGTGGGCGGTGCGTGATAGCGTCGACATGTTCAGTATAAAGACTCGTCTACAGCATTTCATCCATAAAATGTCAGTCTAATCAGTTTTCCCTTTTACTTACTCCTTTACGTTTAAATTGCCTCTCCTAAACCGTGCAGAATAATAAAACAGACTGGTTTTCACTTGTAGTCCACATGTTTTGTAGAAATGTGTAGCGCTGACACAGCGCCCCCCTCGTATCGTCAGGGCAGTGCATTGGAGGCGAGCCTCACTTCGGGACTATCTAAACGCAGTTTAAAGTCAAATGAACAGGTTAAACAAGTTGTTCTTTTGCCTGATTCTTTATCCAGGTGATAGAAAACCAACGCGCCCAACAAAAACCCATTTACAAATGTATTTTACTTTTAGGGGGCGAAAAAAGCCCCGAATGGGACAGAGCGCTGAGCGAATGAGCCGAGCTCAAGTGTGTGCAGGACGCTGGAGGCTCGCCGCAGCTCTGCCCTCATTACACGATATCGACAACTGATGAAACATTTGGGCATTTTTAACCACGAGATTGATTAAAATCGTAGGAAATCCCTATCATCTTAAGAGAAGGGACTTGTTTTTATAAAGTTTATTGTATTTTTTTATTTTTGTTTTTTTCCATGATGACTGGTGAGGCCTGGCCTCACCTGCCTCCCCTGACCGCACGTCACTGCCCAAGTACGAGACGAAATTCTGCGCAAATCCAGCCAGAAGCAACTTACTTACAGAGGGAAAAAAGTATACATTTATCCCGATTACACTTCTGCCGTATCAAAGAAGAGAGCTGCGTTTGGAGATGTGAAGAAACGTCTGAGGTCCGTTGATGGTGTGAAGTTTGGTTTATGTTTCCCTGCCACTATGCGCATCACATTCCCGGGGAAGAAGGAGCACTTGTTCGAGGATCCGGAGCTGGCGATGGACTTTGTGAACCGCGAACTGGAGGACACTGGAACTGTTGAAGATTAGACCATCATGGACATCGTGTCATGGACATAGCCAACATGTCAATCCATTGACGAGCGCTTTTTTCTTCTTTTGTTTTTTCTGCTGCGTTGAGAACACTTATATTTCTGCGTGCGTTGAGAACACTTATATTTCTGCTGAACTGTGTCATATGGATCAGGTATGTCTTTTTACGCCTCATAATTTTTATTTTTGTTTTGGCTTCGATCTATGTTTACCACAGACGACAACTTGTGTCAATTTGACTTCTTTCATTGTATTTTGTTATATGGCTTCATTTTCTTTTTAAATCGGCCTAGTATTTATTCATTAATTTTTTTGTTAAAGTGGAAAGCCATAACTTTTTTTTCTATAGGCTATTTATTTATATTATTTAAAAAAAAAATAAAAAAAAATAAAAGGCAGACCCTTTTTAAAGATTAGATTTTATTCTACTTATTATTGTAACTGACCAGAGCTACTGCAGTGTTACAGCTTTAGTTGTTAGCACTAGTTCAAATTGAACAGATGGGAAGTTTTAAAGAATTTGCTCACCTAAGTTGGGTGGGTGCAGGGGGGGCATTTTATTTGTTTTGTTTATTATTGTATTTTTTTTCCCTTTTTATTGCCACAGTATCTTGCCACGTGTTTTGTTCTTTAATGTCAAGCCACTGAAAGAGGGTTCAGACTTCCACATTAAACTTTTGCATTCATTTTTATTTTGGTTAAATTATAAATATGGCATGTGCCCGCGATAGGATCTAGTGTGACGTTTGTGAGCTGGAATGTCAGGGGGCTAGGGAAACCAACAAAAATAAACAAAGTTCTTTCGCATTTGGATAGCTTAAAGGTGAAGATTGCCTATTTGCAGGAAACCCATCTAAAAAAATCTGACCATATGAAGGTACGCAGAAGAAGGTTTCCCAGTCCTATCACTCACTTTTTAATGGCAGAGCAAGAGGGACAGCTATTCTGATTCACAAGTCATTACAATTTACTGCATCTAATGTTATTGCTGACCCAGGAGGTCGTTACGTAGTTGTTACTGGTTGTATTGCCCACATACCAATAATACTGGCAAATATATATGCACCGAATTGGGACAACGATACATTTTTTTCAGATTTTTTGTATAATTTGCCTAATTTAGATACACATCATTTAGTGTTAGGCGGCGACTTCAATTGCTGTCTTGATTCAGTATTAGATCGGTCCTCCACCACTTCTTTAAAACTATCTAAATCTGCCCGGGTTATCAATTCATTTATTAAAGACTATGCGATAACTGATTTATGGCGTAACCTTAACCCTACTGGACGAGCTTATTCTTTTTTTTCTCCAGTGCATCAGTCTTTCTCCCGGATTGACTATTTTTTAGTTGACTGCAGGCTACTCCAATTGGTGGAAGCCTGTTCATATAATCCCATCATAATATCAGATCATTCTCCTCTTACAGCGACATTCAGGCTGGCATATCATGCTCCGAGGCCCCCTTGGCATCTCTGTTTTATCTCAAGATGAAATCACTACATTTATAACTAGTCAAATTGATTTCTTTTTTGAAATGAATGCTACTCCTGATGTGTCATGTGGAACTCTATGGGAGGCTTTTAAGGCTTTCACAAGGGGTCAGATTATTTCGCACATGGCTCACACTAAAAAACTAAGCTAATAAACAAAAATTAGAAATGACAAATCGCATCTCTCAATTGCAAGCGTCATATGCAACTGCACCTACTCCTGATCTATCAAAAGAGCTTCTCCTTGAGAAAAACAAATTGGATATTTTATTGTCCACAGAAGCAGGGAAAAACCTCCTGAAGTCTCGGCATCTTTACTATGAATTTGGCAAGAAAGCAAGTAAGATACTTGCTTATCAATTTAGACAGGCTGCAACCTCTAGATTTATTACCCAGATTAAAACTTCTGATGGTCACACACAAGACAGTGAGAAAATTAATATTAATTTCAGAGACTTCTATGAACGTCTCTATTCTTCTGAACATGATGTGCAACCGGATTTTGACAAATTCTTTTCTAGCTTAAATATACCTTCTATAAGTGAAGATTGTCAAAGCAGACTTGATGCGCCTCTTACCGCAACGGAGCTTGAAGCGGCCATCAAGTCTCTACAGACTGGGAAGAGCCCTGGACCAGATGGGTTTCCACCAGAGTTTTTAAGAAATTCTCCCAGTTGATTCCACATTTGTTGAATATGTTTAATGAATCTGTTAATACCGGTGCCCTTCCTCAAACATTACGACAAGCATCTATTTCCCTTATTGCAAAAAAGTCTTGCCTTTAAGAATGGAGCGAGTCCTACCTCATATTATCTCTGTCGACCAAACAGGTTTCATTAAAAATAGATACTGGTTTTTTAACGTTCGCAGGCTATTCAACATAATTTATGGTTTATCTGTCCGCTACCCCTGAAATTATAATGTTAATGGGTGCTGAAAAGGCATTTGACAGGCTTGAGTGGGACTACCTGTTTTATGCTCTAAAGACATTCAATTTTGAAGAACAGTTCATAAGCTGGATAAGATTACTTTACACAGATCCGTCAGCATCGGTTTGTACAAATGGGCTATTTTCAAAAGTATTCCCCATTTCTCGCGGAACTAGGCAGGGCTGTCCCCTGTCACCTTTACTATTTGCCTTGGCGCTGGAGCCTCTAGCTATAGCAATTAGACAGGATTCAGCTATAACTGGTATATTTAGAGAAGGTCTCGAACAGAAAATATCCTTATATGCAGATGACATGATTCTGTATGGAATCTGTATGTTTCCAATCTCGACTCTTCCCTCCCTGCTGTTCTGTCCACTCTCGATGTCTTTAGCAGTATCTCAGGATACAAAATAAATCTTCAGAAAAGTGAAATTTTTCCTATCAACCTCCTGGCACAAACCTCTGCACAAATTTCCCTTTAAGGTCACAGTGGATAAGTTCACCTATTTGGGCGTAACGAAAGATGTAGGTAAACTCTTTAAAGAAAATTTCACCCCTTTGGTTAATGACTTGGAACAGAATATAAAACGATGGTCCTCTCTAAAATTATCGATTGCCGGCAAAGTAAACACCATTAAAATGAACGTACTTCCTAAATTTAGTTATCTTTTTCAGTGCATTCCAATTTTCATCACCAACACGTTTAAAAAAAATTAGATGCTATTATTTCTGGTTTTATCTGGGATAATAAACCACCACGTCTACGTAAAGCTTATTTACAACGTCCAAAAAAACTTGGTGGCATGGCTCTTCCAAATTTTCTATTGTATTACTGGGCAGCAAATATTCGACCCATTGTACATTGGCTATATGAAGATCCAGGTGCTGATGCCCCCTCATGGTGCTTATTAGAAGCACGGTCTTGTAAGCCTTCATCACGGTCTGCATTAGTGTATCCCTCATTAGTTGCGGTTTCCGCTCCTTTTACAAAGAATCCATTAGTGTTGGCAACCTTAAACATTTGGAAACAGATTCGAAGACGATATGGATGGCATTGCCTCTCAGTTAGAGCTCCCATTCACGCAAATCATATGTTTCCTCCTTCTCTGGAGAGTAATGCTTTCTTACACTGGCAACCTTAGGGGATTAAGACTTTTCAAGATCTCTTTGTGAATGGACAGTTTGTATCATTTCAACAACTTTGTACAGACTACGGCATTGTGCGGACTCATTTCTTTCGATATTTACAGGCTCGTGATTTTATTAGAAAGCAGTTTACCCAATTCCCAACTCTACCCCCACAATCAGACCTTGATTTGCTGTTAACATCTTCTAAGTCTTTTAAAGGGATTATCTCAATTGTTTATAACGTATTATTGTCACTGAATGATCCTTCTTTAGATGTAATAAAAAACAAATGGGAACAGGACTTGGGAGAAAATTTGTCAGAGGAGAAATGGGCCAAAATTTTAAAAAGGGTACACACTTCTTCAGTTTGTGCCAGGCATGGTTTATTGCAATGTAAAATATTACATCGTGTTCACTGGTCAAAAGCAGCGGCGGCGCCAGACATTTGTCCCAGGGGGTGCTTAGGGGGGCTGAGGTCTTTCTTGGGGGTGCTCACAAAAAATGTCATTTTTGGGGCAATTGGACAACATAACATACATAATAAACGCGCGCACCCGCAAATGTGTAATTTTCGGCATCCGAGAGAACGGAACAGCAGTGTTTGGGCTGCAAAGGCGTTGTGAGCGGTCAAAGTGCTGTATGGAGAAGGAGGACGCTCTGGACCTGCCTTTAACTCCAGCGCGCACTGAGGAGCCTCCGTGAGACGGGTTCTGTCAACCCTGGGAGGACGTGAGGCCAGAGGAGCAGGTCCTCGTGAATGTGTGGCTCTGCTCTCACGTCGTAATCTCCCCTCACGCTCTCCTCACACTCTGCATCCTAGAGCCGCTTCTCGAACACAGTAATGTTAAAGTTGAGCTGATTATCAGCCGGATGCCCACGAGAGAGAAGGGCAACGCGCTCATGACTTAAGTGAACTTTTTTCCGCGGTTGTGCGTAATTTCCTCGTCCAGACTTTGTATCGCTGCTGGAGGACTCGGTCTGTTCTTGTGCTTTAGATTCAGTCAGCAAAAGTGCACAATAATAACCTCTGATTTGTGTTGAGAGCCAGAGGAGCAGTGTCTGACTTTATAACATCAGTCTAACTTCAGCTCATTGATCAAATTTAGTGAACGACTGTAATAATGACCCTGCAGTCAGGCTCAGCCCGTCTCCTGCTGTCGCCGAGCGTGCGCTCTGATGCACGGCCGCATTAACATCACACTGGGCCTCGGACAAAGCCCCGCCCTTTAGTTGGAATTAAACCTGTCATACTCACTCCTTTTCATGTTAAACGTCCGAGGGATGTTTCTAGAGATAACTAGTGCTCCTTTGATTTAGTGGCCACAATCTTTGGGGGTGCTTTGGCAATCTCAGGGGGTGCTCAAGCACCCCCTAGCCCCCCCTGGCGCCGCCCCTGGTCGAAAGACAGACTGTCAAAGAGATTTCCCAGCACTGATCCCAATTGTGATCGCTGTAAAACAACACATGGTACATATTTTCATACATTTTGGAGTTGTCCGAAATTATTGTCATTTTGGACTTGTATTTTCAAGACATTTTCTGATATTTTCAGACTGCTTTTAGACCCATGCCCAGTTGTGGCTCTTTTTGGTGTAATCCCGGACTCATATCATCTAAACAAATACCAGCGGGACTTTTTGGCCTACTGTACACTTCTTGCTCGCAGGCTGATTTTACTTAATTGGAAAAACTCATTACCTCCCTCTCATTCGCAGTGGATCAATGATATTCTATATTTCTTAAACATTGAGAAGATCAGGTATACCCTTAAAGGCAGTGATGCATCTTTCTCGGAAATCTGGCAACCCTTTCTGAAATATGCTGAAGAAAAACTTGATTTGGTTTTGTGAATCGTATTCGTGGCATTGTGTGATTATTGTTGTCTATTTATTTTGTATATACATTTATAATATATATATGTTAGTTTTCTTTTTCAGTTTTTTTTTTCTGCTTGTTCAATTGTTCGGCTGAGTTTGTTTTAAAGGGAGGGCTTGATTTAGTGTTTTGTATGGTTTACTTTGTATTGTTAAACAAAATGTATAAATAAAGTTTTCAAAAAAAACAAATGTGCAGCCGCTCCAGTCTGCAGATTATGACACTGCAAAACCATGGCACGCACGGGGCGCATGTTTGAATGCTCCATGGATAAATTTTCATCTTTATTTTATATTGGGAGGCCAGTCTTTTTATGAACCATTGGAAAATTGTTGCATTACTTTGCATCCCACTCGACAGAGGAGTTTGGGAAAGTGTGACAAACTGCAGCCTGTAGCGGCTAACCCGCTAACTTAGCTTAACTAACTTAGTTCAGACCAAACGTGCGTCCACACTCCGTCAGCCTCTAGTTGGACGCCAAACATTGCCGCTTCACACTCGCGAGAAACGCCCGTTTGCTGCGCGTGAAGTTTTGCAAGCGTCGTAATTAGGAGGCGTGTCATACAACTCAGGCCGAGCGCAAACCGCGATGATCAACTTGTCCTCCATGCTGCAGGTCAGGGGCGCAACTACCCCCCTCCCACACACAAATACACACACACACACGGCTCTTTTATTTTATTTTATTTTTTTAAGAAAATAAATACTCTCTGAATTGACTTTATTTTAACTAAAATGTCACTATTTCACACAATATAACATCGATATTTCCCTCTATGGAGTTTGTAATCACAAAAAACAATCACACGGCCCGATTAAAAGCTTCTGTTGCTTCATTCACGTAACTTTTCCTCCTCTCCCTCTCTCTCCCTCGCGCAAGAGGGGAGAAAACAACGTAAGTGAAAGAGGTGTTTTCTTCAACGCGATCTCCTCTGTAACCATCCATCCATTTCTTCCGCTTTATCCAGGGCCGGGTCGCGGGGGCAGCAGTCTAAGCAGAGATGCCCAGACTTCCAGGCACCAGGCCAGCTCGGAGACATAGTCCCACCAGCGTGTCCTGGGCCTTCCACGAGGCCTCCTCCCAATAGGACATGCCTGGAACACCTCCCGAGGGAGGCGACCAGGAGGCATCCGGAACAGATGCCCTAGCCACCTCAGCTGGTTCCTTTCGACGTGAAGGAGCAGCGACTCTACTCCGAGCTCCTCCCGGGTAACTGAGCTCCTCACCCGATCTCAAAGGGTACGCCCAGCCACCCTGCGAAGGAAACTCATTTCAGCCGCTTGTATCCGCGATCTTGTCCTTTCGGTCATTACCCAGATCTCATGACCATAGATGAGGGTGGGAACGTAGATCGATCGGTAAATCGAGAGCTTTGCCCCGACTCAGCTCCCTCTTCACCACAACAGTCCGATACAGCGACCGCATCACTGCTGACGCCGCACCGATCCGTCTATCGATCTCACACTCCATCCGTCCCTCACTCGTGAACAAGACCCCGAGATACTTGAACTCCTCCACTTGAGGCAAGGACTCCCCACCGACCTGAAGAGGGGAAGCCACCTTTTTCCGGTCGAGAACCATGGCCTCAGATTTGGAGGTGCTGATCCTCATCCCGGCCGCTTCAAACCGCCCCAGAGCAGCTGAAGGTCCTGATTTGATGAAGCCAACAGAACAACATCGTCTGCAAACAGCAGAGATGAGATCCTGAGGTTCCCAAACCGGACACCCTCCGGCCCCTGGCTGCGCCTAGAAATTCTGTCCATAAAGGTAATGAACAGAACAGTGACAAAGGGCAGCCCTGGCGGAGACCAACACGTGTAACCGTGTTTATTATTTCATTAGGACTTTTATTTCTCAAACTTGTTGCCTTATGCTCACTTTGAGCTCCTCGTGGGGGTGGAGATGACTGTCCCTCTGCCAATCCTCCACTCCTCTCTCTGCCCCACTCCAGCAGTGACTTTTGTTTCGCAAAATAAGCATGCACAACTAAAGTGACGCCCGTCCCCCAAAGAGGAATTAAAAAAAAACTTTACCTCCGCAAACCGTTCATATCGTTCACTGTAAAGACTCGTTCAAAAGAGCCGGATCGTTCGCGACCGACACAACACTATTGGCGCCCCGTCCTTTCGGCGCCCCTATGCAAGGCATACAGTGGGGGAAAAAAGTATTTAGTCAACCAACAATTGTGCAAGTTCTCCCACTTAAAAAGATGAGAGAGGCCTGTAATTTTCATCATAGGTAAACCTCAACTATGAGAGACAAAATGAGAAAAAAAAATCCAGAAAATCACATTGTCTGATTTTTAATGAATTTATTTGCAAATTATGGTGGAAAATAAGTATTTGGTCAATAACAAAAGTTCATCTCAATACTTTGTTATATACCCTTTGTTGGCAATGACAGAGGTCAAACGTTTCCTGTAAGTCTTTCACAGACTTTCAACTCCCTCCAAAGATTGTCTATGGGTTGAGATCTGGAGACTGGCTAGGCCACTCCAGGACCTTGAAATGCTTCTTATGAAGCCACTCCTTCGTTGCCTGGGCGGTGTGTTTGGGATCATTGTCATGCTGAAAGACCCAGCCACATTTCATTTTCAATGCCCTTGCTGATGGAAGGAGGTTTTCACTCAAAATCTCATGATACATGGCCCCATTCATTCTTTCCTTTACACGGATCAGTCGTCCTGGTCCCTTTGCAGAAAAACAGCCCCAAAGCCTGACGTTTCCACCCCCATGCTTCACAGTAGGTATGGTGTTCTTTCTTTCTCCTCCAAACACCACGAGTTGAGTTTTGACCAAAAAGTTCCATTTTGGTTTGATCTGACCATATGACATTCTCCCAGTCCTCTTCTGGATCATCCAGATGCTCTCTAGCAAACTTCAGACGGGCCGGGACATGTCCTGGCTTAAGCAGGGGGACACGTCTGGCACTGCAGGAATTGAGTCCCTGGCTGCGTAGTGTGTTACTGACGGTAGCCTTTGTTACTTTGGTCCCAGCTCTCTGCAGGTCATTCACTAGGTCCCCCCGTGTGGTCCTGGGATTTTTGCTCACCGTTCTTGTGATCATTTTGATCCCACGGGGTGAGATCTTGCGTGGAGCCCCAGATCGAGGGAGATTATCAGTGGTCTTGTATGTCTTCCATTTTCTAATAATTGCTTCCACAGTTGATTTCTTCACACCAAGCTGCTTACCAGTTGCAGATTCAGTCCTCCCAGCCTGGTGCAGGTCTACAGTTTTGTTTCTGGTGTCTTTGGACAGCTCTTTGGTCTTGACCATAGTGGAGTTTGGAGTGTGACTGTTTGAGGTTGTGGACAGGTGTCTTTTATACTGATAACAAGTTCAAACAGGGGCCATTAATACAGGTAACGAGTGGAGGACAGAGGGGCCTCTTAAAGAAGAAGTTACAGGTCTGTGAGAGACAGAAATCCTGCTTGTTTGTTATTGACCAAATACTTATTTTCCACCATAATTTGCAAATGAATTCATTAAAAAATCAGACAATGTGATTTTCTGGATTTTTTTTCTCATTTTGTCTCTTATAGTTAAGGTATACCTATGATTAAAATTACAGGCCTCTCTCATCTTCTTAAGTGGGAGAACTTGCACAATTATTGGTTGACTAAATACTTTTTTCCCCCACTGTATATTGCGTCTGCCCTTTTTGCTCCACTGCTGCAGGTAACAGGTGACGCTTGTGCTCACTATTTGAGCCCAGTCCCTGATTGGTTAAGGCGTAAATGAACGCACATGTAGATTGGATTACTTGAGTGCATGAAGCAGTGGGCGGGGCATCCCTGCTCGTGTACCGCACTGTTGTCCCTGGCTTTGACGCGCGTTAATCCTCATCTGCTCGTGTGACGGATGTGGTCTTCACCTTTACTCTGCGTTGTGTCTAACTCAACTAAAAAAAAATAAACTTGTAAAACTAATTAAATTCGGAGGCGGCAAAAGGCCCACACTCCATTTATTAAAGCAACAAACAAGCACTTCAACAGTCCTCAGTCCCTGTGCCTCGTGGTGGCAGCTCCTCTGCTCCTCCAGACACAGCCGTCCTGGCTGACGTCCTCAGCTCCTCTGCCTTGCCGCCAGGAACTCCCCACAGAGCACATGTGCGTTGCCGGTGAGGCCCCAGCGACTCCTGGCGGCGCAGCGGTAGCACCACACACCAAATAGCAGGGATTTAACATCAGTCCTAATTAACCCTGTTACACTCGCATTTGCAACGCTTCATACGCGCGGACGGCTTTGCTTACATTTCGAAGCACATCTACATAGGGTTAACATGGAAGTTGGTGGTGTGTCATCGTTTGGTCTGTACGCACCTTTAGCTTACTGCTAACAACAGCAACCAGCTTTCACTCTAAATGATTGAAAACACAGTGAAAAGGTAAGACGTGCAGTAGGATTGGATGGTGACATTTAAACAACGCACGTATTCCCTTGGTATTGGCAAAGTAACTGTATTCTAAATACCCTCTGAATAAAGAGTAACTGTACCAGAATACAGTTACTCAAAATGTGTATTCTAAATATGTAACGGCGGTACATGTATTCCGTTACTCCCCAACACTGCACAAGCTACTCGTATATTGTTTACAGTCCAGGCACATTCGTGTGTGGGTGACATTACAATGATTGACAGCGCCGTTTTCCAACTACATCAGACAAAAAACACAGTAGCAAATATTAATTGGCTGTGTCAGTATTTAATGTAAGAAAACCCTCTGTCCAAAAACTCTCAGATGGAAAATCAGAGCAGAGAAAAAGATGCGTTCTCAGGAAGTCTTTATTTGCAGTAAATGGTATAGATGGTGATCATCTCAGATGTACAGAAGAAGTTCGAAGTGCCGAGACAAAGCCACGGCTTTTCACTTAGACTTAGCTCGGCCCACAGACTACGTAAACTGTTGGCTCCACACAGGGATGATATATTATAGCTGGGACTAGACTTTTTTTTACCATATTTGGACCTGTACATTGAGGCGCTCAGTCCTTGTTCATCCTCTCAGCATAAGACCTTATATGGATACACTCAGGGGCTCAAGGCCCCACCGAAGCTTACAGGACTCCTTGAACATTTTATAGGTTTTAATATTAGCAAGCATTAAACTAATATACCACAATCTCCCCTCTCAATTACTTTTCTAAGTAATTGCCATCAAATAAATGTCACAAAATCTTGATGCATTTAAAGTTGAGAGATGCAAGTCGCTATTTCTCACGTGATGCATGTATCCACCTTCATCAATACAAATTTAACAACTGCGATAGCTTTTTTTACATTTATTTCTTTCATGCTTTTTACTTGCTATTATGTGCAAAAGTCAGTGAGCAATTTAGTATGGCCAAAGCAAAATAAACAATCACAAGTGTGTTTTCACATTAGTGATTTAACTCAATTCAAAAATGTCGCGGTCTGATTGGAGATCTGAATTAAGGAGTATATATTGTGATGTCGGAACTTGACGCGCCAGATTGGTTGTGATTAGATTCACTACCAGAGATCGCAGACAGGGAATTATACAGCAAATAACTACGGAAATTATTAACAAAACCACTAGTATGGGCATTCCTATTTTCAACAGTAAATGCCACCATGTGCCGCTACTTAGCCAGGTCCACATGTCCCAACTACCTGATGACATATGAGCCTGTACCTCGTCGCGGGCTTGTACCATGTCTTTATTGCCAGTGTGATCAAACCCCCATCTCCACTATTATCAGGTATAAACGTGCAGCATCCGGTTCCAATTTGCGCACACACACCTCCTGTAGAGGCGGTTAATAAATCGAGCACAACACGGTTTTGTAACACCATGGTACGCAGGGCTTTCAGTTCCTCATTGGTTGCATTGAGGGCCACTATAGTTGTATTCATAAATCCCAATAATCTCCACCTATTATATTCTACTTCAGTACGTAAATCAGAAATGCCAAAATTGGGAAACAATGCCATTGCAATTCGCTGTCCTGTATTAAAAATCGGCTGGTCATATGGAACTCCGCGGTCAAATAAGACGTCTCTCTTACCCCGTCTAAGGGTTGCTGTTTGGACAGTCTCATGTACAGTATGTAATTTGTCCTTTGGGATGTACATGATGGGTTGATGCACTTCTACAATCGTGCATGTGCCTCCCCAATGAGGTGGCAGGTTGGTATAAATAGTATGCCCACACAGCCAATACCTATCATTTAATACTCTAGTACCTATGTGAGTAACGCGGGAACATACACAGCCGAGGCTAGTAGCGCACCACAATGCAAAGTCCTCGTTCATTACTTTTACAGCCTCTCTTACTTGTGTGTCCCGCCAACAGGAATCATTGTTTAAACAAGCGTAGTACGCTGGTTCATCTATGGGCGGACAAAAGGTAATCATGTTTCGGCAATGATTTTTGCTGATATGCCCAATATTGTTAGTGCCGTTTCCTGTATAACAAACGGTGTAGTTATATGGTTCTATAATGTTCTCCATGACAAGAGGGTCCTTTAAGTGTGGCTATGTCAGCAGATCTTGTTCAGCATGGCACGGTGTGTTCTTTAGAGGGCCCCCCTTTGGTATTTGCGCTGGTACCGTCATGTCGCCACTAGTTAAGCCTTCCTTACTACCAGGGTGAATCGACAAGGCTACAAGACAGAGAATTTGGGTGTCGTTCGGTGTGGTCGCATAAATACCAGTGTGTGTAGTTGACACTGGAAGGTGGGTACATACATAGCAGTCAGTGTTAGTAAGGTGGGCGGTATAGTTTATATATCGCCACCACATGTTAGCTTGGTAATTGTTGAATTTGTGTTCTCAAATGTACTGTTGGTGCATTTTATTGTGAAATGCATTGACCTCTAAGTTGAAGGAAAGCTATGAAGCAAATGTCCTGTTTGTTTGTTACTTCCTGTGCCCGCTTAAAAATAATGCGATGCACGATGCTCTCTAATGCACATGTTAGAAAGAAATAAAGAAAACAAATAAGAAGTGATCTGTCTGCTCATTCGACAATGGCCAACGAAGCTGAAGATGTACCAAACGCAACAGGTTATGGGCCCAGGCGCGATATTAGCGGACGGTGGCAAAGGTTGGTGTTTAGTGGCGATGAAAATGACTATGAACTTTGGGAAAGTAAAATTACTCGGCCATTTACGTATCATGGGCCTGAAGGATACTATACTTTCAACCACCGATCCCGATGCTGACAAAAATGCTGATTGCTATGCAGAACTTATACAATTCCTCGACGATAAAAGCCTATCCCTGGTCATGCGGGATGCAGCCGATGACGGCAGAAAAGCCCTGAAGATTTTACGAGATCACTACGCCAGTCAAGGTAAACCCAGGATCATCGCGTTGTATACTGAACTTACATCCCTGCAAAAGAGACCAGATGAACCAGTGACGGACTACGTTATTCGTGCAGAGAAAGCAGTTACTTCCTTGAAAAATGCAAACGAAGTCATTAGCGACGGCCTCATTATCGCTATGATTTTAAAAGGACTTCCAGAAACGTACAAACCTTTTGCCATTCACACAACTCAAAGCAAAGAAGACATAACATTCACGCAGTTTAAGAGTAACCTACGAAGCTATGAAGAAACTGAGAGATTCGAAAACAAAAATAACCCGAAAGCAGACAATGTGATGAAAGTTGACCTTAAAACAGTCACTTGTTACGGATGTGGGAACCGCGGACACGCGGACACGCGGTCGCTAAAGACTGTCGTCAAAAAGCTGTTCCAAAGTGGTGTACTTATCACAGAAGTTCTACGCACAGTGATGAGACATGCAGAATGAAAAATAAGCACAAGGATGAAGCCAAACAGACAGCTGAAAGACAAGAAGACCAGAAAGAAGAACAAACCTTTGTGTTTAAAGTCAGCCATAGACTTTTACCAACTGACATAATGGATGAAAAATTAATGGTAGATTGTGGAGCTACCTCGCACATTATAACAGAGAAGAGCAAGTTCACGCACTTTGACAAGACCTTTGACCCAAGAAAACACTTCATGGAACTCGCTGATGGATCCAGGACCAACAACGTGGCGCTGAAAAGAGGAGATGCCAGTGTCGGTCTACAGGACACACAAGGAAAATGGACCACCGTCACACTGAAGGATGCTCTCTTCATCCCATCCTACCCCAGAGCATACTCTCAGTGAAGGCGGCAACAGCAAATGGAGCCCAGGTGGTCTTCAAGAAAGGACACAATGAACTCATCCACAAATCCTCTACTACTTGAAAACGGTAAACGGTGACACTTCATTCAATGACATATCATCTTGTGACAATGTAAACTTGACATGTGATGTAAAGACGTGGCATGAGATCTTAGGACATTGTAATGTGAGTGATGTGCTAAAATTACCTGAAGTTGTAGAGGGAATGAAAATCTCAGGAAATGCAAAACTAGAATGTGAAGTATGTACTAAAGGGAAATTCACAAACCACAGAAACAGAAAAAGTGACCCAAAAGTTAGTAAGCCCCTTGAATTGGTACATACAGATTTGGCAGGTCCCATTGAGCCAACTAGCCAAAGTGGCCATAGGTATGCTATATCATTCACAGATGATTTTTCAGGGGCGGTGTCAATCTATTTCCTCAAACACAAAAATGAAGCTACAGTGGCAGCAGAAAAGTTTATCGCAGACTGTGCACCTTACGGTTGTGTTAAGTGCATTAGATCAGATAATGGCACTGAATTCACAAGCAGCTCCTTTCAGACACTTTTAAGGAAAAAAGGTATAAAACACGAAACATCTGCGCCATATTCCCCTCATCAGAATGGAACAGCAGAGAGACAATGGAGAACTCTTTTTGAAATGGGTAGGTGCCTGTTGTTGGAAAAGAGACTACCTAAAGCACTCTGGCCTTATGCCATCCAAATTGCTGCTCACATTCGCAACAGGTGCTTCAACAACAGAACTAAAAGTACACCATATCAGATGTTGACAGGGAAAAGACCAGATCTATCAAAATTATGGATATTTGGATCTGAGTGTTACGTTTACATTCATGATCACAAAAAGCTTGACCCCAGGTGTGAAAAAGCGATATTTGTGGGTTATAGTAAGAATAGCCCAGCATACCTGGTTTATAACCCTCACACAGGAAAAGTGTCAAAGCATAGACTGGTAAAGTTTATCAAAAAGAGCATAGCTGAACAGACTGAACAACACACACAGACTGAAGAGTGTGAGTCAGAAATCCAAATGTACAACTACAAATTACTCACTGAACAAAATGAAAAGGCTACTGAGGATGAACAAGTACAGGACTTTGAGGGAGAGACAGATGAAACAAAATATGACACTGTAGAAACAACACAAACTGAGCAAGAGGGTCAACAGGAACTTTATCCAAAAAGGGAAACAAAACCTCCAAAATACTTGGAGGATTACACATCAAACTGTATAGATGAACCAAATGTAACCTCTGTAAGTGTTGATTATTGTTACAGAGCAGCCTGTGGGATCCCCCAAACCTATAGAGAAGCCTTGATGTCACCAGAGGCATCCAAGTGGGAACAAGCTATGGCAGAAGAGATGACCTCCCTAAAACAAAATGAGACATTTGAACTAACTACATTACCTGAAGGTAGAACCACTGTGGGTGGAAAATGGGTATACGCACTTAAAGAAAACGACCATGGAAAAATATTTAAAGCTAGATTTGTAGCAAAAGGATATAGCCAAACAGAAGGAATACACTACCATGAAACGTTTGCACCAACAGCTAACATCACGATCTTGTTGTTCATCAAATGGACGTCAAGACGGCATATTTACATGCCCCCATAGAGGAAGAAATATTCATGGACCAACCTGAGGGTTTTGAACAAACCCGTTCACAGGAAAAATTGGTGTACAAGTTAAAGAAATCTCTTTATGGCTTGAAACAATCTGGTCGAAACTGGTACAAACTCTTAAACGATTACCTAGAACATAATGGTTTTGACAGAAACCCCTCAGATCATTGTGTGTACAGGAAATGTGTTGAGGATAAAACTGTACTTGTAACCATTTGGGTTGATGATTTAATCATCGCTGCTAGCAAACTTGAACTACTTAATGCATTTAAAGAAACAATGAGATTGAAATTTAACATGAAGGACTTGGGGAGAATATCCTATTTCTCGGGATACAGTTTGAACAAAGAGAGAATGAAATCACAATGAACCAGAAAAAGTATATTGAAAGAATGCTAGAACGTTTTGGCATGTCTGAGTGCAGACCCAGGTCTACACCTTGTGAATTGAAAACGGACACTACAAATAGTGAAGAAAATGACAAACATGAGACTGTAAATCCCAGAGAGTACCGGGAAATTGTGGGCAGTCTTATATACGCCATGACTTGTACAAGACCAGATATAAGCTGGGTTGTAAGTAAACTTTCACAAACTTTAGCACAACCAAAAAGGGAAGATTTTGTGACTGCAAAGCATGTCCTCAGATATCTCAAAGGCACAAATAACTATTAGTCTTTAAGAAAAGCAGTGAAGAACTAAATCTTGTGGCATTTAGCGACTCTGACTGGGCCTCTTCAGTAGAAGACAGACGCAGTACTACAGGATATTGTTTTGCTCTTACAAAACAAGGTCCAGTGATATCTTGGAAAACAAGGAAGCAACCAACTGTGGCTTTATCGACTTGTGAAGCCGAGTACACAGGGCTGACAGCCGCTACACAGGAAAGCATGTACTTAACCCAACTGTTGAATGGGATGGACAATAAAATGTACTATTGTACCACTATATTTGGAGACAATCAAGGAGCAATTGCTCTGACCAAAAATCAGACAGCGGTCAAAACATATTGATGTAAAGTATAACTTTATTCGAGAAGCTTCAAAAGACGGAAAGATCAATATTGTGTACTGCCCATCAGAGGATATGACAGCCGACATATTGACAAAACCTGTAACAAGAGCAAAGAGCAAACAGCATGAGAACAAGGGAGGGTGTTGAATTTGTGTTCTCAAATGTACTGTTGGTGCATTTTATTGTGAAATGTATTGACCTCTAAGTTGAAGGAAATCTATGCAGCTAACTTCCTGTTTGTTTGTTACTTCCTGTGCCCGCTTAAAAATGATGCGATGCACGATGCTCTCTAATGCACATGTTAGAAAGAAATAAAGAAACAAATAAGAAGTGATCTGTCTGCTCATTCGACAATGGCCAACGAAGCTGAAGATGTACCAAACGCAACAGAAATGATGCCTTATTTCTCTTCTGTCAACGTATCGTTTATTAACAACTTCAGGACTTATTTTCAAACATTCTTCAAACATTAACAAGGGAAACACAATCATAACTGATAACCCACATATTACTATCCAAGGGTAGCAGCCCTTTTTCTGCAGGCTAGTTTTTAAAGTGTCCAAGGCGTCAGCTTCTTCTGGTCACGTGCAGGGTGTATGATGTGACCGCGATCGTCTATGTTCCTAGAGCAGAGGTTATTAACACGTGCTCTTTAGTTGGTTCTAACAGTGTTTTGTGTACTTGGGTGGTTGCCTTTGTGGATTATGGTACCTTCAGTTCAACAGGTGGGAGAGGAGGATTCAGGGAGATTTTTGAAGCCTTCACAGCCGTGGCCCTTGTCCACAGTGCGTGACATGGACTCTCCCACCTGGATGATGACCGGTCCTTTTTCTATTGTCCTTGTTAAGATCCAGTCTCTCCAGTACCTGGTGTTCCCCGTCCTGTAATGGAAAAGGTTCATCCGGCAGTTCATCTGGTATTTGACTATAAGCAACAATGTCTTTTTATTTAGCATTTTGTACTTTTTCAATTCTTCTTTTCTCCTGCATCTTGTGAGTTTGCCTTCAGGCATATATTTGTTCTAAAATTGTGTGCGCAGCGTTTTTGCATTGCAATATCTAGATTAGTAATTAATATAAAAAATGTATATCATGAAAAAGTTATAGAATACTACATTAAAATGTCAAGCAGTTAAGGTTATGTTAAAAAATCTCACTCTATATCAGAAGGTTTAAGTTTTATGTTTAAAAATGTTAAGTCTTTGTTTTTTCTTTGAGTATTTCTTTTCTCCCTCTTTCTGCCCTTGGAGCCCCAGGGGTAGAAATTGGTGACTGGTGGTTTTCATCATCGGCGTGAGATGCTGAACAGCCATCTTCTTTGTCTTCCGTATTGTCAGAGAAAGCGTTTGCAATGTCTTTTTGGATTTGGGTTAGACTCCGTTGAGTCGGATCCACCGGCGACTTGAAACAATGTGACAAATGATACCAAAGTTTGGAAGTTCCTTTTGCACTTGTACTGATCTTCCTGTTGACTGAAGAACTAGATATGGTCCAGTTTGGTATGGTTGGGTCCAATTGTCACGTTTATGTACTTTGACATAAACCCAAGATCCTGGAACAACGTCCATGTTTGGCTCGGGAGTTTCTTGAACATCATGAGTCCTTTTTCTGCACCGGTGTAGTTGTGCCACTATGGTTTGGAGCATTTTCACATAAGAGTGGTGCTGCTTGTCCCACTCAATAAATGGGTATCTTCATTGAAAGGTCCAGGGGGCTTGTGCATTTCTCTGCCTTTAATGACTATTTTAGATGATTTTAGATTTTCTTGTTTTATGTGCTTTTGTCTGCTTATGTATTGTATTGCCTACTCTCAACTGCAAACCAATTCTACCTACGGGTATAAATAAAGTTACCTACCTACTACTGCCAGTCAACAGAAGATGTGGTGAGTATGACGTGGTCGCATTGACACTGTTTCTGATGTCCATCAGAAGAAACGGCAGGGCCGCCACCCAATCAAGTTTTGAAGTTAGCCATACTTTTGCCAATTTCCTCTTTATGGTGGCGTTCATTCTTTCTACTAGGCCCTGCGATGAAGAGTGGTATAAATTTCCTAGACGTTGCGAGACGTTGAGAGCCTTCAGCACATCTTTAACAACTTTGGCAGTGAAGTGCGTGCCATTGTCAGATCTTATGGTATGTGGAATACCAAATCTTGGAAAAACTTCAGTGGTCAGATGATAAACCACCTCCTTGGCAGTTTCTGTTTTGCAGCGAAAAGCTTCAACCCATTTTGTATATTCACATACTATGACTAGCAAGTATCTGTATCCCCGCACTCTCATTTCAGGCCCCATATCTGTGAAGTCCATAACAATCTTCTCGAAAGGCTTGTTTGGGAGCGTGAAGGTGCCTGGTGGTGGTCTGCAAGCCTTTTTCGGGGTCATAGTTTGACAGACATGACAATCATCAATCCAGTATTGTAGAATGGATTGCATTTGTGGGTGCCACCACAAATCGATGTGTTTCAAAATGGCTTTGTAGCTTCGATGTGTTGGGAGGTGGTCTTCGTCGAACAGCATCTGAAGTAAAGGAGTTGGAGCCACAATTTTTCCTTCATGATTTCTCCAAATTCCTTCAGTGTCTTTCACTGCCCCTTTTAACTTCCATGCACTTTGTTCATATGCTCCCGCTGCTTCTTGAATTTCCTTGACATATTTGGTGTCAATGATGCAGGTTTCGGACGCACTTCCAGACTGTTCAGCGTCTCGAATAAGCATGTGTCTGTTGTTATAGTTTGCTGCATCTTTAGTGGCTTGATCAGCTGCATGGTTGCCCAAAGACACAGTCTTGGCCTTTGGTATGGGCTTTGCATTTCATGATGGCTAGTTTTGCTGGTAATTGGACTGCGTCAATAAGTTGTCTGACCAGTGATTCATGCTTTATGGGAAGTCCCGTTGTTAGCTTGAAACCATTTCTGATCCAACCTGCAATAGATATTGTGACCGTCTTGTAAGCATACACTGAGTCAGTGTATATATTGACTTTCTGGCCTTCTGAAAGTTGCAAGGCGCGCAGTACTGCCATCAATTCTGCTAGTTGCGCTGATCCTCCTTGTATTTGTTTTGCCTCCAGTACTTGATGTTGATGTTTTGATAGTTGTTTGACTACAGCGTATGACGAGATGACATGTCCTTCTTTCGCTCTGTACGAGCAGCCGTCACAAAACAAAGTCATTTCTGGGTTGAGCAATGGGGTTGTCTGCAGATCTGCTCTGACATACAGTTCAGTCTTGACTTTCTCTTCACACGTATGAGGAATTCCCTTCAGTTTCCATATTGGTTGCCATATTGATGGTTCCACTTTCATACGTTATGTGAGACTGTCTCAAAGAGACGAGATGCGAGGTTTTCTCGATCGTCTTGGTCAGGGCTGCCAAGTAACGTGCACATCCAGGTTGTGCCTGTTCATGGGGGTCGAGTTTGTGGGAGTAATGTTTCAGCACTCTTCTGGTTCCATGTTGCTTTTGATAGAGAATAGCTTGCACAAACGACCCTTTCTCCATCACATCCAAGTGAAACGGAATGTTGTAGTCGGGGGCACATAATGTACATGCAGAGCAAATTGCTTATTTAGTCTTTATGAATGCTTCCTCGGCTTCTTGATTCCACGACAATGCTGCTATTGGATTATGCATTCCGTGTGGCTTGATGAGTTCTCTGAGCGGTGTAGTGAGCTCAGTGTATCCTGGAACGTACTCTCTTGAGTAGTTGCAGAGACCCAAAAAGCTGAGCATCTGACGCACCATTGTTGGTTTTGGTGCTTGTAAGATGGCGTCTTTGTTGCTGTCGGTCACCCCTTGTGCTCCATTTGACACTTCTCGTCCGAGAAAATATACTGATCTTCTTGCCACTTGCATCTTTTGCCTTTTGACCTTGTAGCCTTTTTCAGACAGTCTTGTGAGCACCGCTACGGTGGCTTCCAGAACTTCTTTAGCTGTCTCTCTCCCCAATAAAACATCGTCGACGTACTGAATTAACGTGCATGTTTCTGGTAGCTGCAGATCTGCAAGGTCTTGTCTCAAGAAGTGGTTAAAATACCTCGCCGATCATTTCCAGCCTAGGCACATTCTTCGGTAGGTGTATTGGCGTCCTCCAAGGCTGAATGCAAAGTATTTGCGGCTACTTGGGTCGAGATTTATCGTGAAGTAGGCGTTTGCCAGATCTATCACCGTATAGAAGTTGCACTCTGGTGACAGGTTGTTCAGGGCAAGGTATGGGTCTGGAACGGGATATGATTCTCCAGCTGTTACTTCGTTGATTGGCCTCAAGTCTTGGATCATTCTCCAGTTCACCAAATCAGATTTCTTCACTGGGAATAGTGGCGTGTTGTAGTCAGACTTTGTTTCATATATCACTCCCGATTTCAACAGTCCGTTGACTGTCTCTTGAATACCCCTTATTTGATCTTCTTTGAGCGGGTACTGTGGGCAGTATATGAGCTTTGTTGTTGTAAGCTCCACTTTGACGACGTGGTTTGTTTGTCCCACGTCATTGGGATCCGTCATCCATATATTAGCGGGTACTTGTGTCCTTGCGACACGATTATCTTGAATATTTGATGCTGTGGGTTGTAGAAGATTTTATCTGTCTCAGTGGCGTCATATTGTAAAGTAGAGGCAAATTTGACCATTGGACCGAGTTGTTTCTGTGTAGGGTTGCCAACTGTCCCGTATTAGCCGGGACATCCCGTATATTTATCCAAATAGGACTGTCCCGTACAGGATGTCTTTTGTCCCTTATATTGAGTGTTGAAAGTTTCACACGCGGTCTCTGTAAACACTATGAAGAACTAGCTAATACCGGTGGAATACTCAGATATTCTTCGGTTTTTGGACGACTCCTCGCCGTGTGTTTATGTACGTAAGGAGGACGCGATGTTCCTCAATGCGGGTGAGTCCATGTTTACACACGGTTCACATCTGTCTGGGTTCAGCGCTGTTGTTAACTTTGGCAGGACATAAACGACTCCTTTATGCTCTCATATCATTTGGGTGAATGCATTAGATAATCTGCTGTTTCATAGTCTGCTGTTTAAATGATGTTTTGGAGCTCTTTGACAGCCGTCTATAGAGTAAACTTTTGCCTTAATGATGGTCTGATGCTCTGGGAATAAGCGTTGTTTGTAATGCTTGTTCCGTGGGTATTTGCTGATATGTGGTTACATGCTTCTTTTTAGTCTGACAAGTGGTGGCAAATGCGTTTAGTAGATCTGATAGTAAAAATAAAAAAAAGCACGAACACCTTGTGTAAAGCCCCACCTAGAGTTTACTGTATCAGTGTGTCCATGCAAGATGCAAAAAAAAAATAATAATCTGAGATTAGTTTGTTGTTGTTATTGTTTTGTATTGGCAATTTAAAAAATAACAAAAAAATGTCCCGTATTTGGTTGAGAGAAAGTTGGCAACCCTATTTCTGTGTGTGATTTTTGGATATGGCGAGCGATACATGGGGAGTACTTTCTTCACCTCCCATGTAATAGGGCTTTAACTCTTCAGGCAACTGCGAGCGCCATTCCTTGGGGGCCCAAATATAGGTTAGTATATGCCACTTGGAACGTTTGGCTTGCTATTCGTTGCCACAGCCCATCATAGGCGTCGTTTTCAAGGCTGACATAGTGAAGGGTTATCTTCTTCCCACTCCCTTTCGGGTGGAAATGGATCGTTTTATTTGTATGCTGTATGTTTTGTTTTTTGTTGTTGCCATTGTCTGCCAGGAATGAATAAATAAATGAAATGAAAGGGTCACATGTAATGGATCGAAAGGTTCTTTCAATGGATACAATGATTTTGCCCACATCTTGTATTCTTGCCATAATCTTGATGCCTCATTTCCCTTTTCTGGATCTGTGAGGACTTGAGCCCAATATATTGTTGTTTGGGCCTTTAGCTCTTGTACAACATCTGGGGAAAGGTATAGAATTATTTCCATGTGTTTCTCCTTCATCCTTCGCATCATCAGAATTGTTTCACTTTTGTTGAGTATCTTGTGACCTTCAGGGCAAAATATCAGAGACAGCGATAGTTTGCACATCAAGTCTCTTCCACATATGGACACTTCACACTCCGGCAAAAACAAGAATTCATGTTCCACAGTTTGGTTCTTCAATGTTACTGCCAATGGTTCAGTAAAGTTTTAGTTTCTGGCCTTCCACACAGTCTGTTATGGACATTGTTTTTGTTGTCATTGGAAACTTTTGTTGAATACAGGATACTGTTGCTCCTGAGTCCACTAGAAATCGAATCTTCTGTCTATTTATTTCTAAGACCACCATTGGTTCGCTTTTCCATGATCTAAGCGATTGGTCTGGCTGTGGGCCTCTCTAGTAACAATCTCTGTATTGGTTGAAACATCCGTGTGTGTCTCTTTCACTTGGGTTGTTTCCAAGATTCATCACTCTTGGGTTGGCCACTGGATGCATCATCTGTTGTGCCATGGGTTGCATGTTGGCATTTTGCATCATTTGTGGTTGGCCCATTGGTCGCCCATACATCTGTTGTGGGTTACCTTGCTGATTGTACCCATATGCTTGTCCTTGGGGCACTGTACGACACTCTCTTGCCCAATGTCCCATTTTTCCGCATGGTCATATCGTTTTCCCACGTTGTTGCCTCTTCCTCGTCCAAAGCCGCCTCGCCCTCTTCCTCTTCCTTGGGCGTTAGCAAATGGGGCGGTGTTGTAAATTACAACAGGTGCGGCGGGAACCGATGAGGGCTGTTTTTTTGTACAGCCGGCGTTGCGGGTGCTCCCTGTGTCTGTTGTGGTTGCATCACCATCTTGATTGCAGTTGCCAATTGGTTTGTTGTTATCGGCACGTCTCCTTCAATGGGGTCTTGTTTGACTGCATGATGTTCTCCCATTGGTCTTCTGTTGGAGCGATGGCTTTTTTCCCCCCGTGTATCAGGCCTTTTTTAGCATATTTCTTCAGCAGGTCTTGTATGATGGATTGACTGACTTTTGCCCTTTTTGGATCAGGCTCATGTTGCAGAACCTTGCAGTTCCAAAACTGTCGTAATTGATTTAGGGTGACGAACTGGGACATTTTACTGGCAATTGTGTTTATGTTATTATCGCACTTACAAATTGCAATTTAGTTGTGCTTGTTTACTAATCTATCGCGTAAATTGGCTTATAGTTTTAGGTATATTCGCTTTGGTATAGTTTTTGCAAGTATTGTATTATTACCTTACGTATGTTTTAGGGACTTTCGGATTGGTTGCTTTTGTTGCTTTGGTTCCGCCCCCTCAAGGCCTCTACACTTTGGATCAGCCTTTGCTTCGCGCCTTCTCTTAAGTCTTCGCCTCTATAAGGAAAAGAAAAAATGCTTTAATCAGTTTTGTTCTTTTGGTAAAACCTTTTGCTATAACCGATTGTCTTTTAGAAATCTAACGGCTTAAGTATTGCCATTATTTAAAATTTATGTTTATTTTTATTTATTTTTTTGGCGTTATTTATTTATTTATTTATTTATTGCTATTATTAATTAATTAATTAATTAACCCATTAACTATTATATTTTCCTATTTTGCTTATTTATTTTCTGTTTACATGAGACCATGCATACACAATTGACATACCATCACTACTCTGTGATGAATTCTTGGAGGAGGGGCTTTCAGGCCCAACTTATGGTTAAAGTTTGTTTTCATAAAATCGGTTATAAGTTTACATTTTTTCAAACGCAGTATTCTATTTCTATCTCCTCCATAGGTGTAAAAATACACAGCTTTTAAAATAAATGCCACAACATAAAATAAATAAACCACACACACTGGTTCTTTATCGCCGAAGCTAGCTGTGGGTTGTTATCCACAGCGCTCTGGGAAAGGCATTTGTCACTGAGGAGTATGGAGTAGGCTTCTACACAGAACGCATGTTCTGTGCGACTCCATCTTGGCTAATCCTTCTCCTTCAGCGCAGTGTCCAATCCCATTTTTTCGGTCAACTCAAACACAGCGTCCTAAGCTTTAGATACCCCTTTAATTCTCACTGCCCGTCCCACAAATGCAAAGCCATGCTCTGGAGGGCCCTAGCGAGCTAGAGCCAGAAAATGTCCTTGTCAAAGCATGGAAAACCTCCCCACATATGTAGAAAATAACAAACCCCTCTCCCTGCGCCCTTTTTTATTCTGGTTATGGGTCATTTGAGTGCCTTTCACACGAGCGCCTTATTGTCTTCATGGGAGACAGTGACGTCATTTATTGTGAGCGCCGGGGCTGTCTTTATGCGAGACAGAGGCGTTATCTAACTTGGGACATTCCCTGGCACATTAACCGGGTCTTGGCCCGACCTGCATTTAAACAGGGTTTTGTCCTAAATTTTGTGATGGCCCCTGCTTTTACGAGGGGCCCTGATTGGAACCAGAATTTCCATTCTATGGTTTACTCAAAGGCGGGCGTTCATAGATTCTCCCTGTGTGTAGTATGTGTCTTTACCAATTACATGTAGACAAGTTTATGCAATTTCACACAATTTAACCTTAGCGTTAGACCAACATTATACATAATACATATATACATTGTGTGACATTAATGGGACCTTACGACATTACTGTCAATGTCATTTATTTATTTACCTCTAAATGACTTGCAATGCACTTATTTAAAGTGCTATATTATACATCTAGGCGCGCAGACTTGAAACAAGACGGATGGAGTGTCTTGCTCAGAGGCGGTGTTTGTGTCTCTCGCCGCTTTTTGCATGTGCGTGGAAACCATCTGCGCAAATAGGTTCTTAATTTGTTTAGTTTATACATTACACTTTGCACGTTCTATTTAAGTCACCGCTGTAGCCCATTTAACTGGGATAAACAAATACTTCGACTGCGTTGCTGTGATTTCTCTGTCTACTCGTCGCACAGATTTGCGAGTCCAATAACACGATTTTTTCTATGCCCGTCTGGAGGCGTTTAATACAGAATGGGGTGCACACACACACTGCTGCAAACATTACCATCATGCATCCAAAAACTACAAATACCGAGGCAAACATAGCGTTATACGATTTCACGCTATTTCCTAAATCAATTTTCATATTACTGTATTGCTGATTGATGTTATTTAGCACCTCTGAAATGTGTGAAGCATTAATAATTCTAGCCGACACTTTTGTTCCTATGTACTTCTGCGCAGTGCTGTTCATTATTAGGTTTTGCGTCCTGTTTATCATTATCGTCTCTTCGCTTTTTGTTGTGTTTATAGGCGCGTTTGTACTTATTTCTACTGGTTGTGGTGTTATAAACGGACTTATGGTCGTTTTTTTTACCGTTTCTATATCGAATGGTGACTTAGTGGTTTGAACAGGCGTCACAGCTTTGGTCATTTTGTCTCTCGGGGCTTCTTCCCAAAAGGGCGGGACCTCAGCGCTACAATCATACGTCGGAGCCGTCATTACGCTTCCGTACGGATGAGTCACGCACCGGCAAAAAAGGTTTGCCCGCGCAGGCCTTCGTAGCCACAGACAGTCCATAATGACTTCTGTCCAATTGGATATGACCTTAGGATTTTCGTCCGCTGTTAATGCAGTGCATGTCTCTGAAGCGAGCCCATGGTCGCGCGAATACATGGCTACTTCCTGTCTTTTTCCTCGGTCTCCATCAATCGTCGACATGTCACCGAGAAGCCCTTCCGGACAGCAAGGGGAGTACTGTATCTCCAGCGCCACCATCTGCGCCTATTTTACACCGACAAACGACGTTTAAGCTTTTTTGAGTAATTGTGACGCGGACATCTTCGTCACAATGCAAGCTTGCCAGTGTCATAATTACAAATGCGCAACAAATGTTTAGATTATTTTTAAAATGAACGTTCAGTTATTTTTTATTTCGTTTTCAGTTATTTTCTTTAAAAAACTATACAGCTGGGGAGACCACTAGGGCCGCGTTATGGAGTAGACGTGCGAACCACGAGGTCCCAACATTTCGCTTAAAAATACTTACTAACTTACTCAACTCGGTTTAAAGACAGTGTATTGGACGATTCAAGGAACAGAGACACAATTTTGTCCAAAATGCCTCCAAAAACCGCAAAAACAGTTCAGCCTACTATCCCGGAGTTGGAGGCTAACAGAAGTACAGCTGCTGCTAGCAAAGGTGCTATTGATGCTGGCACTTTACAAGCCTTCCGTGACATCGTAAAAGAGGTTATCAAAGAAGAAGCTGACAGTCTACGGGAAGAAATTAAGAGGTCTGTTGATCCCATAACCACAGTGCTTGATGAATGCAAGGAGAAGATACGCGAACATGAGGACGATCTCAACAACCAGGCTGCCCGCTTATTGGAGATGGAGACCCGATATACAGCGCTCAGCAGCAAGTACAAGAAACTACAGGAGAAAGTGGATGATCTGGAGAACAGAGGGAGACGATGTAACCTTCGCTTACTGGGGATCCCGGAGGACTTGGAGTAGCGTAATCCGACCAGATTTATCGCTGGGTAGCTACACGAGGTTCTGGGTGGTCCCAATGGTCTGGAGAAACCTCCTATCCTGGATAGAGCGCATCGAGCAGCGGGTAAACCCATAGAGGGAGGACGACCACGGCCGTTCATCATATGTGTCCACTACTACCATGAAAAGGAGCAAATACAACGCCTTGCCAGAGAGAAGGGTCGTTTGGAGTATCGGGGAAAGCAGATCTTCATTTTTCCGGACTATAGTGCTGATCTAAATAAACGCCGTGCAGCTTTCAACGAGGTGAAGAAGATGCTCCGGGAGAAAGGAGTGCGCTACAGGCTTTTTTACCCAGCCAAGCTTCAGGTGTCTTTCAACGGAGAAACTAAGATGCTTGATTCTCCTACAGCTGCAAAAGACTTCTATGCCTCTAGGTTTGGGGACGATGATTAACTGTGTTGCCAGATGTGCCGGCCTGTGAGTTCACTTGGGAAAGGCATGTGAAAGGTACGAGTTATATTTACAAGGCTTTTGTTTATATTTTACATTTGTGTTTTGACAAGCCTCTTTCGTGATTACATATTGTTGTAATGTTCGTTTACACTGTTAGGAAAAATCTAAGTCACAGTAACATCATTTATCTATCAAGGTTTTGTGACCACTTTCGGTCAAAACATTGTCTCTACGGGAAGTTTTTATTTATTTTATTATTTTTTATTTTTTATTTAATTATTTATTTTAAAATGTATTTTCCTTTTCTCACCCAGGGTAGTCAATATTTTTGATGTAGCCCTTTCAAAATTTCTTTCATATTATTTTTAATTTGTTTTTCCTGTAATTTATTATTATTGACTTAGTTACTTACATTCATTGAGTTACTACTTACAAAATCAAACAAGATAGGTATTGATTTGGTTTTTATTTGTTTTATTCAAAGAGTAGATGTTTGCTAACTTATTGAATTTATTTTGTTTTGTTTTGTTTGTTTCTTGTTTTTGTTTTTTTAATATAGTTTTTATTTTATTTTCTCATTTAGTTCATTATATATTTTGAACGAGTTGTGTAGGTTATTATTTTATAGGTTTGGGACCTTCGTAAGGAGAATGGATCTCTTAGAGGAAGTAGAGAAGCTTCAGGGATTTGGTGGTTGTCGTTTGGGGACAGCACTTTTGGGGAAGGGGGTTCTGTGTGTGTTGCGTGTTTTTTTTTATGTCCTTGTTGTTTTTCTTTTTTATTTACGATTTCAGATTGCAGTTGAGTTTCTTTTATATTTACCAAAACATTTTTTGATTGTGGTATGTAATATTTACTTCCAGTAGATTTTGATTGTGACTCCTCCCTCTGATAATCTTTCTTTAACTAGGAATGGCTCCCATGTCAATTTTATAAGCTGGAATGTGAGGGGGATGAACCACCCAATAAAATGTAATAGGGTACTATCTCATCTTTGCAATCTTAAGGGAGATGTAGTGTTCATTCAAGAAACACACCTTAAGAACTCTGACCAACAAAGATTAAAAAGGAGTTGGGTTGGACAAATTTTTCATTCTAGATTTAATGCTAAAGCTAGAGGAACAGCAATTCTTATTAATAAAAATACCCCAAACTGGGATGATTACATGTTTTTTACTAAGTTGTTAAATTCCTTGCCCCAGGTTGATAGTCACTTTCTGATACTTGGCGGGGATATGAATACGGTTATGGACCCTGTGCTTGACCGTTCTTCGGCGAGGCATTTTTCAATTTCAAAATCTGCACAAGTCTTACAGTCTTACTTGCAGACGTATGGGCTTGTGGACGTTTGGCGACTTCTTAACCCCTTAGCTAAACAGTACTCCTTTTTTTCAACGGTACATCAAACATATTCACGTATAGATTATTTTTTTGTCGATAAAAAATTCTCCATCAGGTAAAAACATGTAATTATAGCAGCATAGTTGTATCAGATCACAGTCCACTTATTTTAGAATTCAAGTTTCCGGAACAATCACATGCATATGTCTGGAGACTTAACCCTCTCTTATTGTCTGACGATTCATTTACAGATTACATCTCTAAACAAATTGAGCTATTCCCGGAAACAAATGTCACCTCGGATGTGACTTATAGTCTTATTTGGGAAAGCTTAAAAGCTTTTTTACGAGGTCATATAATATCTTACTGCGCCAATGCTAAAAGGCAGAAGCAGAAACGTTTAATTGAATTGACAGATTTAATAGCACATTTAGACAATCAGCACTCTTCAAACCCTTCCCCGGATTTGTATAAACAGCGGATGGTATTGCAAACGGAATTTAATTTGATTTCGTCCCAACAGGCTGAGCAGATGATTTTCAAGTCAAGAAGGTTATGGTATGAACATGGAGAAAGGGCATCAAAAATTTTAGCACACCAATTACGGAAGTCAGAAGCTACACAGTTCATATCTGAAATTAGAACTGAGAATGGTCAAATTACCACTAACCCTCAAAAAATAAATGAGAGTTTTCAATCTTTTTATTCTGGGCTCTATCAGTCAGAATCCTTGCATTCACCCGAGTTGTTCGATAATTTTTTTGACGAATTGGTTGTCCCAACCTTAAATGATACATTTAAGGATAAGTTGGACGCATGCATCTCTATTGAAGAAGTCAAAATGGCAATAAGTTCAATGCAGGGGGGAAGTCACCAGGGCCCGATGGCTTTCCTGTTGAATTTTTAAAAATGTTCAAAGATAGCCTTGCTCCTTTATTGCGCAACATGTTCATAGAATCTCTAAATGTAAAATCCCTGCCACCGACATTACGACAGGCAACTGTGTCGCTACTACTGAAGCCGAACAAAGATCCATTAGACTGCTCCTCTTATCGTCCTATATCTTTGTTGAATGTGGACTTTAAAATATTGTCTAAAACTCTGGCTATTCGACTTGAGCAGCACTTACCTTCCTTGATAGCACCAGATCAAACTGGCTTTATTAGAGGTAGGCATGTTTTTTTCAATTTGCGTCGTTTTTTCAACATATTGAACACACCGTCAACATCAACTCCAGAAATTGCCTTATCTCTTGTAGCTGAGAAGGCGTTCGACAGAGTGGAGTGGGATTATTTGTTTTATATTCTTAATAAATTTGGTTTTGGACCTAAATTCATCTCCTGGATCCGCTTACTCTATTCCTCTCCATTGGCTCGTGTTAGGACAAATTCTTGTTATTCTCCCTATTTTCCACTCCACCGCGGAACTAGGCAGGGGTGTCCTTTATCCCCTCTTCTTTTCGCTTTGTCTATTGAGCCCCTAGCAAGAGTTAAGAGCAGAAAACAGGATCCAAGGCATCCATAGAGCAGGCCAAGAGCACAAACTCTCATTGTACGCGGATGACCTCCTGTTATATGTATCTGATCCTCTTGGGTCTCTTCCTCATGCTCTTACTATCTTTAACAACTTTGGCAGTATATCAGGTTAAATATTCACAAAAGTGAGTTACTCAAAATTAACTCTAAGGCAAAAAACATGTTATTTGACAATTTCCACTTTAAGGTTAAATCAGACTATATAACTTACTTGGGAGTCAATGTAACCCGCTCATATAAATTACTCTATGAAAAAAACGTTGTGCCACTTTCTGAAAGAACAAAAACTGATTTAGAGAGATGGAATCATTTGCCATTATCACTGATTGGCCGCGTCAATTCTGTAAAAATGAACATATTACCAAAGTATTTATATTTATTCCAGTGTATTCCACTCTATTTACCTAAGACGTTTTTTGTTACTTTAGATAAACTTATTTTAAAATTTATTTGGAAGGGTAAATCTGCACGTATACGCAAAGATTTTATGCAAAGGCCTAGATCACTAGGTGGTCTTGCCTTACCAAGTTTTCAACTTTACTATTGGGCAGCTAATATACGCAACATGCTTTATTGGGTTAGTGATTCAAATTTCGAAACTCCTTCTTGGGTGCACATTGAAGCATCTAATTGTGGGAAAACATCTTTACCTGCTCTGCTGAGCTCAGCACTTCCCTTAGAATTGCACACATATAAATGCAACCCTCTGCTTTATGACTCCCTTAGTATTTGGGTACAATGTTGGAAGAAATTTGGTCTATTTGGAATATCATGGAAAGCACCTCTGTGCTCAAATCACATGTTTCCACCCTCCATGAATGATTCGGCTTTTGAGACTTGGCGCAGTAAGGGTTTACAAACTTTAAAAGACCTCTTTATAGATGGAATTTTTGCTTCATTCTCACAGTTGACTAACCAGTTTAATATACCTGGTACTCACTTTTACCGCTATCTGCAGATACGCCATTTTATAACTAGTAGATACACAACCTTTCCTAACTTGCCAGAGGTAACTCCTCTGGATAATATTCTTGACATCACTGCTCGTAAGAAGGGAGTGATTAAAGAAATTTACTGTTTACTGTTAGAAATGCACACCCCTTCTCTATCCATTATTAAAGCCCACTGGGAAAAAGATTTGGCGATACATTTATCAGATGATCTTTGGGACTCTATGCTGAAGAGGGTGCATTCATCCTCTATTTGTGCCAGACATGGGCTCCTCCAATTTAAGGTCCTTCATCGTTTGCATATTTCTAAGGAGAAGTTGGCTAAGTTTTATCCAGATAGTGATCCAATGTGTGTGTATCTTGTGGTCCCATTGTTCCTTGTCCTGCAGTCGTTCTGTTCCTGTACTGTCTTGTGACTTTGTTGTGTGTCATTGTTAAATGTTCAATGTGAAGTTTCACATCAGCCTGTCTAGGGACAACAGATGGAAATTAGCCTATGGCTAAAATCTGACATATTTACATATTTTATATGTTCATTAATATGTACTGTCCCTACTTAAATAAATAAATAAATAAATAAATGTGTAATTGCTGTAAGCAGATATTGGTTCACTTTTACATACCTTCTGGACATGTCCTAATCTCAATAATTATTGGACATCTATTCAACACTTTTCTGAGGTGTATAGAGTTAATTTCACTCCCTCTGTTTTGACTGCACTTTTTGGAGTGGTACCCCCTAACATTTCTTTACCTAAGCATTATTCAAACGCTATAGCTTTTGCATCTTTGCTTGCATGGCGTCTCATACTCTTAAGGTGGAAACAGGAACATCCCCCAACACATGACCAATGGATCGCTGACATTATGAGGTTTTTAAACATGGAGAAGATGAGATGTACTCTAACTGGTTCATTGACTAAATTTAATAAAGCATGGCAGCCATTCTTAAAATATATGGAAACCTTTAAAATGTGCACTATACCATGTCATGACAAATCAGCCACGACTTAAATGTGATGGCTTAACTGCTGAAAATCTGATCCTGTCTGTTAATTTTATTATTTAATTTTAATTTTATTTATTTTGTCTTGCTTGTCTTTTGTTTGTTTGTTTTAATGGTATTTAAACTGCTTAATTGCCTAATCTTAAATGTCTAATTGTGTTGTCTTTTATGTTGGGGTTTTGTTGTTATTGTTTAAAAAAGGCTCAGCAAAGTGAAGTTTCATTGTACGATGATGTTATAAGCTGTCAAAATCATAAATAAAATGAAAAAAAAAAAAAAAAACTATACAGCTGTTTACCTGTTTTTCTCGTTTCTTTTCCAGTGCCCAAAAACAGTAAAAATGCACGATGCCGGCTTTTTATCTTTCTTTTTCCTCTTTTTTATCACGTGCCAGAAAAAAAGATCCCTTTCCTTTAGTATTATATATTTTTAAAAAAGGGCACAGTATTCAAGGGTTTTCGTTATTTTCTTAAAAAAGCTACCTTATATAAAAAGCACCTTTTGTTTATTGTTTTATTTGAGAAATGTATAACGTAAAGTCCCAGTCGTCACACACATTTATTTGATAGACTTTGGAAGAAAAGGGCGTCTGTCTTACCCGCTTTTTTGTGTCGACAAAAGTGTGTTTGGACGCGGTCTGTCTTTTTACGGGGACTCCTCCTGGTGATTTATGTCTCTCCTCCGATGCCTCTCCCTCTGCTGCTGCTGCTGCTGGATGTCCTGGTTTGACTCTGTCTGTTCCTCTCCTCCCGCGGTGCTGGCGCGCATGCTCGTGTGCCTGTCCTCCCCTGGTGCGCGCGTCCAAAGCAGTCTCCTCTTCTCTTTCAATGTTCAAGCAGTCTCTGAAGTTTTTCTCTCCGCGTTTTCTTACAGAAAAAACGATTACGTCCTTGGTCAGTCTTTTGATCTTTCGTCTTACACGTCCAATCACGTCGGGGTCACCAAAAATTGTCAGTATTTAATGTAAGATAATCCTCTGTCCAAAACTCTCAGATGGAAAAATCAGAGCAGAGAAAAAGATGCGTTCTCAGGAGGTCTTTATTTGCAGTAAATGGTACAGATGATGCTCATGTCAGATGTACAGAAGAAGTCCACTGTCTTGTCCTAACGCTATGCTTTTCTTGTGCCTAGCCCGTCCCACAGACTACGTAAACTGTTGACTCCAAACAGGGACGATACAGCTGGGACAAGACAGTTTACTTTAAACACCATATTTGGACCTGTACATTGAGGTGCTCAGACCCTGCTCATCCTTTCGGCACAAGTCCTTGTATGGATACACTCAGGGGCTCAAGGCCCCACTGAAGCTTGCAGGACTCCTTGAACATTTTATAGGTTTTATTATTAGCAAGCATTAAACTAATATACCACAAGACCGTGTTTCTCCTTCTGTCTCCGTGGACTCAGCCTCGGCCATGGGCTTGGCCTCAGGTGCGGACTCGTCCTCACCGTCTCTCCGCTCTCACGACTGGCTCTGTATCCCGCCGCCTCCGCTGAGAAACTTCCAGTGTTTTGACGGAGTGATCCAGCTTTGTGGTTCCAGCATGTCGAGTCACTTTTCCACCTCCGGGGTGTGGATGCAGATGTATCCAAATACTATTTGGTGGTTTCTGCCCTGGAACAGCGGACTACACGCAGGGCTATGCTCTCAAGCAGCTCCTTCTGCGGAGGTTCAGTCTGTCCTCGGCGGAGAGGGCAGATAAGATTCTCACCCTGCCTGGATTGGGGGACAGTACGGCCGTGGACCTAATGGACGATATGCTATCGCTCCTTGGTTCAGATTAAGGCGGTTTCCTTTTCCTGCACATTTTCCTGTGGCAGCTCCCACCACAGGTACGAGCAGTTTTGGCTAACTCTCCTCATCTCGCTGCTGGTGATTACCGAGGCCTCGCGGAGGAAGCGGACCGAGTCCTGCTGGCTACCAGGCGTTTTGCGGTGCAGAGCACGATGGCGTTGCCCCAGCAGACGTCGACGAAGGATCCAATGGTGGTGGCTGCAGTTGGTGTGAGGACACGTCGTCGTGGGAGCTCCCTGTGTTTTTACCACCAGAGGTTTGGCGGCAAAGCGAAGCGCTGTGATCCGCCATGCACGTTCGAGATGTCGGTACACGCAGTAGCAGCTGTGGGCGCTGGTGAACAAGTTGAGCTGCTCTTCATTAAAGACTCCCTGTCAGGACGTCGTTTTTTGGTGGACTCCGGTTCTCAGAAGAGTTTGGTCCATCCCTCCGGTTCAGATGGTTCGGGCCGCGGCGGTGGCCCTTTGCTGAGCGCTGCAAATGTCTGACGTTGTCTGACGCCTCGGTTTTTTCTAAGGTGGACCTGGTGCGCGGGTATCATCAGGTTCTGGTACAGGCAGATGATGTGCCTAAGGCCGCGGTGATAACTCCATTCGGGCTTTTTGAGTTCCTCCGCATGCCATTTGGCCTCAAGGGGGCGGCGCAGACTTTTCAGAGGTTGATGGACTCAGTGTTGTGTGGTCTCGATTTTGTGTTTTGTGTTTGTGTTGTTTTTGTGTCCTCTCACCCAGCGGGTTTGGGGGTTTGGGGGCGTGTCTGAGCCCTAGCTGTTTTGTTCGTCCTGATTTCGGCCATTGTTTTAGTTGGCACAGAAAGATTAAAGATGACTCACTTGCAGCTGCTTGTGTCTCCTTCTTTCTCGCCACACCTGAACCAATGCAACTTGGGAGAGCTCACCTGACCCCAGAAGAGAACCAGTGTCGTCAACAGTCAGGTGAATGTCTCTATTGTGGCAAAGTGGGACACTTTCTGGCTTCCTGCCCTACTCGGCCAAAAGGCAGGGCTCATCAGTAAGAGTGGGGTTACAGATGAGCTGACCAGTCCCCACAGTTGAAAGGGTTAGGTTCCAGTTAGCAGCCACTATATGTTACAAGACTCTTACAGTGCCTCAACTGGCCTTAATTGACTCTGGTGCCGAGGAGAACTTTTTGGACCAACAGGTGGCAGAGCAGGCCGGAATCAGATTAGAGGCTCTTAGTTCCCCTGTCACCACGCTGGCTCTGTATGGCCAGCTTCTGGCCCAGGTTACTCTTCGCTCTGAAATAGTTACGCTCATTCTGTCAGGAAACCACAGTGAGAAGATACAATTCAACATTCTCTCTGCACCAACCACTCCCTTTATCCTCGGCCATCCATGGTTGGTCAAACATAATCCATGTTATTGACTGGAAAGAAGGGTGAGTAGCTGGAGTGACAATTGCCATGCCAACTGTCTTTTATCTGCATTGACACCCACAGTGGGCGACATCCCACCAGCACTTCTTGACCAGGAGGTACCAGACCTTTCTAATGTCCCTGAGGTTGATCATGATCTTCATGAGGTTTTCAGTAAGCCTAAATATGACTGTGCTATAGACTTGATTCCGGGCGTTAAACTTCCTTCCAGCAGATTGTACAATATATCCAAGCCAGAGAGGGAAACTATGGAGAAATATATAAAGGATTCCCTTGCCGCGGGGCTAATTCGTCCCTCCATCTCCCCACTGGGCGCTGGGTTGTTTTTTGTCTCCAAGAAAGATCGGACTTTAAAGGTCCTATATCATGCAAAATCGACTTTTTGGAGTTTTTAACCATGTTGTTATGCTATTTCCTTATCAAAAACACCCCCAGAGTGGTTTTTGGCTTCATTCACGCAGTTCTAAGTAATCCTCCTGAATCCTGCTCTCTGAGCAGCTGCTCTGCCCTCTCCTGGTAAACGACTGAACTTCCGTTCCTTTGTGTCGTCACAAAGGGACGGACTTAACGAACCCATGTTCGTTAAGTACTTCAGCGATTGTTGGAAAAGAAACTTTTCGTCAAGGTGGAAAAGTGTGATTTTCACTCATCTAAGGTCAGTTTTTTGGGCTTCATTATTGAGAGTGGGCAGGTCAAGGCAGATCCAGAAAAGAGCAGAGCAGTCACAGAGTGGCCCATTCCAGACACCCGGAAGAAACTGCCGAGATTCATTGGTTTGGCTAACTTCTACACAAGGTTCATCAGAGATTTCAGTAAAGTGGTGGCACCTCTAACCAAGCTTACCTCTCCCTGTGTACAGTACAACTGGACTCCAGAGGTTGACACTGCCTTCACCCGTCTGAAAGACCTCTTCATTACAGCACCCGTTTTGCGAAATCCTGATCCCTCACAGCAGTTTATCACTGAAGTGGATGCCTCAGAGACTGGGGTGGGGGATGTGCTATCCCAAAGATTGGACCCTGATGAACGTATCCATCCTTGCTCCTTCTTTTCCCGCCGATTGTCTCCCGCCGAAAGGAATTATTATGTTGGCAACCGTGAGTTACTTGCCGTAAAAATGGCTTTAGAAGAGTGGAGGCATTGGAGGGGGCTGAGCATCAGTTTGTAGTCTGGACAGATCTCAAGAATTTAGCATACATTCTGCCAAGAGACTAAACTCACGGCAAGCTCACTGGGTGTTCTTCAGTCGCTTTAACTTTATACTTACCTACCGTCCTGGCACTAGAAACGTCAAGCCTGATGCCCTTTCCAGACAGTTCGACATTAAGGAACCCACATCAGAACCTGAATCCATAATTTCCCCTACTCATGTAGTTGCTGCTGTTTCTTGGGAAATACAGAACGTTATCAAGGATGCTCAAAAACTCAACCAGATCCAGGCCACAGTCCTCTGGGTAAATTATTCTTTCCAGATTCGTCACGCTCTGCAGTGCTGCAGTGGGTGCATGCTAGTCATTTCTCCTGCCACCCGGGAGCTAATCGTACTCTCTCCTTTCTTAAACGCCATTTCTGGTGGCTTCCATGGATAAAAATACTCTCTCGTACGTCTCTGCCTGTCAAGTTTGTGCCCGCAGCAAGGCCAGTCACAGTCAACCGTCTGGTTTACTACAACCTCTTGAGATCCCGTCTAGACCCTGGTCCCAAACCAATGGGCAAACTGAAAGGACAAACTAGGATCTGGAGTCTGCTCTTCGCTGTGTCACAGCTTCTAATAGTGCCACCTGGAGTGGGTTGAACATGCCCATAATTCCATGGTCTCCTGGTCAACTGGTTTGTTTCCATTTGAAGCTTCCATCGGTTATCAGCCACCTTTGTTTCCTGAACAGGAGCATGAGCTTGCGATTCCCTCTATCCAACATCACCTACAGCAACATAGCGGAATATTTGGGACAAGACCAGAGCTGGGCAGCAGGTCCAGACAAAGACCTGTCTGGACCTGCTGCCCAGGTCTGGACCTGGGCAGCAGGTCCAGACAAAGAAAAGAGAAAAAAAAAAAAAAAAACGAATCCCTTGTAACACACATCATTAAGATTATTCTTGTTATCATGAGCATCAATCGGTCTGCGATTACTGTACCTTTCATGAATAAATATGGCGTATGTTATGTATCATCAAACACTTTGATACAGAGTAATGTTATATGGGTTGTAATGGTGATGATGAATAACGGTAATGCCAACATGGTAATGAATTCGGTATGGGAAACAGAAATAATACACTGGTTGTAGCGTGTGACATACTGTGAGTGTTGACCTGGTATAATGCAGTATGGCATCTGTTATGTAACCAACTCGGTTGATAGTTGTCTTGTAAGATGGTAAGAAATATGAAGTGTTATTTATTTATTGTTCTTTAAGTTTATGAACAGGGGTGGGAGTCAATAAGCTTGTCTTCTTCCCACTCCTTTTCGAGCCAGAATGTAAATTATTTTTTTCTTTCTTTTTTAAATTCTTTTATTGTGTATATATATATTTTTCGGCTTTTTTTTTTTTTTTTCTTGGCTTTTGTGCCTTAGCTCGAAATAAAACTCTAAATAAAAATAAATGTTTCCCCAACGTATGACAGATGCCAACATATCACCCCAATCCTCGCGTCTTTGCACTGGCTCCCTGTTAATTTTAGAATTGATTTTAAAATGTTATTGTTTGTTTTTAAAGCTTTGAATGGACTGACCCCTCAGTATATCACAGACCTCATCCAAATTTACCGGCCCTCGCGCGCTTTGAGGTCTGAGGGCCAGTTCCAGGTTGTGGTTCCGAGGACGAACCGTAAAACCAGAGGGGACAGAGCGTTCTCCATTGTCGGCCCTAAGCTGTGGAACGCTCTTCCCCTCCACATCCATACGGCCCTCACCGCGGAATGTTTTAAATCTCGTCTTAAGACTCACTTTTATTCCCTTGCTTTTAGCACCCAGGGGCGGCGCCAGGGGGGCTAGGGGGTGCTTGAGCACCCCCTGAGATTGCCAAAGCACCCCCAAAGCACCCCCAAAGATTTTTGCCACTAAATCAATGGAGCACTAGTTATCTCTAGAAACATCCCTCGGACGTTTAACATGAAAAGGAGTGAGTAGGACAGGTTTAATTCTAACTAAAGGACGGGGCTTTGTCCGAGGCCCAGTGTGATGTTAATGTGGCCGTGCGTCAGAGCGCACGCTCGGCGACAGCAGGAGACGGGCTGAGCCTGACTGCAGGGTCATTATTACAGTCGTTCACTACATTTGATCAATGAGCTGAAGTTAGACTGATGTTATAAAGTCAGACTCTGCTCCTCTGGCTCTGAACACAAATCAGAGGTTATTATTGTGCACTTTTGATACAGCGACGTGAGCGCGGCTGAACCTAAAGCACAAGAACAGAGTGAGTCCTCCAGCAGAGAGACAAAGTCTGGACCAGGAAATTACGCACAACCGCGGAAAAAAGTTCACTTAAGTCATGAGAGCGTTGCCCTTCTCTCATGGGCATCAGGCTGATAATCAGCTCAGCTTTAATATTAACTGTAATAGTGTTCGAGGTAGAAGCGGCTCTAGGATGCAGAGTGTGAGGGGAGATTACGACGTGAGAGCAGAGCCACACATTCACGAGGACCTGCTCCTCTGGCTTCACGTCTTCCCGGGGTCGACATAAACCGTCTCACGGAGGCTCCTCAGTGCCGCTGGAGTTAAAGGCAGGTCCAGAGCGTCCTCCTTCTCCACACAGCACCTTCACCGCTCAGAACGCCTTTGCCCAAACACTGCTGTTCCGTTCGCTCAGAAGCAGTTGTGAACAGAAAATTGCGCATTTGCGGGTGCACGCGCGTTTATAATGTGTGTTATGTTGTCTAATTGCCCCAAAAATGTCATGTTTTGTGAGCACCTCCAAGAAAGACCTCAGCACCCCTAAGCACCCCCTGGGACAAATGTCTGGCGCCGCCGCTGTTAGCACCGCGTAAGTTGTGTGGTCCCCCTGTGTATTATATTTTAACTGTTTTATTTCTATTTATTCTTTTATACTCATTTAGTGGTAGAGCTCATTTGTATTGTTTTAGTTTTATTGTTGTGGTTGCATGTTCAGCACTTTGGAAACGTTTTGTTGTTTAAATGTGCTATATAAATAAAGTGGATTGGATTGGATTTCCAAAGTGATTGGCAGGACAATCGACCCAAAGTGCTTTGTTTGGAATATTTAATGGGTCACTTTCCCTCTCCACCTTACATGGCTATTCTCTTGCTTTATTTTGCTCAAATGGAAATCTCCGCAACCTCCCTCTGTTACCCAGTGGATTAGGGACGTTTTATCTTTTCTCAAACTGGAAAAAATACGTATGACGCTCCATGGCTCCTCTGAAAGATTCATTCAGGCCTGGAATCCCTTGTTTAATTTGCTTAAACAAAAGAACTTCCCTTCTGTACCAGATTAACTTATTTTATTTGTTCCTACATTACCTGTTTTGTTGTTAAAGTGGGGGCGCTGCATATCTTTCTTTATATTCCTTTTTTTAATGTATGTTTGGACATGGTTTTAGTTAGCTGGCTGGTTGGCGTGCTTTGTTTTTGTTTTATGTGTGTGATTTAAGGAGATTGTGTCAGTATTCTTTTTTCCCTTGTATTTAATCTCACTTGTTTGAAAACTCTGCACAATTTCTGTAAAACTCCAAATAAACAAAGTTTTGAAAATTTTAAATTAAGTTTAAAAATGTGAACAGTCCCCTTAAGATGTGAGACAAGCCTCAACTCTGCTGAAGTTCTAATCCATGCTGAAAACAGTTGTATTAACTGGCACACACTGAAACTATTTCTTCAGGATTTTATAATGACATTTCCATTTTATAGTTATAGTTTTCAACTGTACATTCCTGTTCGGTAAAGGACTTTGAATTGTTCTTTACAAATAAACTCTTGTCTTATCGATTTAAACTCCCACACACTGCCCCTGCCCCCTGATGGGCTGGAGCATCTAGTTATCCATGCTCACATCACTGACAAGGAGATTGACCTCATGCGCCTCACAGAAACGTGGCACTAGCCAGATGTTTACCTGCACCTCAATGAGGCGTGACCCTCAGGGTATAAGGACTTTAGCACGTTTTCTTACAAAGTGACATGTAGAGAAAGCAGCAAACTTCATACGTGTATCACCAAACATCTACTTCAGGAGCTACTATTACTATAACACTAATCTTACTGGGATTGTTTTGTCCCACAGTTGCAAATGTGGTAACCAAATGCCTACTTTCTTACATTTCTTTACGGAGGCTTAAACACTGAGACTCAAAGCGTGTTTAGACTCTTTATTTTGGGTGTAGTTTCTTGGTTCAAGACTCAGCTTTCTCCGGCGCTGACTTTAGGTGGCAGAAATCTGAAACAGAAACAGATGTTTAGAATTCTGATGTTCTATCACAAGATTTGAATGTTTTTTACACACTGTATGCACAATTAACCATATTAGTCATATTGTTCTTTAGTTTGTTTCAAACTCCAAACTGTGTAAAACTGAAAGGCTGTTGGATTGAAGTTTTCCGGGGGTTGACGATGTTTGTAATGAGAGGAAGTGTTTCCAAATCAGGTCCACGCTCTGAATCAAGTGCAGAATTATTATGCAGCTATTTTCCCTCACACAGAATGGGAAGGAAAAGACATCAAATGTCACAAATTGTTAAAAGCTGGAGGGATGCAGGACTCAAAAAACATTTAAATGGTAAAAAACATCAAATGTTTTGTTATCAATAGTCAACATTGTCATGAGAAGAAAAATCAAGCATGAAGAGACATTGCAGAGAAAAGTGAAAACCTGACCACTATTGACCAAGACACATAAGTTGAAATGTTTAGACGGGGTCAGGAGTGATCTAAAGACAGAGGTTTCAAAGGTTTAACGGACTGATGAGGTCAGAGTGACTCTGGATGGACTTTGTCTTTAGATCATTCCTGACCCAGTGTAAACAGTTCAGCTTATGTGTCTTGAGTGTCCTTCACACCTAATGCGGATCGCACGGCAGCTGTGGTGGATTACTGAGTATTGTCAATGTGAAAAGTGCGCACGTGTGCGGGTGATGAGTGTGCGTGGCGGCAGGTGTGAAGAGCGGTGTGAGTCAGCGGCGTGAGGAGGCAGGAGGGCAAACACACACATTCAAGAAATCTGTATAGATCATCTGAATTTGGAGCAACATAACCACCTCCACTACATCATAAAGAGTGAAATGGAAACAGCGTCTGAGAGAGAAGGAAATCTTCATGACAAGCAGCAGCTGTGGTTTGAAATGCCTTTCCCGAGCCCAGGCATTCGGTTCAGAGGAATTATATGCCTCAATAAACGTATTAAACGTGCAATAAAGGACGCACTGGATTACAAACATGTTTAAAAGGGGATTTTCTGAGGACATGATGGATAGACAGGTATTACACACTCAAACCCACACATATTGAAATAATATCCGGGAGAGAGAAAGAGGAAAGAGGTGAGATTTGCCTCAAGTGTCAGAGAAATGTAGGCTAGTAAAACTCTCACTGACTCCAAAGCACAAGCAAAGAATCAGGAAACAGTTTTTTTATTTCCTACAGAATCACGCGGCAGCGCCTGACGTGAACACATGTGAGCGTCTGATTGCAAGCCTTTCAAGCGTCCAAATGGAAGCAACAGCGCGATGCGTGCAGTTAGGTGTGTAGGCACCTTAAGTCCATAGTGGTTGGGTTTCCACTTTTCTCGGCAATGTCTCTGAGCACCGAACTGTACTTCTGGACCCTTCAGGTGCTGAAAATGGCAGCACTGTGAGTGAGAGTCCTGATGGCTTTATACTTGACAAGAACGTTGACAAGTCTTCGTTCTTGTCAACTTCTTACGACCCTGTTTGCTATTTTCAACAAAACGTTTGATGGTTCTGTGTGGGAAATTTCAAAATCTCTGCATCCCTCTGATCAGGAGATTTTCAGATGTCTCTTCCTTCCCTTTTTGTGTGAGGGAAAATGGCTGCATAATAATTCTGCCCTTGATTCAGAGCTTGGACCTACTTTGACCTCACATCTTCTAGCTACAAACACTGCCACGACCTGGGACGCTTAAATCCAACGCCTTTTCAGTTTTACACAATTTGGAGTTTGAAATGAGCAGAAACTCCCCCCAATATGGTCAGAAAACTAACTTGTGTAATAATTTTGCACTCAGTGTATGTTTGTTGAGCTGAATATTGGAGTAGTACCGCCGCTCCGTCGTAGTGCCACTCATCGAAGTTCTCTCCGCTCAGACCGAAGTATTTAGCCTTTGCTTTGTGCTCCTCATGATCCTTCTCCAGATCCTTCACGTCTGTATGGTGTCCATATCTCCCTGAGGAACAGGCATAAACCAAGGTTGAACTAGGACTAAACCAGGACTATACCAGGACTATAGCCAGACTATACCAGGACCTATACCAGGACTAACCAGCACTATACCAGACTATACCCAGGACTATACCAGAACTATACCCAGGGACTTATACCATGACTAAACAGGACCTATCCAGGACTATACCAGGACTAAACCAGGACTAACCAGGCACTTCCAGGGACTAAACCAGGGACTATACCAGGACTACCAGGACTAAACTAGGACTAAACCAGACTAACGGACATTACGAGACTAAACCCAGCCACTTACCAGAGGACAGTATTAGACTCAAGCCAATTCATTAACCAGGGCTAAACAGGACTTACTCAGGACTAAACCAGGACTTACTCAGGCAGTATTAGCTCAAAGCCAATTATTAACCAGGGACTAAACCAGACTAAACAGGACTATGCAGGACTAAACCAGCACTTATACCAGACTATACCAGGGACTACAGGACTAACCAGGACTAAACCAGCACTATACCAGGCTTACAGGACTAAACTAGGACTAAACCAGGACTATTACCAGGACTATACCAGGACTAAACCGCACTATACCAACTAAACCAGACATACCGGACTAAAACCCAGACTATACCAGGACTATACCAGGACTAAACCAGGACATATACCAGGACTAAACTAGGGACTATACCAGACTAACCAGGACTAAACCAGGACTAAACCAGGGACTTACCGGAACTAAACCAGTGACTATCACAGGAACTTTTAAACAGGACTATCCAGGACTATACCAGGACATAAACCAGGTATTCCAGGACTAAACCGGACTAGACAGGCTATACCAGGGATACCAGGACTTACCAGGACTATAGCTATACCAGGACTAAACCAGGACTAACCGGACTTACCGGGACTAAACGACTAACCAGGACCATACCAGGGATAAACCAGGACTATACCAGACTATACCAGGACTAAACCAGCACTATACCAGGACTAACCAGCACTTACCAGGACTTATACCAGGATAAACCAGCACTATACCAGACTATACCGGATATACCAGGACTATACCGGACTAAACCAGGACTAAACCAGGACTATACCAGGACTAAACCAGGATAAACCGAGGACCTATACCAGGACTTAACCAGGGGACTATACCAGGACTATACCAGGACTAAACACAGGACTAAACCAGCACTTTACCGGACTTAAACCAGGACTAAACCAGGACCACACCAGGACTATACAGGACTATTACAGGACCTATACCGGACTATACCAGGACTTACCAGGACTAAACCAGCACATATCAGGACCATACCAGGATTAACCAGGCACTATACAGACTAAACAGGCATACCAGGACTTTATACCAGGACTATCCAGGAACTAAACCAGGACTATACCAGGACAACCAGGACTATACCCAAGGACTAAACCAGGACCTATTTACCAGGACTTAAAACCAGCACGTATACCAGGACTATACCGGGACAAAAACCAGCAACTATTCACCAGATATTACCAGGACTTTACCAGGGACTAAACCAGCACATATTACCAGGAACTATACCAGGGACTATACCAGGATATACCGGACTAAACCAGCACTATACCGGCTAAACTAGGACTATACCAGGACTAAACCAGGACAAACCAGGGACTATCCAGACTTAAACCAGGGACTAAACAGGAATATACAGACCTAAACCAGGCACTATACCAGGATTACGAGGCTAAAACTGGACTTACAGGACTAACAACTTAAACCAGGACTATACCGGATAACAGACTAAACCCGGACTAAACAGGACTATACCAGACTCTATACAGGACTAACTAGACTATACCAGGACTAACAGGACGTATACCAGGAACTAACAGGATATTACCAGACTAAACCAGGACTAAACCGGACTAAACAGGACTATACCAGGGACGTTCAGGACTACATAGGACTTACCAGGACTAAAACCCAGACTTACCAGGACTATTTACCAGGACTAAACCAGGACTAACCAGGTAAACAGGCTAAACCAGGATATACCAGGCTAAACCAGGACTAACCCGGACTAAACCAGGATTCCAGGACTAAACCCGGACTACCGGGAGTATACCAGGACTATACCATGACTAACGGACTAAACCAGACTAAACCAGGACATATACAGGACTATACCAGGACTAAACTAGGCTATACAGGACTAAACCAGGACTAAACCAGGACTATACCAGGACTAAACCAGGACTATACCAGGACTAAACCAGGACTAAACCAGGACTATTCCAGGCTATACCGGATTAAACCAGGATTATACCAGGGACTAAACAGGACAAACCAGCTAAACCAGGACTATACCAGGACTATACCCGACTAAACCAGCACTATACCGGATCTAAACCAGGACTAACCAGCACTATACCAGGATATACCAGGACTAACCAGGACTATTACCAGTACTAAACCAGGACTTAAACCAGCACTATACCAGGGACTATACCAGGACTACCAAGGGAGACTAGGAATAAACCAGGACTATACACGACTGAACTGAGGGAAGACTAGGACTAAAACCAGGACTATACAAGACTGAACTGAGGGAGACTAGGACAGGAAACCAGGGCTATACCAGGACTAAACCAGGCATTTACCAGGACTATTACCAGGACTAAACCAGGACTTATACCAGGACTTACCAGGACTAACCAGCATATACCCAGGACTATACCAGGACTAAACAGGACTATGCCGGACTTAAACCAGGGACTAAACCAGGACTTACAGGACTATACCAGGACTATACCAGGACTGTATTAGACTCAAGCCAATTCATTAACCAGGGCTAAACAGGACTTACTCAGGACTAAACCAGGACTTACTCAGGCAGTATTAGCTCAAAGCCAATTATTAAACCAGGACTAAAACCAGGACTAAACCAGGACTATACCAGGACTAAACCAGGACTATGCCAGGACTAAACCAAGGACTAAACCAAGGGATTACCAGGCTATACCAGGACTATACCGGATTACCAGGGGACTAACCAGGACTAAACTAGGACTTATTACCAGGACTATTACCAGGACTAAACAGGGACTAAACTAGGACTATTACCAGGACTAAACAGGACTAACCAGGATATACCAGAATAAACCAGCATATCCAGGATTACCAGGACTTACCAGGACTAAACCAGGACTAACCAGCACTTACCAGGTATACCAGGACTAACTGGACTAAACCAGGGCTATACCAGGACTATACCAGGACTAACCGCCACTTTATACACAGGACTAAACCAGGACTATTTACCAGGACTAACCAGACTATACCATGGACTATACAGGACCTAACCGGACTATACAGGATAAATAGACTTACCAGGACAAACCAGGACTAACCAGGAGTCTAAACAGGACTATACCAGGACTAACCAGGACTAGTACCAGGCTAAACCAGGATATACCAGGGACTATACCGGACTAAACCGGACTATACAGGACTAAACAGGACTAACGCAGGACTATACCAGGACTAACCAGGACTATTACCAGGACGTATACCAGGACTAAACCAGGATAAAACCAGCATATACCGGACTAGAACCAGGACTAAACAGGGACTAACCGGACTATACCAGGACTATACCAGGACTAAACCAGGACTTTATACCAGGACTATCCAGGACTATACCAGGACTATACCAGGACTCAACAGGGACTAATTCAGGACTAACAACAAGGGCTAAACAAGTACTAACAACAGGGCTAACAACAGTGCTTAACCAGGACTAACAACAGAGGCTAACCCAGGGACTAACCAGGACTATCAGGGACTAAACAGGACTTACCAGGACTAAACCAGGACTATACCAGGACTAACCAGGACATACAGGACTTAAACGCACTATACCAGGACTATACCGGACAAAACCAGCACTTATACAGGACTATACCAGGACTAAACAGCACTATACCAGGACTATACCAGGATTCCGGACTATACCAGGACTAAACGACTAAACCGACTTACCCGGACTAACCCAGGACTAAACCGGACATACCGGACTAAACCAGCACTATACCGGACTATACCAGGACTATCTAGACTATACCAGGACTAAACAGAAACCAGGACTATACCGGACTAAACCAGACTAACCCGGACTAAACCAGGGACTATACCGGACTTACGGCTAACTGGAGCTATTTACCGGACTAACCAGGACTATACAGGACCTATACAGGACTAAACCCGGACGTTCCAGGACTTAACCAGGACTAAACCCGGACTAAACAGGATTATACCAGACTATACAGGGACTAAACTAGGACTATAACCAGGACTTTAAACAGGACTATACCGACTATACCAGGACTAACCAGACTTATACCAGGACTAACCGGGACTAAACCAGGGACTATACGGACTAAACAGGACTAAACCGGAATAAACCAGAGGACTTACCAGGACTAACCGGTAAACCGGACGTATACCAGGACTATCCAGGCTATACCAGGGACTAACCAGGACTAAACCAGGACTACCAGGATTTACCAGGACTATACCAGGCTAAAACTAGGACTTACCAGACTAAACCAGGACTAACCAGGACTAAACATGGACTATCCAGGACTAACCAGGACTATTACCAGGACTATACCAGGACTAAACCAGGACTAACCAGGCTATACCGGACTTATACCAGGATTAACCAGGGATATAACCAGACTAACCAGGACTAACAGTACGTATACCAGGAACTAAACCGCCATCCAGGACTTACCAGGGACTAACTAGGACTTACGGACTAACCGGACTAACAGGACTTACCAGGACTAAACCAGGATAAACCCGAAACTAACCAGGACCTATTACAGGACTATACCGGGACTAAAACTAGGACTATCCAGGACTAAACCGGACTATACAGGACTATACGGATAACCAGGACTATACAGATAACCAGGATACCGACTAAACCAGGACTATACCAGCGACTATACCAGGATAAAATGGACTATACCAGGACTAAAACCAGGACTATACGGACTATACCAGACTAAACCAGAGGACTATTCCGGACTAAACCAGGACTAAACCAGGATATACCAGGACTACCAGGACTAACCCGGACTAACAGGACTATACCATGGACTAAACCGGACTAAACCAGGACTATACCAGGCGACTATACAGACTATACCAGGACTAAACCGGAACTAAAACCAGGACTATACCAGGGGACTATACCAGGACTATACAGGACTAAACAGGGACTAAACCAGGATTTACCAGACTATTACAGACTAGACCAGGACTAACCAGGACTAACCGGCTATACCGACTAAACCAGGCTAAACCAGGATATACCGACTAAACCAGGGACTAATACCAGGGACTATACCAGGACCTAAACCAGCACTGAACCAGACTAAAACCAAGGCACTGAACAGGACTAAACCAGGTTTAAAACTAGGACTTAACCAGCACTAAACAAGGACTAAACCAGGATAAACCAGGATATACAGGACTAAACAGCCTATACAGGACTATACCGGACTACCGCACTTACAGGACTAAACAAGGACTATACCAGGACTAACAGGACTATTCCAGTGACTAAACCAGGGACTATACCAGGACATAACCGGACTATACCGGACTAAACGCCTATCAGGACTCCAGCACTATACCGACTATACCAGGCTAAACAGCACTTACCAGGGACTATACCAGGACTATACCAGGACTAAACCAGCACTATAAGGACTTACCAGGACATCCAGACAACGGACTAAACAGCCTATACCAGGACTAAATAGACTTACCAGGACTACCAGTGACTTAAACAGGACTTACCAGACTTAAACCAGGACTAACCAGGACTATACCGGACTACCAAGCACTATACCGGACTTATCCAGGACTAAAACTAGACTATACCAGGACTAAACCAGGACTTCCAGGACTAAACGGATAACCCGGACTAAACCAGGACTATACACTATACCGACTAATAGGATTAAACCGGGACTAAACCAGGACTACCAGGACTAAACCAAGGGACCTAAACCGGGACTAAACGCGGGACTAAAACTGGGACTAAACTGGGACTATACTGGGATCTAACTAGGACTAAACAGACTAACCCGGACTAAACCAGGACTTATACCAGGGACTTTAAACCAGGACAAACTGGACTATACAGGACTTAAACCAGGACTATACCAGGACTCTAAAACCAGGACTTACCAGGACTAAAACAGGGTACTAAACCCGTGGACTAAACAGGACTATACCATGACTATACCAGGGACTAAACTAGGTACGATACAGACTAAAACCAGGACTATACCAGGACTATACCAGGACAAACAGGACTATACCAGGACTAAAACCAGGACTAACCAGGCTATACAGGACTATACCAGGACTAAACCCGGACTACACCAGGGACTATCCAGGACTAAAACCCGGACATAACCAGGACTATTACCAGGACTTATACCAGGACTTTAAACCGACTTAAACCAGGACTAAAACCAGGACATCCCAGGACTATACCAGACTAAATCTAGGACTATACCAGGACCTAAACCAGGACTAAACCAGGGACTATACCAGGACTAAACCAGGACTATACCAGACTAAACAGGACTAAACCAGGACGATATACCAGGGACGTATACCAGGATTAACCAGGACTATACCAGGACTAAACCAGGACTTAAACAGGGACTAAACCAGGGAACTATACCAGGACTATACCAGGACTAAACCAGCACTTATACCAGGACTAAACCCAGGACTAAACCAGCCACTAAATTTATACCAGGACTATTACCAGGACTAACCAGGACTATACCAGGACTAAACCAGGATACCAGCACTGTAACCCAGGGACTTTTATACCAGTGGACTAAACAGACTATTGCCAGGACTTTCAACCAGTTACTATACAGGACGATACCAGGACTTACCAGGACATTACCAGGACTTACCAGGACTATACCGGGACCTATTACCAGGACTATACCAGGACATAAACCAGGGACATTACCCTAGGACTAATTACCCAGGCTAAAACCAGGGACTTACCAGGACTATACCAGGACTTAAACCAGCACTATACCAGGACTATACAGACTAAACCACGGACTAGCCAGGACTAAACCAGGACTAAACCAGACTATACCAGGACTATACCGGACTATACCAGGGACTTATCCAGACTAAACCAGGCTAAACTAGACTTTAACCAGGAACTAAACCATGGACTATACTCTCAGGACTAAAACCAGCACTTATACCCGCACTATACCAGGACTTAAACAGGCAAACAGGACTAAACCAGGGAAGCTAAACCAGGACCTTATGACCAGACTATTACTCAGGACTAAACAGGACTATGCAGGACTTAACCAGGACTAACAGGACTATAACCAGGACTATACCAGGACTTATACCAGGACTATACCAGGACTATACCAGGGACTAAACAGGACTAAACTAGGACTTATACCAGGACTATTACCAGGGACTAAACCAGACTAAACTAGGACTTATACAGGACCTAAACCAGACTAACCAGGACTATACCAGACTAAACCAGCATATTACCAGGGACTATTACCAGGGACTATACCAGGATAAACCAGACGTAAATTCCCAGCACTGATACCATGGCTATACCAGACTAAACTAGACTAAACCAGGACTATACCAGACCTATAGCCCGGACTAAACCAGCACTTATACCAGGACTAAACCAGGACTAACCGGACTAACCAAGACTATACAGGACTATATCCAGACTAAACCAGGACTATACCAGGACAAACTAGGACTAGTTACTAAGGACTAAACCAGGTACCCTAAACCAGACTAAACCAGGGACTGATCGCAGGACTAAACCAGGACTATACCAGGACTAAACCAGTGACTGATACCAGGACTATACCCAGGACTAAACCAGGACATACCAGGACTAAACCTATGACTAAACCAGGACTATACCAGGACTAAACCAGACATACCAGGACTATACCAGGACTAACCAGGACTATAACCAGCACATATACCAGGACTAAACCAGGACTAAACCATGACTAAACAGGACTTTATACAGGACTATACCTAGGACTCAAACCAGGGACTATACCAGGACTCGACCTAGAACTTATACCAGGGACTATACCAGGAACTAAACCAGCACTATACCAGGGACTATACCAGACTAAACCAGCACTTTATACCAGGACTAACCAGACTATTACCAGGATTATCCAGGACTATACCATTGACTAACCAGGACCTAATACCAGGACTAAACCAGGACTATACCAGGGGACTTAAACCAGGACTATCACCAGGGACTAACCAGGACTATACCGGACTAAACCAGCACTATACCAGGACTATACCAGGACTAAACCAGCACTATACCAGGACTATACCAGGACTTAAACCAGCACGTATACCAGGACTATACCAGACTCTACCAGGACTATACAGGACTAAAACCAGGACTAACCAGACTATACAGGACTAAACCAGGACTAAACCGGGACTATACCAGGACTCAAACCAAGGCACTATACCCAGGAACTATACAGGATACTAACTTAGGACTATACCAGGATAACCAGGACTAAACCAGGACTATTACCAGACATAAAACCAGGACTTAAAATACCCGGACTCAAACCAGGACTATTACCAGGACTATACCAGGACTAAACTAGGACTATACAAGGACTAAACCAGGATATACCAGGACTATACCAGAGAATAAACCAGGACTTATACCAGACTAACCAGGACTAAACCCGGACTAAACCAGGACTATTACCAGGACTTATACCGGACTAAACTAGGACTAATACCAGGACTAAACCAGGACTATACCAGGTACTATTACCAGGACTAAACCAGGACTATACGCAGGACTAAACCAGGACTAAACCAGGACCTAACCAGCGACTAAACCAGGACTAACCCGGACTAAACCAGGACTATTACCAGGACTAAACCCGGACTAAACCAGGACTATACAGGACTTATACCAGGACTATGACCAGGACTAAACCCAGGGGACTATAACCAGGACTAAACCAGACTATACCGGGCTTACAGGGGACTAAACTTAGGACGATATACCAGGATAAACCAGGACTAAACCAGGAACTATAACCAGGGACTATACAGGACTAACCAGGGACTATAACAGGACCTATTACCTAGGGACAAACCAGGATTAAACCAGGACTATACCAGGACTATACCAGTAAACCAGGACTATACAGGACTAAAGACAGGACTAAACCAGGACTTATACCAGGACTTAAAACCTAACACTATACCGGACTATACCAGGACTAAACTGGACATATACCAGGACTAAACCAGGACTAAACCCAGACTAACCAGGACTATACAGGACTAAAACCAGGACTTAAACCCGGGACTAAACCAGGTTACTATACCAGGGACTATACCGGACTAACTTAGGGACTATACCAGGACTAAACCAGGACTATACCAGGACTTATACCAGGACTAAACAGACTATACCAGGACTAAAACCAGGACTACCCGCGACTAAACCAGGACTATAATACCAGACTTACCAGGGACTAACTAGGACTATACCAGGCTTAAACCGGACTATACCCAGGACTATACCAGGACTAAACCAGACTATACAGGACTAAACAGGACTAAACCAGGACTATACCAGACTTAAACCAGAACTAACCCGACTAACCAGGACTTTATACCAGGACTAAAACCCGCGACTAAACCAGGGATATACCAGGACTTATTAAGACTATACCGGACTAAACCATGGACTAAACCAGGACTTAACCAGGACTATACCAGGACTATACCAGGACTAAACTAGGACTATTACCAGGACTAAACCAGGACCTAAAACCAGACTAAACCAGAGACTATACCAGGACTAAACCAGGACTATACCGGACATATTTACCAGGACTAAACCAGGACTAAACCAGGACTATACCAGGACTATACCAGGATTAAACCAGGACTATACCGGACTAAAACCAGGACTAAACCAGGACTAAACCAGGGACTATACCAGGAACTTATACCAGGACCTAAACCAGCACTTACCAGGACTAACCCAGACCTATACCAGGACAACCAGGACTAGAACCAGCACTTTATAACCAGGGACTTATACCAGGACTAAACCAGGACTATGCCAGGACTAAACCAGGACTAATACCAGTGACTATACCAGGACTTATCACCAGGACTAAATCCAGGACTATACCAGGACTATACCGAGGACTAAACCAGGACTTATACCAGGACTATACCAGGACTTATACCAGGACTTATACCAGGACTAAACAGACATTACCCTAGGCTTATACCTATGGACTAAACCAGGACTCATACCAGGCCGGACTATACCAGGACTAAACCAGCACTATACCAGACTATTTACCAGGACTAAACCAGGGACTATGCCAGGACTAAACCAGGACTAAACCAGGACTATACCAGGACTATACACGGATATCCAGGCTATGACAGGACTTAAACCAGGACAAACTAGACTAAACCAGACTAACCAGGACATATACCAGGGACTAAACCAGCACTTAACCAGCACGCTTACCAGGACTAAACCAGGACTAAACCAGGAATAAAACCAGGACTAAAACAGGACTATTACCAGGACTTATACCAGGACTAACCACGACTAATGCCAGGACTAAAACCAGGACTAACCAGGACTAAACCAGGACTATAACCTGGACTATACCAGGACATACCCAGACTATACCAGGACCTAAACCAGGACTAAAACTAGGACTAAACTAGACTAAACAGGGACTATAACCAGGACAAACCAGCACTATACACAATGACTAAACCAGGACTTAACCAGGACTAAAACTAGGGACTATACCAGGACTATCCAGGACTAAACCAGGACTAAAAACTAGGACTAAACCAGGGGACTGAAACCAGGACTAAACTGGACTATACAGGACTATACCAGACTAAAACCAGGACTAAACTAGGACTTACCAGGACTGTATACCAGGACTAAACCAGGACTAAACTGGACTAAATCAGGACTATACCTGGACTTAACCAGCACTAAACCAGGACCATACCAGGACTGTATACCAGGTAACTATACCAGGACATACAGGACTAAACCAGCACTAAACAGGACTAAACCAGACCATACCAGGACCTATACCAGAAACTATACCAGGGACTAAACCAGGGACTAACCAGCACTAACCAGGACTTATACCAGGACTAAACCAGGACTATACCAGGACGAGAACCAGACTATTACCAGGACTTAAACCAGGACTTATACCATTGACAAAACCAGCACTTATACCAGGACTAACCAGGACATATACCAGAGGACTATACCAGGACTATACCAGGACTAACCAGCCACCGCTAGTACCCGGACTAAACCAGGGACTGATACCAGGGAACTATACAGGACTAAATAGCGTCTGAGTCAGGACTCACTGTAATAGAGCAGTGAGAGGTACCATGAGTTCACTTCTGTAGTACATCTTCATGGTGTTTCTGAACTCGGGAAGAACTGTGCAGTGACGGTGTCATTGTACGTTCCCACTCTCCGTCTAAGTTCTGCACTGGAAACCAAAGAAGCATCATTAAAGAAGTATAACAGCACATCCAGAAAACATTAGACGAGCTTTCAGGTAGATCAAACTCACTCCCTCCTCCAGGTGGAGCGGTGAATTTTCTCGCTGATCTGAGGAAGGACAGGTTCCCCTTGTAGGAAATGCATTTCCCTCCTCTGAAAAACATGTTTATCAGTTCCATTAAAGAGGAAGCTGTGATTCTTTCAGAAGCCCGTGTTCAAAGTTCATATTGCAGGTATGCACTTCTGCTGCCTGCTACACGGTTGGAAAAGACCAATCAGTGCAACGGTTCTGCTAGCGAACTTAAGAGGGGCTAAGCTAAAACATACAGGGTTGTTTTTCACGCAAACTGAAAGATTTAGAAGAAATGAAAATTCATAATATTTACACTAAATCCAACCTTTTTTAAAACTTGTAGGTCACTGTGAGACAAACAGCTGCAGTTTGTAGCAGCATGATTTCTAATCAATGAGGCAACAAGCCTGGCAGCACCCTATCCAGGGTTTATACATCCAGGAAAAACACATCCTCATAATGAATGCAAAGATACAAAACCAAATATGTAGATCAATTCACAGGACAAAAGATAGAGTAGTTGTCAGGAGTACATACACAGTATTGCGCTCGTGAAGGACCACAGTGTGATTGTCAGGCTGAACACGCATCTCCATGTAGGAGCTGGTGAGGTTCACCCATGGGTCGTCATCGGTCATAATCTTCTATAGGCCATCCAGACCATCACCCAGTCCCCATCCACCTGCACACAAGACCAGGTTCAGTCCGGGTTCAGTCCTGGTTCAGTCCTGGTTCAGCGTTAAACAAGATGTCACCACTAACCTGGTGCAGCTCGTCTGAATCCAGAGTTGGCAGCACAGATTTTCTGTGGCAGAAATCTGAAACAGAAACACAGACGTCATGGAAATATTTGAATGTTTTCGGTGGATACTGGAGTTTAGTTTTACCTGCTCCATGGTAGTGCCACTCCACAAAGTTCTCCCGTGCAGATTCAGGCACTTGGCCATCGCTCTGTGCTCCTCATGATCCTTCTCCAGATTATAACGTGCTGTCCCTGTCTCCCTGAGGACAAGGGACAAATCAGGACTGAACACCTTTGAACCAGGACTGAACATATTATAGATGATGTTTAGTGGCCATTGGAAGTGTTTTTTGACCTCACAAAAAGCAGTATTTTGGCATTTAGTCAGAGGCCACTTTTATACACTAATGCTTATCTAAATGAACATCTCAATCTGTACATATATTCATGATTTCAAACTAGGCTTTGCATCAGCTATATGTGGTCGATGAGTTGATAACTGCTGAAAACATCTGGATTGTTCATAATTTGATGGCTACATGCAAAAGTCTAAAGGTGCGTACAGGCCAACGTGCGTCCACGCCTAGTTGGAGCCAAACATTGCCGCTCACACTCGTGAGAAACGCCTGTTTCGCTGGCGCGTGAAGTTTTGCAAGCGTCATAATTAGGAGGCGTGTCATACAACTCAGACCGAGCGCAAACCGCGATGATCAACTTGTCCTCCATCTGCAGGTAACAGGTGACGCTTGGCTCACTATTAGAGCCCAGTCCCTGATTGTTAACAAGGCGTAAATGAACGCACATGTAGATTGGATTACTTGAGTGCATGAAGCAGTGGGCGGGGCATCCCTGCTCGTGTACCGCGCTGTTCTCACTGGCTTTGACGCGCGTTTATCCTCATCCGCTCGCATTACTATGCTTCATACGTGTGGACGCCGTTGCTTACATTTCGAAGCGCGTCGAAGCACGTCTACATAGGGTTAACATGGAAGTTGGAGGTGTGTGGTGTTGTGTGTACGCACCTTAAGGGAAAGTACATTGAGCAAGCTAACAAAAGTTTCCTGAACCAGCCGACTTGCTAACTGTGGTAACTGAGGTGTCAGCAAAAGTGCAGTGCACATTTTGTACAGCAAACGCGTTGTTACAGACCCGGAGTAGACAGAGGAAGACGGAGAAAACTTTGGATTTGTGGCTTTCTTGGGAATTTTTAGGTAAGTTACGTCATTACAAAATATTTACAGAACGTTATTTGATTAATTATAAATGAGGGAACCCAGAAAACACAATCATTGTAATTGTGAGTTAGCCAATCAGTGTTGAAATGGGCTGTGACCCGACAGTTCTCTGTGACTCTGAGTGACTCAGATCTACCTCCTGCTGAGACATGAAACAAACTCCTACAGAGATTTAGTCCGAGAGTCTGAGGACATGATGTGTGCTGTAGTATAAGAGACGTGCGTCCGATACCAAGTTACTGCCGTTTATAGCTGTAAACAGCCCTTAGGAGAGCTTTTGAGAGTTCCAGTGGAGTTCCTCAGGTTCTGTTGTGGCTCACACATTTTACTGTCTATTTTAATCATGTTGTCTAGATTTCACACATGCAGTTTCCACTGTTAGGCTGATCACTGCGTTTTATTGTTTCTTGCTGACAGTGTGTTATGTCTGTGTAAGTTCTCAGTCGTACAGGAGTGTCCATCTTCAAAGAAGGTACTTGAGTCATCTTCTTACTTGGTAGTTGAGGTCTCCAACGTTTCGCCTCTCATCCAAAAGGCTTCGTCAGTGAACAAGATTACACTCAGCACGCAGCGTAGATAAAGACAGTTGGGAGGAGTTGGGGTAGGCCCGGTCCTCCCCTCTAATCACAGCTACTCTCACCTTGGGTAAACACCTTGAAGTAGAGCGTCTGTAACGACCTGCTCCCCCAGTATCGGTCAGTCCTGTCCTATTCATAGATGATCACTGCTAATTACCTGCCTATTGTTCTTTTGGTGACTCAGATTAATCTTTCTGCTTTTACTCCAATCTGCTTCGGGGAAAACGGACAGGACACGCCAGTCCAAGGAGACGATACCTCAGCTAACAAAAGAACAATAGGCAGGTAATTAGCAGTGATCATCTATGAATAGGACAGGACTGACCGATACTGGGGGAGCAGGTCGTTACAGACGCTCTACTTCAAGGTGTTTACCCACAGGTGAGAGTAGCTGTGATTAGAGGGAGGAGCCGGGCCTACCCCAACTCCTCCCAATGGTCTTATCTACGCTGCGTGCTGAGTGTAATCTTGTTCACTGACGAAGCCTTTTGGATGAGAGGCGAAACGTTTGGAGACCTCAACTACCAAGTACAGAAGATGACTCAAGTACCTTCTTTGAAGACAGTGTGTTATGTTGAATAAATGTATTTTCATGCAGACTTTCGGAACCCATAAGAATAACTTGTGCTATGCACGAAGACAAAAACAACGGAAATATAAATAGTTAAAAATGAAGCATTCTAAGTTAGGTCACACTCAGTTTTAGACAAAAAACTGGCTACAGAATCTTTCTTCTGAACTTGTATAATAGTACGCTATTTCTCCAAATGTCTAAAAGTCCATGTGACTTGGTCCAATAACTAAAAAACCTCCAAGTCAAACCTAAAAAAAACTTGGAAAAGTGAGTGGGCCCAGTTTGGATTTGGTCCATGCTCCAGATAATGGAAGAGTGTAATCTCAATGCAAATCTCATGGTTGATTAAAAGCTCAATAAATAAACCAGGTATAAACTGGTACGGGACCAGTACTCACTGAATGCGAGATAGACTGTTCCATAATCCTCGCTGATGTAGACCATCTCAATGCTGTTGTTGAAGTCGGGAAGAACTCTGCGGTGCATTCTCAGTGTATGGCTTCACCTCTCCATCCCTGTTATCGCTAAAACAAAGTACAATGAGTCTCATTCATGAACATCTTAAAAAACTTCTTAAAATCCGTACTCACGAAGACAGTGTCAGAAAACTGCGCCAGATTCACAACGCATTCTTAAGTAGGAAAATAATTTGCACCTGTGTCTGAGCATGGTTCTGAGTTTGGTGTCAACCAAGTTGGAAGTGTGTGTTATGACTAATTAGCATATGTCGCCTCCGCCACAGCATGACGCTCCGTCCATGTAGCTCAACGAGGAGAGCGCCGACTCTTAAACGGATGGTTATAAGACTGAGGCCGACGCTTGTCTTTATCAAATAATGTCAATGCAGTGCACATTTAGTGCCATTTATAAGCAGAGGCTCAACATTTTTAAGCAGTAATACATAAGTAGGCTACTTTACTTGTCATTATTAAGACTGCAAGCATTTCCATCCCATTTCTAAACAAACAGGGTATCTGTAATGTATTATAAATGTTTTTCTGAAAATAATTAGGCTTCTACAAGATTTAATATATCTGTCTCAGAATGTTATGTTCCATCGAGAGCAGACTGTGAACAGAACTGAAGACTTTTTGTTCATAAGAGTCGTCAGCTGTTCTTAGGATTTGTTCTTACAGAGGAATGTTTTCAGCTAGGAACGAATTTTGTGATGCCTACGTTGTGCCTACGTTCTTAGGCACACAAATGTGTGCCTAAGAACGTGTCGTGAATGAGGCCCAATAACTGTAGTACAATAGTGCATCCATAAAATGTGGTACTTTATAGAGTCCATCATATGGAGGAGTCCATCCACCAGCCACTCTCTCACACTACATTCATAATGTAGGGTGCACTCACACCAGTGGCCTGCCAAACGACCCGCACTCACACCTGCACATAAGGAACGCATAAGCCTCATTGAACTCACTTTCTCCCACAAAGTCCAGACGGTTGTGTCCTCATGGCTCTGGGGAGGGTCAGGTTGAAGGTGTAGGACAAACATTTTGATCCTCTGAAAACACAGACACTTTTGAAACAAGATGGCAGCTGCAAATGAAAGACAAAGTCACAGGAATGAACCTGCTTTACAACACTTTACGACACAATACACATGCATTTATTACTATACACATAAAGCAGAAATATGATCCTGGTGGAAAATGTGTCCATGGAATCCTTCAGGTTCTGGTTAATTAGCGTGTAAAAGTGGCATCTTCGCTAAATAACACTAGGTTATTGAGTGTGTGGAGTCAGAGGTGTATCAACTAACTGTATCTGTATGGGGACAAAACACTACTTTTGCATAGCCCTCATCTTTCATTGGGTTTACAAGAGGTAGATACCAGAGGGATCATTTGTGGTTATCTAATACAAAACACCCCTCTGCATTAGATAAGTGGGGTTAGTCCAATTGAGTGACTTTCTTGAGTCTCTCATAGACTCTACAGAAAAGATGAGTGAAAAAGAGTCAAATGAGGCTGAAAAAGCAATGGTTAAGGTCAGGGTTTTTAAGCTCATAAAGGTCTTTTATGGTGGAGTGCTGCAGAGATGGTTGTTCATCTCTAAGGTACTCCCATTTCCTCAGAATAACTAGAGCTCTTGGATCATGGGGTTCATGGGTTCACCTCCCTGACCAAGGCCCTTCTCCCCTGATTGCTCCGTTTGAACCGACGGACAGCTCTAGGAAGAGTCCTGGAGGTTCTAAACATTTTTCATTAAAAATGATGAAGGCCTCTGTGCTCTTTGGGACCTTCAATGCTGCAACAATTTCCTGTTCCCTTCCCCAGATCTGTGCGTCGATACAAACCTGTCTTGGAGTCTACAGACAGTTTCTTTGACTTCAGGGTTTAGTTTTTGCTCTGACCTGCTCTGTCCTCTGTGGGACCTTTTAGGTGTGTGTCTTTCCAAATCAAGTCAATCCATTCAATTTACCAAAGGTGCACTCTGGTCAAGTTGTAGAAACATTTCCAACTTGACAATCAGTAAAAAAAAAAGTACACAGCCTAAACCTGCTTAAACCTGTAGAGAAATGAAAGCCAGAAACCCAGACAGTCGCACTAGTCGGGCGGGCGTACGTACGCGTAGAGGTTGCGCTCGTGCACGACCAGGGTGTGATTGTCGGGCTGGACGCGGATCTCCATGTGGGAGCTGTTCGTGTGCGGCATCTCCACATAGCCCTTCACCTTATCATAGCTTGCCCAGACCAGCACCCAGTCCCCATCCACCTGCACACAAGAGCGGGTAAAGTCCTGGTCCAGTCCTGGTTTAGTTCAAGTCCAGACCTGGTACAGACCTGGTGCAGTTCCTCTGGACCCAGAGTCTTGTTGCAGACATGTGGCTCCTCGGCCTGGCTGTAGACCAGGACTAAAACCAGACTGAGGACTCCGAACAGGGACTTCATCTTGACACCGACAGAAGTCTGGCGAGAGCAGTACTTATAGCCCACAGACCGGATCAATCAGAGGGCGGTGTTTGTGTGGACCAACAGGGGAAGCTCCTCAGCCTGGTCAGACAGTGTTTTTCTGAGGTCTTGGTTCAGGCCAGTTGTAGAAACGCACCGCTAAATCATCAGACAAACATTGGCTGTCCAAATAATTGCTAATCGAGAAAGCAATGGAAACAGCCAAACCCAAAGACTGTTTAGATCATTCATGATTCTCAAACCTTTTACCACTTTGGAAGTCCATATGTTCTTTCCAAGTACCCCAGGCTGAGACCAGCACTAAAATCAGAGTAAATTTGGCTAAAACTGTCCTGAAATGCCCCTATACCTGGATCATGCCCAAACTGGGCAAAAAACAAACCTGAATCTACAAAGCCCTTACACGCATTACTGAAACTCTGACGCTTGCATTGTCAAAAATAAAAAGAGAGGGCGCTAAGTAAGTAAGTGCTTTATTTGTTATTACACAATTGTTAAAGAAATGTGGTTGAGGTGTTGGGTCATTCCTGAGCCGCTATGGGCTGAGTAGCATGTTTTTAGAGAACGGGGAAACCAGAGTAATGCCTTTAGTCTCCTCTGAAACGATGCAGCGCCTCCTGGGTTTGTCCCTGTTTCAGAGTATGGTGTCCTGCACTAGTCAGCTCCACCTCCTCCTTCCTTTCCTCCTGCGCAGCTCCCTCCACTCCACAACAGTCTTTCACCATCTTCTGGGAAGAGATTAGCAGTTAATCTCCAGTCCAGAACAATAGAAGGCATGTGTGGCTTAGCTGTGAGTCTCGTGAGTCACGGCTAAGCCGTGAGTCTCACCCGGATACCTCCTTGTTTGTCCCTTCGCTCCTCCGGCAGGGGTCTCCTAGTTATTCCTAAAGTCAACAGAAAGACTCAAGGCGAGGCGTCTTTCCAATATTATGGCCCTCGCTTCTGGAACGACCTGAGGAGGAGCTCAGGACTTTAGCACATTTTGTCATGTTACAACCCTAAACATAAAGATTTTATTTTGAATTTTTACTGAAAGTTCACACACAAGAAACAACTGTGAAGTGAAAGCAAAATGATACATGATTCTGTTATTTAAAAAAAAAATAGAAACGTGAAAAGTGGGGCGTGCATAAGTATTCATACAGAATTTTCTGAGTGCATTAAATTGCCTTTATAACATTCCTAATGACTGCAGAATGTTCACACCTTGCCCTAACCATTAAATAGAGGCCACCTGTGTGTAATCTACTCTCAGTATAATTCCAGCTGTTCTGTGAGGGCCTCAGAGCTATGGTCAGAGTGTATTGGTCACTAAACAACATCATGAAGGCCAAGGAGCACACCAGAGAGGTCAGGGATAAAGCTGTGGAGAAGTTTAAAGCAGCGTTAAGTTATACAAAGATTTCCCAAGATTTGAACATCTCACGGAGCACTGTTCAATCCATCATTCAGAAATGGAAAGAGTATAGCACCACTGCGAACTTACCAAGACACGGCCGTCCACCTAAACTAACAGACCGAACAAGGAGAGCACTGGTCAGAAATGTAACCAAGTGCCCAAGATAACTCTGGAGGAGCTGCGACGTACTGCCGCTGAGCTGGGGGAATAAGTCGTACTCTACACAAATCTGGCCTTCATGGACGAGTGGCAAGAAGAAAGCCATTATTGAAAGGAGGCCATAAGAAATCCTGTTTGAAGTTTGCTAGAAGTCATATGGAGGACACAGCTACCATGTGGAAGAAGGTGCTTTGGTCAGATGAGACACAAATTGAACTTTTGACCCAAATGCAAAACGTTATGTATGGAGCAAACCTAACACTGCTCATCATCCTGAGTGCACCATCCCCAGTGTCAAATATGGTGGGGGAGCATCATGCTATGGGGCTGCTTTTCCTCAGTGGGGACTGGGAAGATTGTAAGAATAGTTGGGAAGATGGATGGAGCCAAATACAGAGACATTTTGGAGGAAAACCTGCTGGAGTCAGCAAGAGAATTGAGGCTGGGGCGGAGATTCACCTTCCAGCAGGACAATGACCCTAAACACAAAGCTAAATCTACAATGGAATGGTTTAAAAACAAACATATTAATGTGTTAGAATGGCCCAGTCAAAGTCCTGACCTAAATCCTATTGAAAATCTGTGGAAAAACCTGAAAACTGCTGTTCACAAACGCACTCCTTCTAATTTGACAGAGCTTGAGTTGTTTTGTAAAGAGGAATGGGCTAAAATGTCAGTCTCTAGATGTGCAAACCTTGTAGTCATATCCCAGAAGACTTGCTGCTGTTATTGCAGAAAAATTGGGTTCCACAAAGTATTAAGTCATGCTGTATGAATACTTATGCACGCCACACTTTTCACTTTTCTATTTTTTGTAAAATAACAGAATCATGTATCATTTTGCTTTCACTTCACAGTTGTCTGTTACTTGTGTGTGAACTTTCAGTAAAAAATTCAAAATAAAATCTTTACATTTAAGTTTTAAACATGACAAAATGTGCAAAAGTTCAAGGTGTATTAGTACTTTCGACAGGCACTGTATCCATGCTCACATCACCAACAAGGAGATTGACCTCATGCGCCTCACAGAAACGTGGCACTAGCCAGATGTTTACCTGCACCTCAATGAGACGTGACCCTCAGGGTATAAGGACTTTAGCACTTTTTCTTACAAAGTGACATGTAGAGAAAGCAGCAAACTTCATACGTGTATCACCAAACATCTACTTCAGGAGCTACTATTACTATAACACTAATCTTACTGGGATTGTTTTGTCCCACAGTTGCAAATGTGGTAACCAAATGCCTACTTTCTTACATTTCTTTACGGAGGCTTAAACACTGAGACTCAAAGCGTGTTTAGAACTCTTTATTTGGGTGTAGTGTCTTGGTTCAAGACTCAGCTTTCTCCGGCGCTGACTTTAGGTGGCAGAAATCTGAAACAGAAACAGATGTTTAGAATTCTGATGTTCTATCACAAAGATTTGAATGTTTTTTACACACTGTATGCACAATTAACCATATTAGTCATATTGTTCTTTTAGTTTGTTTCAAACTCCAAACTGTGTAAAACTGAAAGGCTGTTGGATTGAAGTTTTCCGGGGGTTGACAACGTTTGTAATAATAATAATAATAATAATAATAATAATAATAATAATAATGCATTGGTTTTATATAGCGCTTTTCTGGACATTTAAAGACGCTTTACATTGCATTATTCTTTCATTCCATACTCGTGGTAGTAACCTAATATTGTAGACACAGCTGCCCTGGGGTAGACTGACAGAAGCAAGGCAACCAGTCTGCGCCATCGGCCCTCCGACCACCACCAACCACTTACTCACTACATTCGCCAGGCTTCCTGGTGTTCCCAAACGGTCTCCCATCCAAGTACCGACCAGGCCCTTCCTGCTTAGCTGCCAAGGTCTGACGGGATCGGGCAGAGCAAAGGCGGTAATGAGAGGAAGTGTTTCCAAATCAGGTCCATGCTCGGAATCAAGTGCAGAATTATTATGCAGCTATTTTCCCTCACACAGAATGGACAGGAAAAGACATCAACTGTCACAAATTGTTAAAAGCTGGAGGGATGCAGGACTCAAAAAACATTTAAATGGTAAAAAACATCAAATGTTTTGTTGTCAATAGTCAACATTGTCATGAGAAGAAAAATCAAGCATGAAGAGACATTGCAGAGAAAAGTGAAAACCCGACCACTATTAACCAAGACACATAAGTTGAAATGTTTAGACGGGGGTCAGGAGTGATTTAAAGACAGAGGTTTCAAAGGTTTAACGGACTGATGAGGTCAGAGTGACTCTGGATGGACTTTGTCTTTAGATCATTCCTGACCCAGTCTAAACAGTTCAGCTTATGTGTCTTGAGTGTCCTTCACACCTAATGCGGATCGCACGGCAGGTGTGGTGGATTACTGAGTATTGTCCATGTGAAAAGTGCGCACGTGTGCGGGTGATGAGTGTGCGTGGCGGCAGGTGTGAAAGAGCGGTGTGAGTCAGCGGCGTGAGGAGGCAGGAGGGCAAACACACACATTCAAGAAAACTGTATAGATCATCTGAATTTGGAGCAACATAACCACCTCCACTACATCATAAAGAGTGAAATGGAAACAGTGTCTGAGAAGAGAAGGAAATCTTCATGACAAGCAGCAGCTGTGGTTTGAAATGCCTTTCCCGAGCCCAGGCATTCGGTTCAGAGGAATTATATGCCTCAATAAACGTATTAAAACGTGCAATAGAGGACGCACTGGATCCAGACTTTGGTTGCAGTTCGGGGATGCAGCAGGTGGAGGGCTCGGGGCCCGTTAATATTTAACCCACAAAAACACATTGATTTCATTGAACTGTCCAGTCCCGGTTCATTCTGGCCGGAGCCGTGTCCAGACCTCGCCTGACTTCTCACCGGATGTGTTTTGTGTTTTGGAACTTTATTTTGTTCAATAGTGGTGGAAAGGAACAAAGTCATGAGAAAACATTTCAGGTGCTTTTACTTTTTGACTTCACTACATGTTAGAGCAGGTGGATCTACAGCTGCAGCAAAGATAGAGAGCTCATTCAAGACACTTGACTTGGTTTAGTCCCAGTTTAGTCCTGATTTAATCCTGGTTTAATCCTTGTTTAGTTCCGGTTTAGTCCTGGTTTAATCCTGGTTTAGTTCCGGTTTAGTCCTGGTTTAATCCTGGTTTAGTCCTGGTTTAGTCCTGGTTTAATCCTGGTTTAGTCCTGGTTTAGTTCCGGTTTAGTCCTGGTTTGAACAGCAAAATTCATTATACTGCAAATGTAACTCTTTCCATTCTTAAAGTACAATCAAAAGCTGACTTTTTTTTTTACTTTTCCTCATGAAGAGTTTAATCTGATATTTTTTATTCCACTTGGGTAAATTTGTTGTTCCTGTATCTGTACTTTAACTCAAAGGCCTTATCCCTGATGATATTTACTCTTTCGCAAACCAAGTTTGGTTTGCGAAAGAGCTCTTGGATGCTCCACTGCACTACTGGATAAATATACTGTGGACTGTCGGACCCAAAGTTGAACAGTTTGGGTGGAACACACAACATCATGTGTGGAGGACAAATGGAACAGCACATCAACATCAAAACCCTCTCCTCACTGTGAAGTCTGGAGCAGGAACATCATAGTGTGGGCATGTTTTGTTGCCTCAGGGCCTGGACAACGTGCCATCATCAATAGAAAAAATTAATTAATTCAAGTTTATGAAGATATGTGGCAGAAAGATTTAAGACATTCACAACATGCACGGAATAAATAAGTGAACCCTTGTATTAAATATCTACTGATCCTTCTTTTGCAGTAATAACTGCTTTTCTGTAGTTGCAGATTAGACGTTCACAACGATCAGGAATTCATCTTGGACCATTCCTCTTTACAAAACTGCTGCAGTTCAGCGAGATTCCTGGGTTCACTTACTTTTTCCTCCCTGTCCTGTGAATGTTTACATGTTACGGCCAATAAAAATGTAAATGTTTGGGTGGTATTAGTTTAAGAAGATACTGTTTAATCATTCTTATGATTTGGATGAAGATCAGACCACATTTTATGACCAATTTTGGCAGAAATGTGAGAAATTCCAAAGCGTTCACATACATTTTCATCCCACTGTATAGTAACATCATTTAAACAGCAGACTATTACCTAACAATGCATTTACCCTCAGCACAATGATATGATAGATATATAAAACAACAAACAAACAATAAAAAAGACAGGAGGGGTTTAGTCCATTGATACCAGCCGTCCCTGATGGAGAGTATTGCTCTCTGTAATATCTTCACTCCTGAAGATATTATTGCGCGGATGTCGAAGTGCTCCTAAGGTGTTATTACGCCTTACAATATAGTTCCCCTTTTTATCCGCTTAGAAAATCGACATGTTTAATTTTGTGTAATACTTTTATACTTGGATCGTCTAACTATTTACGTAACCGTATTTAAATAGGGGAAACATTCACCCCCGTTTGGCCCAGAGAGGAGCGGAGGAGAGGCTAAATGCTAACAACATCTTTGGTCTTTTTGCGTGACTGAGCGCACGCACAAAGACCAGACAGGTACGTATCAACTCGTCTAAGCTCAGGTAAGAATATCTCAGTATGGAAAACGGTGGCCTGTTCCTTTAAGATTATTTTAAAATACACAACTCCGCACAGGAATGGGCTAAAGACTTACTAAAGTTTAATCATCATGTGGGCCGGATCTGGCCCGCGGGCCTTGTGTTTGACACATACGACATAGGGTGATTATGGGTAAAGTGGGACACTTTTTACTGAAAATAGTATAGAACACTGGTGTTTGTGAAAAGCTGGGTGTGTGAGGCGTGTGACTCACTTCCTCCATCAGACTCAAGTTTGAAGTCGTCTTCATCGTTGCCGTCAACAACTGTGGCATTCAGGACAAAGTGAGAGCAGTTCCACTTCTGAGCCCTGCAACACACGCCTCTGTGTTAATGCCCTATAACCCGCTTGTACACTGTTTGTACCCTCAGTCTGTTCTGAGATGGACTAATGAGCTGAGGAACCAACACATGTATCAGTCACAGAGAGCAACACCTCCCCATTTTAAGAAAAGTCACGTGACAAACACTTTCACTGTGCTATTTTGTATCATACTGTGTCACACAGGCTCAGACCATTCAGCTGTTGAACTGGTCCTGATGCAGATAGCTGATCAGTGTTCTCAGCAATAACGATGGTTGACACTCAGACCTTATCATTGCTATTCACATGGTGTCCCCCTGTTCCACTTCCTTTGGGTTTTGGCCTCAGTTTCAGATGCCCTGCCGCTGGCCTATTGATGCTGCAGTGATAACTGACCGACAGGACGTCTGTATCCCGCAGTCTAGTTTAGTTTAGTTTAGTTTATTGAAAGGACAGTGTGCAGTTACATTTAAAATATGACTGCACCAGATTTAGCACTACGCTAATTTCCATCTGTCCCAAGCAGATAGGGCTGTAGACTGTGGATTGGGATAGGGAACTCCTATCCAACAGGGACTGGACAACAAGAACCGAAGCCCCAACAAAGACATTCTGCAACAGTCTTCAGCCCTGTCTTCAGAGGGACTCCCATCAGCCCTGGGTCTGTCTATAGTCTGTCTTTAGCCCTGTCTTCAGAGGGACTCCCATCAGCCCTGGGTCTGTCTATAGTCTGTCTTCAGTCTTGTCTGTAGAATTCTGAATCTTAAAAATCTAATATTCTACACCTAATGTTTGCTTACTTTTTAAATTATTAATGGCGTCACTGCACCTCCTCTGAGAAAATGTATAACTTTATGTACTGGTAAAAGTGTCTCTAGGTACTCGATCTACTTCTTGAGGAAAATACAGCATCCCAAAATGTAGACCTGCTTTCGTACTACGCTAAAACATTTGCGTATTTAATTAAAGAATGGCTTCTAGAAAGTCAGATTTGCACTCATGATTAATAACAGTGATGATGAGGGAGCATTTGTGGAAATTGTTTGTACAGTAACATCAACCTGCCAAGGGACGACAGGTGGACATTAGCAATTTTGCCATTTCATTTCATTTCACTTATTAAAGGAACAGGCCACTGTTTTTCCATACTGAGATATGTTCTTACCTAGTCTAGACGAGTTCATATGTACCTGTCTGTTTTTTGTGTGTGCCCGTGGAAGAGCGTGGTCACTTCAAACTTTACCCCATTTGGAGCCATAGGAATATGCTGGGAGAGGCCAGCATATTTTTTGCGTGACTGAGCGCACGCACAAAGACCATACAGGTACGCATCAACTCATCTAAGCTCAGGTAAGAACATATCTCAGTATGGAAAAACGGTGGCCTGTTCCTTTAAGCAGGAAAGATTTAAACCAAACCGGGCCTGGCTCAGTACAAACTGATTTTCAGTAGGTTCCTGCTCCTCAGAAACACAAACACAGCATCAACATCAGCTCAAACTCGACACACAGACAAAAGGAGGAACACACTGGTGTGAGGCTACAGTGTCCGTCACTAGTGTCATAACAAGATGTTTCACCACAGTCTCTTCAAAAACTCCAGGTGACTGTATGGTTCTTATGGTGAGGAGGATGCTGTTCCAGGCCCTGGTGAGTTTATAGAAAAATGAATTTTGTCCGTAGGTGTAACTGTAGTTAGGTATGGATAGGATTTGGTTTGTGATGGATCTGGTCTTACGCTCGGATCGAGAGCTGGGTCTTGGGACCGGAGCAGACAGTGAGGCCCATGGGCAGTTGTTGAGCAGATGGAAGTACATAGAGCTTAATCCCACGGCTCAGGGCATAGTTCTAGAAAGTCAAGGCACCAGACTGTGATAGAGCAGTGCAATGGTCCAACCAAGAGCCTGGTAAACTGGTGTAATGCATCTTTCCTTTTGGTCAGTGATAAAACTGTGCACTCTCCCTGTTTAAATAATAATACAAAAAACATGCCATTAACTAGACTACAATGTTCAGAACTGCCAAAGCAACATCTACAGTACATGTTTAGTTGGGGTAGGTCTCCTTTACATTCCCCACAATTCCCACATGTTTCAGGTGAAAAGCAGATGCTGGACACGAGAAACATGCAAAGCTTCCACTGGAAGGGCCCATCTTTGAGCGTCCTGAGCTGGGTTCAAGGCTAAAGACACAGGAAAACATGTTATCACCCACAAAGCAAAGGTCGGTGGTACGATCCCTCTGACCTGCAGCCGTCATGCAGGTTAAACATTGCACCCGCCCACGCCTGGGACTGTGAGCTCCATAGAGCGCGTGACATGAGGACTCTGGTGAGAATCCAACAGTCAGACATGGCGGCACGGCGGCCCAGTGGTTAGCGCTTGTGCTTCACCGCTAGAAGGTCCCGGGTTTGATTCCCACCAGGACGGGGCCTTTCTGTGTGGAGTTTGCATGTTCTCCCCATGTCTGTGTAGGTTTCCTCCGGGTACTCCAGTTTCCCCTACCACTAAAAACATGTACAATAGGCCAGGATGAATGAGAGTGTGTTTGAGAGTGCGCATGGGGACGACGGATGGAAATTAGCCCAAGGCTACAATCTGGTGTGGTGTGTTTACATGAGACCCATGTATGATCATTAACATGCACTGTCCCGACCAAATAAACCAATAAATACATTTAAAATACGATCTATGGTCAAACTTTTTTCTCACTACATATATTCTCAAAAAGAGTTGGTTGTAGACAGCAGGCAGCAATAAGCCTCTGACAAAGAGGAACCATTTCAGAAAGCTTGCATATCAGCTTAAAATAAATGAATCGAATTTCCCTGCTCCCCAACAACGTTCCTTTAAAATAGCAAGCTATCGCCACTTTCCATCCCAGTGGCTCCAGGATCAATCGTTTTGTAGGTTTTCAGGCTCCGTGTTTACCCTGAGCACCCCTCCGAGGAAAGTGAACAGAAAAAGGCATCACCGACCCAGGTGTAAAACTTAATGTATAAGATGGACTTCAGTATTAACTATGCTGACTGGGGAGATCCATCAGACCCTGTTACTGTGGGGAGCGATATCCTCCAACGTCTGACTTCTGATGTAACAATACATCAATCAATTATGAAGAATCATTAGTAAGCTAGGAGTTAAAGTGATAGTCTGGAAGTTTACACATTTCATAGATTGCGTATAATTGATGGCCTGCACTAAATACTATTAAATATAATTTTCCTAACGTCCCTTCCTTTGCTGATTACAGACACTAATCAAAATCCCCGGTGCCATCACTCTGACCAATGAGGCAATACTCTTTGTAAACTTTTTTAAAATGTACCAGGTTATTGCAAAGTTAGATTATTCCATATTTCTACACCACGTCTCATGGGACACATGCTTTTCATGGTTGTTCTGGAGTATTGTTTAACAAAGCTCATCTTATCTCTCAGGTTGTATTTGTAAGTAAGTAAGTAAGTGCTTTATTGTCATTGTACAACGAAATAGTGTTCAGGTGTTAGTCCTGAGCTGCTGCGGCTGAGCCGCGCTGCCACTGTGTGTCAGCCTGACCCGCATGACCTTGGAGGAAACTGTAGCACTCGGAAGAAACCTGGCTGGCTGCCCTTTGTCTCCTCTGATCCTCTGAAACGGTGCCGCGCCTCCTGGGTTTGTCCCTGTTTCAGAGCGTGGTGTCCTGCACTGGTCAGCTCCTCCTCCTTCCTCTTCCTCCCTCCGCTTCACAACAGTCTTTCACCATCTCCTCGTTTGTCCTTTTATGTTTCCTGTAGCTCCTCTTGTGACGCCTCCTCTGTGCTGCAGCTGTGGGGGCTCTTGGTGCCTCTTCAGTGTCTCAGAAGAAGACATGTGTAGGTCTCAAATGGGTTTAGCTGATAAACTAGCATTTTGTTTACCTTTAGAAAGCTGCTTTCTTCAGGACCATTTTAGACTCTCAAAATAAACAAATCCACCACAACCTCCACAAAAACACGGCAAAGACGCACAAAAGTATCCAGAAAAACAATGTGGAACAGAAACCACAAATGCAGGTCGCAGAAAAAGGTGAAAAATTAAGTTGTACCAGGAGAGAGGGAGATTTCTTCTCGTTTGCAGAACATATTTTGTAAACTTTCAGGAAGAGACTTTTTTGAGGCTTTGAACATGATTTGAGCCATCTTAAATTCAGTAAGGTCCTCAAATGTCATTGTTTTTGATTTAAAGAATAATGGATTAGTGTGATCACGGTATCCAGCTAAATGGATTATTCTTATTGCCTTTTTCTGAACTTTAAACAATGGGTCAAGATTACTTTTATACGCATTTCCCCAGATCTCTACACAATATGTTAAATGGGGAAGGATAAGTGAACAGTATATAGTATATAGAGCTTTGTTATCAATGATATATTTGGATTTATTCATTATGGCTGAAATCTTTGCAACTTTAGTTTAAATTTTTATGATGTGAGGTTTCCAGCTGATTTTCTGATCGAGTGTTACACTAAGAAATGTATGTTCATAGACTCTTTCAATAGTTTCGTTGCCAATTTTAACTGGTAATTGTACATTCATTACACGATTTCCAAAGAACATTGCTTTGGTTTTCGTAATGTTTAGAGACAATTTGTTTACGCAGAACCAATCTTTTAATTTATCCATTTCTTCTGTAATCTCGATCACCATTTGCTGTAAGTCTGCACCTGAGAGTATGATTGTTGTATCATCTGCAAAAAGGACCAGTTTAAGCTTCTGGGAAACCAAGTACAAATCTGATATATAATATATATATATATCAGATATATATATACTGATATATAATACAGACAGTCACTTTAATGATATAACCCAGGCTTTCTCAAACTCCAGATGCAGACCTCCATGTTATTTGGTTGCACTGTGAATTTTAATGCCAGAGCAGTTAGTGGAGTTTATTGCATTTCCGTAAGTGCAGTTTCTCGCTATTTTGACGCTTTTTTCAAGAAACTTTTTGATTTGGGTAAAGCCAAAGTGGAGAAAATGCGCTCGTTTAAGGCGGGGGTTAAGAGGTTAAACACAGCTGCTAACGATAAGCTGTGTCAAAATCATTGAATAAATATAGTATTATAATCGATAGGCCATTCACCTTGATTGAGCTGTTAAAATACCATTCGCCCTGGTGTTGAAAACATGAAGCTGATGATGATGTTGATGATCCATCCATGCCCAAATCCCACTGCACCAGCCAGTCCCTATGGCTCCTCCTGCAGGTGGTGGGTCCACAGAAGGACGGCCTCATGGTTCTAACCGGGCCTGTTGGTCTCTCATAAGGGGCTTCTGAACCGCTCTTTGTCTGACCCGTCACCTAGGACCTGTTTGCCATGGGAGACCCTACCAGGGGCACCAAGCCTTAACCACGTTAAGGTGGCGGTTCCAGGAGGGGGATGTTGATGATGATGACAGAAATTATTATTGTTATTTTCTCTATTTTTATCATTACATTACACACCCACAGACTACCACACAACACACCTACCAATACTAAAACAACTTTTTTGAATGTTGGTTCAGTGTTTCATGCAATCTAGTATTTGCTTTAAGATAGATGGTGTGCTGTGAGAAATTATCCAATTTCACCTAGTGGGTCTGAAAAAATATTTTTTGAAAACAAATTAATTATTATCCACAAATAATGTGCCGTTTTCGAGTGTCTGTGCTGTCTAGTGATCGCCAGAGTCACCATGTAATACTCTTCCATATCAGTAAATGGCTGCAGGAAGCTCATTTCTTTGAGACAAGAGAATTAGTGATGCATGAATGCAACAGGTGGCGGTTACAGTGGCATTGTGGCTAGCGAGACTATATGGTGTTCCTATTCAAGACACATTGTCTGCTGTTGGTGTGCCTCATGATTTTTTCAACGGAAAAATATGCCTTGGCTCAAAAAAAGGTTGAAAACACTGTTGTAGAATACATTTGGACCTTTAACTTCTTTGAATTGAATTTTTCAGATTTGAATTTGATGTATAGTTTGAGAACCCCTGATGAACAGGTGTGGCTCCTGACTGGCCCATTGTTAGGTCATGGTTAACTATTGCTGCCTTCATGTGCTCTGGTAAAGATGATCCTTTCCATTTGTGACAAGAAATGACAAGTGCATTGTGTTCAAGTGCTTTTGTGCTTTTGCAAAGTGAAACATTAAACAAATCAAATGCCAATACACTATAAACAAATCATTTCACGTGAGAAAGTCTACAAGCTGCTGAACTACTTTGTATCTGCTTTAATCAAAAAACATTTCAATATTTTTCTATGACGATTAGTGTAAAAAGATACTATATTAAAATGGAGTAGCTAAATAACTAAATGCATAGTGTCGGCTTAACAATCAGCTAAAAAAACATACAAATGTGTTCATCAAAATGATCTCCCAGTTTCCCAGTGGAAAATACGAGGTGAGGAGGTGTTCATGTGCAATTTTCTACTCGGCAAGTGGTATTTAGCATATGAAGCACATGAAGGCAGTCTAATTCACATGTTTTTAGATTATTTCTTAAACTTTACCAAATGACTCCTTCATCCCCTCCTCGTACAGCGTCTGTCAGGGTCTGAGTTAAACCTTGCAGTTTGTCCCAGCACTCATTAGAAAGAGAATTAAGCAGAATTCATGTTTTGACCTGACGATGGAGCCTTGTACATCACTGCACATCACTCAGATGCATGTTTTATGCTTCAAAAACATTATAAGGGCGCTAATAGTTCGCCAATTGTTTATTCGACTAAACAATGCAGAAATATCATATCAAAATATGATTTTTATTGATGATTAACTATGATTTACTCTGATTAACTTGTGTTTGTAAAGGACTCATTACCAAGTGTTCCTCAAACATGTTAAAGGAGAACATGGTTTACAACATGTGTCTGGACATGTCCCAGGGCAGCTGTGGCTACGACAGTAACTGACACAACAGGAGAAAGAAGAGGTTTTATTGTTATCGTTGTGTATTTCTCGCTGGAGCCTCAGAAAAGCAGCAGGACAGACTCCTCTTCAGAGCAGTACACTGGAAAACAACAACAGGATTTAGGCCTCAGTCTGGTTTACAGTCCGGCTCCAGTCAGACTCCAGTCCTGGTCTTACCCTGCTCCTTCTGGTGGATGTAGTCCGGTTCTCCGGTGATCCCTGCACACCTGGCGTGGTCTCTGAACAGCTGCAGGTCGGTGTCACTCACCTCTGCCTCTCGGCCTGCAACAGGATCACAACCAGTCTTTAACAGGCTGCAAAATGTGGGGAATTATCTACGGGAATTTATGGGAATTAACTGGACTATATAAGAAATAATGGACATAAACAGGGAATAAAATGAACTGAAGGTCGCTTCTTTACAGACAGATATAAACTGCAGCATTAGAATCTGATTTTATAGTTATAGATACAAAGATTACAGATGGTAACATGGGATACAAGGGGCCTAGCCGAGGGGATGTGGATGTTTTTTTGACAGAATATTGTTCAGTAGAAACGAAAAACGGCATGAAGCTAACATTAGATTCCTGGTAAGCATTGATGGGAGCAACATCCAGGACCTTTTGCTGAGTCTGTGCCCAAAGGTGAGCACAAGAGCTAAAATGACATGAGTGGACTGTGTATGGAAGAACAGGGATCATTTCAACCTGGATAGACTCAAACAGACAAAGGCAGCGATTAGGAAGATTTATTGACATGTATATTCGTTTTGGCGATCAGACCTCGACGGTAGACATCGATAGATGAATAAAAGTCAGTATGCATGAACAGCTTGGTGTTAGTAATAATAATAAAATTATTATTATTATTATTATTATTATTATTATAATAATAATGCATTGCTCCACCTCCACCTGGTGGCCGTGTATTATGCCCTTGGCGATGTCTGAAACCTCTTAACCCCCACCTGAACCGAGCACACAAAAGAATGACAAAGACGCAATGGAGAAAAAAACAAACATCAAAAGTGACAACAACACGGCAACAAAGCGATCATTTTAGATCAGTTTTGTAGGTCTTAGCTTTCAAATGGGGCATTACACTGGCCTGTTGCACTTTTCTGGACACTCAAAGACGCTTTACATTATTCATTCACTCCATTGGTGGTGGTAAGCTACTATTGTAGCCACAGCTGCCCTGGGGTACTGTAGACTGACGGAAGGGAGGCAACCAGTCTGCGCCATTGGCTCCTCCTCCGACCACCAACAACAACTCACTCTCTCACTACATTCGCCAGGCTTCCTGGTGTTTCCAAACGGTCTCCCATCCAAGTACTGACCAGGCCCTTCCTGCTTAGCTTCCAAGGTCTGACGGGATTGGGCAGAGCAAAGGCGGTATGACCACCGCTCCGGGGTAAGACATCCCCCGGAACGGTGGTCACCCCCCTGGAGACACTGGTGGTGGTAATGAAGACCCGTGAAGGTGCAGCAGGGAAAAGCCGTGGCAGCAGAGGTGGAGACGGGGCGGAGGTGGGTCACAGGGCAGCTGGGAGCAGACGATCCATGATTGCTGGGGCTTAAAAGTGGGACCGAGGGCGATGATTGGCTGCTACGGAGGTGCGGCTCTTACGCTGATGGCTGAGGTGGAGGTGTGGCCTCTCGGAAGCGAACATTGGCTGGAGGTAGGTGATGCTGAAATTAGTCTAACAGGTTGAATAAACGCCTAGGCTTCATTTCTCGTTCTGGGGATATAATATTCCAAGCCGGTGTCAGAACCAGGAAAATGGCCGTTCTTGCACACGGACACGTCAACTCACTGTCAGAAGACGACCAGGAGCGAGTTTATCCATTGCTCCTCTCTGTCCGGGCTCATTATTGGGGAAACAGCTCCACCTGGTGGCCGTGTATTATGCCCTTGGCGATGTCTGAAACCTCTTAACCCCCACCTGAACCGAGCACACAAAAGAATGACAAAGACGCAATGGAGAAAAAAACAAACATCAAAAGTGACAACAACACGGCAACAAAGCGATCATTTTAGATCAGTTTTGTAGGTCTTAGCTTTCAAATGGGGCATTACACTGGCCTGTTGGCTGTACGCTTTTAGAGTTGGGTAAAACTGAACTGGAGACAATGTACTCGGTTAAGGCAGGAGGTTAATCAGTAAATATTCAGACTTATTAAACATGTTCAGCGTTAGGCCTAATGAATGATTCTCTAGGTTTTAAACACACATTAATGTTAGCATTAGCAGCTAGTAGATTAGCTGCTGAATGAACCATGGACCATTTGCTCTCATAAGCAACGAAAGTATGTCGTTGGCTGTATGATTTTAATTTAATGATAATATTAACCCATTTAGGCCTGAAACACCTGGAAAAATGGCCTGTGAAAACCTGAAACCGATTTCAGAAGAGACCCTGAAAACCTAAAGTTCCAGAAAGTTCCAGAAAACCTGAAGTTCCTGAAGTATTCAGCAATTGTGTCAATGCCTACGAAATGATTGATTTCTCAGCCTCTGTAGCAGATAGGAACCAAATTCACAAAAATAAAATATGTAAAAGCAAAGTGAAATAAAGTATATAGCCCTCTTATACTACAATATACAGTGCATCCGGAAAGTATTCACAGCGCTTCACTTTTTGTTATGTTTAAAACCCTAAACGTAAAGATTTTATTTTGAATCTTTTACTGAAAGTTCACACACAAGTAACAGACAACTGTGACGTGAAAGCAAAATGATACATGATTCTGTTATTTTTCAAAAAATAGAAAAGTGAAAAGTAGGGCGTGCATAAGTATTCACACTGCATTTTCGGAGTGCATTAAATTGCCTTTATAACATTCCTAATGACTGCAGAATGTTCACACCTTGCCCTAACCATTAAATAGAGGCCACCTGTGTGTAATCTACTCCCAGTATAATTCCAGCTGTTCTGTGAGGGCCTCAGAGCTATGGTCAGAGTGTATTGGTCACTAAACAACATCATGAAGTCCAATAACACACCAGACGGGTCCGAGATAAAGTTATTGAGAAGTATAAAGCTGGGTTAGGTTATAAAAACATTTCCAAAGCTTTGAACATCTCTCAAAGTACAGTTAAATACATCATCCAGGAATGGAAAGAGTGTGGCATCACTGCAAACCTACCAAGACCCGGCTGTTCTCCTAAACTTACTGACCGAACAAGGACCGCACTGACCAGAGCTGTTACCAAGAAGCCTATGATGACCCTGGATGAACTGCAGAGAGCTACAGCTCAGGTGAGGGAAACTGTACACAGGACAACTATTAGTCGTACACTGCACAAATCTGGCCTTATGGCAGAGTGGCAAGAACAAGCGATTTTTGAAAGAAAACCATAAGAAGTCCCGTTTTCTGTTTGCTAGAAGCCACCATGTGGCCTCCATGTGGCTTCTAGCAAACAGAAAACGGTATTTCTTATGGTTTTCTTTCAAAAATGCCACTCTGCCATAAGGCCAGATTTGTGCAGTGTACGACTAATGGAATTATACTGAGAGTAGATTACACACAGGTGGCCTCTATTTAATGGTTAGGGCAAGGTGTGAACATTCTGCAGTCATTAGGAATGTTATAAAGGCAATTTAATGCACTCAGAAAATGCTGTATGAATACTTATGCACGCCCCACTTTTCACTTTTCTATTTTTTGAAAAATAACAGAATCATGTATCATTTTGCTTTCACTTCACAGTTGTCTGTTACTTGTGTGTGAACTTTCAGTAAAAGATTCAAAATAAAATCTTTACGTTTAGGGTTGTAAACATAACAAAATGTGAAAAAAGTGAAGCGCTGTGAATACTTTCTGGATGCACTGTAGGCCTATATTTTCTATGTTAAACCTTTGTAATTTGTCTTTTGAGGTCACTTCAAAAATGTCTAGCAGCTTCTCTCTAAACCCAAAACAATATCCACTCTTTAAAATACAATTGAATTAATAGTTTTATATAGAAACATGGGAAATAAATCTGATAATTATTAAGCTATAAAGAAATAAAAAGCTGGTGATGGGGAAGGGCAGAGTATCCTGCTCCAAACACAGCAGGAGGAGGAGAAAGCCCTCCCCTCAGAAAAAGCCCCTCCCCTCAGAGAAAGCCCCTCCCCTCACTGCTGCTCAGCGCTGTCAGCCAGAGGAGAAGACGCAGCTCTCTTTATGGGCTGTTGAACCCCTCTGCTCTTCTCCGTGTCTCCGAATCTTTATTTAGTAGAAAAATATATATAATAATAATAATAATAATAATAATTCAGCATTTGTTAAAGCAATGGTGGGAGAAAGTTCTGTCAGGGTCTGGGTTAGAGACGGGAGATCGTGTGATAAAACTAAACCATGAGATGCCACTTTGGAGGATTATGTTTTGGGCTGTTTGACCCTGGTTTCTCCGGTTTCCCCCATTTACCAAAAACATGCACAATAGTTGAATCCTCCAGCCAGGTGATTTTGACCAGGTGATTTTTGGCGCTGGTCTGCGGTCGCCCACTGCTCCTGACGGGTCGCCCCAGCGGCATCAAAGGATGGGTCAAATGCAGAGGACACATTTCACTACGGGACAATCAAGTATACCTTAACCTCTTATCCCCCACCAGAACCGAGCGCATGTACTCCAGTATGACTTTATCCAAATCTAAAGGCTTGAAAAAAATAATAATAATGTTACAAAAGTTACAAAAACGTTACAAAAAAGTGATGAAAAAGCAATGAAAGAAAGGAATGAAAAAGCCACAAAAAGTGAGAAAAACTAAAAAAAGTGACAAAACCTGACAAAAACGCAAAAAAAAAGTGACATAATAACGTGACGAAAACGCAAGCATGCTGAAAGACAAAAACACGATGAAAACGCTTCAAAAATGTAACAAAAACGCGGCGACAACGTGACAAAAAAGTTATGATCACTTTTGTACGTTTTAGCTTTCAAATGAGGCGTTACACCAGTGGCGGGCCGTGGGGTTTCAGTCAGGGCCTTCAATAGAATCCTGGGTTCAAGCAGTCAAACACATTATAAACTGATCGACAATAGGCGTATGGATAAAACTGCCTTTTTGCGTGGCATTTGTTCGCTAAAGGATGTATCAACAACGCAAACCAGAGCAGCCCAGGAACACTCGTACTAGAATACGGAAACACACGACACATGACAGGTGGAGACCAGCGCGTTATAATGTGGACATTTTAGGAGTTGTTTTGTTGACAGAGCGAGACATCCAGATATCAACTCAAACGCAAAATAAAAAGATACTAAACTTAAAGTTTGGTGCTATGTGAGATGCTTTTTAGCGCTCGTAGTCCCGTACCTGTTCCCTGCCCGAGTCCCAGCTGATGCGGGGAAACTCCAAGCGTCTACGTCCCGCTGTCGGTCCCGCTGCTTTGCTCTCGAAGCTCTTCATGAGGAAGGGGCTCCAAAAATCCGTGACCAATAAATACACTTCATTGGGATATTTCCAAGAGGAATATCTGTTTATCCAGTTTACTTCTGTTTTCCTGGAACGTCTTGCCCATACGCGGTTACATTAGCCGTTTTCCCTGGCCAACAAAACGTAGGGGAAGCTACTGAGCTACTGAAGGCCCTGGGGGGCGTACTGTCAATGTACAGTGGGATGAAAATGTATGTGAACACTTTGGAATTTCTCGCATTTCTGCCTAAATTGGTCATAAAATGTGGTCTGATCTTCATCAATTTCATAACAATGAATAAATAGTTTCTGCTTAAAGTCTGTGTAAGTTCTCCGCGGTACAGGAGTTGTCTATCTTCAAAGAAGGTACTTGAATCATCTTCTGTACTCGGTAGTTGAAGTCTCCAAACGTTTCGCCTCTCATCCAAAGATTTAGATTTTTTAGATTTATTTATTTGAAACGGGACAGTGCACATTAATCAACATTTTACAAAGGCTTCGTAAGTGGACGAAATCCCGCTCAGCACGCAGCGTAGATAAAGACCATGAGGAGGAGTTGGGGTTGGCCCGGCTCCTCCCCTCTAATCATAGCTACTCTCAACTGTGGGTAAATAACCTTTGAAGTAGAGCTTATATAACGACCTGTTAAACCCCAGTATTGGTCGGTTATGTCCTATTCATAGTCAAAACTGTCCTATTCATGGCTGATCACTGCTAATTACCTGCCTATTGTTCTGTTGTTGGCTGAGGTGCCGTCTCCTTGGACTGGCTGTGCCCCGTCGGTTTTCCCCGAAGGAGATTTGAGTATAGTGACGAGAAATTACTACTTCAAAGGTTATTTACCCACAGGTGAGAGTAGCTATGATTAGAGGGGAGGAGCCGGGCCAACCCCAACTCCTCCTCATGGTCTTTATCTACGCTGCGTGCTGAACGGGATTTCGTCCACTAACGAAGCCTTTTGGATGAGAGGCGAAACGTTTGGAGACTTCAACTACTGAGTACAGAAGATGACTCAAGTACCTTCTTTGAAGTGTCTGCTTAAACAAAATACCACCCAAACATTTACATTTTATCATATTTTTATTGGCCGTAACATGTAAACATTCACATGACAGGGAGGAAAAAGTAAGTGAACCCAGGAATCTCGCTGAACTGCAGCAGTTTTGTAAAGAGGAATGGTCCAAGATGAATTCCTGATCGTTGTGAACGTCTAATCTGCAACTACAGAAAAGCAGTTATTGCTACAAAAGAAGGGTCAGCAGCTATTTAATACAAGGGTTCACTTATTTATTCCGTGCATGTTGTGAATGTCTTAGGTCTTTCTGCCAAATATCTTGATGAACTTGTGAATTACGTTTTTCTATTGATGATATCACATTGTCCAGGCCCTGAGGCAACAAAACAGCCCCACACCATGATGTTCCTGCTCTATACACAGTGGGGATAGGGTTTTGATGTTGATGTGCTGTTCCATTTGTCCTCTATACATGACGTTTGTGTATTCCGCCCAAACTATTCAACTTTGGGTTAATCAGTCCACAGTATATTTTCCAGTAGTGCTGTGGAGTATCCAAGAGCTCTTTCGCAAACCAAAGCTGAGAGTATGAAAACTATATATTTTTGGAAACCTTATGGTATAAGCAATGAGAAAAACAATATTTCCATTTGCCCTTGTCATTTGGTAAAATTGGGCAATTATACAATTTTTCCATTGGAGTGAATGGGGAGTTCTGGTCATCGCTATGGTAACTCCATGAAACATGACAAGGGTTTCATTGACTTTTTTGATTGGAACGACCAAATGGAATTCCCCATGTAAATGATATTATCGCACCCTTTTTATGTATTTTTTTACATATCAGAACAAATGGAAACCTTGTTTTTTTGATTGCTTATTAATAAAGTTTTAAAAAATGTATAGTTTTGATACTCTCCACAAAAATCCGGCGAAATTACAGAGTGAACCGGATTAATAGGCTATGCAGTTGGTGCAGATCGGCCTCAGAAAAACCAACATCCCACATTAGCCACATTAGATATACTGTATTTCTATGATTGAAATATCAAATTAAATTACTTCAAATATCTGCCTATATATTGGCTTATTGCTATTGGTCTGTCCCTCAGTTTGGATGATGCACCAAACCAAGTTGTTTGACTGAACAAATGCATAAAAGTTGAGTGCTGCCCTCTTCTGTCCAGTTGGTCCACTATATCTGTAGAGCAGTAGCCTGGCTAACGCCAGACTAAAATCACAAGTGATATTTAGTCTGGGGACCACCAATTCATTTTCTCATAGGAGAGGTGTGGTTTACGATTCTCCATAGCCGTTTATTGGGCGCTACGCATGTCTCTCATGCGTCTGCACGTAGCCATAGCCAATCGTATCATGGTATCAGATGACGTATGACGTACCTTCTGTAAACTTTTGAGCTAAAGTATTTAGAACACGTTCTAAAGCTTGATCGAAAGATGGCATCGCGTCTGCTGCTGTCATGTTGGATCCGTAAATATTTTTTTATTTTTTAATCCCTAAACAAACTACAAGCTTCCGTATGTCAAATAGCGCGTCATCGTCTTACCGTCCCTCCTCGTTCTGTGATTGGTGCCCAAATCCATGGAAAAATGTCGGCCATGGTCCCCAGGCTGTTGTGAAGTTCGAAAAGATTCGAGCGCACACAGCAGTCTGGCGTTAGCCAGGCTAGTAGAGCAGTGCAGCCTCATTACTATGCATGATGCTAATTGATTATCACAAAAGTCTTGCTGCGATATATTGTCGCTGCCCTAATTTATACTTGGCTTTGTGGGTCTGGGTAGATTTAAAGTTCTTTTGACGGGGGATTTGTGAGGTCCAGGTGGATCTAAAGCGGTTTGGGGTCTTACTCATGAGGTAGAAGCTGCGTGTGTTCAGGCTGGGGCTGAAGTCTTTCGGGTCCAGGTTAAGTTTCCGGATGAAGCTGCTGATGTCAGAAGCTGTGGCTTTGATGTCCAGGACCATCGAGGAACTGCCTGAGCTGATGAACTGGAACTCACTGGTTACGTTTTGCACTGGAACACAGAGGTCAGGACTAAATCAGGACTGAACCAGGTTTAAACCAGGAGTAAACGCTGACTTACTCAGGACTGTGACCGTGTCTCCGCTGATGGTGGCGTTGGCTCTGGACTCGACGCAAGTTCCATTCCTGCAGATCACACAATCAACTGGTCAGTAGTCACACTCATTTACTGTGGTCTCAGTCCAGTCCTGGTTAATCCTGGTTCAGACTCACATCTTGTTGAACTGGTGGAGTCCAAGTCCGGTCTGGGTGTCGGTGATGTTGAACCAGAAGCTGGAGGTGAGTCCGAGGAGAGTCCTATAGAGGGGGTTATCTGTGAAGCCGGCCATGAAGTAGAACCTGCCCAGGACCTGGATCAGGATCAGGAATATTAGAAGCAGCTTGGATCTCAATAAATACAGAGAAGGAAACGTAGTAGCAGCGTAGTACTAGTAGTAGGAGATAGTGGTAGCTGAAGTAGAGCCAGTAGTAGAATTGATTGCAAATGGGCTCCTTCAGTGTGATCAGAACTAATTGCTATTCGAATTCATTTACCTCTTCTGCAATACGTATTTTCAAAATTCAAAGAAACTAAGGGTTTGTGTTTTCATTTGGTCTCACTGGACCATTGTAAGCTTGTAGCACATACAGTACATGTTTGTTCTGTTGTGTGTCGCTGCCAATGGCCGCTGGTCGCACTGCTTTAAGACGCTAGGGGCCGACATTGTCCACAATTGCTGCAGTTCAAAACAAGCTAATTTTGTATTAGTTAGCATTGCACTTTCCACATGTTTTAAGCAACTGTAAAGCATGGTTTCAAATTTTTGGAACTTTCTACAGTTTGATAATGCTCCTGTGATAAGGCTGGGTTATTTACAATTAAAGAAACCAGGCTGGTTTTCGTAAAGTACATTTTAGAAATCTCGTATACCAATGAGGGCCAGACTTTGATCGATAGGCCGTTAGCATTACAGCTAACAGCGAACTACACGCCCCACGAGGGTGAAGATCCAGTGAAGATCCCGCCCATATGTAGCCTGGTGAGATCAGAATGATTCCTCTCTGTATTTTTTTATACATCGGGGAATCAGTCTGGACCCCCCGTCCCCGGTGGCGGTATCTGCATAATCAAACCGTTCCCGTGCAATCAGTTTAGTTTATTTGGGCCACGTGTTGTTCACGAGCAGCGATGCTCACGGGACGCGGAAGTTCCCTCAATAACAATCTGCGAACGGCCCATGTCTGTAAATCCACCCTGATTTCCCCCTCGAACGTGGTTATTAGGTGTGTTTAAGATGAAGTGCGCCTCGCCTCAATTCCAGACGAGACCAGGAGGTGGCGCCGAGGGCGGAGAAAGGCACCTCTAATTAAGTCAGACACATCTCAGCCCTGAGAACAGAGAGGAGCCTCAGATCACGCAGCGTCTCGTGTTTGTTAGAAAGAGTTTGTGAATAAAACTATTTTTAAAAGTTTGTGAACGCATTTCTGCTTCTCCCACACACAGACGCCCCATCACTAGAGTAAAATAATAGACTCTCCTCTTACAGTTTAGGATTAGAATAATAAACTTATGCTTATTTAAATGTGGCTCATATGTTGAGCTCAAATATGAAGCCTGTGAAGCATTTCTGCAGATCAAAGTAGATCTCGGTGATGAGGAAAAAAGAGGAGGAGTCTGCAGAGCGTCAGGGCGTTTCTGATCTAAACACAGCTCAGATCCAATCATCTGTCAGTCTGCTGTCAGCGCACGTCTTTACAGCACTTCATTTCCCATAATCCCTTTCTCCTTTGTAGTTCAGGCGGCCGCGCGAGGCGGCGAAAAGTGCTCGCCTACCCAAGCTGCTCCAGCCGCCTCGCTCTCACGAGAATACCGGCACCGTCGTACAGGTTGCGTCAGATAAAGGCGGTGCCATCTTGGACACGAATCTGACCGGCATGCACCGCTCGTCTGCAGCCGCCTGCAGCGCCTCGCTCATCTTAAACACACCTATTATGGCAAACGGGGAGGAGTGAGGAGACAGAGTCTATTATTATTATGTCTATGGCCGCTGCAAAGAGGTTGCATTCACATGACATCACAACATTCTAAAAACCTTTTAGTTCAGTGCAAGTTTGCGTCTTGGAGGGCCTATTTCCATCATTGTCAAAACTCCAAGAGCCAAATCTCACCATTGTAGCCTAAAGTAAAGAACTATTTTCTGCAAATGCCAATGTTTCACTTTAGGGCTGCCAAGTTAATCGATATTGAATTGCAATCAAGGTTTTGACGACTACAATAACCTAAACCTCAAAAGGCTGAGGTTTTTTTCTTCCGTTTCTGACATTCGAGTGATAGATGTCACCGATCAGAACTGTGGAGCCTCTGATCTCAGGTTCAGCTGCAAATGATAAAAGTTTGTCTGAGTTTCCATGAAGCAGATTCTTAAGTGTTTAAAAAGATGCTGTGGGATTCCATCCTGTACTTACAGTGGGTTACAGTCGGCCCCCCTTTAACTTTTTGATATTTTGCTACGTTATGGACCATAAACATAATCAATCAAAATCATGTATACATTTCATTTCACTTCATGATTGTGTGTCACTTAGTGTGCGTCTTTCACATAACATTTCAATTAAATATATTTATGTTTATGGTCCATAGTATGGCAAAATGTCAAAAAGTTAAAGGGGGGCCGATACTTATGCAACCCATTGTATGTTATTCACGTGTCAGAGACACTCCTCCAGAAGAGGGCGCCGTTCACGTAAAGAAGATTATTGTGGTTTGTTCTAATGTGGGGCAATAGGGCTGGAAAGTCTCGTACCAGAAGCACTTCCGGTTCTTCGCTCGGATACAAACAAACAACCAGCTGTTGGAGGAGGCGGCTGAATTGAATAGTGCAAAATGCTTTCATGACATAGCGAGTGATTAGCCTTAGCAGTTCAACACAAAATGCCAATCAACGCCAGCTGGAGACGACCAACACCAGCACATTAAGGCACGTATTTAGTTCGTGGTTTGTTTCACAGTAGAGGTGTTGTTGCCCTCACACACGGAGCTCAACATGTCCAGTGACAGCTGGGAATAAATTTTAAAAAAGCGAATCAAAGGCAGAGGAAAAGGCAGGCGGGCGTGTCGACCCTCCTTGACCAAGGCGTCTACAGATATAAAAAGGCGCATGTCACTATGAGTATAACTTACTCGAATATTATCACTAAATGGGACTGTGCCACAAACCTGAGCGGGGCATTTGCCGATCCACTCAGCGACTAGCATGGCCGTATACGAAGTTTTTCGTCCCAGTGACGAAATGTGTCCAAAATAACACTGAAAAAGCCATCAGAGCGTATGAAGTCCGCGATATCAGTACAGGACAACCAGCGTGTGTTGTTTGTTTGTATCCGTGGACGGAAATCTCGCAAATTCTCGCACTTCCACTTTCCAGCCCTATTTGAGCAAGAATGTGACGGCCCCCGGCCTATGTTTGTGTGTGGGGGAGGGAATATTGCTCCTGCTGCTGCTCCTCCCTCCCTTTGTGTACAGGTGTTCTTCTGGCTCGCCACTCCCTCTTAGCTGCTGGGTGTGGCTCCTCCCTGGCTTATTTAGGAAGATTGTCTGCACCTGGCTGGGGCTCGGCTCGCCGCTTTCAGCCCTGCTCCGGCCACCATTGAACCTTTTGTGCATTTGCACATATTTATTGTTATTCTGTTAATAAAAGTGGGCATTAACTGCCCTTTTTGATACCTTCCTCATCTGTTCCTGTCACCTCATTGAGCCGGTCGTGACAAGAATGAGATAAGATCAACTTTATTGTCCCACGAGTGGGAAATTTGTTTTGGGCTATTCACCCATGCTGCAGCCAAAAATCAATACACATAGACAACATAAAATATAAACATAGAACAGGCCTGCCCCATTCTATAGGAGTACAATAAAAGAGAATGTCCATTGTCAATTGTTCATACACCTATCAAAGTTCATCTTTGAGTAGATTTGTTCAACAGCCTAATTGAAGCCGGGACAAAAGAGTTTTTTAAAATGTTGTTTGTCTAAAAGTAACACGACTTCCTTCTAGGGCTGCAACTAACGATTATTTTGTAATCGATTAATCTATCGATTATTTTTATGATTAATCGCTTGGCTGTGAATGGTGTAGGAAAATTGTGTTTTTTCATTTGTTTTAATCACATAAAGCTAAAGTGGCACCACTTGAGGACATGTTGATGGAGTAAACTTAAAGTAAATGTTTGTTGGAGGCTCTAATTCTGCTTTCTGATTTGATGAGACACAGACCGATATTCACAGAATTGACAATGTACAAAACACTACAGACCCAAACTATAAAACAAAGTAAGTTTTCATCAAAAATATTACATTTTCATGTGATTTTTGCTCTACTTGAGTCTGTGTGAACCAGAAAACAATTAATCAATTACTAAAATAGTTGTCGACTGTTTCAGTAATCGATTAGTCGTTGATTAATCGATTAGTTGTTTCAGCCCTACTTCCTTCACTCATTATTTTAGCAGCTTATGCATTTAAATGTATCAAATATATGTTATGTAATGTGTGTGCCTTGTGACAGCTGTGAAAACAAATGTCCCCCCGTGGGACAATAAAGGTCTATCTATCTATGGATATCGCAAATCAAATCGCAATATTTGTCAGAAAAATTGCAATTACGTTTTGTCAAACTCGTGCAGCCCTACTTCACTTGCCTGGAAACCAGACTCACTGCTGTACCAGCGATTGAGTGACCGTGGAATCAACTACATTTCCACAGTGGTGCATACGCAAGCAAACAGGAAGAGGAGTAAACCAATCAGCGAAGGGCGGGCGTCTGCCGTTGATGTGGCGTTATTAGAGGGTCTGCGTTCATATACAAACATTCTTTATTTTCTCATCATTCTATCATTCTGGTCTTGCCAGGCTACTACTTCACATCACATATGACCGAATGGGATGTTCCACCAGGACGTTAAGAAGGAGAATTTACTTTAATAGGCGTTTAATCTCTTGCATAATAATCATCTTGGGGCTAGAGGTTCTGTGCTGGAGGGCCAGATTTAAAATTTAGGCAGTCTCTTACTTTTTGGCTGGTATCTTTACTCTGTCAGCTCGCATAAACTAAGGTCCAATTATTATCTCTGAGAGGTGTCCAAAAGTGGTGACAATATTCAAAAATATGGACGTGACGTCGGTTATAAAAATATGAGGTACAATATTCGTCCATTTTCTACCATCTGAGCCACTTTTGCTCCTCACTGGTTATTTTATTCCTTCGCTGTTGGGCTAAACAAATAGAAGTTCTTGTAGTAATGTCAGTAGCAGTAGCTGGTGTCTCTCTTACCGGAGTCTTGTCCTTCAGAGACAGGGGAGCGTTGAACTTGCTGCAGTCCTCCGGTCCAGGATCCGGACTTGGCTCGGCTCCGGTCCAGGTCCGGGCCAAACCCAGGAGCAGAACGGCACTCACACACAGCCTCATGTTAGATACTGTTCCTTCCTCTGCTCTCCATGCCCCCTTTAAGTCCGGTCTCCGTCCTGGTCTGACCTCGGTGTGTGTGGGTTTAGGCCCGAGTCCAATGCGAACTAAAGACAAACAGAATCGAAGCTCAAGGTCAGTTCAGCGCAGCACCACCTAGAACCACCACCAGACAATCGCGCTTTATTTCAGTAAACTAGGGGCCGACCGATAAGGATTTTTGGGTCCAATATCGATATGAAGTGGGTTGGCCAATAGTCGATATAGGGGCCAATATATATTTTAAAGGCACACTGTATAACATTTTGGACTACATTGAAACCTGCTCCTATTGACCAGCCTAGTCTATTTCTGCAGTGGTTCATCAAAGAATGGAGCTGTTTAAATGTCATATTTGGCTGCCTTTTATAAAACATCTTCATGGAGACGAGCTGGAGACGTCCCGCTCACAGTAAATGTACAGTCAGGTCTGAGGAGAGGTGAGCTCCTCACAGCAAACCCACATTTGTTTGGTCATTTTCTAGGTATTTTTTGACGACAATAAATACATCTGTTATAAAATGAATGCTTGCATTTATTGTGTTTCTTGGGTGAAATGTTACGCGATGTTGCTTTAACCTCTTAACCCCCGCCTTAACCAAGTGCATTTTCTCCAGCGCAGCTTTACCCAAGTCTACAAAAATCATCTAAACGGATCATTTTCCTTGCGTTGTTGCCAAATTGTCTTTTTTTATTTTTTTTATGCGTTTTTGCAAAATTTTAATCACATTTTCGTCACTTTTCTGTTGCTCTTTTGTGGCTTTTTGTTGCATTTTTGTCACTTATTCATTGCTTTTTCGTCAGAATTTTACCGCTCTTTTGTTGCATTTTCATCCTCGTTTTGACCCATTTTCGTCGCTATTTTGACACTTTTCTTCAAACTTTTAGATCTGGGTAAACTGGAGAAAATGTGCTCGGTTCAAGTGGGGGTTAAGAAAAATGTAATACGTTGTAATTTTTGTTTTCTCAAATAGCCTATAGTTATACCTTTTTATTATTAGAGTAAAGGTTTCAATCATAGCACAATATATCTAATAGAAGTCGACCGATGCCCATATGCTTCGCTGATATTTTGTGTCTGGTCTATAATCCTGTGTGTGAAGCTTCTAAACATGTTGAACTGTGACAGCAGGGGGCGCTGTATTCATGTTTAGTAGGTACTTCAGAGGGAGCTTTTTTGAAAGACAAAAATCAACAGATTCAAAACCAAAAAACGGCAAGTCAACAACATGGTTCTGAAATTATGCGCAAAAGTCTTAATAGTCATAAAACAGGAGAACAAAATTGTGACTGATTTTCACTGCGATGCGTCTCCGCTCCCCTGAGGCCAAGGGAGTTGTGGGAGGCTCATTTCAAAGCTCTGACGGAGCAAAAACAATTTAAAAAAACGGTACGTCTCTATCACTTTTGGTTCCGGAGATATCAGCCAATAAAATACTCAAATATCGCCCAGATCAGTAAACCTTAAAGGGATATTTCAGGATTTTTGACATTGGGCCTCATTTCCTAGTTATCCCGAGTGTTGTTGATGTCTGGAGATTTTTTTCTTAAATTCATGCAGTTCTTATATTTGAAGAGTGATCTGCGAGAAAATAGTCCCTCAAAATGCGGTAATTCATGTGATACAAGGTCAGTTATATTTCAAAAATGATTCTATTAACACAGACATTTATATGGTTAGTCTGGTGTTATAAGTGATTTACCTCAGGTGCACTGTGGAGTGGGTCAGACTGTTTTTAATGCAGGCTAACTGATACCATAGAAATGCTTTAGCCTTGCCCTAGCCTAGCGCCACTAGACTCTTCAAATATAAGAACTGCATGAATTTAAGAAAAAAATCTCCAGAAATCAACAACACTCTGGATAACTAGGAAATGAGGCCCTATGTCAAAAATCCTGAAATATCCCTTACCTCTTGACCCCCACCTGAACAGAGCACATTCTCTCCAGTTTGGCTTTACCCAAATCTAAAAACTTAAAAAAAAAAAGCATCAAAATTGCGACGAAAACAAGGATGAAAACGCAACAAATGCGTGTCAAAAGTGCGACAAAAAAGTGACAACGTGATGAAAACACAACAAAAAAGAAATGAAAAAAGCTATGAAAAAGCAACAAAATACAACAAAACATGACAAAAAAAGAGACAAACACACGACAAAAACATGACAAGAATGAGGCGACAATGTGATAAAAAGGTTACTATCAGTTTTGTAGGTCTTAGCTTTCAAATGAGGCATTATACTGTTGCTCTCAGTTGAGAAGCTTTTAGATTTGAACTGGAGAAAATGTGCTCGGATTAGGCGGGGGTTAAGAGGTTAACAATCTGCACAAAGACCCGGGTTAGCCCTACCTATTGTGCATGTTTTAGGTTGATAGGGAATCCCCGACACACAGGGACAACATGACAGCTCAAGTCAGCCCTGCATCCTCCTCCTCCTCCAGATTTGGTCCATTTATAGAATCTCCTTCCTTCTTGGAGCCGAGCAGAACGCGCTGACGTCGGCAGGTGATGTGCGTAAACGGAGCGGTGGCGGAGGCGGTGATGTGAGTGGAAGGGGTGTGTGTGTGTGTGTGTGTGTGTGTGTGTGTGTGTTTTGGTCCAAGTCGGAAACAGAACCAAAACGAGGAGAGAGTTGGTCTAAAGCGAAGTACCGCAAACAGGAAGTGAGGAGCGTGAGATTTCACAATAAAACCACAGTGGTGAGTCCAACTAAAAAACGGGAGATATTACAATATTACATTAGCTTTGTGGAAGCTAATTGGTCTCACTTAGCTAATCAGAGCAATTCAATTTCAAAGGTGGGTTTATTCATTTTATAGAGAATTAAGAAGTACCTCATTCAAAGAAGAAGTATGTATTTTAAGTTACATTAAATTACACATGCTAGGCAAATAAAATAAATTCATCAACACAAAAAGGTGAGGTTAAAGCCCCGCCTTAACTGAGCACATTATCTCCAGTTCAGCTTTACCCAAATCCATAAAGTCACAGCCTATAGGCCAGTGTAAAGCCTCATTTGAAAGCTGCGTTATCGTCACTTTTTTAAATCGGTTTTCCATCGCTATTTTTGTTGCGTTTTTGTCACACATTTTCATCGCTTTTGTCACTTATTTATTTTGTTGCGTTTTTGTCACGTTTCCGTCACGTTTTGAGGCTCTTTAGTTGCATTTTCATCCTTGTTTTTGTCTCATTTTTGTCGGGTTTTTTTCAAGAAGCTTTTAGATTTGAGTAAAGCCAAACTGGAGAAAATGTTCTCAGTTCAGGTGGGGTTAAGAGGTTAAAATACAAATTGGGGTTTTGGGTCCTCTAAGCTAAATGCTAAAAGAAATTCAGTAAAGATCATTTTGTGGTGTTGGATACACATCCAAAGCCATTAAACATCATCTTATAAAGACGTTAATGACAGAGAAACTACATAAATTATATAAATGCCATAATACGGACAAAACATGCCTCGTATTATTATTATTATAATAATTATTATTATGATCAATTTAAACAGGTCAAGAGGTCAACAAGTAAATGATTTAACTCCCTCCCCCTCCTGATTGGACCAATTCACAGAAAGCCCGTCTCATTGGTCAAAGTGATGGCACAGGGATTCTCATTAGTTGCTGAAATCTGCAAAGGGAGGGACTTAAAAAATAAAATTCATAGGTATTACTTATATGTTACATCAAATTGCAGGCCCAGACAGTCAGTTATCTGCAATCTATTAAATTAGTAACTATTACTTTAAACTCTTACCTCCCGCCTTAACCGAGCGCATTTTCTCCAGGTTCGGCTTTACCCAAATCTAAAAGCCTACAGCCAGTGTAATGCCTCATTTGAAAGCTAAGACCTACAAAACTCATCTCAACTGATCTTTTTCATTGCTTTTTTTGTTGTGTTTTCGTTGCATTCTCAACACGTTTTGTCACTTTTCTGTTGCTCTTTTGTGTCCTTTCTGTTACGTTTTCGTCACATTTTTCATTGATTTTTTTGCCATATTTTTGTCACTCTGTTGTTGCATTTTCATCCTTGTTTTTGTCTCATTTTTGTCGGGTTTTTTTCAAGAAGCTTTTAGATTTGAGTAAAGCCAAACTGGAGAAAATGTGCTCAGTTCATGTCCCTGTCAAATAAACAAACAAATAAATGATTCATTTTAGCTCAAATAAACTGTATTCATAATTGAAACTTTTACCTCTAAAAATCCCATTCCCAAACTGAGATTTTTATTGCTAAAGGACTTCCGGGAAGCTCCGCTCTCGCTCTTTGACGCGTGTTGACGGATATTGCGTCACTGTTGCTTTAAAGTCTCTCCGATCCGTTTCGAACCAGGCCCAAACCGAGACCCAGATGGACCCGAACTAAACACGACCTTATCCGGGACTAAACCGGGACTAACACCTGGCCCTTGCCTCGGATCAGCCACTGAAGCCAAGGCCGCGGTGTGGTCCGGGACAGCAGCGGGTGGTTCCAGCCTCAACAGCCCGGTAAGTGCGCTCCTCCTCGGGGGGTGCGGTTTCCGTATTTACTCCGCTGTCCGTAGCTCCACGGTCCACGGTGAACGCTCGAATCCACATCGGCGGGGTCTTGGTGTGCTGTAGCCGGGTTTGATGCTCTGTCCGCGGGGTGTGTTCAGGGGAGTTTCCGGAGGGGACGCAGAAGCAGCAGCAGCGGGCCTCATCCGCAGGACTCCCTATACGCCAGGCATTTCATCCAAGTGGGGCTGGTTTAGCAGGAGGATGCCACTGTACTGTACTTGGATGTACTTTGGTGATTGTTTATGTTTGGGCTGATTGTAATAAAAACATGACTTTAACTGTTTAAGTGATTACGATTTAGTTTAGAAACAGGGATAGGAGTGTTTATTATGCGACAGATTGTAGTTTAAGAAAAATGGTGAAAAAGTGATTTGAATCTTCTCTATAAATACTTTCCCTCTGATTCAGAAACAAAACAAAGGTGTAAACATAATAATTAGGGACATGGTTTGATCTAGTTTAATGTTATTAAGCCGTTTCTGTCATGCCTGCACATTTTCCCCGAATGAAATGCCAAACATTTAGGGAATCCCACCACCGGGGGCGTGAGGACTGCAGCTTCCCCGGGAATAGTGCTCCGCTCACGGCGTGTTTCCAGTGTAGGATCCGGGGGAAGACTTGGTTGTTGTTGCTCGGTTGTCGGCGTGTTGTCGTTTCGCCGTGGTTCAGGTGGAGACTTTAGCGGCTGTAGGTGCCTGTTGTTGGCCGCGGTGGATGCTCTTTTCTTCGGCTTGTTGTCATCGCAGGGAGCGGCTCCTCCTCTGTTCTGAGATGTGTGAACAGAACATCTGCTACAAAGTGCTAACTCTAAGTCCACTGTGCATGTGAAGTAAAGTCCACTTCAAACCATTAATAAGACCCGCACTGAGGCAAAAGCTTGAAAAGAGTCGTTTTAAACCTTGCTTTTCTCTATAATTTTGTTCGAATATAACAAAATAAATAAAGCTATAGCTCCCAAACCGCTACCTGATGTGTAAGCTAGCGGTCATGTCAGGAGGAGGTTGATGGAAGTAGCCTCCGCGTTAAATATATGCGTAGTTTGGCTTTAGCGGGTTTTATTTTATTTTTTTTAGAATAATTACGCTAGCACTTGTAGCATATGCTAGAAACACAAAACACTGCTAATCAAGTCTGCTGTTTTTTGTTTTTTATGTAAGATTAAAGTGTGGGTGTTTCATACATTCATAGAGGAAATAAAAATATACGTATATGAAATTATTTTAGGGCTTGAACTATACGGACTTGGTTGTACCTTGAGTGTAAGTTCCATTGTTAGTTGTCAAGCGACCTTTTACTCAAAGGATTGTATTATTTGATGTACATTTTAGTGATTTTTGATCAGCGTATATCATAGATTCATGTGTCTGAACATGTTAACCTCTTAACCCCCACCTGCACCGAGTACATTTTCACCAGTTTGGCTTTACCCAAATCTAAAAGCTTCAAAATAGCAACGAAAACAATGACGAAAATACGAAAAAAAAAAACGGTGACAAAAACACGATAAACAAGGGACAAAAACACGATTACAGAAGCGATGAAAAGGGCGACAAAAACAGTTTTGCATGTCTTGGCTTTCAAATAAGGCATTACACTGGCCTACTGTCTGTAAGCTCCAGTCGAGAAGCTTTTAGATTTGGGTAAAGCTGAACTGGAGAAAAAGCAGGGGTTAAGAGGCCCTACTATACCTTTTTATACAATGAAAGAGGTACTAAATTAAAATGTTGTTTACAGGGATGAGTTTACAGGAGCATTTCACAACTTGCAGGGTCACTTATCAGGGTCATTTTCACTGCAATGGAAAACTAGGTTTCAAGTTCATACAAATGCTTGAGTTTACGATTACAAAACAAATGTGGTTGCATTCGGGGGGAAAAAAATCAGGTATAGTGCATTTTACGATAAGTACAGGTATATTATTCTGCAGCCCATTTTTAGACTATGGGTGGGAAAATGAGATTATGCAGAGAAGCGATGTCTTTTCAGTTTATTGTAAACATTGTATTAACTATATGTGGATGTTGATATAATTAACAGGTTTTTGTTGTTATCTCTCCATGTCAGCAAAGCGATAGATAAATTTCACACTTTGCCCTGACCACATCCCCAGCCCTTCGCAGGACTAAGCCAGAAACTCAGGTCTAACCCGGGACTAAACCTAGTCTCATTGTTTTGGGCCCGTTTTAAGTTTCAGGCTCACGTTGCTCTGACCTGGAAACTTCAGTCTCCTCCACAGTGTTAATAATACAATACAGGAAAAGTCCTAGGTAAATGATTATTATTTATATTTCATATATAAGTCACTAAACGTAATGCAAAATACAGCAAGACTAGTGCGTGAAGCCAATGTTCTGTTGGTTTGACAGAGCTCTCAGTTTGGGGGCTTTGTCTATGTTTTTGGCATGTGTTTAATCCCAGTTTCAAGTATCAAAAGCAGGAACCGAAAAAATCTATCTTTAGAGACCAGGTTTGGATGCCAGGGACAGCACTAAAGGAAGTGACTTGGTTGTTTCAGTTCAAATACATTTCTCGTTTACTAAATTTTTCCCCCTTAATTTTTTATTTCTAATATTTTCCTTACTATCCCCTTTTTCTTTTTTTTTGTACACAACTTTTCCACAATTTCTCCCAATATTGTAGATTTCTTCCACACATTATTGTTCTGTTCTCTGGTTCGAGACGACAAATATTTTAGTATAGGTATAGTTCAGGTGTCGGTATCGTTAAAGTACTGGTATCGAGGAAAAATTTAACCGTACCCTGTCCGACCTAGGATAAGATAAAAACTATTAGGATAGCAAGAAAACAATTATTAAAAGATACAAACATGGGCGTAGAGTCCATGGCTTTTAAATATAAAACTATTCCAGGAATTCTTTTTTCTAGAAAGGGGTCTTGGGGTAGGATAGTCTACTCAAAAGTCCTTCTAGCTTTCATATTGTTGATACAGGCTGCATTTTCAGTCCGTATTCATTCATTTGGGACTTTAAAGTGGAGGAAGGGTTCAGGATTTACGCCATGAGGAGCCATCACAGAACCAGCACAGAGCCACAAATCAAAGCTGAGAGTCTGCCCTTTCAACCCATATCACGGAACTGTAGCGCGAAGAACCATTGAAAAACCGATAAAAGAACAAAATGTAGGTCACTGTCTAAACACTCCCAGCCCTGACTGTACCTCCCTATAGGCTGTGTAACGCAGTGTCTCTGTATGCTCAGATTGGCTCCAGATGTGGCCCCTGCAGCTGTTTGGTCACATGACTCGGGTGTGGCTCACTGCTGGGTGTGATGTCATCAGTGATGGCCATGGGGAAGGGTGGTCCACATGTGGGAATAGGTTCATCATCTACAACAGGCTGAGATATCAGTGAAAGATACGAAAACCCAAAGCAAGCAAAGTAGTACATTTACTTAACCTCTTAACCCCCGTCTGAACCGAGGACATTTTCTCCACTTTTCTCTTGAAAAAAGCGTCAAAATAACGACGAAAAAGTGACAAACGCGACAAAAAAGCAATCAGTAGGATCACACACACAAAAAAACACAACAAAAAGTTTACAACAAAAAAGCAACAAAAAAGTAATGGAAAAAGCCACAAAAGAGCTATAGAAAAGTGACCAAAAAAAGCAACCAAAGAGTGACTAAGATGTGCCAGAAAAGCAGCAATAGCGCATAAAAAAAGTGACAAAAACACGACAGAAAAGCAGCGACAAACGTGACGAAAACATGACAACAACGAAAAATACGAAAGCTCGACAAAAACACTTCAGATATGTGACCCGGTGATAATGCGACAAAAAGTTACGATCAGTTACACCATTACTATCCAGTCGAGAAGCTTTTTGATTTGGGTAAAGCCAAACTGGAGAAAATGCGCTCGGTTCAGCCGGGGGTTAAGAGGTTAAGTACTATACGTTTTTTAAAGATATGTACTTTACTTGTGTTGTATCTTGTGGGGAACATATTGCTTTTAATACACTACATTTGAAAGATAAATATCATCCTTTGCACGTCACTTCATTTCTATAAAGGCTTCAAAGTAAAAAGAATAAAGTTGGCTATGAGTTACAAAAGCCTTACAGACGCACACTTTCTCCAGAGCAGTAGGTGGCGATGTGCAGATGTTTTGTTATGAGTGTTCTGTGGTGTTGCTGTCATTTTTAATAGCGTCTTTCACAGTAGCTAAATAAATACATTGTGACGCGACGCCGCAAAGCATCATGGGGTGTAGAGCGAGCCAAGCAAGCGCTCATTCTGCATGGTCTCATCCTATGGTCTATGAGTCGCTTCGAATAGTCAGTCTTCGAACGTTTTCTGCAACAAAACATGAAATTCAAACGCCAAGGAAGTAAGTACTGCTGTTGGGCAAATGGAACTCTAGATATCCAGACCGGTTTTCACAGGAACAGTTTTTATCCCATTTCCGAATTAATAAGTATGCTACGACACCTGCAGTGGCGCTTATGGCCTCTAGGGTGCACAAGTTACTTAGTACTGCTTTTAAAAAGATGAGAGAGGCCTGTAATTTTCATCATGGGTATACCTCAACTATGAGAGACAAAATAAGAAGAAAATAAAATCCAGAAAATCACATTGTATTATTTTTTATGAATTTATTTGCAAATAATGGTGGAAAATAAGTATTTGGTCACCTACAAACAAGCAAGATTTGTGTCTCTCACAGACCTTTTTCTCATTTTGTCTCTCATAGTTGAGGTTTACCTATGATGAACATTACAGGCCTCTCTCATCTTTTTAAGTGGGAGAACTTGCACAGTTGTTGGCTGACTAAATACTTTTTTCCCCCACTGTATGCAGACTTTGAACAAGTGAAGCAGACAAAGGGCCGCACGGATTCCCTGCATTTTGTAGATGGGAATGGTCCTAGGTCCGAGAATGACGAGCCGATACTAGCAACGCTCTCAGATATGGAGTTATCAAGCAACAAAGGGCCATAAAGGCTTTTAACAGACCTAAGCCACAGAGAAGGCTCATCATTACAAGATCCTGCGGCTCCGCTAAAGTGACAACAAAATCATGTATGATAGCACGCCACCACCTGTAAGTCAAGAGTGTAAGTCAGAACGCACGTATGACAGGCTACACAAACAATGTACAGACTTGGAGCAAAAGTTGAAACTATGATCTTAAGAAATGATGCTACTGTACAGTACAAAAGCAGAGAGAAGCCAAAACTACTAACATGATGGATCCGAGTGTAAAAAGACAGGAAAATACAACGTTTTTATCGGACTATTTCCTGAACAGTTCGATGTTTTGTACACAATTCTTGGTCCGTGGTCAACATAATTTAAAGTACTGGGTCTCCAAGGGATTGCTGCGTTACTGTTGAGAAAAGCCCTGTCTTTTCTCAATAGTGTCTTTTAAATGGGTAAATGTGATTTGTTTGTCCAGCTTTAATACTGGACAAACTAAATTGTGACGTCCATTGTAAAGTTATTGTTGCCCGAATGATTTTTCCATTGAAACTCTTTTGCCCATTTTAGTTAAATGGACATGGGCTTGTCATTCTGACATTCACCTGTTTGTCTAGGTGGGACCTTTCTGTTTAGAGTTTTCATCTTGTCCTCGTGGCACGTTTCATCCAATTAGGTCTTGCTTTTTAATTTATAAATCTCACAAAAGTAACACAACAGAGAAACCGAAACCATTTCACTGTTCACACTACTGCAACATACTGAAAACTCTAAATAAATCTGTCTTTCTCTCTCAGGTGAATTCAAGATGGCGGATGTCTCTCTGCCTCCATGTCACTCTGCCCCGTGTCCCGTCGCCATGGAGACGGACCTGGAGGCTGGTACAGGTGAGGGCCACAGGGGATCAAAGGAGATACACCAAACACTGAATGCACATGTATAACATGAAAATTAATGTTAGAAATATTTATATTGTGTCAGTAGAACAAGTGCGTAGATGTATAGAGCTGCATGTATCTGATCTAGGGCTTTTTGATTTGATTATTTTTGTTAATCAAATAATCAAATAAATGTGGCCTTTCCTGGACTTAAATAAACAGATGCTGCGTCCAAACTGAAAACTGCTGCCAACTCATCAGCAAAAACAAGCTCCACACTTCTAGCCTCACAGTACAACATCCCCTCACCTGCCCAGTGCCCACGCAACACACAAACATCTGCAAAGGAGATGCAAAAAAGTGAAAGGTTTGAAGAATATCAGAAACGAGAATTGGCGGATGGCTTGGCTTCAGAGCCTCACAAAGCCATGACCTACAGAGTGAGGCGCTAACAACGTACAATGTACATCAAAAATACTCGTCGTAAACAGCGCATGTATAAGTATAAAGAAGATCAAACTTACAATTCACTGGTTAAAGTCCAGCTAATTCACCGATGCAGCCTCAAAAATAATCCACATGGTCCAAATAGCCATCGATAGTTTTCCCCTTTTGAAGGTTAACTTTTCATCTCCGTGCGTGTCCTTTTCCACGTGTGTTTGTTTTGCCCATTTGATGAGTTAGCGACTTTGTAGCTGATTTTACACTTAAAATCACTCTCCTCATGTGCTTCCTGTTGGCCGAGTGTTTCTCTGGGATTGACCTGACAGGCGCTGCAGCATTGCACCGGTTTTTTTCCAAGAATGTGACAGGATTGGCCAATTCTCCTCGATTTTAAAACGCACCATGCGATTATTGTGATTGACCTTTATTAAAATTGCCATTAGATTAAATTTCGATTAATTGCCCAGCCGTAATCTGGTCCTTCACCCGCTCTCAGAACAGAATTCTGGCCTGGAAGAATTGTAAAGGAAAAGCAGTGGAGAAAAGCAGCCACATTAATGACTTTACTGATACTGCTGATAGCTGATACTATCAAGATGACAAAGCCATATTTCAATATTAGCTGTGACACTGGCCTCAAATGCAATGTTGCCTATACTTTCTCCTCTGTGCATGTCATCACGCACTGCGGCTGCAGAAAGGAGTGAGCCCAGTGTCCGGAACACAGCATAATGACTACAGCTACAATAAGTCGCTAAACTCCGAGAATAATATATTTCTACAATAAAGACCAACCAAATTCAAGAGACAGTGGAATATTTATGGATAAATATCCGTCAGCTCCTTTTTCCAAAAACATAGATATATCTTCCAAATGGCAATAACATGAGATAAACCCTATCCGACGTAATCACTGACAGAGAATGTAAACGCGTATGTCACATCGCGCAGTGTGTCGGGAAAACGTTACATTTCACCGCCCATCCCAGACATCGCTTTTTATTATAAGATTGCCTCATCCCTAATTTTGAGCTATAAAACATAAAATGTCAACAATGCAAACAGTGGGGCGATGGTTCCTTTGCTGTTGAACAATAAAATGCCCAAAAGCATGTTTTATAAGCTACAATGTTGCTACTATTGTGGTCATCCCGCCTTTGCTCTGCCCAATCCCGTCAGACCTCGGAAGCTAAGCAGGGAAGGGCCTGGTTGGTATTTGGTTTGTGAACACCAGGAAGCCTGGGTGAGTGTCGTGAGAGTGAGTGAGTGGTTGGTGGTGGTCGAAGGGGCTGATGGTGCAGACTGGTCGTCTCGCTTCCGTCATTCCAGGGCAGCTGTGGCTACAATAGTACCGAGTATGGAGTGAATGAATAGTGCACAAAAGTATAAAGTGACTTTGAGCGTCTGGAAAAGCGCTATATAAGACTAATGCATTATTATTATTATTATTATTATTATTATTGTTGCCCTCTTTAGTATCATAAACCCAGATGGAGGTTGGGGCCTTCTCTATGGGCTATTCACTGCTTTAGAAATCAACCGAAAACTGTTTATGTTGAACCTTTTTAGTCATTTGTGTAAGAGAGAAGAGCGGCCCAGTATTGATGTCTTTTAAATCCTAAACTCTTCATATGAAACGTTAATGAAGTGTGTCTCCACAGTGATCGACCCAGATGTGGCTCTGAAGGCCTGTCAAGAAGTCCTCCTCAAAGTCCGACTCCAGAACCAGGACCAAGACCCCCTCGAGAACCACTTGGACCAGACTGCAGACCAAGGCTCAGACCAGGACTCCAACCCAGACTCAAACCTGGACCTCCCTGTGCCCCATGAGAACCACGCAGAACAAGCTCCAACCCGGAGTCGATCTCACAGTCTGGACCAAGACTCCAACCAGGACTTCCCCGAGGAACTCCATCAGAACCACGTGTCGGATGAGGGTTCGGACCAGAGTCAGGACTCCTCAGAACCCCCGCTGAACCATGACCCGTCCCAGCCCTGCCCGAGCGGCGTGCCGGAGGCCAGGACTCCCTGGCTGATCGCCGAGGAGGAGGAGGAGGAGCACGTCTCCCAGTCTAAGCAGTCCTGGCTCCTGCGCCTGTTCGAGTCCAAGCTCTTCGACGTGTCCATGGCCATCTCGTACCTGTACAAGTCCAAGGAGCCGGGCGTGCAGGCGTACATCGGCAACCGGCTGTTCAGCTTCCCCGATGCTGACTCCGACTTCTACCTGCCGCAGCTGCTCAGTATGTACGTGCACATGGACACGGAGGTGGGAGACGCCATACGGCCATATCTGGTGAGAGCTCGCGTTTGTAAAGTCACTTCCAAATCCACTGGTTAGGCCACTTTAAAAAAGACAGAAACACTTCATGCACTGAACTCAAAGACATTTTCTATCAACACTATAGACCCATTTCTCTCAAATATTGTTCCCAAATCTGTCCCAAACCGGATGCTGGTAGAGGCATGAATATTGCACAGGTGCCCTAGGCTGTCTACAATAAAACTCTGAAATGTTCATTTTGTTTTTGCCATTTATTATTATTATGCAGTGTGGAGGTCAGTATTTGCCTCACGCAGTGCAGCATTTCTTTCATAGACATTTTATTGATGGTATTTTGAGCACACAGAGACACCGTGGCTCGTTGATGTGTCGTTCATTCACGACCATCAGCTCATGTTGCAGCGTGATAATGATGATGCACGACCTGCTTGTTACAAGGATCTGCACGGTTCCTCAAAGCTGAAAACATCCCAGTCCTTCTATGACCAGTATACTCGCCGGACATTGAGCATGTTTGGGATGCTCTGGATTGGCAGGGTGTTCCAGTTCCTTCACTCAGCCATTGAAGAGGACTGGACCAATATTCACAGGCCCAACCAACAACCTGATCCATTCTATGAAGGAGATGCACTGTGAGGCAATAAAGCTGAACTGGACATTACAGAGTGTCCTTTATTGTAGACAGCCTAAGGCATCGGTGCAATATTCATTTGGTCTCATTAGCATCTGTATAAGCCACAGCTGTAAGGGGGGATGGAGAAGTGCTCACAGACTGATTTAGACAGATTTGGGAACAGAGAAATGGGTCTATTATGTTTTATAGAAAGCGTTTCATGTGTTGCGTTTATATTTTTCTTCAGTGTACACATATTGGATTTATTGAAAAACCACTGTTTTGATCTGACTGGGATTTACACATTGTGGTAGCATGTGTTACACATCATATTGAGACCCTCACGTCAGTGTCCCGCGACCCCCAGTTTGGGAACCACTGCTATATATAAACACAGGTAGCAGCTGACCAGTGGACACATTTTGAAGATGAAAATTGTAGTATTTATCCAGTATCTTTTGGAATGCATGGTGCTTTTTGTTCCAGAGATATTTGCAAAAGTCGTGGACGAGTTAATGTTGGCAAATCGCCATAATCTTGTCTGATAGCCGTTATTCCTCTGGGTGTCCATATCAGCTGATAATATTGGCTACTTTATACATTTTTAACTTCCCGTGGGTTTTAGGTTTGTCTAATTCAAAGACTGTCACTCTCAGTTTCTCGATGTATTGTGGTTTCTTGTCATTTGGATATTGTGTCACTAAATGTTGTGACTCCTGACTGTCTGCAGCTGCACCGGTGCAGAGGCAGCATCACCTTCTCCCTGCTCTCCGCTTGGCTCCTGGGAGCCTACTCCAGCGACATGCACATCTCCACCCAGAGGCACTCGAGAGGAACCAAGCTCCGGAGGCTCATCCTGTCCGACGAACTCAAGCCCAACCAGAACCAGAACAACCACAACTCCCACCAAAGCTGCCTCAAGAGCTGCGCCAAAGCCTGCCACCACAGCCCGGACTCAGGTGAACGACAGGGGCGAACGACGGGGGCGAACGACGGGGGCGAACGACGGGGGCGAACGACGGGGGCGAACGACGGGGGCGAACGACGGGGCGAACGACGGGGGCGAACGACGGGGGCGAACGACGGGGGCGAACGACGGGGGCGAACGACGGGGGCGAACGACGGGGGCGAACGACGGGGCGAACGACGGGGGGAACGACGGGGCGAACGACGGGGGCGAACGACGGGGGCGAACGACGGGGGCGAACGACAGGGACAGGGGTGAACGACGGGGGCGAACGACGGGGGCGAACGACGGGGGCGAACGACAGGGGGCGAACGACGGGGTGAACGACAGGGACAGGGGTGAACGACGGGGGCGAACGACGGGGCGAACGACGGGGGCGAACGACAGGGACAGGGGTGAACGACGGGGCGAACGACGGGGGCGAACGACAGGGGGCGAACGACGGGGGTGAACGACAGGGACAGGGTGAACGACGGGGGCGAACGACAGGGACAGGGGTGAACGACGGGGGTGAACGACGGGGGCGAACGACGGGGGCGAACGACAGGGACAGGGGTGAACGACGGGGGTGAACGACGGGGGCGAACGACGGGGCGAACGACGGGGGCGAACGACAGGGACAGGGGTGAACGACGGGGTGAACGACGGGGCGAACGACGGGGCGAACGACGGGGCGAACGACAGGGACAGGGTGAACGACGGGGCGAACGACGGGGGCGAACGACAGGGGGCGAACGACGGGGTGAACGACAGGGACAGGGGTGAACGACAGGGGTGAACGACGGGGGCGAACGACGGGGGCGAACGACAATGCAAATGCAGGCTAATCCTAGAGGTTGGAAGTTGGTGAAAGTCACACTCACATACAGGTCTGTGTTTCTCTGTAAAGTGTTGAATATGCTGCTGCCTGACACTGGCTCCATATGGAGCGGTTAAATCCAGGCTGAGCGAGGTAGACATGTAACTCTGACTGTGGAAAGCAACACGTGTGAGTTCAGCTGCCTCTAACTGGGTTTGTATTTTAGGTCCGGTCCTCCGTGATGACATCTTCCTGGCGTCTCCGTCTCGTAGGACTCATCAACGTTCAAAGTCTGACGCATGCACGGCCACGAGTGTGCTCGGAGCGGCCCTGCGGAGGACCGGGAGTAACCCCCGTGTGGAGCACATGCACGAGGAGGTGTGGAGAATTATTAGGGCTGTCCCCGACTAACTCTCACTCAACATGTTCTGAGCGACGATGAGTCGGCTAAAGGGGGGCATGACACTGACAAAAACTCTGAAAACAACAACATATCACTGAAGACGGTGGTTCCTAAACTTTTTGTCTCGCGTACCTCTTGAGTCGTTCATTGATACTCCGAGTACTACATACCGTGAGGATCTTTCAATTCTATTCAAACGTGGCCAAGTTACCTAAGATTATTTAGTAGTTATTGGTGTGTTATGTTCAAAAGGAAGCTAAAATATTCTCGCAATCAAACCTTTTACTGAAAAAAAAAAACATCACTAACTTTTGAATTAATGTTGAAATTCCGCTCAGTTTCTTTTTTCATCTGAAATAATTCCAAGTACCCCCTGCTAAGTGCCTAAGTACCCCCTTACCCCTGGTTGGGAAACACTGCCTTAGGGTCATTATTGGGTAACAGGAAGAGTGAAGATAGGCTTGATCTACATAGTAGTATAAAAGGTCACACGCAAATGCAAATGATCTTACCACCATCCAGTCTCCCCCTAATTGTGGATAGACTGGCACCAGGATGAAGACATTTATAAAGACATGAATACCCTCAGCAATATTTGGCGAGGGGTGTACAAAATTGACCTGACTGAGCAAAACCAATCTGATTTTGGGATTCAGCTCATCAGCATCCTAAATCAGCTCATAAACCTTATTATTGTAAAGAAATGATAACAATAACAATAAACAAAGATTCATTCCCATCTAAATCGAGACTGGAATTAACTAGGACTTAATCTGTTCTAAACACACGACTAAACACGAACCAGAATAGGACTAGTATCCATTACTTGACTGAAGCAGGACGAAACACAACCAAACCCAAACTAACCCGGTCCCCTGTCTGCCCCTGTCCGCCCTGTCTGTCCCGTCTGTCCCCGTCAGCCGGAGCGCCTACGTCCCCAGCGCGAGTTCGTCAAGTCGCTCCTGTGCATCGGCAAACGTCTGGCCACGCTGCCCACCAAGGAGCAGAAGACTCAGCGGCTCATCTCGGAGCTGTCCCTACTCAACCACAAGCTGCCGGGACGAGTTTGGCTCCCCACGGCGGACCACCAGCACCACGTGGTCCGGGTGCCCCACAGCCAGGCGGTGGTGCTCAACTCCAAGGACAAGGTAAGACCCGCCACTCACACTCCCGCCACCCCCGACAGCCATGAAAAGTATGCATTTGTCTACATATCTTGTAGGTTATAAAAGAAGCATTTAAATAGGACTGGGTACATTTCAATCATGAACGCGTAAAAGCAGAAGACTAATACGGCTGTACTAAATTCTTAACGGAGACCTAAGGGCCTGGAGACTAGTTGGAGCTCGAGTTGCCGCAGGTAGTCCCCTGGAGATAAGGCGAGTCTCCATGTAGTCTCGGTGAAAACAAACAGTTTTGATTTTAGCAGAGACTTTCAAGTCTGTGACAGGTCTTGGAGACATTGCAGGGACATTCCAGAAATGTCTCACAGGTTGAGGACAACAAATAGTGTTCACCATGCCACAACTGCTTGAGACCGCGGGGACCTCTCGGAGACCATGCAGAGACTCGGTTGAACTCGAACTGAGTCTCGAACTGAGATGGGCCCTTTGTATGCACTACATCAATCAATCCGAGACAGTAATCTGGAGTAATTTTGCATTTCATTCTGCTTACCAAGCTGTTCACTAAATGTTTTGGGATGGGGAGCTCCATGTAAACTCTTCTGTGTCTCTGGGTGTTTTCACTCTGGCTCTGGTCAGAGAGCGGCCGCTCTGAGACCGGCTGAAACCGGAGTCTCTCTCGGAGCGGCTCCTCTGGCCTCTGGGGGCGTGGCAGGTGTGGTGTGAGGGTGACTGACTTCGAGGCAAAGTGGACTTACCTTTAATGAACATGTGCAAGACAAAATGGATCAACTCTTTATCATTAAGGCACGTCTCTCCTCTGCCCCTTTTTTTCCTGCTGCGCTTTGCAGTCTTCATCTCCATTTGATGATTTAAGCATATTTTTCCTCGGTCTCGCGCATCAGGCTCCATTTAACCACGAAAGAGCGAAATTACCAGCGCGTAACGCCATGGGTATGTGAACATGCGTGTCAGTTCTTTGACAGGGCTCTGATCGCCTGCTGTCAGTCGTCATGGGAATAACTGATGGCGCAGCTGGTATTCTGCTCGTGTGAAAGCAGACTGAGCTAACACTGAAGTAAATACAGCTGAAAGAAAGAGAATAGAAATAGAAAGTCCTGTCTCTTGCTTCCCAGGCTCCGTACATCATCTACGTGGAAGTGCTGGAGTGCGAGAGCTTTGAGACGTCACCAGTCCCCGTTCGGATCCCAGAGACCCGCATCAGAACCGCGCGGTCAGCCGAAAACCTGGACTCGGGCTCAGGGGGCGGGGCCAGTGTGATGACATCAGAGCAGCGAGCGGGAAGTTTCTCCACGGTTCCAAACTACGACAACGACGACGAAGCGTGGGCCACGGACGACATCGGACAACTGCAGGTGGAGGTGAGACCAGGACGGGACCAGGACAGATAGATGAATACTAATACTTACTTACTTATCTTTACTTACTGATTGACTTTAACTTACTTTCTTACTTACTTACTTACTTTGACTTACTTTAACTTACTTCCATTTACTTAATTACATTAACTGACTTGCTCTTACTTTAACTTACTTTATGTAAATGGCCTCGCTAGAAGCAGATCTAGCTAGCTAAACGGCTAAACACAGATCCAGAAACTCCACTGACTCCGGAAGATGATCAATGGCTTTGACTGAATATATCTGTGAAACTGCAACAATACAGAAAAACAAGAATGTAAGTCTTGTGCTAAAATAACAATGAAAGGCTATAACTAGCACATTTACACATGAAAAGGAACAAATTGCTGCCGTTAGCGTCGTGATTAGCATTAGCGTCGCATTAAAATTGGCATACAGTTAAACACATTTAAAAAGTACATCAAAAACGTCCCGACTCTCAAATGTGCGACCAAAAGACAATGAAATATGGTGTCTACTAATTTTCACTCTGTAATACTTGCAGACAATGCCTAAACAAACAGAGTGGAGCAGCCATGTACTAAACAACTTCCTGTCTGAGATCATCATCTACTGTCTCAAACAACTTTAAACAACCACTAGATGGCGTATTTTACTAAGTAATAAACATAACATTGTCCACAGTGAACATAAAACTTTAACTTACTTACTGACTTGCAGTTTAACTCCATTTACCTAAGTTCTTTAACTTATTTACTTTTACTTACTTAAAGTAATTAAGTAAATGGAAGTAAGTTTAACTGACTTACTCTTGCTTCAACTTAATTACTTTAACTTACTTCAATTTACCTAATTTCTTTAACTGACTTTAACATACTTACTCGTACTTTCCCCAAAGTGAGAGAGACGACCGGGCATGTCGTATTGAATTTCCTATTTCACTGCAAAACATGGTTGTAAGAGACAGACTAGCGACTGTTTACTTGCCTTCATATAGTTCGTCTTTTTAACTTCCTCTTTCCTCTAGTTTGTGGCTCAGCACTTCTGTATCATTTCATAAACTCGTCCCTCCACAGTGTAGTGGTAGTAGTAGTGGTAGTGGTAGTGTGCAGCTGCGCCCTGACCCCGTGCTATGTGGAAAAGTCCTATAAATGTCCCTTTGTCTTATTGGTTCTATAGGCTGCTACTTCACAACTTGTTCTGAAATGCATTGGATTGTTGTATTACTTGCTGTTAACGCTCTCTGTCTTTCTTGTCCTTGCGTCTCAGGGCGAGGGCCAGACCAGCAGCAGTGACAACATCTCGCAGTTCTCTGTGGACAGTATCACCAGTCTGGAGAGTAAAGAGCCGGTGTTCATCGCCGCGGGAGACATCCGGAGACGGCTGTCCGAAAACCTGGCCCACACCCCCACCACCTTCAGACGGGACCCCGAGGACCCCTCCGCCGTGGCCCTCAAGGAGCCCTGGCAGGAGAAAGTCCGGTACGGTGGCATTGGTTTAGCTCGAGTTTCGTCCCGGACTTTAGTGGGACCTGTCAGTTGACTAAACCGGGTCGCTGTGACTTGCAGGCGTATCCGCGAGGGCTCTCCGTACGGACACCTGCCCAACTGGAGGCTTCTGTCGGTCATCGTGAAGTGTGGGGACGACCTGCGGCAGGAGCTGCTGGCCTACCAGGTCCTCAGGCAACTGCAGGTAACGCAGGGCTGTGCGTCCGTGGCTAAATAGTTTTCCCGTCCTTGTGTTTATTGTCTAGTTTTGGGAAAAGACTATACATTTCACTGCCAGTCGAGTTGTTGTAGTTCATGTTAGCATTGCTCCCTAGAAGTAGTGACACATAACTGTATAAACATACATAAAGTCACCCCGTGGAGAACTGTTGATCTCGCTCTCTACCTCATCAACTATAAATAAATATACATATACATTTCAGCCTCTTAACCCCCACCTGAACCGAGCATTTCGGCCTTACCCAAATCTAAAAGCTTCTTGAAAAAAGCGTTAATATGGCGACGAAAATGAGAATGAAAATACAACAAAAAAGTGACAAAAACACAATTAAAAAGTGATGAAAACACGACAAAAGTGTCAAAAATGTGACCGAAACGCGGCCACAACGCAAATTAAAAAAAGTTACAATCAGTTTTGCAGGTCTTAGAATTGAAATGAGCGAATACAAAGAACATGTGACTGTTGGCGGTGCCGACCTGTGGACAGGAGTGGACTCAAGTGAAGAAGTCCAATTCATATTTTCCAAATGTGCAGGAGCTCTAACATCGCTGCACTGTTTTTGTCGCTGTGTTTATGTTCACAACAGTGCATTTCAACTATCCACTTTAACCACTTTATTTATAAAGCAGCACTATTAAAAACAACAAAGTTGACCAAAGTGCTGTACAAAACGGACAATATAGTGCTCTTTATGACGCTCCAGGATCAACTGTTTGGAAGGTTTTCACTGCTGACGGAGCCTCTCACCAGAAAACCTACAAAACAGCTGGTACGTTGTAGAGACCACCGTAATGGAAAGCAAAGGTGCCATACAGATACAGACCACTCATACAGCTGCTGGGTCACTACAGTGTCGACTACCAATGGCCACTTGCTGCTCTGCTTCGTGACCGTGACACTAGGGGCCGCCACTGGTCCGCCGTTGCTGTAGTATAGCCGCTAGTCTCCCATTAGAAAGCATTGCACTTTAGAAACCTTAAAAAGAACTTTAAAGCCTGGTTGCTAATTTTCCTAAACTTTCTACAGTTAGATATTCCTCCTGTGATAACGCTGGGGTAGTTACAATTAAAGAAACCAGGCTGGTTTTTGTAAGGTGTATATCAGAAATCTTGCATGACTTTGATTGACAGGCCGTTAGCATTAGAACTAACAGCACGGGCGCGGCTACAACCAAACTACACACCCTGTGAGGGCCGAGTCTACAGTGAAGATCCCGCTGTTTTTAGGAACATGCTCCGTCACAGCAGGGTAGGAGGAGTCTGTAAATCCGCCATGATTCCCCCCTCGAACGTAGTTATGGTAAACAGGGAGAAGTGAGGAGGAGCTGTCTATTATTTTTTATTTTATGGTCTATGTCAAATACGCACAAATATCAACTTGCATAAAGCACCCCCTGCTGTCACAGTTTAGACGCATCATACACAGGATTATAGAAGAGAGATTTTTAAGTATTGACGGTGCATATCTGCATCGGCCGATCAAAATACCCAGTATCGTCCTTGTAAAAACCCTCTAATTAGAACACTGGAGTGTCGCTTATGTAGATATTCCAGTAAAAATCACTAGTTTCCTGTGAGAATAGTCATTTACCACATTAACAATATCTACTCACTGTATTTCTGATTGATTTAATGTCTTAAATGAAACGGTGCTTTTGTGGTTAAGTGACCACAGACTGATTGAATAGGTTAGGGTGTATACTGATGGGTTTCTCTCTCCCCAGTGGATCTGGCAGCAGGAGCGCGTCCCTCTCTGGATAAAGCCCTACAAAATCGTGGTGATGTCTTCAGACAGCGGCATGATCGAACCCGTGCTCAACGCCGTATCCCTACACCAGGTCTGCGCCCGGACTATGCCCCTCTGCCCCGCCCTGTCCTGCCCTAATCTAACCTGCCCTGTCCATTTGTCCTCTGTCCTCAGGTGCGGAAACAGTCCCAGCTGTCTCTCCTGGATTACTTCCTGCAGGAGCACGGCAGCTTCACCACTGAGGAGTTCCTCTCGGCTCAGAGGAACTTTGTCCAGAGCTGTGCTGGATACAGCCTCATCTGCTACCTCCTGCAAGTCAAGGACAGGTACTGGGCCGGGGCTGGGCTGGGACTAAACCAGGGCTAAACTAGGACTAGAATTCATCTCTTAACTCCCACCTGAACCCAGCACATTTTCTCCAGTTAGGCTTTACCCAAATCTAAAAAGCTCCTTTAAAAGAGCGCCAAAACAGCGACCAAAATGAGAAGAAAATGTCGAGATGACGCCGTAATCCAAATATGGTCAATTCCTTTGTGGGAGACCGCAGCGGCTAAAGACGGGAGACAAAGGGACTTAGTGACTTTAACAACATCTCCTCTTTAGTCGCCCCTACAGACTCCACACTTAACAGACTCCCCAACCACATTTGGAGGAGGGGGATTTTTTCTATATCACATTCTCGGCCTAATTTATTGAGTTTTGAACCCAAATAAACAAGGCGAAATTTGAATTTTTACAGATTGTTCTCACTTACACTGCAAAAAGTAAAATCTTGAAATAACAAACATTTGCTTGAATTAAGTAACTTTTGTCTTTGATTTGAGAGTCTAACTTACAGAAATCTGTCCATGGGGTGAGATATTTACACTTCAATTAAGATAAAAGAAATCACCGCACTCAAAATTAGATTTAAAAATAATCTTAATTTACGTGAAATAAAACGGTTGTAGTTGTTTTATCTTAATTGAAATCCCCCCTGAAATCCCTCAGCAAAAAAAATCTTTGTAACTTGTATATAAATGAAAATACAATAATACCAAATCTATCCTTAAGTTAGATTTGTTGCTGAAAATATCGGAAATTTTGACAATTTTTATGGTTAAAATGTCTTATTTATATGAAAACATAAACTGAAAGAAAACTTGCAATACATTTTTTATCCTCATATTTATGTCGGTAATGTTCAGAAGTTTCAAATCGATATCTTTAAATCTATTTATTTTTCCTATTTGCCTGCAGCGTGTGCCCTTAACTTTTATTACTCCATAAGTTCAAACATAAGTACAAAAAAACACTGCAGGTTTAACAAAAACCTCATCATTTTCTTGTCAGTTTCACTTAAACCTTTGCTCAAAATCTTCCTTTTTAAAAATGCAAATCCCCCTCATTCCTCTGTTCGGTGGAAAGGTTAGACTTGCCGCTGATGTGGTAGAAACCAGGACTGACCTGGGTCTCGTTTCCCCCCACAGGCATAACGGGAACATCCTGCTGGACTCGGAGGGCCACATCATCCACATAGACTTTGGCTTCATTCTGTCCAGCTCTCCCCGAAACCTGGGCTTCGAGACGTCGGCCTTCAAACTCACCACGGAGTTCGTGGACGTGAGTCGCCTCAGAGCCTTTGAATTTACTGGTGTCAGATAAAGTTATTGCAGCCAGAATCTTTCATATTACTGTATTTACTTGGTTTATTTAAGTTAAGTTTCAAGTACAGTGCTGTGAAAAAGTATATCACTACTACTACTATATCAATACAAATGATTCAAATGATTATTACATTTATTAAGGGAAAGAAAAAGCCAAACCTGTGTGAAAAAGTAAATATAAGTAGCAATAACTGAGGTCAAGTGTTGATGAGTTTGTCACATCGCTGAGGAGGGATTTTAGTTTAGTTTTTGTGCATGAACTGCCCTTTTGAGGTCACACCACGGCATCTCAAATGGATTTAAGTCTGGACTTTGACTTGGCCACTCCAAAACTTTGATTTGTTCTTTTTGGGCCGTTCAGAAGTGGATTTGTTCGTATGTTTGGGATCCTCGTCCTGCTGCGTGGCCACAGAGTGCTTGAGCTCAAGGGCTTGAACTGATGGCCGGACGTTCCTGGTAGACTTTATTATTCCATCAATGGCAGCAGGTTGTGCAGGTCCTGAAGCAGCGAAGCCCCAGACCGTCGCACTGACACCTCCATGTTGGACTGTTGGCATGGCGGGTTAATCACAGCTAATCACAGGCATTTACTTTTCACACAGGGCCTGAGAGCTTTGGATTTGTCTTTCCCTTAAAGAATGTAATATTCATTTGGAAACTGCGTTTTGTATTGACTGGGAATGACTTTGTGTGATATACAAATTGACTTAATGATAAGAATCATTTAAGTGTTAAATATAAACAAATGTATGAAATCTGGAAGAGGGCACATACTTTAATTCTCAAAGTGAAAAATGAACCAAACTCTCCCTTTTACAATATTTATGTCATGATGGTTTGTCGATATTTGGTCAAGAAATCACGAAGCCTTCACTGAATTACACATGTCCCTCCCACCTAAACGATATAAATATCTTTATTTATTTTTGTGTGTTATGAAGTTACGAAACTTTCAAGCCCGTTTTCTCGCAGTGAGATGTTATTACACTATCTTCCACTTTAGTCACACCTACGGACTCCACGGTTTCCAGTCTTTTCTATTGTGAAGGTTTTTCCAAAGGGATTTTTAGGATCAAACTCCAGTCTAATTTAGCTGAGCTTCGAGCCCCCCAAAAAACAAGGTGAAATTAGAATTTTGACCATTTTTTCCAACTTGAAACTAGCTTACTCTGAAAGTTAAGATAATGCCATCCCCTCTGAAGAAGTCTTTGTAACAAAATAAAGCCATATTTGAAACCGGGCTCTTTCCATTATCTAAATTATGTGACAGATATATAGCCGATATTAGCCATTTTTATACATAAATGACCTTAGTTTTTTACCAAAGCATGACGATCTGCTGAAGGTCAGGGCGTGGAGTATTTCACCTGGTGCCCGTCATGTCACCAAATAAGAGCGCGATACTTGACACTCTAAACGTGTAAGACCCCGTCCTGTCCCTGACCTGACGCTTCTCCTGCAGGTGATGGGAGGTCTGGACGGAGACATGTTCCTCTATTACAAGATGCTGATGCTGCAGGGGCTCATCGCGGCTCGCAAACACATGGAGAAGGTCCTCCAGATCGTGGAGATCATGCAGCAAGGTCAGAACTGTCACACAAGAATATCTTTGTATGGACCTGTGATCATGAAGCTGAACAGTGCCACTATGGTATTAAGGAAAATGTACTACTGGTGTCATTCATTAGATACCAATAAATAATGTTTCTTGGTTGTTCCAGATTAAAAAACTCAATAAGTGAACATTAGCTTTCAGTTTAATGGATCTAGATAATGAGTGAGCCCATGGCTATGTAAACAAAGCAATGCCGCAAGTCCAGCTACGCAGTCAAAGTTCTGCTTCCACTCTAAAGAGTAAATGAAGACCTCAAAGAGAAAATCCTTTCTGTGACGTTTAGAGATTATTCAGCTGCTTCAAAGTTTAATTTTGACTAAAAACACAATTGCGATTTTTCTGACAGACATAGCGATTGTGATTCAATTAGCGGCACTATTTTATATATAGCCTATGTTTTATTTGTTATGCAATTGAGCTGCATTTAAACTTCTAAAACTGCTGTTAAACATCGTGGTGCTTAGTGATTACATTTCAGCTTCATCAGCAACAAGATACAAATCTTTCATTCATTCATTCATTTTCTTCCACTTGTCCGTTGCCGGGTCGTGGGGGCAGCCGTTGGAGCTGCCCAAATCACATAGCACCGGCCCCCATGGCTCCTTCTGCAGGTGGTGGGTCCACGGAAGGACAGCCTCACGGTTCAAACCGGGCCTGTTGGTCTCTCCTAGGGGGCTAAAGATACAAATCTGCAAGAGGCAAAGAGGCATTTTATGGAGATGTCAGAAAAAAGTGCTTAGTTTTAATTCTCTAATGAACTCTCACTCTTTCTCACAATTTAGCTGCATAAATGCATACTCCCAATCACAAGAAATCCAAAACTCCATTTAGTTTTTAGCCATGAGGGGGCAGTACACACACTGGTTTAGACTGTATAAGTGCAAAATCTCCTAGTTTATACTACAATGACAAAAAGTGGGCACAGATGTGGACAGTTTATCAGCAGAAAAAGGTTATTTTGGTCTTTTAGGTTTTTGTAATAGACAGGCTTTTTGTGGGCCCCCTCCTCTCCCAGGGCCAAGGGAGGGCATCTGATACACAGCACTGAAGGATTCTGAAAGGTGGTCTGACTGTGTCTCTCCTGTAGGGTCGCACCTGCCCTGTTTCCACGGCTCCAGCACCATCCGGGGCCTGAAGGAGCGCTTCCACATGTCCCTGACGGAGGAGCAGCTGCAGGGCCTGGTGGAGCAGCTGGTGGACGGATCCATGAGGTCCATCACCACCAAGCTCTACGACTCCTTCCAATACGTCACCAACGGCATCATGTGAGGACTAAACCAGGACTAAACCAGGTCTGGAACAGGACGAAACCGGGCCTAAACTAATTTATGACATTTGGAGCGAAACAGACCTTTTTTCCCCCACCAGACTCAAAGGACAGTTAGCTGGAAACCGGTCTGGACCAGGTTTTTTGTTCTCTTTTTTTTTTGGATAAAGAACATTAAGGACTAGGAAGGACACTTGTAGAACCCCGTGTATATGATGGTTTCAACAACTCTCATGAAACGATCTGCCTGTTATATAAGATGCGTATATTTTACATTAAACATGAAGTAATTTAAGAAGAAAATAGAATCTCCAAAATGTTCAAAATCTCAACCCGTAACGTCATTACACCTAAACTATTGACATGACAAATGAAGATTCAGATTGAGGATTGTGGACTTGGTTCGCCCCAAGACGGTCACTTTTCCCCTGGACTCTTTTCAGCGGAACCAGCAGCGACTCTATTGGAGATCAAAAGATATAGAGAATCAAAATTGTAACAATGGCACAAGCGCAAGAAGTGCAGAATTTGACACTAGTTACAGCAACCGCACAAAGTGTAGACTATACAACTGCAAAAAAAAAAAAATCTTAAATAAATGTTATACATGCTGAATTCTATGTTAACCATGCCAAGCCACCTGAAATTTTACCTGTAAATTCCTTAGCATTCCATTGAATTATTATTACATTAGTACAGTGAAAAATGACCAAAAAACAAATATATCATTTTAATTACATTTATAATATGTGTAATTATCAAATGCATAAACATACATTTCTTATTTGTGAGAGAAGTTCTCGCACCAAGAATATTCAAAACGGCAGGAGATGCGTTTGTTAAGTGATGTCATCGCTCCACTTCCGGGTCCAATGGAACTTTAGTCCTATTCTCTATAATGGGATTTAGCTGATTTTAACCTGCTGTAGCGCCGACTATAATGCTCTTTTTAAACATCTGATCGCTAAGAAATATAACATTTACTCTGGAGTTTCTTTAGTGATGCTTTTCTGACAGTAATGATCAAATTAACTTTTTTTTGTTGTTGTTGCATATAACTAACCTATAGCCTAAACTGAGACAATGAAATATTTACAACTGACTTATTAAAGTATTACTTCCTTTTAAGTCCTTTATAGTCATATGAAATACAATTCAAAATAGTCCACATGGCCATTTATATAATTCACAATAAGCTTATAATGAATTATTTCTATTTGTAAATCGCTTATAATTTCTTGCAATTTTCTCTTAATTTAATTGTGTTTTAGTCAGTGATTGTGAGATAAGTTCTCATCTTTAAAAAAAAAAACATTGCCAAACATAAGCCTCCTAAACTGAGCTGCAAATGACTCTTTACGAGCAGCACAGGCTCACCTTCGTCTCTGTGGAGGCAGAGACATGTGAATCCAGTGGGAGTTGAGGGAGTTTCTGTGATCAGAGCGTGTAGCAGCGAGAAAACAGAGAAACTAGTCCTTTGCGGTGGCTGCATCATAAACACTGATATTTTCACTGTACATCCATGATCTACCACACACCTTAACTAGACTGAGAAATAAACAAAAGCACCCAGTGGAGCGGACGTCGCCGCCGTCTCGCGCCGCTCCTTTCCCTTCTATGGGCCAAAATCACATGCCTCAGCCCTATTGTCTATGGAACTCTCAGCAGTTTGGACCCGGAAGTAGCTTATTATTGTGCGTGATGTCACACTTAAAAGACGTATTCTTACTTTTTTATAATTTATTTTTTAAAAGTTTGATCAACGTCATTCCTTTTATTGAACAATTGCTAATGATAACATTTTGTGGATTTGTTGGGCAAACTTCTTTCAGTTTCAAAGGTTGAAGTTAATCTTTTCCAACTAAAGTCCCATAAATGGAATTGTATGGGATAAATGGGCCGACAAAAGGTGGTTTTGACATGTTTCTTCCTGATTTATCATTTGGACTGTGGCTCAGCAGCTGCTCACTAAAACCTTTTTTTAATTTAACACTAAACATCACGGACTCGAATGCAAATTACTATTTTTTATTTGACCTTTTTTATGAGAAATTTATCCTGAGCTTAACATGTAAAATATTATAATTGTTGTATTGTTAAAAAATGTCAATTTGTTAACATTATTCCCCACTTTTTATTTATTATTTCCTTCAAGTTTCCATTACTCATTACGTTATGTGGTTATTTGGAGCAATTTTCAATATAATACAATAATTACGTTGTATTCACTTTTTTTCCAGATTTGTCTTAGTTTACTATAAACCCAAACAAAATCATGAAAAATATCTGTGATAAATTTCTTGTAAAAAAAAGAGGTTTTTTTAACATTTTTTTATGCCTTTTGTGTCTGAACATTAGGTTTATTTCAAAAGGTCTTGAGTTTCAAACGTTGAACTGCGCTGCATTTTTCTGTTTTATTTAAATGTTTCTGTTTTGTCCGACATTCCCCTGTGTTGTTAACGTTATTTTACAATTGTTTTAAATGTTATTTTACTATGTGTGTCCTTGAGATGTGAAGCTTTTAAAAAAAAATATTACCGTCCACTAAAACCAACTGATCCAAACACTGCTCAAAAATCACCTTATTCCGCAATACTAATATTATATAAGTATAAAAGGTTCTAATGGCAAAACAAGAAAACAGACCTCAACCTAACCTCAAGCATCATGGCAACAGAAACCAAACGAGTGTCACCACATTTTAAAAAGGGGACAGGTTAAGTTTATAATTGTCAATCAGCAAAGTGGTTCAACAGCCCATAAATACTTAAAAAACAGACAATGCTAAACGGGAAGCTACGTTAGCTTCAAGGTACCTATGCTAGCAGCGAGTGCCGTTTTTCATTTCTACTGAACAATTTCCTGTAAAAAAAAAAAATTGGGCTCGGTTTTGGCTTGATTTTATTGGTGTGTGATAAATATGTTCATAGTCTGACAGAAAACAGCTAAAAAGCATGAAAAGTTGTGATTCCCCTCAGAGGCTACACCCCCTTGTATGACAAATTGTTGCCTGTTGCCTATCTATAGCTTTTATTGTGATTGGCACTTGTTAATATTATTATTTCAGCCCTGTTGACTAAATATAAGCGCACACTCGGAGCACATGGCTACTTAATATATATAAACATAACGTGCTGACAGACTTTAGCTCCCGTCACATGTTGGCTCCATTCTACCAGAGTTCTGACTTAATGGGAGCACTGCGTGGGTAATAATAATCTGTATTAATGATGTTTACAGCAGGTGCAGAGTGTAAGCTACTGTGGGCGTTAGCGTTAGCCGTAATAGCATTAGCAGATGAATAGGCTATTTATTTGTTATGGGAAATTGCCGGTGGGCCAGACCAGATCGTTTGGCACTTGGGCCGGATCTGGCTCGCAGGCTGGATCACATCGTTTCATCACAGATAACTTTTTTTCTTTTTTTTTTTTACCTTATTATCCTCTTAACCCGTCGGAACCGAGTGCATTTTCTCCAGTTTAGCTTTACCCAAATCAGTGTAATGCCTCATTTGAAAGCTAAGACCTACACAACTCTCTTTCCTGGCATTGTTGTGGCATCACTTATTTGACTTTTTCTTCATCGCTTTTTTTATTGCCTTTCCGTCCCATTTTTGCCACATTTTCATCACTTTTTGTCACTTTTCTGTTGCTCCCGTGTTGCTCTTTTGTGTATTTTTTGTTGCATTATTTGTCACTTTTTCATCGCCTCTTTTGTCACGCTTTTGTTGCATTTTCTCCTTGTTTTCGCCACATTTTTTCACTTTTTGTCCCTGTTTTGTTTCTGTTTTTCATCGCTTTCTTGTCACCTTTTGTTGCTCTTTCCTTTTTTTTGCGCTTTTGTTGATTTTTTTTTTTTTTTTTCTTTTTTTTTTGTGTGTGTGACTTTTTATTGTGTTTTTGTAAAGCCAAACTGGAGATAATGTGCTTGGTTCAGGCGGGGGTTAAGAGCTGTTCAGCTTTTCCCCTAAAACTCGGAGTGAAGTGGTTTTTGAGCGCAGTTTGGAGCAGTCGCTGAATGAAGGTCATCCCTGCCTTTATAACCACTCGCGTCTGTCTTTAAAGTAGCACACTTTTGCGTTGACGCTAACCGTTAGCCTAGCGCGTCGAAGCTTCGTACTGTGACTTTAAAAAAAAAAAAAAAAACGCAGCGAAATGGTAACTCCTATAACTTTTTTTTTTTTTGACTTTTGTAATTTGAATGTGTTGATGTCGATGATCATGTTGTGAATATATTTGTGTGAGAAATGCCTTGAGACGGAACGGAAGGTACCGACTTTTATCAATGCAACGGAGCGCGACTCCAAAAGTGCTTTTTCTAAAAAAACATTCGGACCCATTCACCGGAGTGCTGCTCTCACCAAACCAGGACCAGAGTTTAGGTCGGATGGTTCGGTTATGGGTCGTGCTGCTGGTGAATTTGTCCGAGTCAAACCTTGCCTTGTTTTTACTTCATTAAACCGACTCTAATGTACCCTCTGTGTGGTTCTTACTATTACAATGTCTTTTATTATTATGTTCAAAATCAGAACCATTTTTGGCACACATTTTCAGACATGGTACTTTTTTACGGCAAGTTTAATGATTCTACACAACAAAAACCTCCAAATCTAACATTCATTGTGAGAAAGAGCTGGTATCCTTGATTCCAGGCCTAAATAAAGCTGTGGGTCTTAGGTTAAAGCAGCATGAATGTAATGTTTTATGTGGAAAAAAACAAGTAATTTGTGCGTATTTGACCTTGTAGTAACCTAGCGGCTGTACGAGTGGTCAGCATGGCGCCTTAACTGTCCATTACAGTGCTCTCTACAACGCTCCAGGATCAATTGTTTTGTAGGTTTTCTGGTGAGAGGCTCCGTCAGCAAAGAAAACCTTCCAAATATCCTGGAGATGGACAGTAAAGGTGCCATGCTGACCACTCACAGCTGCTACAAGGTCAAATCTGACAAATATCAACTTATTTTCCACATAAAAAATTGCATAAAGCACCTTTAAACCTCTGCTAATGTGCCCTGTTGAAATGTTCACTGTATTGACTACACACGCGACCCTTGATAAAAAAGAGTTTGGACACCCTTGACGTAGAACCTACATTTATTTGTAAAATGATTCAAAGTCGTCCGTGCTAAGGGCTTATGTAACCCCGCAGGTCCCCATACCCCTGGGGCCTTTCTGTGTGTATCCCCTAACTCTAAAACATGTGCAATAGCCAAGTGATCCTGACCATGGAGAAATTTCACTATGGGGACAATGAACTACACCATAGCCTTAATAATAAGAGTGATGATAATAGCTTAAATACAGTATATTGCGCTGTACAAGCCTGGGTTGACAAGTTTCTCAAAGTGCTCAAAGTAAACAAGAGGCACCCTCCCTCTCCCTTGGCCCAGCTGCGTGTTTTGCCTTTTTCTGCAAACTGCATTTGTAGCTTTTGTGTCCCGCACTGTTTCACTGGATGCTTTTGTACATCTTTGCTGTGTTTTTGTGAGGTTCAGAGAGGCCGTACCAGCCATGAAGGAAACAGCTTTTTTTATGGTAAACAAACGACATTTGAGACATTTCTTCTTCTGAAACACTGAAGAGGCACCAAGAGCCCCCACAGCTGCACCGTGTCAGAGGATCAGAGGAGACTGAAGGCAGCAATCCTGTTTCCCTGACCTCCAAAAACATGCTGCTCATGTCGGCCCACTGAAAAATAAAACACTTGCTAACTTAAGTGTATTCTTCCTATGCAACTGGCCTCACTGGGGGGAAAATGGGCCATTTTATTTCAAGATGGCCCAAACCTTGTCGAAACCAGCCTCAGTTCTCTTCAAACATGCACATTCATATCATTTACTTAAAGACACTCCGAGACCTGACGTAATTCCACCTTTTTATTTTTCATTTCCACACATTCGTAAGGATTAAAAAGTGTAACTGTACAGAGAGTGCAGCAGAGGGCGCTGTGGCTCCGTTAGTCACAGCCGGACGTGTCTTATTGCTTTTTCAGATAAAACTACAGTTGTTCGTTTGTTTATGCGGAAATGTCATCAAAATCTCACGTGAATAAATGAGCGGTTACTGGAATGTTTCCGCCCAATGCAGATGGTTTTAAGGTTCAGGACTATGAGGATATTACAGTCGCTTATTGATCAACCTCGAACAAAAACAAGTTCTGTTCTTCCAATTGACCCTTTGTAGGACACATCTTTACACGATAAATAGGTTTTATCTACATGAGATTTCATTCGGGGGTGACATTCGTATTGAAAAAGCAGCGTTTAACAGTTGTAGCTTATTATAGAGAAAAGTACAATTGTTTGATACATAATAATAATAATAAGGATAAAAATGGATAAATAGATTATGGACAAACACGAGGAATCAGCAAATCCCTGAACCAGGACTAAACCCCCGACTAATCCAGAGTTAAACCAGTTACTTTACTCAAGTACATGTGTAATACACTGCCTGACCGAAAGAAAACAGCCTTTAGCTAACTCCTCAGGTCTAGGTTCAGCAACAGAATGAAGGACCAGGTTATTCCATCTGTGGACAGTGTTGGGGAGAAAACTTTTAAATTGTATTTAGTTACAGAATACTGAATACTCGCCTTAAAATGCAAAAAGATCATCTTGAAATAAGTACTTTTGTCCTTGATTTGAGAGTCTAATTTCAAGAAATCTTTCCATGGGGCAAGATATTCACTAAAGAAATCGCTACACTCAAAACTAGATTAGAAAAACATTTCAATTTACTTGAAATAAAACTGTTGTAGTTGTTTTATCTTAATTGAAGTGTAAATATCTTGCCCCATGGAAAGAGTTCTTCAAATTCCATTCTCAAATCAAAGACAAATGTACTTATTACAAGAACATGTCACTTGTTTTAAGATGATTTTACAGTGTATTTAGTAACAGTATTCCGTTACTTTGGCTAATCAGAGTATTATCTGTATACTTTCACGTCATAATATTAATTCATAATATTAAAGCATAAAAGCGGCCTGCGCTTAGGCTACACTTGTTACTCACTTGAACTTATTTATCACTAATTAGGAATGCAGGGATGCAAAAAAACACTTTGCAGGGCTAAACTTTTCCCCGTCTGTTTTGATCGTTTCTTTCTTATTAAAGGCACACTGTATAACATTTTGGATTCTCCCTGGTGCCGATACAAAACATGCTCCTAAAGAGCAGCTCCACACAGAAAAGTCTCTTTCTGCAGCGGGTTGTTAAAGGAACAGGCCACGGTTTTTCCATACTGAGATATGTTCCTGAGCTTAGACGAGTTGATACGTACCTGTCTGGTCTTTGTGCGTGCGCTCAGTCACGCAAATGTTGTTAGCGTTTAGCCTCTCCCAGTAAAGGTATAGCCCCAAACTGGCATATTACTGCGCAGATGTTGAAGTACTCCAGGTGTTATTACGCCTCACAATATAGTGTCCCTTTTTATCCACTTAGAAAATCGACATGTTTAATTTTGTGTAACTAGACAGTTTGGAGCTATACCTTTACTGGGAGAGGCTAAATGCTAACAACATTTGCGTGACTGAGCGCACGCACAAAGACCAGACAGGTACGCATCAACACGTCTAAGCTCAGGTAAGAACATATCTCAGTATGGAAAAACGGTGGCCTGTTCCTTTAAAGAATTAATTTGTATCAGGACTTAATCTATTTAAATGTCATAATGTGGCTGCCTTTACTCAACGTCTCCATGGAAACGAGCTGTAAAGTCAGTCAGGTTTGAGGCGAGCTGAGCCGCTCATAACAAACACAAGTTATTGGTATTTTTCAGTAAATACATAAATAAGCGTCATGATGACGTATAAAAACGTTATACGTTACTCTTCAGAATCATTTTTTGTGTGTGTATATTTTCCTTTGCCATTTTCTTTGGTAATATTCTGGAACTTTCACATTATTTCATGTTTGTATTCTTGTCTCGACTGAAGTGTAAATCAGATTTTGATGACCACACCAGGATCAGGTTCAGGAATTTGCTGCATTCGCTTTTGAAAATAACCGTAGTAACCTTTCACAGTGACTTTGTGTAAATTCCGTGAACAATTTTAAGCAAAACGTTTATAGTAAATGTTTTAAAAAGTACAAATGTGGCGAGTTTTTTTTTTACTAATTTCAGGAATATTTCGGTAAAAAAAACGCAGTGATACCAATATGGTACAGAACATTCAAACAGTCTTCAGTCCGGGAACCTGGAAGTCTCCAAACCAGGCTAAAAAACTGCTTCAAAAAAACAAAATAAAATAAAAATCACACAAAAACAAAGTCCACGCTTTTTCAGTTCAGAAAATCCTCAGTTCGTTCCGTTCTTGTCTTCATCGTCCCAAAAGTCTCAAAACGAGTTTGTTATTGCTGCCTTAGCCCTCGTTTCTTCTGCTCATTCCTCAATTTTACGAATTCAGAGTTGGCATTTTTTCAACTCAACCTTGAAAAATCTCAAACATTGCATCCCCCAAAGTCCGATCACAGTTAGCGTTCGCCTTTTTGTCCTTTTTTACAGCACAAATAGACTTCTCTAGTTCCAAAGATGTAGGTTTGTTTGCATCGTAGAGCCATGTACAAAAACAAAAATCCAGACGCAATGAGGATTAAGCCATAAAACTCTTCAATCAACCTTGTAATTTCATGTAACTGTGAAGCATTTTGAATTGCCAAGTGTTGTGTTTAAAAAAAAAAAGGAAAGGTACCAGCCCTAGTCATACGGGAAACACAAAACTGTCCACTACACCTTTTAAAGTCCATAAACTTCACTCCTGATCTGCTAGAAGTGTGTTCATCACGGTGCCGTCGACTTGCTAGCATGCCGGTAGCCAAAAGTGAAAGCTTGTTTTCATGGTTTTACTTCATTCGCATTGCTGACTAGGGCTGGGTACCGTTAAACGATACCAGTTTAGTATTGTAAAATACTAAATACTATAATAATATAGTAATAATTTCTCTTTTTAGATCCAAGTTTTGATGCTGTTGGTCCAACTTGGTTGTTTCAGCTCCAATCAATTATTTTTGTCAAAAAATGTTGTTTTCGTTTTCCAAATGATTTTTACTCATTTTGTAAATTATTCCCCATTTTTTACACATTTCTTGACATTGGAGATGAACCCGATATTGTAAATTTGCAGAGCTTCCACACGTTATTATTCTGTTTTCCAGTTCTAGATGCCAAATATTTCAATACAGGTGTTGGAAAAAGTATTGCCCATGCATCAGTATCGAAAACCAAGTATCATTAAAGTACTGGTATCGAAAAAATGTAACGGTGCCCAGCCCTAGTGGTGACCAGATTCCAGGCCAATTCTAAATCCTGACCAGCCTATTAGCTTTCATTAGCTTTGTGCAAGGCTAACCCCTGTAACTGTTTTGGCTAGCTTTAGCTTCTACCAGTTGGTTTAGCATCACAACCTCCAAAGTTCTAGACCTTTACAATAACTTTTTGTCTTTTTTTGGGCAAACTTCCAATCACTTTTCCGCTCTAAACCGCTCTTCATATCGTCGGTTTGTCGCGTTACTTCTCGTATCTCTCGGGAGTTTCCGTTAGCGTCTCCGTTAGCGTCGCCGCGTTGGGCAGGAACAGCGGCTTTGGCGGGATCTGCGGCTTCAGCGACACGCTCCTCCTCACCGCCACCCGCTGCGACCTCGGGCCCTCGCTGTAACTGTGCTGCCGCGTCAAGCTAACAGCCGGCCGAGCGTTAGCGCGGCCAACGTCGCCCGTTTGGCCGCTTTCCCGCGCCGTGGCAATGCCGACTCTGGGCGGGCCGTTGCTGCTGCTGTTGGTGTTCATGCGGGCGAGGAACCCAGCCTGGTGCGGCGGGTCGAGGCTCGGATTCCGGGCGCCCATCTTGACGAGGTGGCGGGGGGCGTGGCTGCTGCTGCTGCGGCTCTTCTCGCCCAGGCCCGGTTTGGACGCCGAGCTGAGGGGGGGCTCCAGCAGCTTGGGGCCCAGGAAGGAGCCCGTTTCGTGGGCAGGCCTGGGCAGGGGTTGCGGGGTGTAGTGGTGGCTGCGGGTGGTGGTGCTGTTGCTCTGGAGGTGGCTCTGCGGGGTCTTCTGGAGGTGGTTCGGGTGGAGGTGCGGGTGGTTCGGGTGCAGAGGGAACAGGGAAGAGGACGAGGTGGACGTCAGGACTTTGATTCCTCCGGTTCCTGAAGCGCTGACCTGAAACAGAGGAGCCCAGACTGTTACGGTGGAGAACATATGCTCAGGAGCTTGGTTTCTCACGATTTAACCACACACTCTGACTGAAAGAAACATCTCACCACATGATGTACATTCTGTCCAGTGGCCACATACTGTACATAATCACAGTCATAGTCTTTTACGGACGAACGATTTCTTATTTTTCTTTCACGAAGCGCCCTGTACTTCTCATAACAACATCTCGTAAGTTCATGTGTGCCTTAGATTGAGAACATGGCCCTGCCCTGCTCACTGCCTGGACTACCCCGTTGGGCGAGCGTCCCCACTTGCCCAGGCCAGAGCCAAAGCTGAGACTAACGTGACGTGAATAGACGCTGGCCTCTGATTGGCAAACGAGAGAGAGGACGGCCCTCACTATTAACCTCTTAACTCTCACCTGAACTGAGAACATTTTCCCCACGTCAGCTGCAGCCTATAGGCCAGTGTAACGCCTCATTTGAAAGCTAAGACCTACAAAACTGATTTAAGATTTTTGCTTGCATTGTTGTCACTCTTTTGATGCTTTTGTGTTGTGTTTTCATCCTCATTCACATCTGTTTTTTGTCACTATTTTGACACTTTTCAAGAAGCTTATAGATTTGGGTCAGCTTGAACTGGAGAAAATGTGCTTGGTTAAAGTGGGGGTAAGGGGTTAATCCCATAAACCCAACCAAAAGGCAGAATTTGTCCACATTGATCTCATCGCGGCTTACAAAACCTTTCCAGCCATTCTGCTGTTGCTTCAGTAATGTGTGCGCATCTGTGGGGCCCACGACAACTGTGGGCCTTGTGTGTAGTGGAAACACAAGCGTGTCATGTGGAACCGCGGTTAAAGTGATCACATGAGCGTTTACTGTATATCACCGTGACTACAACATATCAGATCATTTCTTCGTTAGCTTTCTGTTTTTGCGCCCACGCTCAAGTTTATGGGCAGATCTAGGCTACTAAAGACAGCCTTTCTCCCCGATTTCACTTACCCCTTTAACTTTTCGACATTTTGCAATACTATGGACCCCAAACAAATATATTTAATTTACATTTTACGTGAAAAACACACACCAAGTGACACGCAATCATGAAGTGAAATGAAATTTATACATGAATTTGAACTTTTTTATTTATAAAAAACTGAAAAGTGGGATGTGCCGGATGGAGCGTGAGATCGATAGACGGATCGGTGCAGCGTCAGCAGTGATGCGGTCGCTGTATCGGACTGTTGTGGTGAAGAGGGAGCTGAGCAAATACAAGCGGCTGAAATGAGTTTCCTTCGCAGGGTGGCTGGGCGCACCCTCCGATATCGGGTGAGGAGCTCAGTTACCCGGGAGGAGCTCGGAGTAGAGTCGCTGCTCCTTTACGTCGAAAGGAGCCAGCTGAGGTGGCTAGGCCATCTGTTCCGGATGCCTCCTGGTCGCCTCCCTCGGGAGGTGCTCCAGGCATGTCCTATTGGGAGGAGGCCTCGTGGAAGGCCCAGGACACGCTGGTGGGACTATGTCTCCGAGCTGGCCTGGTGTCGCCTCGGGGTCCCCCAGAACAGCTGGAGGAGGTGTGCATGGATCGGGAAGTCTGGGCATCTCTGCTGAGACTGCTGCCTCCGCGACCCGGCCCCGGATAAAGCGGAGGAAAATGGATGGATGGATGGATGGATGGATGGATGGGATGTGCATAAGTACCCAGCCCCCCCACCCCCCTACCCCTTTCCTTTTAGTGCAACCAACTGATGGTCTCAGAGGTCTGTTAAGAGACTACTGGGGATCAATAACACACCAGACAGGTCCGCGATAAGGTTATTGAGAAGTATAAAGCTGGGTTAGGTTATAAAAACATTTCCAAAGCTTTAAACATCTCTCAAAGTACAGTTAAATACATCATCCAGGAATAGAAAGAGTGTGGCATCACTGCAAACCTACCAAGACCCGCCGTCCTCCTAAACTTACTGACCGAACAAGGACAGCACTGACCAGAGCTGTTACCAAGAAGCCTATGCTGACCCTGGATGAACTGCAGAGAGCTACAGCTCAGGTGGGGGAACTATTGGTCGTACACTGAACAAATCTGGCCTTTATGGAAGAGTGGGTAGAACAAGCCATTTTTAAAGGTATAGGCCACCGTTTTTCCATACTGATATACAGGGTGCGATTTGTCAAAAAAACAGAAGGGGGGATAGTTACTCAATCACTTTATTGCATAAAAAGCACATACATTTTAAGCTGTTAAACTTAAAAACCCAGTGTTGTAAGATGTGTTCTAACTGTCTAGTAGTAGCTCAGTATGTGTGGAGCGCAGGGTGAAGTTGATGCCGCTGTGTGCAGGGCGTCCGTGCCTGTGTGTTTTTGGGCTGAATATAAGCGCGCATAGCCCAATTCAGTGCGTAATGATCCAGCCTATAGCCTACTCCGAGGCAGATATTTATATATGAGACGCACAGGCCTATGTTACGTGTTCCTCTGTATAGTTTTGGATTATATTCAGTGAGGAGCAGCGAGGAAGACAGGAGATGAGAGACTTCAAATGGCCTGTGCATAGACGACTGAAGGGGCTCAGGGAGTTGGGCCGTTTTGGAAAACTCTTGATCAAACTTTAGGTAACCAATGTAGTGTGACCAGGGCGACAGGTGTCTTTCTTTTTTGAGGGCCAGAGCTGGAAATGTTACAGCATGCACATGTATGCGCACGGCTGGCACTTCTCAGAACCGAATCAGAACCGTGGTAAAGGTTCCTCATCCTGTTTGTCAAACTAACACGCGCTGGGTGTCACACATAGCTGGGGGCATTAACGCACGGGTTGCGCGGGTTACAGGATCCTCCGCGGTCCCCGCAGGCTGCCCGCGGATCGGGTCCGGTCATAAAAGTCTCCTTTGATCGCGGGCCGGGTTGGGGCGGTTGCCGCCACTCATTGCCGCCCTGCGCGCATTCATAGTTCAGCCACGATTCAGTCTATCATCTTTACAGCGGGTTTTTTGACGTAAAATAAGCAGCGTTTTGCTGCTTGTGGTCCAGAGAACGCTTTTTCCACGGCATGTGCGTCTGTGCGCGACTTCTCTGTCCCTCTCCTGCAGCGCTCTGCGCAGAGAGAGAGAGAGAGAGCGCGAGGGGATAAGACTCGCCAGTCCTGTTCATTTCAAGCTCATTTCTGTATGTGTGCAAAAATAGATGTAACTGATCATAAAGTCAATCAGGATACATAACACAGTTCCCTGTGCATATTCATTCATCAGAAATGACACATGCAGTAGCCTTACAGGCTACACTTAATAAGTCCAGTCTCACAATATAGTTCCCCGGGCCAGTGCCCATCCCGGGAGCGCGTCAGCTTTCAGGCATTCATAAGAGAGGGGGAAAAAACACCTATTTGCAAAGTTCTGCAAAAATCCTGGTACTGGTGACGAGACATGCGAACCATGAGTGTTTCTAACTCCGCAGACCCTCGCTCTCTGCAGACCCCGTGCGCATCAAAGCCGCTAAAGCAGAGATCACCCGCGTCTCATGTAAAATTAAATCAAATGGCCAGCAGGTGCAAAGCCAATTTTACAATTCTATCCCCCCCTACGTTTAATACAGTAATACAGCAGAAGTAGGGATAGGGATAAAATAAACAGAGACGGGGACAAGAAAACCAGAAGGGGGGAAAATCCCCCCCATCCCCCCCAGCAAATCGCACCCTGCTGATATATATTCTTATCTTAGCTTACACGAGTTGATGCGTAACTGTCTAGTCTTTGTGCGTGTCCTCAGTAAAGCAAACATTGTTAGCATTTAGCCTCTCCCAGCAAAGGTATAGCTCCAAACTGGAGTGAAGTTAGAAGCTACCAAGCTGTTCCACGTTTTCCTTATTTAAATACAGTTAAGTGAGCCTTTACACAATCCAAGCATAGTTACACAAAATTAAACATGTCGATTTTCTAAGCGGATAAAAAGGGGAACTATATTGTGAGGCCTAATAACATCTGGAGTACTTTGACGTCTGCACAGTAATATCGTCACTTTGGTCAGATGAGACCAAAATGGAACTTTTTGGCCTAAATGCAAAACGCTATGTTTGGCGTAAAAGTAACACTGCACAAGACCCTGAAAACACCATCCCCACTGTCAAACATGGTGGTGGTACCATCATGATCTGGGGTTCTTTTCTTCAGCAGGGACAGGGAAGATGGTTCGAGTGGATAGGAAGATGGATGGGGCCAAATACAGGGCAATCTTGGACGAAAACATGTTGGAGTCTGCAAAAGACTTGAGACTGGGGCGGAGGTTCACCTTCCAGCAAGACAAGGACCCTAAACATAAAGCCAGGGCAACAATGGAATGGTTGAAAACAAAAAATATCCATGTGTCAGAAAGGCCAAGTCAAAGTCCAGACCTAAATCTAATCGAGAATCTGTGGAAAGATCTGAAAACTGCAGTTCACAAGTGCTCTCCATCTAATCTAACTGAGCTTGAGCTGTTTTGCAAAGAGGAATGTTTAAAAAAAATCCAGTCTCAAGATGTGCAGGACTGGTAGTGACATACCCCAACAGACTCGCAACTGTAATTGCAACAAAAGGCAGTTCCACAAACTATTAACACAGGGGGTATAGATACTTTTGCACATCCCACTTTCCAGTTTTTTATTTATAAAAAAAGTAGAAAATCATGTATAAATTTCATTTCACTTCACGATTGTGTGTCACTTAGTGTGTGTCTTTCACATAAAAATTCAATTAAATATAATGTATGTTTGTGGTCCATAGCGTGGCAAAATGTTGGAAAGTTAAAGGGGTACAGATACTTATGCAACCCACTGTATATTACGCCGCCTCATCACTGTGGGCCAAATAGTAAATGGAGTCAACTTATATAGCGCTTTTCTACCTTTATCAGGCCCAAAGCGCTTTACAGTAAGGAACCAGTCACCCACCCATTCACAATTGGTTAACCATGAAAACCCCTTGTGTTTATCCACTCTCATGAATATGTTTTTACATTCTGGTTTTTACTGTGTTTTAATTTGTGGATGTGTTTTTACTTCATGGATGTGTTTTTACCTCGTGGATGTGTTTTAACCTCGTGGATGTGTTTTTACTTCGTGATGTGTTTTTACTTCGTGGATGTGTATTTACCTCGTGGATGTGTATTTACCTTGTGGATGTGTTTTTACCTCGTGGATGTGTTTTTACCTCGTGGATGTGTTTTTACCTCGTGGATGTGTTTTACTTTGTGGATGTGTTTTACTTTGTGGATGTGTTTTTACTTCATGGATGTGTTTTTACCTCGTGGATGTGTATTTACCTCGTGGATGTGTTTTTACCTCGTGGATGTGTTTTTACTCGTGGATGTGTTTTTACTTCATGGATGTGTATTTACCTCGTGGATGTGTATTTACTTCGTGGATGTGTTTTTACCTCGTGGATGTGTATTTACCTCGTGGATGTGTATTTACCTCGTGGATGTGTTTTTACCTCGTGGATGTGTATTTACCTCGTGGATGTGTATTTACCTCGTGGATGTGTATTTACCTCGTGGATGTGTATTTACCTCGTGGATGTGTTTTTACCTCGTGGATGTGTTTTTACCTCGTGGATGTGTATTTACCTCGTGGATGTGTTTTTACTTCGTGGATGTGTATTTACCTCGTGGATGTGTATTTACCTCGTGGATGTGTATTTACCTCGTGGATGTGTTTTACCTCGTGGATGTGTTTTTACCTCGTGGATGTGTATTTACCTCGTGGATGTTTTACTCGTGGATGTGTTTTTACTTCGTGGATGTGTATTTACCTCGTGGATGTGTATTTACCTCGTGGATGTGTATTTACCTCGTGGATGTGTTTTTACCTCGTGGATGTGTATTTACCTCGTGGATGTGTTTTTACTTCATGGATGTGTTTTTACCTCGTGGATGTGTATTTACTTCGTGGATGTGTATTTACCTCGTGGATGTGTTTTTACTTCGTGGATTGTTTTACTTCTGGATGTGTTTTTACCTCGTGGATGTGTATTTACCTCGTGGATGTGTATTTACCTCGTGGATGTGTATTTACCTTGTGGATGTGTATTTACCTCGTGGATGTGTATTTACCTCGTGGATGTGTTTTTACCTCGTGGATGTGTTTTTACCTCGTGGATGTGTATTTACCTCGTGTGTTTTTACTTCGTGGATGTGTATTTACCTCGTGGATGTGTATTTACCTCGTGGATGTGTTTTACCTCGTGGATGTGTTTTTACCTCGTGGATGTGTATTTACCTCGTGGATGTGTTTTTACCTCGTGGATGTGTTTTACCTCGTGGATGTGTTTTTACTCGTGGATGTGTTTTTACCTCGTGGATGTGTTTTACCTCGTGGATGTGTTTTTACTTCGTGGATGTGTTTTTACTTTGGATGTGTTTTACTCGTGAGTGTTTTACCTCGTGGATGTGTTTTTACTTTGTGGATGTGTTTTACTTCATGGATGTGTTTTTACTTCATGGATGTGTTTTTACCTCGTGGATGTGTATTTACTCGTGGATGTGTTTTTACCTCGTGGATGTGTTTTTACCTCGTGGATGTTTTTTACTTCGTGGATGTGTATTTACCTCGTGGATGTGTATTTACTTCGTGGATGTATATTTACCTCGTGGATGTGTTTTTACCTCGTGGATATGTTTTTACCTCGTGGATGTGTTTTTACCTCGTGGATGTGTTTTTACCTCGTGGATGTGTTTTACCTCGTGGATGTGTTTTTACTTTGTGGATGTGTTTTTACTTTGTGGATGTGTTTTTACTTTGTGGATGTGTTTTTACTTCATGGATGTGTTTTTACCTCGTGGATGTGTTTTTACCTCGTGGATGTGTTTTTACCTCGTGGATGTGTTTTTACTTCGTGGATGTGTATTTACCTCGTGGATGTGTATTTACTTCGTGGATGTGTTTTTACCTCGTGGATGTGTATTTACCTCGTGGATGTGTTTTTACTTCATGGATGTGTATTTACCTCGTGGATGTGTATTTACTTCGTGGATGTGTATTTACCTCGTGGATGTGTTTTTACTTCGTGCATGTGTATTTACCTCGTGGATGTGTATTTACCTCGTGGATGGGTATTTACCTCGTGGATGTGTTTTTACCTCGTGGATGTGTTTTTACTTCGTGGATGTGTATTTACTTCGTGGATGTGTATTTACCTCGTGGATGTGTTTTTACTTCGTGGATGTGTTTTACCTCGTGGATGTGTATTTACCTCGTGGATGTGTTTTTACTTCGTGGATGTGTATTTACCTCATGGATGTGTATTTACCTCGTGGATGTGTTTTTACCTCGTGGATGTGTATTTACCTCGTGGATGTGTATTTACCTCGTGGATGTGTTTTTACCTCGTGGATGTGTTTTTACCTTGTGGATGTGTATTTACCTCGTGGATGTGTATTTACCTCGTGGATGTGTATTTACCTCGTGGATGTGTTTTACTTCGTGGATGTGTATTTACCTCGTGGATGTGTATTTACCTCGTGGATGTGTTTTTACCTCGTGGATGTGTTTTTACCTCGTGGATGTGTTTTTACCTCGTGGATGTGTTTTTACTTTGTGGATGTGTTTTTACCTCGTGGATGTGTTTTTACTTCGTGGATTGTGTATTTACCTCGTGGTATGTGTATTTACCTCGTGGATGTGTATTTACTTCGTGGATGTGTATTTACCTCGTGGATGTGTTTTTACTTCGTGGATGTGTATTTACCTCGTGGATGTGTATTTACCTCGTGGATGTATTTTTACCTCGTGGATGTGTTTTTACCTCGTGGATGTGTATTTACCTCGTGGATGTGTTTTTACCTCGTGGATGTGTATTTACCTCGTGGATGTGTATTTACCTCGTGGATGTGTATTTACCTCGTGGATGTGTTTTTACCTCGTAGATGTGTTTTTACCTCGTGGATGTGGTTTTTACCTCGTGGATGTGTTTTTACTTTGTGGATGTGTATTTACTTTGTGGATGTGTTTTACTATGTTTCCCGTGGATGTGTTTTACCTCGTGATGTGTTTTACCTCGTGGGATGTGTTTTACCTCGTGGATGTGTATTTACCCGGGTCGTGGATGTGTATTTCTCGTGGATGTGTATTTACTTCGTGGATGTGTATTTACCTCGTGGATGTGTATTTACCTCGTGGATGTGTTTTTACTTCGTGGATGTGTATTTACCTCGTGGATGTGTTTTTACTTCGTGGATGTGTTTTTACCTCGTGGATGTGTTTTTACCTCGTGGATGTGTTTTTACCTCGTGGATGTGTTTTTACCTCGTGGATGTGTTTTTACCTCGTGGATGTGTTTTTACTTCATGGATGTGTATTTACCTCGTGGATGTGTATTTACCTCGTGGATGTGTATTTACCTCGTGGATGTGTATTTACTTCGTGGATGTGTATTTACCTCGTGGATGTGTTTTTACTTCGTGGATGTGTATTTACCTCGTGGATGTGTATTTACCTCGTGGATGTGTTTTTACCTCGTGGATGTGGTTTTTACTTCGTGGATGTGTATTTACTTCGTGGATGTGTATTTACTCGTGGATGTGTATTACTTCGTGGATGTGTATTACTCGTGGATGTTTTACTTCGTGGATGTGTATTTACCTCGTGGATGTGTATTTACCTCGTGGATGTATTTTTACCTCGTGGATGTGTTTTTACCTCGTGGATGTGTATTTACCTCGTGGATGTGTTTTTAACCTCGTGGATGTGTATTTACCTCGTGGATGTGTTTTTACCTCGTGGATGTGTATTTACCTCGTGGATGTGTTTTTACCTCGTAGATGTGTTTTTACCTCGTGGATGTGTTTTACCTCGTGGATGTGTTTTTACTTTGTGGATGTGTATTTACTTTGTGGATGTGTTTTACTTCGTGGATTGTTTTACCTCGTGGATTGTTTAACTCGTGGATGTGTATTTACCTCGTGGATGTGTATTACCTCGTGGATGTGTATTTACCTCGTGGATGTGTTTTTACCGTGGATGTGTTTTTACTCGTGGATGTGTATTTACCTCGTGGATGTGTATTTACTTCGTGGATGTGTATTTACTCGTGGATGTGTATTACCTCGTGGATGTGTATTTACCTCGTGGATGTGTTTTTACTTCGTGGATGTGTATTTACCTCGTGGATGTGTTTTACTTCGTGGATGTGTTTTTACCTCGTGGATGTGTTTTTACCTCGTGGATGTGTTTTTACTTTGTGGATGGTATTTACTTCGTGGATGTGTTTTTACTTCGTGGATGTGTCTTTACCTCGTGGATGTGTATTACCTCGTGGATGTGTTTTTACCTCGTGGATGTGTTTTACCTCGTGGATGTGTTTTTACTTCATGGATGTGTATTACCTCGTGGATGTGTATTTACTTCGTGGATGTGTATTTACCTCGTGGATGTGTATTTACTTCGTGGATGTGTATTTACCTCGTGATGTGTTTTTACTTCGTGGATGTGTATTACCTCGTGGATGTGTATTTACCTCGTGGATGTGTTACCTCGTGGATGTGTTTTTACTTCGTGGATGTGTATTTACTTCGTGGATGTGTTTTTACTTCAGTGGATGTGTATTTACCTCGTGGATGTGTATTTACCTCGTGGAGTGTATTTACCTCGTGGATGTGTATTTACCTCCTGGATGTGTTTTTTACCTCGTGGATGTGTATTTACCTCGTGGATGTGTATTTACCTCGTGGATGTGTTTTTACCTCGTGGATGTGTATTTACCTCGTGGATGTGTATTTACCTCGTGGATGTGTTTTTTACCTCGTGGATGTGGTTTTTACCTCGTGGATGTGTATTTACCTCGTGGATGGTGTATTTACCTCGTGGATGTGTATTTACCTCGTGGATGTTGTTTTTACCTCGTGGATGTGTTTTTACCTCGTGGGATGTGTATTTACCTCGTGGATGTGTAATTTACCTCGTGGATGTGTATTTACCTCGTGGATGTGTTTTTACTTCGTGGATGTGTTTTTACCTCGTGGATGTGTTTTTACCTCGTGGATGTGTATTTACCTCGTGGATGTGTATTTACCTCGTGGATGTGTTTTTACCTCGTGGATGTGTTTTTACTTCGTGGATGTGTTTTTACCTCGTGGATGTGTATTTACCTCGTGGATGTGTTTTTACCTCGTGGATGTGTATTACTCGTGGATGTGTTTTACCTCGTGGATGTGTTTTACCTCGTGGATGTGTTTTAACCTCGTGGATGTGTTTTTACTTTGTGGATGTGTATTTACCTCGTGGATGTGTATTTACCTCGTGGATGTGTTTTTACTTGTGGATGATTGTTTTTACTTTGTGGATGTGTTTTTACCTCGTAGGATGTGTTTTTACTTCGTGGGATGTTGTATTTACCTCTGGATTGTGTATTTACTTTAGTGGATGGTATTTACCTCGTGGATGGTCGTTTTTACTTCGTGGTTGTGTATTTACCTTCATAGGATGTTGTATTTACCTCGTGGATGTGTTTACCTCGTGGATGTGTTTTTACCTCGTGGATGTGTTTTTGTACCTCGGTGGATGTGTTTTTACTTGTGGATGGTTGTATTTTACTTTGTGGCATGTGTTTTACTTCGTGGATGTGTTTTTACCTCGTGCGATGTGTTTTAACCTTGTGGATGTGTTTTTACCTCGTGGATGTGTTTTTACTTCAATGGACTGGTATTTACCTCGTGGATGTGTATTTACTTCGTGGATGTTGTAATTTACCTGTTGCATGCCTGTATTTACTTTCTGTGGATGCTGTATTTACCTCTGGATGTGTATTACATTAGTGGATGTGTATTTACCTCGTGGATGATGGTTTTTACTTCAGTGTGATGTGTTATTAATATCCTCATAGATGTGTATTTACCTCGTGGATGTGTTTTTACCTCGTGGATGTGTTTTACCTCCGTGTATGTCCGTATAATAACTCGTGGATGTGTTTTTACCTCTGGATGTGTCTTTTACATCGTGGATGTGTCTTTCAATTGTGGATGTGTATTATTTGGATGTGTTTACCTTCGTCCGAAATTGTGTTTTTACCTCGTGGGATGTGTTTTTATAATCCTCCCGTGGATGTGTATTTACCTCTGTGGATGTGTATTTACCTCGTGGATGTGTATTTTACCTCGTGGATGTGTTTTACCTCGTGCGATGTGTTATTACCCGTGATGATGTATTTACCTCGTGTGATGTGTATTTTTACCTCGTGGATGTGTTTTTACTTCGTGGATGTGTTTACCTCGTGGCATGTTTTTACCCTCTTGGAATGTGTTTTTTACCTCGTGGATGTGTTTTTACCTCGTGGATGTGTTTTTTACCTTTTTTGGGATGTGTACTTACTTCGTGGATGTGTTTTTACTTCCGTGGATGTGTTTTTTACCTCGTGGATGTGTATATTTTACCCGTGGAAGTGTTTTTACCTCGTGGATGTGTTTTTACCTCCCGTGGATGTGTTTTTACTTCATATGTGTATTTACCACCCATCGGTTGGCATGTTGTATTTACTTTCGTGGATGGCGTATTACCTCGTGATGTGTATTTAACTTCGTGGATGTGTATTTACCTCGTGCGATGTGTTTTTATTCGTGGATGTGTATTTACCTCGTGTATGTGTATTTACCTCGTGGATGTGTTTTTACCTCTGTGCAGATGTGTTTTTACTTCGTGAATGTGTATTTACTTCGTGGATGTGTATTTACCTCGTGGATGTGTTTTTTACTTCGGTGGAATGTTGTATTACCTCGTGAGATGTGTATTTACCTCGTGGATGTGTATTTTACCTCGTGGATGTGTATTTACCTCGTGGATGTGCTTTTTTATCCTTCAGTGGATGTGTATTTTTACCTCGTGGATGTGTATTTACCTCAGTGGATGTGTTTTTACCTCGTGGATGTGTATTTCCTCGTGGATGTCGTATTTTACCTCCGTGGATGTGTTTTTACCTCGTGGATGTGTTTTTACCTCTGGATGTGCTTTTTACCTCTGATGTGTATTTACCTCTGGATGTGTATTTTACCTCGTGATGTGCTGTTTTTACCTCGTGGATGTGTTTTACCTCGTGGATGTGTTTTACCTCGTGGATGGTTTGTATTTTACCTCTGGATGTGTATTTAACCTGCGTGGATGTGTATTTACACTCGTGGATGTGTTTTTTACTTCGTGGATGTGTTTTTATTACCTCGTGGATGTGTTTTTACCTCCGTGGATGTGTATTTACCTCGTGGATGTGTAACAGTATTTACCTCGTGGATGTGTATTTACCTGCGTGGAGTGTGTTTTTTACTTCGTTGGATGTGTTTTACCATCGTGATGTTGTATTTACCTCGTGGATGTGTTTTTAACCTCGTGGATGTGTATTTACCTCGTGGAATGTGTTTTTACCTCGTTGGATGTGTTTTTACCTACGTGCGATGTGTTTTTAACCTCGTGGATGTGTTTTTACTTTGTGCGATGATGTATTTACCTCGTGGAATGGTACTACCCGTGGATGTGTTTACTTTTGTGGTCATGTGTTTATTACTTTGTGATGGTTTTTACCTCCGGTGATGGTGTTTTTAACACGTGGATGTGTATACCTAAGTGGATGTGTATTTACTTAGTGGAATGTGTATTTTACCATCGTGATGTGTTTTTTACTTCGTGCGATGTATTTACGCTCATAGATGTGGTATTTACCTCGTGGATGTGTTTTTACCTCGTCGATGTGATATTTTACCATCGATGGATGTGTTTTAACCTCGTGGATGTGTATTACTTCGTGGATGTGTATTTACTCGTGGAATGTGTTTTACTTACCGTGGCATGTGTATTACCCCTCGTGGATGTGTATTTTACTCGATGGATGTGTTATTCTACTTTCGTGGATGATGTATTTACCTTGTTGGATAGTGTTTTACTTCGTGGAATGTGGTTTTTAACTTCATGGAATGTGTTTTTTACTTTTAGTGGGAATGTGTATTTACCTCGTGGATGTGTATTTACCCTCGTGGATGCGTTTTTACTTCTGTGGATGTGTTTTACTTCATGGATGTGTTTTTACCTCGCTGGATGATGTTTTTACCTGTGGATTGTGTGTTTTACCTCGTGGAATGTGTATTTACCTCAGTGGAATGATGTTATTTTACTTCGTGGAATGTGTATTAACCTCAGTGAGATGTATTTTACTCGTGGACTGTGATATTTACCATGATGGATTGTGTTATTTAACTTTGTGAGATGTGTATTTACCTCTGGATTGTTTTTTACCTCGTGGATGTGTTTCTACTATATGTGGATGTTGTATTATATACCTCGTGAGAATGTGATAATTACCTCGTGATGGATGATATAATTTACTTCGGAATGTGTATTATACCTCAGATGGATAAGTGTTAATACCTCGTGAGATAGTGATATTTACCTCTCGGATGTGTATTTTACTTCGTGATGATATTATTACTCGTGGATAGTGTATTTTTACACTCGCTGGATTAGTTAGTTTTTACTCGTTGATGTGTATTTACCCTCGTGGATGTGTATTATTACCTCGTGGATGTGTAATTTAACCTCGTGGATGTGTATTTACATTCGGGATGTGTATTTACCTCGGTGGATGTGTTTTACTTTCATGCATGTGTTTTTACCTTTCGTGGATGTGTATTTACCTCGTGGATGTGTATTTACCTCTGGTATGTGTATTTACTTCGTGGAATGATGTATTTAACCTCGTGATGCTGTATATTACTTCGTGGAATGTGATTTTACCTTCGTGGATGTGTATTTACCTCGTGCATGTGTACTTTACTCATGGATGTGGTATATTTACCTCGTGGATGTGTATTTACTAATCGTGGATGTGTATTACCTCGTGGATGTGATTTTACCTCGTGGATGTGTATTTACCTCGTAGGATGTGTATTTACCTCGTGGATTGTTTTATAACCCTCGTGGATGTGATTTACCTCGTGGATTTGTGTATTTACTCTGGATGTGTATTATACCTCAGTGGATGTAGTTTTTACTTTGTGATGTGTTTTTACCTCGTGGATTTGTTTTACCCTCGTGGATGTGCTTTTTACCTCGTGGAGTGTATTTACCTCGTGGATGTGTATTTACCTCGTGGATGTGTATTTTCTGTGGATGGTATTTACCTCGTACGCATGTGTATTTACCTCGTCGAATGTGTTTTTAACCTCGTGGATGTTTTCAACCTCTGGATGTGTTTTTACTTCATGGATGGTATTACCTCGCTGGAATGTGTATTTACCTCGTGGACTGTGGTTTTTACTTCCGTGGATGTGTATTTACCTCATAGATTATCTCTCTCTTTTTGGTGTGTTTTTTACCTCATTGGGAGTGTTTTTACTTCGTGGATTTGTATTTACCCTCATAGATGTGTATTTACCTCGTGGATGTGTTTAACCTTCGTGATGTGTATTTACCTCGTGGATGTTGTTTTTACTCTCGTGGATGTGTTTTTTTACTTTGTGGATGTGTTATTTACCTGTGGATGTGTTTTTTACCGTCGTGGATGTGTATTATCTCGTGGAATGTAGTTTTTACTTCGTGGATGTGTATTTACCCTCGTGATGTGTTTTTTACCTCGTGGATGTGTTTTTACTTCGATGGATGGTGTATTTACCCTCGGGATTGTGTTATTTATACCCTCGTGGATGTGTATTTACTACCTCGGTGGATTGTGTATTTACTTCGTGGATTGTATTACCTCGTGGATGTGTTTTTACTTCATGGATGGTTTTTACCCTCGTGGATGTGTATTTACCTCGTGGATGTGTATTTACCCTCGTGGATTGTGGTAATTTACTTCGTGGATGTGTATTTACCCTCGTGATGTGTATTTACTTCGTGGATGTGTTTTACCTCGTGGAATGTGTATTACCTCGTGGATGTGTTTTAACTCATGGATGTGTATTTACCCGTCGTGATGTGATTTACTTCGTGGATTGTGTAATTTACCTCGTTGATGTGTTTTTACTCGTGGATGTGTATTTACTTCAAATGGATTGTGTATTTACCTCGTGGATGTGTTTTTACTTTGTGGATCGTGTTTTATTTCATGGATTGGTTTTACCTCGTGGAATGTGTATTTACCTCGTGGATGTGTTTTTTCTCGTGGATGTGTTTTAAGCCTCGTGGATGTGTATTTACCTCGTCGATTGTAGTTTACCTCGTCGATGTGTTTTTTACCTCGTGGATGTTGTTTACTTCTGGATGTGTATTACCTCGTGGATGTGTATTTTATCGTGGATGTGTATTTACCTCGTGGATGTGTTTTTAACTTCCGTGATGTGTCATTTACCTCATAGATGTGTATTTAACCTAGTGGATGTGTTTTTTACCTCATGGGATGGTGTTTTACTTCGTGGATGTGTATTTACCTCATAGATGTGTATTTCTCGTGGATGTGGTTTTTACCTCGTGAGTGTATTTACGCCGTGATGTTGTTTTTACTTTCGGGATGTGTTTTTACTTTGTGGAATGTTATTACCTCGTGGATGTGTATTACCTGTGGATTGTTTTTTAACTTGGTGGATTGTGTTTTTAACTTCGTGGGATGTGTTTTTACCTCGTTGATGTGTATTACCTCGTGGATGTGTTTTGTTTACCTCGTGGATGTGTATTACCTCGTGGATGTGTTTTTAACCTCGTGGATGTGTTTTTACTCGTGGATGGTTTTTAACCTCGTGGATGTGTTTTTACTTCGTGGATGTGTTTTTTACTTTGTGGATGTGTTTATTACCTCGTGGATGTGTATTTACCTCTGGATGTGTTTTTACTTTGTGGATGTGTATTTACCTCGTGGAGTGTAATTTACCTCGTGGATGTGTTTTTACTTCGTGGGATGTGGTATTTACCTCGTGGATGTGTATTTACCTCGTGGATGGTGTATTTACCTCTTGGATGTGTTTTACTCGTGGATGTGTTTTTTACCTTCGTGGATGTGTTTTTTAACTCGTGGCATGTGTTTTTACCATCGTGGATGTGTTTTAACGCTCGTGGATGTGTTTTTTACTTCGTGGATGTGTTTTTCTTTGTGGATGTGTATTTACCTCGTGGATGTGTATTTAACCTCGTGGAATGTGTTTTTACTTTGTGGATGTGTTTTTACTTTCGTGGATGTGTTTTTACCCTTCGTGGATGTGTATTTACCTCGTGGATGTGTTTTTACCTCGTGGATGTGTATTTACCTCGTGGATGTGTATTCACCTCGTGATGTGTTTTTTACTTTGTTGGATGTGTTTTTACTTCAGGATGTGTTTTACCTCGTGGATGTGTATTTACGTCGTGGATGTGTTTTAACCTCGTGGATGTGTTTTTACCCTCGTGGATTGTATTTACCTCGTGGATGTGGTTTTTACCTCGTGGATGTGTTTTTACCTCATAAGATGTGTATTTACCATCGTGGATGTGTTTTATTCGTGGATGTGTATTTACCTCATAGATGGTATTTACCTCAGTGCGAGTGTTTACCTCATGGATGTGTTTTACTTCGTGGATGTGTATTTAATCATAGATTAATTTACCTCGTGGATGTTTAATCGTGATGGTGTTTACTTTGTGGTGTGTATTAACCTCGTGGATGTGTATTTACTTCGTGGATGTGTATTTACCTCGTGGATGTGTATTTACCTCGTGATGTGTATTATACCTCGGTGGATGTGTTTTTTACTTCGTGAGTGTTTACCTCGTGGATGTGTATTTACCTCGTGGATGTGTTTTACCCTCGGGATGTGTATTTACCTCGTGGATCGTGTTTATTACCTCGTGGATGTGTTTAACCTCGTGATGTGTTTTAAACCTCGTGGATGTGTTTTTTACTTTGTGGATGTGTAATTTACCTCGTGGATGTGTAATTTACACCTCGTGGATGTTTTTTACTTTGTGGATGTGTTTTTATTCATGGATGTGTTTTTACCATCGTGGATGTGTATTTACCTCGTGGATGTGTTTTTACTTCGTGGATGTGTATTTACCTCGTGAGTGTATTTACCTCGTGGATGTGTTTTTTACTTTCGTGGAATGGTTTTTTACCTCCGTGGATGTTGTTTTTTACTTCGTGGATGTGTTTTTACTTTGTGATGTGTATTTACCCGTCGTCCCGGGAGATAGTGGGGGCAGGGGTGGTGGTGGGGTTTTTACCTCGTGGATGTTTTTTACTTCATGGATGTGTATTTACCTCGTGGATGTGTATTTACTTCGTGAATGTGTTTTTACCTCGTTGGATGTGATATTTACCTCGTTGATGTGTATTTATCTCGTGGAATGTGTTTTTACTTCCGTTGGAATGTGTTTTAACCTCGTGGATGGTGTATTTACCACTCGTGGAATGTGTTTTTATACCTCGTGGATTGTATTTCCTTGCGTGGATGTTTACCTCGTGATGTGTTTTTACCTCGTGGATGTGTTTAACCTCGTGGATGTGTTTTTACCTTCGGGATGTGTTTTTACTTGTGGATGTGTATTTACCTCGTGATGTTATTTAACCGGTCGTGGATGTGTTTTTTACTTTGTGGATGTGTTTTTATCTTCATGGATGTGTTTTTACCTCGTGGATGTGATTTACACTCGTGGATGTGTTTTTACCGTCGTGATGTGTTTTTTACCTCGTGGAATGTGTATTTACTCGTCGATGTGTTTTTACCGGGACTGTGTTTTTACCTTGTGAGTGTTTATTCATGGATGTGTATTTACTCGTGATGTGTTTTAACTTCATGGATGTGTATTTACTCGTGGATGTGTATTTACTTCGTGGATGTGTATTTACCTCGTGGATTGTTTTTTACTTCGGGGAGTGTTTTTTACCTCATAGATGTGTATTTACCTCGTGGATGTGTTTTTAAACCCTCGTGTGTGTTTTTACCTCGTGGATGTGTTTTTTACTCGTGGAATGTGTTTTAACCTCAGTGGATGTGTTTTTACTTTCGTGGATGTGTTTAACCTCATTAGATGTGTATTTACCTCGTGATGTGTTTGTTACCCTCGTGGATGTGTTTTTACCTCGTGGAATGTTTTTTACGTCGTGGATGTGGTTTTACGTCGTGGATGTGTTTTACGCTAGTGGAAATGTGTTTTTACTTTGTGATGTGTATTTTACCTCGTGGAATGTGTTTTTTACCTCGTGATGTGTTTTAACCTCGTGGATGTGGTTTTTACCTCGTGGATGTTGTATTTACCTCGTGGATGTGTATTTACCTCGTGGATGTGTATTACCTCGTGGATGTGTTTTTACTTCGGGATGTGTATTTACCTCGTGGATGTGTTATTTACCCTTAACCACCTCGTGGAATGTGGTTTTACTTCGTGGATGTGTATTTACCGTCGTGGATGTTGTATTTACTTCGTGGATGTGTAATTACCTCGTGGTGTGTTTTACTTCGTGGATGTGTATTTAACCTCGTGGATGTGGGTGTTTTTTACCTCTGGATAGGTGTATTTACCTCGTGGATGTTATTTACCTCTGATGTGTTTTTACCTCGTGGATGTGTTTTTACACTCGTGGATTGTATTACCTCGTGGCAGTGTGTATTTTACCTCGTGGATGTTGTTTTTACCGTCGTGATGTGTATTTTACACCATCGTGGATGTGTATTTACCTCGTGGATGTGTTTACCTCGTGGAATGTGTTTTACCTCGTGGATGTGTTTTTAACCTCATAGATGTGTATTGTACCTCGTGGATGTGTTTTTAACCTCGTTGGATGTTGTTTTACGCTCGTGGATGTGTATTTACCATCGTGGATGTGTTTTTACCGTCCTCGTTGGATGTGTTTTATACCTCGTGGATGTGTTTACACCCTCGTGGATGTGTTTTTACCTCGTGGGATGTGTTTTTACCTCGTGGAATGTGTAATTTACCTCGTGGATGTGTTTTTACTTCAATGGATGTGTATTACCTCGTGGATGTGGTTTTTACCCTCGATGGATGTGCGCAGGAGCTCGTCCAGCGCAGAACATCCACCTGTGGCCAGTGAGATGGCGTGTGATGGTGCAGGTAAGTGGTAATCCTGGGCTCCTGATTGGCGTCTCTCGGTCAATGTCACTGAACTGGCGCGTTCCCACTGCAGCGCTAGGAGCTGTCGGCTCTTCACCGCGGAGACTGACCGGCGAATGACCCACAAAACGCAACAAATCCAGGAACAGAGAGGAGCAGGAGGGGGTGGGTCTGGGCCGGCGCTGGTGCAGATCTGCTCCGGATTCAGCTTTTGATCTGGAGTCCAGTGCGGTCTGGTCCAGACTCGGTTCTGGACTCGGTCTGGTCTCGTTGGAAACCCTTTGTGGGGGGTCTGGAGTGGCAGACTGGACTGAGTCCCTCTCGGGCCGGAGTCTGATCTGACGGGAGAAGACTTTAAAACCAGTGCATATTCCCAAATTGTAGGATTCAGTTCAAGTATTGGGAATGCTGTCTGATGGCTGATTCTGCAGATTTGGAAGCCCAGTGAAAACTCACTGCAGACTGAACTTATCTGAAGTAAATCAGAATCCGAAAATCAATTTTTATTGCCAAGTTGGGAAACAAGGTTCATAAATTGGATTTTTTATCGGTGCTTTGAGGCACGTAAAACACAGAATCTAGAAAAATAAGCTATACACATTAAACTGTAAGGCTAATGGGGGCATGCATATGAATATGAAACAAATAAGGTAAAAAATAAAATATGGTAAGGACGACAACAATTGACATAGGAACACAGTCGGGACATTGTATTTACAGATGTGCAGGAGCAATAAAGTATGAAGTGATGCAGCTGATCTAAAGTGTGGACAACACACAGTGCAAACAGAGCAGATTACATCCATGTGCCATAAAATTAGATGGCATGGGTCTGGGGTCGACCAATCTGTGTGAAAACCGTCATTTCTATACTTCTGTCCCCTTTTGTTTGGATCATTGTTTAGAACTACTCCGATCATGGTTCAGAACCTATTTTACTTCTGGTTTAGACGCATTTCAGTCCTGGTGAAAGGTCTGTCTTACCTGAGAGAGGCCCAGCTCTGGAACGCCCTCCACTGGCAAGCTCCTGAGACTGCACACAGTTCAGCTGAGGCTCCGCCAGCCATTCACAAACGAACTGTAGATTCTGGACACGTCCACTTCTCCTGGAACAAGAACTCTGGGTTAGTCTGGTTTAGTCTGCTCTAGACTGGTTCAGTCTGCTTAGTCATTGGTTTAGTCCTGGTCTAGTCATGGTTTAGTCATGGTTTAGTCATGTTTAGTCCTGGGTTTAGTCCTTGCTTTAGTCATGGTTTTAAGTCCTGGATCTAGTCATGGTTTAGTCCTGGCTTTAGTCATTGCTTTAGTCTGGTCCTAGGTCATCGCTTTAGTCCTGGTTTAGTCCTGCTTAGTCATGGTTTAGTCCTGGTCTAGTCATGGTTTAGTCCTGCTTTAGTCATGCTTTAGTCCTGTTTAGTCCTGCTTTAGTCATGGTTTAAGTCCTGGTCTAGTCATGGTTTAGTCCTGGTCTAGTCATGGTTAGTCATGGTTTAGTCATGCTTTAGTCCTGGTTTAGTCCTTGCTTTAGTCATGGTTTAGTCTGGTCTAGTCATGGTTTAGTCATGGTAAGTATGCTTTAGTCCTGTTTAGTCCTGCTTTAGTTCATGGTTTAGTCATGCTTTAAGTCCTGGTTTAGTTCTGCTTTAGTCATAGATTTAGTCCTGATTTAGTCGGTTTAGTCCTGGTTTAGTTCATGCTTTAGCCGGGTTAGTCCTGCTTTATCCTGGTTTAGTCCGGTTTAGTCTGCTTTAGTCCTGGTTTAGTCTGCTTTAGTCATGCTTTAGTCCTGGTCTAGTCATGGTTTAGTCATGGTTTAGTCATGCTTAGTCCTGGTTTAGTCCTGCTTTAGTCATGCTTTAGTCCTGGTCTAGTCATGATTTAGTCCATGGGTTTAGTCATGCTTTATCCGGGTTTAGCTGGTTTAGTCCTGCTTTAGTCATGTTTAGTCATGCTTTATCCTGGTTTAGTCCTGCTTTAGTCATGTTTAGTCCTGGTCTAGTCATGTTTAGTCCATGGTATAAGTTTCCAATGCTTTAGTCCTGGTTTAGTCCCCTGCTTTTAGTCATGGGTTTAAGTCATGCTTTTAGTCCTGGTTTAGTCCTGCTTTAGTCATGTTTAGTCCTGATTTAGTCCTGGTTTATGTCCTGGTTTAGTCATGCTTAGTCCTGGTTTAGTCCTGCTTTTAATCCTGGTTTAGTCCTGGTTTAGTCCTGCTTTAGTCCTGGTTAGTCCTGGTTTAGTCATGCTTTTATCCTGGTTTAGTCCCTGCTTAGTCATGGTTTAGTCATGCTTTATCATGCTTTAGTCTGCCTTAATCCTGGTTTGTCTGGTTTTAGTCCGCTTTAGTCTGGTTTCAAAAGTCCTGGTTTTAGTCCTGGTTTAGTCTGGTTAGTCCTGCTTTAATCCGCTTAATCCTGGTTTTAGTCCTGGTTTAGTCCGTTTAGACCTGGTTTAGTCCTGGTTTAAGTCGGTTTAGTCCTGCTTTAATCCTGTTGTCCTGGTTTAGTCCCGCTTTTAGACCGGGTTTAGTCCTGGTTAGTCCTGGTTTAGTCTGCTTTAGCTTGTTGGTCCTGGTTGTCTGGTTTAGTTCCTGGTTTAGTCCGCTTTGTCCTGTTTTAGTCTGCTTTAGTCCTGCTTTAAGTCCTGGTTGGTCCTGGTTTAGTCCTCTTTAGTCCTGGTTTAGTCCTGGTTTAGTCCCTGCTGTTAAGTCCGGGTTTAGGTCCTGTTTAGTCCTGGTTTTATCCTGGTTTAGTCCCGCTTTAGACCCTGGTTTAGTCCTGGTTTAGCCTGGTTTGTTCCTGGTTTAGTCCTGGTTTAGTCCGCTTTAGTCCCTGGTTTGCGTCCTGGTTTAGGTCCTGGTTTGTCCTGGTTTAGATCCTCTTTAGTCCTCGGTTTAGTCCCTGCTTTAGTCCTGCTTTAGTCCTGGTTTGGTCTGGTTAGTCCCTGCTTTAGTCCTGGTTTAGTCCTGGTTTAGTCCTGCTTTAGTCCTGGTTTAGTCCTGGTTTAGTCCTGGTTTAACTCTGGTTTAGTCCCTGGTTAGTCCTGGTTTAGTCCTGCTTAGTTCCTGGTTTAGTCCTGTTTAGTCATGCTTTAGTCCTGGTTAGTCTGCTTTAAATCCTGGTTTAGTCCTGGTTTAGTCCTGGTTTAGTCCTGGTTTAGTCCTGCTTTAATCCTGGTTTATCCTGGTTTAGTCCTGCTTTAATCCTGGTTTAAGTCCTGGTTTTAGTCCTGCTTAAATCCTGGTTAGTTCCATGGTTTATTCCTGATTTAATCATGGTTTAGTTCCTGGTTTAGTCCTGCTTTAGTCATGGTTTAGTCCTGCTTTAGTCATGGTTTTAGTCCTGCTTTAAATCCTGTTTACGTCCTGCTTAGTCCTGGTTTTCGTCCATGCTTTTAGTCAATGGTTAGTCAATGCTTTTAGTCCTGTTTAGTCCTGGTTTAGTCCTGCTTTAATCCTGGTTAGTCCTGTTTTAGTCCGCGCTTTAGTCTGGTTAGTCCTGGTTGTCCTCTTTAGTCCTGTTTAGTCCTGCTTTAGTCATGGTTTAGTCATGCTTAGTCCTGGTTTAGTCCTGCTTTTAGTCATGGGTTTAGTCTGAAATTTCGTCCTGGTTTAAGTCCTGCTTTAGTCCTGGTTTAGTCCTGCTTTAGTCATGGTTTAGTCCCTGCTTTAGTCCTTGGTAATAGTCTGGTTTAGTGCCCTGCTTAATCCTGGTTTAGTCCTGCTTTAGTCATGGTTTAGTCCTGCTTTAGTCCTGGTTTAGTCTGATTTAGTCTGGTTTAGTCCTGTGCTTTAGTCCTGGTATAGTCCTGGTTTAGTCCTGCTTTAATCCTGTTATTCCTGGTTTAAGGTCCTGCTTTAGTCCTGGAGTGTTAGTCCTGCTTTTAAGTCATGGTTTAGTCCTGGCTTAAGTCCTGGTTTAGTCTGATTAGTCCTGGTTTAAGTCCTGCTTTAGTCCTGGTATAGTCCTGTTTAGGTCCTCTATCCTGGGTTTATTCCTGGTTTAGGTCCTGCTTTAGTCCTGGTTTAGTCCTGGTTTAAAGTCCTGGTTTAGTCCTGCTTTAGACTGGTTTAGTCCTGCTTTAAATCCTGGTTTAGTCCTGGTTTAGTCCCCGCTTAAGACCTGGTTTAGTCCTGCTTTAGTCCTGGTTTAGTCCTGCTTTAGTCCTGGTTTGGTCCTGGTTTAGTTCCTGCTTTAGACCTGGTTTAGTCGCTGGTTTAGTCCTGCTTTAGTCGCTGGTTTTGGTCCTGGTTTAGTCCTGCTTTAGTCCGGTTTGGTCCTGGTTTAGTCCCTGGTTTAGTCCTGGTTTAGTCCTGGTTTAGTCCTGCCTTAGTCTGGTTTAGTCTGGTTTAGTACTGGTTTAGTCCTGGTTTAGTCCTGGTTTAGTCCCTGCTTTAGTCCTGGTTTAGTCCTGGTTTGTCCTGGTTTTAGTCCTGCTTTAGTCATCTGTTTAGTCCTGGGTTTAGTCCTGCTTTAGTCCTGGTTTAGTTCCTGCTTGTTAGTCTGGTTTAGTCATGCCTTTAGTCGCTGGTTTAGTCCTAGCTTTAGTCATGGTTTAGTCGCTGATAGTAGTCCTGGTAGTCCTGCTTTAGTCCTGGTTTAGTCCCTGTCCTTTAGCCATTGTTTTAGTCCTTGCTTTAGTCGCTGGTTATAGTCCTGGTTTTCGTCCTCTTTAATCCTGGTAAGTCCTGCTTTAGTCCCGATGGTTTAGGTCCTGCTTTAGGTCTACCTGGTTTAGTCCGATTTAGTCCTGGTTTAGTCCTGGCTGTTAGTCATGGTTAGTCCTGGTTTAGTCCTGCTTCAATCCTGTTTATTCCTGGTTTTAGTCCTGGTTTAGGTCCTGGTTTAGTCCTGCTTTAGTCCATGGTTAGTCCTGCTTTAAGTCCTGTTTAGTGCTGATTTAGTCCTGGTTTAGTCCTGCTTTTAGTCCTGGTACTAGTGTTCAGTCCTGGTTTAGTCTTAGGTTTAGTCTTGGTTTAGTCCTGTTTAGTCCTGGTTTAGTCCTGGTTAAGTCTGGTTAAGTCCTGGTTTAGTCTTTGGTTTAGAACCCTTGACGCTTAGTCTGCTTTAAATCCTGGTTAGTCCTGGTTAAGTTCCCGCTTAGACCCTGGTTTAGTCCTGCTTTAGTCCTGGTTTAGTCTGGTTTAGTCCTGCAATTTAGCCTGGTTTGGTCCTGGTTTTAGTCTGCTAGACCTGGTTTAGTCCTGGTTTAGTCTGCTTAGTCTGGTTTGGTCCTGGAGTCCTGCTTTAGTCCTGGTTTAAGTCCTGGTTAGTCCTGCTTATAATCCTGGTTTGTCCTGGTTAGTCCTGCTTAATCCTGGTTTTAGTCCTGGTTTAGTCCTGCTTTAGCCTGGTTTAGTCCTGTCTTTAGTCATTTGTTTAGTGTCATGCTTTAGTCCTGGGTTTATGTCCCTGTTTTAATCCTGGTTTTAGTCCTGGTTTAGTCCCGCTTTAGTCATGGTTTTAGTCCTGCTTTAGTCCCTGGTTTAGTCTGCTTTCAGTCCTGGTTTTAGTCCTGCTTTAGTCATGGTTTAGTCCTGATTTAAGTCCTGGTTTAGTCCTGCTTAGTCCTGGTTTAGTCCTGCTTTTAGTCCTGGTATAGTCCTGGTTTAGTCCTGGTTTAGTCCTGCTTTAATCCTGGTTTAGTCTGCTTTAGTTCCTGGTTTTAGTCCTGAATTTAGTCCTGGTTTAAGTCCTGCTTTAGTCACGATAGTCCCTGGTTTAGTCCTTGCTTTAGATTGGGTTTAAGTCCTGCTTAGTCATGGTTTAAGTCCTCTTTAGTCCTGTTTAGTCCTGATTTTAGTCCTGGTTTAGTCCTGCTTTAGTCATGGTAATAGTCTGGTTTGTCCTGCTTTAATCTGGTTTATTCCTGTTTAGTCCTGCTTAGTCCTGGTTTAGTCCTGGTTTAGTGCTTGGTTTAGTCCTGCTTTAGACTGGGGTTTAGTCCTGCTTTAATCTGGTTTTAGTCCTGGTTTAGTCCCGCTTTAGACTGGTTTTAGTCCCTGCTTTAGTCCTGGTTTTTAAGTCCTGGTTTAGTCCTGCTTCAGTCCTGGTTTGGTCCGTTTAGTTCTGGTTTGGTCCTGGTTTAGTCCTGCTTTAGTCCTTGGTTTGGTCCTGGTTTAGTCCTGTTTGTCTGGTTTAGTCCTGCTTTATCCTGGTTTTAGTCCTGGTTTAGTCCTGGTTTAGTCCTGGTTTTTAGTCCTGGTTTATTTCCTGGTTAGTCCTGCTTTAGTCCTGGTTTAGTCCTGGTTTTAGTCTGGTTTAGTCTGCTTTAAGTCCTGGTTTAGTCCTGTTTAGTCCTGCTTTAGGTCCTGGTTTAGTCCTGCTTTAGTCATGGTTTTCCTAGATTTGAAGTCCTGGTTTAGTCCTGCTTTAGTCCTGGTTTAGTCTGCTTTAGTCATGGTTTAGTCCTGCTTTAGTCGGTATAGTCGGTTTAGTCCGCTTTAATCCTGGTTTCAGTTCCTGCTTTAGTCTGGTTTAGTCCTGCTTTAGTCCTGGTTGTAGTCTGATTTAGTCGCTGGTTTTAGTTCTTTTAGTCCCTGGTATAGTCTGTTTGTCCTGCTTTAATCCTGGTTTATTCCTGGTTAGTCCTGTTTAGTCCTGGTTTAGTCCTGCTTTAGTCATGGTTTAGTCCTGCTTTAGTCCCTGGTTTGTCTGTTTAGTCCTGGTTTAGTCCTGCTTTAGTCCTGGTATAGTCCTGGTTTAGTCCGCTTTAATCCTGGTTTAATTCGCTGGTTTAGTCCTGCTTTAGTCTGGTTTAGTCTGGTTTAGTCCTGGTTTAGTTCCTGCTTAGACCTGGTTTAGTCCTGCTTTAATCCTGGTTTAGTCCTGGTTTAGTCCGCTTTGACCTGGTTTAGTCCTGCTTAGTCCTGGTTTAGTCCTGGTTTAGTCCTGTTTAGTCTGGTTTGGTCTGGTTTAGTCTCTTTAGTCCGGTTTGGTCCGCTGGTTAGTCTGCTTTAGTCCTGGTTTAGTCCTGGTTTAGTCCTGCTTTAGTCCTGCTTTAGTCCTGGTTTAGTCCTGGTTTAGGTCCTGGTTTAGTCCTTGGTTTAGTCCTGGTTTAGTCCTGCTTTAGTCTGTAGTCCTGGTTTAGTCTGGTTTGGGTCCTGGTTTTTAGTCCTGCTTTAGTCCTGGTTTAGTCCTGCTTTAGTCGCTGGTTTAGTCCGGTTTAGTAACTGGTTTTCCGGTTTAGTCCTGCTTTAGTCCGGTTTAGGTCCTGGTTTAGTCCTGCTTAGTCCTGGTTTTGGTCCTGGTTTAGTCCTGCTTTTAGTCCTGGTTTAAGTCCTGTTTTAGTCCTGCTGCTTTAGTCCTGGTTTAGTCCCTGCTTAGTCCTGGTTGTAGTCCTGGTTTAGTCCTGCCTTGTAGTCCCGCTTTAGACCTGGTTTAGTCCTGCTTTAGTCCTGGTTTAGTCCTGGTTTAGTCTGCTTTAGTCCTGCTTAGTCTGCTTTAGAGTCCTGGGTTTAGTTCCTGCTTAGTCCTGCTTTAGTCTGGTTTAGTCCTGCTTAGTCCTGCTTTAGTCTGGTTTAATCCTGCTTAGTCATGGTTTAGTCATGCTTTAGTCCTGGTATTAGTCTGCTTTAGTCCTGCTTTTAGTCTGGTTTAATCCTGCTTTAGTCATGGTTTAGTCATGCTTTAGTCCTGGTTTAGTCCTGGGTTTAGGTCTGCTTTAATCCTGGGTTTAGTCCTGGTTTAGTCCTGCTTTAGTTCTGTTTAGTCCTGGTTTAATCCTGCTTTTAGTCCTTGTTTAGTCCTGCTTTATCTGGTTTAGTCTGGTTTAAGTTCTGCTTTAGTCCTGGTTTAGTCCCTGGTTTAGTCCCTGGTTTAAATCCTGGTTTAGTCCTGGTTTAGTTCTGCTTTAGTCCTGGTTTAGTCCCTGCTTTAGTCCTGCTTAAGTCTGGTTTAATGTCCTGGTTTAGTCCTGGTTTAGTCACTGGTTTAAATCCTGGTTTAGTCTGGTTTAGTCCTGGTTTAGTCCTGGTTTAAGTCATCTTTAGTCCCGGTTTAAGTCCTGTGTTTTAGATCCTGCTTTAGTCCCTGGTTTAGTCCTGCTTTATCTGCTTTAGTCCTGTTTAGTCTGGTTTAGTCCTGCTTTATAGTCCCTGCTTTAGTCCTGTTTAGTCCTGCTTTAGTCCTGCTTTAGTCCTGCTTTAGTCTGCCTTTAAGTCCTGGTTTAGTCCTGGTTTAGTCCTGGTTTAGTCCTGGATTAGTCCTGGATTAGTCCCTGGTTTTAGTCCTGGTTTGTCCTGGTTAAGTTCCTGGTTTAGTCCTGCTTTAGTCCTGGTTTAGTCCTGGTTTAGTCCTGGTTAGTCCTGATTTAGTCCTGGTTTAAGTCCTGCTTTAGTCGCGGTATAGTCCTGCTTTAGTCTGGTTTAGTCCCCTGGTTAGGTCCCTGCTTTAGTCCTGGTTTAAGTCTGGTTTAGTCCTGCTTAGTCCTGGTTTAGTCCTGGATTAGTCGCTGCTTTAGTCTGGTTTAGTCCTGGTTTAGTCCCTGGTTTAGTCCCTGATTTAGTCCTGCTTTAGTTCCTGGTTTAGTCCTGGTTTAGTCCTGGTTTAGTCCTGTTTTTAGTCCTGCTCTTAGTCTGCTTTAGTCACTCTTTAAGTCCTGCTTTAGTCCTGGTTTAGTCTGGTTTAGTCTGCTTTAGTCCTGGTTTAGTCCTGGTTTAGTCCTGCTTTAAGTCCTGTTAGTCCTGGTTTAGTCCTGGTTTTTAGTCCTGTTTAGTCCTGCTTTAGTCCTGCTTTAGTCTGCTTTAAGTCCTGCTTTAGTCCTGTTTAAGTCCTGTTTAGTCCCTGCTTTAGTCCTGCTTTTAGTCCTGGTTTAGTCCTGCTTTAGTCCTGCTTTAGTCCTGGTTTAGTCCTGGTTTAGTTCCTGCTTTAGTCCTGGTTTAAGTCCTGGTTAGTCCTGCTTTAGTTGGTTTAGTCCTGGTTTAGTCCTGCTTTAGTCCTGTTTAGTCCCTGCTTAAGTCCCCTGTTAGTTCTGCTTTAAGTCTGGTTTATCCTGCTTTAGTCCTGGTTAGTCTGCTTTAGTCTGGTTTAGTCCTGGTTTAGTCCTGGTTTAGTCCTCGGTTTAGTCCTGGATTAGTCCTGGATAGTCCTGGGGTTTAGTCCTGGTTTAGTCCTGGTTTAGTCCCTGGTTTAGTCGCTGCTTTAGTCTGGTTTAGTCCCTGGTTTTAGTCCTGGTTTAGTCCTGATTTAGTCTGGTTTAAAGTCCTGCTTTGTCCTGCTTAGTCCTGGTTTAGTCCTGCTTTAGTCCTGGTTTTAGTCTGGATTAGTCCTTGCTTTAGTCCTGCTTTAGTCTGGTTTGTCTGCTTTAGTCCTGCTTTAGTCCTGGTTTAAGTCTGGTTTAGTCCTGGTTTAGTCTGGTTTTAGTCCTGGTTTAGTTCTGCTTTAGTCCTGGTTTAAGTCCTGGTTTTAGTCCTGGGTTTAGTCCTGCTTTTAGTCCTGCTTTTAGTCCTGCTTTAGTCCTGCTTTAGTCCTGGTTTAGTCCTGTTTAGTCCTGGTTTCGTCCTGCTTTAAGTCCTGCTTTAGTCCTGTTTATTAGTCCTGCTTTAAGTCCTGGTTAGTTGGTTTAGTCCTGGATTAGTCCTGGATTAGTCCTGGTTTGTCCTGGTTTAGTCCTGCTTTATCCTGCTTAGTCCTGGTTTATCCCTGGTTTAGTCCTGCCTTTAGTCCTGCTTTAGTCCTGCTTAGTCCTGCTTTAGTCCTGGTTTAAGTCTGGTTTAGTCCTGCTTAGTCCTGGTTAGTCCTGGTTTTAGTCCTGCTTTAGCTGGTTTAGTCCTGGTTTAGTCCTGCTTTAAGTCCTGGTTTAGTCTGGTTTGGTGTCCTGCTTTAGTCCTGTTTAGTCCTGCTTTAGTCCCTGGTTTAGTCCTGCTTTAGTCCTGGTTTAGTCCTGCTTAGTCCTGCTTTAGTCCTGCTTTAGTCCTGGTTTAGTCCTGGTTTTTAGTCCCTGCTTTAGTCCCTGCTTTAGTCCTGGTTTAGTCCTGGTTTAGTCCTCTTTAGTCCTGGTTTAGTCCTGCTTTAGTCCTGGTTAAAGTCCTGGGTTTAAGTCCTGCTTTAAGTCCTGCTTTAGTCCTGGTTTAGTCCTGCTTTAGTCCTGGTTTTAGTCCTGGTTTAGTCTGCTTTAAAGTCCTGGTTATCCTGCTTAGTCCTTTGTTTAGTCCTGCTTTAAGTCTGTTTAGTCATGGTTTAGTCCTTGTTTAGTCCTGCTTTAGTCTGCTTTAGTCCTGGTTTAGTCCTGCTTTATCCTGCTTTAGTCCTGGTTTAGTCTGCTTTAAGTCCTGGTTTTAGTCGCTGTTTAGTCCTGCTTTAAGTCTTGTTTAGTCCTGGTTTAGTCTGCCTTTTAGTCATGGTTTTAGTCCTATGTTTAGTCCTGCTTTAGTCCTGCTTTAGTCATGCTTTAGTCATGCTTTAGTCCGCTTTAGTCCTGGTTTAGTCCTGTTTAGTCCTGCTTAGTCCTGCCTTTAGTCATGTTATAGTCATCTAGGTGCATGCTTAGTCCTGCTTTAGTCCTGGTTTAGTCCTTGTTTAGTCCTGCCTTTAAGAGTCTGCTTTAGGTCATGTTTTTAGTCCTTGGTTTAGTCCCTGCTTTAAGTCCTGCTTTAGTCATGGTTTTAGTCCTTGGTTTAGTCCCTGAGTGGAGTCCTGGTTTAAGTCCTGAGTGGAGTCCTGGTTTAGTCGCTGATGAGTCCCTGGTTTAGTCCTGAGTGGAGTCTGGTTTAGTCTGAGTGAGTCCTGCTTTAGTCTGGTTTAAAAGTCCTGTTTTAGTCCTGCTTAGTCCTGCTTTAGTCATGGTTTTAGGTCCTTGTTTAGTCCTCTTTAGTTCCTGACGCTTTAGTCATGGTTTAAGTCCCTTGTTTAGTCCCTAGTTTAGTCTGCTTTAGGTCCTCTGGTTTAGGGGTTTTAGTCCTGCTTGTCCTGCTTTAGTCTGGTTTAGTCCTGCTTTAGTCCTGGTTTAGTCTGGTTAGTCCTGTTTAGGTCCTCGTTAGCCTGGTTTAGTCCTGCTTTAGTCATGGTTTAGTCCTTGTTTATCCTTGCTTTTAAGGTCCTGGTTTAGCTCCGGCTTTAGTCCTGCTTTAACGTCATGCTTTATCATGCTTAGTCCTGCTTTAGGAGTCCTGGTTTAGTCCCCTTTGTTTAGTCCTGCTTTAAGTCCCTGCTTTAGGAGGTCCTGGTTAGTCCCCTGGTTTAGTCTGCTTTATCTCTTGTTGTTTAGTCCTGCTTTAAGTCATGGTTTAGCTTGTTTATTCCTGCTTTAGTCCTGCTTTAAGTCATGGTTTTAGTCCTGGTTTAGTCCTTAGTTAGGAGTCTCCCTGCTTTAAAAGTTCTTGCCTTAGTCTGCTTGGTTCAGTACCTCTCTTCCTTTGCTGAGTGGTCGAGGAGCCGGTTGAGTTGGCCAGTGAGCCAGAGAAAGGTGTGAGGTAACGACACTCATGCGCTCTGGGTCCTTGCCCAGGTGCGTGGCGCGGTGGGGGGCCCTGCGGCAGTTAACAGGACAGTGGAATCCGGACAGGATGGCGCGGAGAAGAGAACGCACGAAGACCGCGGCGATGAGCAGCGTGTAGTTGAACGATGGGAGTTTCCGACAGAGAGCACTCCTGAGAACAGCAGGCTTTTGAGTGTGCCTTGATTTAAAAAATTACAATTTGATGAACCTTTCCAAGAACGCCCCAAAACGGTCATTTGTCCATCATTACTTATAGCAACCATTTATTCATTCTCCATAGAATCCACTGCCAATAAGAAACTTGTGCAGCTCAAAGAAGCTTGTTTCCTGCCACTTGGAATATCTGCCACGTTTTTACTCTCAAAGAAGCATTTTAGTTGCTCTTAGAAAAGCCTTGAATTTCAAGTGGTTGGACAATCAAGGACGAAATCATGTCCTTCTGAATAGAAACCACAGCTGCGGGGAGACAGAGCCACTGCAGCCAATAACAAGGGTCTGTGGCTGCTTAAAGGAAACTAACACCAAGTCAACTTTTTTAGCTCATAAAAAGGTATTCGCTGACATTTTAGTGAAATTAGATAAAATCTTACTTTTTTGAGCCTTAAAACCATCTGTGGTGGCGCCCCTCTTTACAATTTAGAGGTTGCCTGCATTTGACTTTTGTCCTGTCCCTTTCCACATTTGGCTCTGGTGTGCTGTGTGGGTGATCGTCACCGCGCCCCGTTACGCACCATGCGCCGTACGAGTTGGTGTTGGTAATAGCGAGCGAAGCGTCTTGACTGAAAAATAACTGCTGTTTTTGGGGCCTACTAGTCCTACTGCCCATGTTCCTAATGGATCTTTAACTATAACCCATCGTCTACCGCCAAGGATCTCACCAGTTTAAGCCTATTCCAGGCCCCATACTGAATAGACAATGGTTATTCCAGGTTACCCCGTTAGCTTATACACCTCTAAAGCTCATTGTTGATGAAAAAGTCTGCAATAAACCACATATGTGTCAAGCCGGCTCAGTGTGTGATCTCTTAAAGGCTGCTTTATGTAGTTGTATTTATGTACTTAATTGATGTTATTAGTGCATATACTTGTTTTAACAGGATTGATGCGAGCTAGCAGCTAGTTAAGTCAGCCTAACTCCGGGTGCAAATCGTTCGGTGCTAGGTCAATTGTAGGTGAAACGTGAGCCAATGCAAACTACAAAATCAACAAGCCTGGCTCAGTGTGTGATCACTGCTTTATGTAGTTACCCAGTTTTTATTGACGATATTAGTGTTACTTGTTTTCACAGGATGGATGCGAAATCCTCCATCTCATAAGAAGCTGCTGTCACTGTCACTTTACTATTAGCTGCTGTCAAGGTACCGAAGCCGATGTCAATCACAGCCCAGGCCACGCCCAACTCTAACCCTCCTCCACCGAGCAACACCCCTTTTAGATACAATTTTCAAAATGTTCTTGTGGGCGGAGTAAGGCTGGGCACTGGTGTTTAGTTGAGCTTTAATTCCTGCAGGTCTAGCTAGCTAGCTAACTTAACGATAACGCTCATATGTTACCGTTAAGTTTAGGTCCCACCGGTATAGAAAAATGAAAGTATCAAAAGCAGGTACCAAAAACATCTATCTTTAGATCCAGGGACAGCATTAAAGAGAGTGATTTGGTTGTTTGTCCCTCGTTATGACATCCACCGCCCAATTTGATACTGTCCATAGATGTATAAAGACTGGGATAAAGACTGTGAAAGGGTGTGCCCACAGCTCTATATAAAACTCTAGACTGGACAATCCCACCGTAACATATGTGGCTGCCATCTTGTGATCGTCCTAATCGCAAAAGCAATGTAAAAAAAAAAAAAGAGGCGCCAAAATGTCCATGAACATAAAGTAAAATAATGATCAAATATGTCTAAGATACGAGCACAAATGTCCGAGAGTAGCTACATCCCCGGAGCTGACAGCCGTTGGGGTTTGTTTTGTAGACGCTCTCACCGTAAGCTGTGTCCGAGTCGTGGTTCCGTGTGGTCGCCATGATGCTTCCTGAAGATCACAAACAATTAGCATGATTATACAAACAGAAGACTAAAGTTCAGCAGAAAAATTATATAAAGCAGAGCAGTCAAAATGATGCGCATGTGCAAAATACAAAATAAATAAATAACGTGTTAAATGTGTTTACTTAATGAATGGCATCATCTCTGACCTCGTTTGCTCATGTATAATGTGTGCGCGACTTCCTGAAAGCCAGAGAGAGCAGCAAAACATCTTTCACCAAACTGCTCTACAAACTAGTGATGTGACGTTCATGAGTGAGCGGCTCTTTTGAACGGCTCTTTAAGGTGAACGGTTGGAATCGGATCTCGATTGTGAAAAGAGCCAGATCTTTTTTTCAGTCAGTTTTCCCCAGGACTCCCTGAACGAACACAAGAATCAGCCCAACAACGGGGCAGGCCACACAAGTGAAAGCTTTCTGCTCTAAGTCAAAGCTAAACGCACTAACTATGATTTGTAAGACACTTACAGACTCTTTATTAGTTGTGGCGCAAGATTTGATTCACAAACACGTTTTTCAAAGAGTAAATATCAGTTTGCGTTAGGGCTGAAAGATATATTGTTATCGTATCGATATCGAGATATGAAAATTAAAGATATCAATATCGCAAAAGAAAAATATATCGTTATCGTATTAATATCGAGATATGAAAATTCAAAATATTAAAATAAAAAAGCAAGATATAAATGATATAGATTTTTATCAATAAAACTGCACTCTTTTGTATTATGATTTGATTTTTCTGAAAAATGCTTAGTTTTCACCTAACCCATAGTAATATCGTATCGATATCGAGATATCTGGCATGAATATCGAGATATGAAATTTTGTCCATATCGTTCAGCCCTAGTTTGCGTCTTAGATATTGTGAGTTATCTGGCTGGAGTTATGAAAATGTTATATTAAGAAGAGTCAGTCTTTTGAACAGCTCTTTGAAATGAACAGATCCCCAAGACTCGGCTCCCAGAAAAGAGCCGTGAATCCTATCACTAGTACAAACAGCAGCAGACGCTCGACTGTGCGTCGTTATCTGCCGTTTACACTCACGAATCTAAGAACCAGCCATTCACCTTGACTTAATCAAACAGTGTTTTTATTATTGATCATTTCTAGGGAAAGTCTGTTCCTAAATGCTTAAGATGTGAGAGTTGGGTGGGGACTATTTTAATGATTTTTTTAAGCACTGTAAAGCACTTTGTGTTACATTTTGTATGAAAAGCGCTTTATAAATAAAGTTTGATTTGATTTGATTTGAGTTTATTATAAATAATCAATATTAGAGATGCACCGATCCAGCTTTAAGTATCTGCCGATATCCGATATTAACCGATACCAAGAGACTTCCTTAAAAGTGGCTGCTGTGAGTGAAAAAAGTGAATGTCCCTGGTGACTCCAGCAGTGGTTATTTTATTTTATTAGGGGATCCAATCTCTGTCCCAGCTTTGATTAGCTGACGTTAGCATCAGCATACGGTTGCTATAGCTGCGACACTTTGCGCGGCGATCAACAACACATTCTCCAGGTTCTAAGCTTCAAAATGAGGTACAGCATGTCCAGATTCACTTAGATTTAGTTGGTGAAAGTTGTGGTTTTTAAAACGTTGAGAGCCAAAACAGGTGTTCAGTATCGGATATTTGTAGCCGATACACAATATAGTTTTTATCCCAGTATCGGCTCCAATATCCGATAACAGAACCGGATCGTTGCATCTCTAATCAATATAAGAAGTATATTAAAATGAACAGTGATGAATGGCGATGGATCTAATGACAAAAGTGTGTTTAATGTGATTTTAAAATGAGTCATTGACAGCACTACATAGAAAGTAAAGCAACATGAGGTCACTGTGTGGTCCCTCACCGTGACAGGAGTCAGTGTAAAGAGAGGAGTCTCCGTCCAGGTCCTGCTCGAAGCCAGCCCTGCAACAACAACACCTGCTTAGGCCTGGTTTGGTCCCAATTCAGTCCTGTTTTAATCCCATTTAGTCCTGGTTTAGTCCTGGGCGACTGGTGTTTCTGTTCATTACATAACTCTGCAGGTGACAGTGTGTCGAGGAATGCGTGAAATCATGATTTATTTATTTTTCCCCGAACGTGATCTGCCTTTCAATAAACTCAGGGATCACATTAATTGAAGACAGGAAAAAGGAGAGAGACAGAAGGAGAGATGTAACGGAGAGAGGAGAGAGAGGAAGGGAGGGTCAGGAGCAGAAAGTTGTTTCCATGGAGACAGACGGAGGGATGAACAAACAGACGAGAAGTGAGAAGCAGATTTATCACATGCACCAAAACACTTCTACAACAGGATTAAACCAGGACTCAACCGGGACCGAACTGGGACTGAATTGGTCCCTATCTGGTCGTGATTTAGTCTCGATTTAGTCTCGGTTTAGTCCCAGTTTAGTCTCGGTTTAGTCCTGGTTTAGACCTGGTTTAGTCCTGGTTTAGTCCTGGTTTAGTCCTGGTTCTTGATGGTGTGACGTACTTGAACCCTGGGGAGAAGTTCTCACAGCGGCCCGTCCTCAGCCAGATGCAGTACGGGTCCTGAGACGCCAGACACGACCTGAGCACCAGCACACATGGTATTACTACACACAGCTTGATTTTATGCCAAAGTGTTAAGTCATTGATACAGTAACTATATTCTTTGATAGGTTCTATATCATGCTTTATTCAGATTTCTAAATTACTTTATAGCTCTTAGTCTTCATCTTTTTGTATGATGACCTAAACATATGGTATGAATAATATTTTTTTCATATTATGATAATATGCAGTTATACTTCAGGCCAGCAGAGTACGCACTTCCTCTTATAAAACGGTGACCAGAGCCACGGGGCAAACAAATGTTACAAAGCAGCTCCGTATCGGCAAACACGCAGGCCAAAGGAACATCACTGAAATCTCTGGGTGACGTATATCAGAAGTGAGGTGGGAGTTTGGAGTGCAGAGGAGAAAGTCAGACAGAAAACAGGATTACTGAAACAAAACACTACTCCAGGTCCAGGTACTTTGTAATATCTGAAATAGGTCAATCTTGCATGATATTGACCCATTAAGAAAAAGTGCTACCCACACGATTCCTATACTGTTATTATACCAGGCTTGTTTTTAAACAATATTTTATCTGCAAAAATGACCGTACTCTTAGCCTTTCCCGTACTGTTTTACTCAGCCATGGTTTAATGATACACAACCTGGAACCACCACACAACCGCTCAACACAACCTGGAACCACCACACAAATGTCCAACACATCCTGGAAACACCACACAACCTTTGGACACAACCTGGAACCACCACACAACTGTCCAATAAAACCTGGAACCACCACACAACCCTTCAACAAAACATGGAACCACCACACAACCATCCAACACAACCTGGAACCACACACAACCGTCCAACACAACCTGGAACCACCACACAACCCCTCAACACAACCTGGAACCACCACACAACCCCTCAACACAACCTGGAACCACCACACAACCCCTCAACACTACCTGGAACCATCACACAACCCCTCAACACAACCTGGAACCATCACACAACCCCTCAACACAACCTGGAACCACCACACAACCGCTTAACACAACCTGGAACCACCACACAACCATCCAACCCAACCTGGAACCACCACACAACCTCTTAACACAACCTGGAACTACCACACAACCGTCCAACCCAACCTGGAACCACCACACAACCCCTCAACACAACCTGGAACCATCACACAACCCCTCAACACAACCTGGAACCACCACACAACCGTCCAACACAACCTGGAACCACCACACAACCATCCAACCCAACCTGGAACCACCACACAAACGTCCAACACAACCTGGAACCACCACACAACCGCTCAACACAGCCTGGAACCACCACACAACCCCTCAACACAACCTGGAACCACCACACAACCCCTCAACACAACCTGGAACAACCACACAACCCTTCAACACAACCTGGAACCACCACACAAATGTCCATCACAACCTGGAACAACCACACAACCCTTCAATACAACCTGGAACCACCACACAACCCTTGAACACAACCTGGAACCACCACACGTACGGTGAGCCTCACCTGCGGCAGGTGCGATGCAGCTGACATCGACTCAGAGCGACACGGATCACACAGCTCCTGAAGGCCACAAACACACCGCGGTTCTCTCTGTCCAACTCCAGAGACAGCACTCTTCTGTCCTCCTGACCACGAACGCCACACCTGTCAAACACAACCATATTAGAGGACTATTCCAGGTCTAAACCTTCTGTCCAAAGGTGACAGGTGTCAGGAGCAGGGAGCCGCTATAAGCCCATGTTCTGGATTGGTTACCTGAGTGGGTTGTATACCGGGATCTCCTCCAGCAGGACTGGACTATAAGTCTGGTTCTGGGACTTGAGGAGGACCTTCAGGACTTTCCCATCGTCAGACCCAAGAAACAGGACCATCTGCTCCCAGTGAGGTCCCGCCGAGACGTCCACTGCCAGAGAGGACAGCTTAGACCTGGACCAAAGGACAGAAGGCAGCTTAGACCTAGACTGGAGCAGAAAGTCCATCTTAGACCTGGACCAGAGCAGACAGGACATCTTAGACCTAGACCGGAGCAGATAGGACATCTTAGACCTAGACTGGAGAAGATAGGACATCTTAGACCTAGACTGGAGAAGATAGGACATCTTAGACCTAGACCGGAGCAGATAGGACATCTTAGACCTAGACTAGAGAAGATGGACATCTTAGACCTAGACTGGAGCAGATAGGACATCTTAGACCTAGACTGGAGAAGATAGGACATCTTAGACCTAGACTGGAGAAGATAGGACATCTTAGACCTAGACCGGAGCAGATAGGACATCTTAGACCTAGACTGGAGCAGATAGGACATCTTAGACCTAGACTAGAGAAGATGGACATCTTAGACCTAGACTGGAGAAGATAGGACATCTTAGATCTAGACCGGAGCAGATAGGACATCTTAGACCTAGACTGGAGAAGATAGGACATCTTAGATCTAGACCGGAGCAGATAGGACATCTTAGACCTAGACTGGAGAAGATAGGACATCTTAGACCTAGACTGGAGCAGAGAGGACATCTTAGACCTAGAGTGGAGAAGATAGGACATCTTAGACCTAGACTGGAGAAGATAGGACATCTTAGACCTAAACTGGAGAAGATAGGACATCTTAGACCTAGACTGGAGAAGATAGGACATCTTAGACTTAGACTGGAGAAGATAGGACATCTTAGACCTAGACTAGAGCAGAGAGCAGGTTTTAGACCTGGGTTAGACAGAACTGAACCAAGATTAAAGTTGCTGTAAACACTGATGCGCTATGGGAGTTTCACAAGGCAGTAATCTGGGTCCCCTACTATTCCTTCATGCATACTAATGATCTGTCATGTGCAATGAATCATTTCCAAACACTGCAATATGCAGACGACAATGTGATTTTTGCATCTGGTCAAAAACGTTGACGTCATTAATCAAAAACTCAATTCACATTTTCAGTCAAGCAGAAAAGGAAATGATCCAAAGCACTCTGTTTAAAATAAAAGTATTTTATTTTATGGGACTTGCCAATGCATTTCGGTGTGCTCAATAAAAGCAATTGAGCACAGGTGTGCTTAAAAAGACAAAGACTCAGTCACATGACTGTCACATGATGAGCAGTATCACGCACGAAAAAGAGACATTTTTCAAAGATACAAAAAAAAACGAAGATGTGGTATGACATTTTTTGTCCTTGGAGGGATGGCTGCAAGACATCGTTTAACAAGTAATATTAAGAAAACAGAATGTATTGTATTCACCGCAGAGACACCTGTATCCAATCCTCTTATCGTTTAAAACCCAAATCTCACAGTTGTATCTAAGTATATAAGTGCCTAGTGGCATCCACTGACTATGTTAAATCTAAACGTGTTTGTTTATGGCAAAATCAGATCATGTTATACCAACTGTCTCAAAACGTGTCCTCATGCATGGGCTCTTAACAACCAAGGAAATACTGGAACCAGTGGCAAGACTGTACAACAGAGCGAACAAAATCCATCATTGGATTCTGGACCCACCACTGCACTGCTCTGTCACTGTCAGGCGCATTGACCTTCCATAACTACATCCCGTCTCGAGAACAGTTACCCTTTGGCCTCACTGTCTGCTCTGGCCCCAAGGCCCAGTCTCTAGACCTGGGCAAACCAGATCGGCTACCAGCAAACTCCTGCCCACACTATTTTAGGAACACTCAAGGACAGAACTCCTTTTTCTGTGCACGGTCCCCGGGACATTTGAGCAGAAAACTGCAGGATGAAAGCAGGATTAAGCTAGGACTAGACCCGGTCTGGTACCTGGAGGTGGTCCGGGTGAACAGCGGCCGGTGCAGGACTGAGGACACACTTGGGTCCATGAGAGGGAAGGTCTTACTAAAGGTCAAAACCTGGTCCGGGAACTGGACTGAGGAGCTGTAGTCTTCAGCAGGAGGGTCTCCAGCACAGGACCCCGGTCTGAGAGGGGAACAGACAAGGGGACAGAGTGAGAGGGGATACAGAAATAAAATTATTTTCACATTTTCTTCAGGTGTCTCTCTGCACTGGACTCTAGTCTGAATTCTTGTCTGGACTCAGTCTTACCTGATTTTGACCTGGTGAGGATGGTCATACCTGGGCTTTGGGAGCTGGTCTGGGTTTGGTCTTACCTGGGCTTTGGGACCTGGCTGTCAGGGACTGGGGTCCAGGAGGAGTCAGAGTTTTTCTGCTCTTTAAATTTTCCATTGAAGACGTTTTCGATGTCGTCCATGAAGAAGGCGCAGACTGCCGAGCCAGGAATACTGCAAATACACATGTACTTATACTCACAGATACAGAAAATACTGCACATATACATATTTAAGTAGCTCTTCCCATTACATCATTCATTTTTACAGATCAACAGATAAAATACGTGAACTACAGCCAAGTAGTCGGTGTAGTAGCAGCAACAGTAGCAGTAGTCTGACTGTAGCTTTCGTAGCAGTAGTAGTCGTAGTACCTGTTGGTCTGAGTGGTGAAAACCCCACCACAGCAGGTCTCCCATTGATCTGACTGTAGCAGTAATGGTAGTAGTAATAGTAGTATAAGTAGTCGTAGTACCTGTTGGTCTGAGTAGTGAAGACCCCCACCACAGCAGGTCTCCCGTTGATCTGGAGAACGTTGGTGATTGACTGAAGGACGTCGAAGTAAAAGTAAGAGTCTCCAGGGATCGAGCAGTTCAGACGCGCCTGACACAAATATATGAACAAGTTACATTAATAATAAATAATAATACCTACACAAATATATGAGTACATCACCAAAATGAACAGTTTTGGTGCAACTTAATGTCAAAAATCAGTTTTATTACACACATTAGGTGTTACAGCTTATAAGGTGCTCTGTTCCTTTAAGAAGCCAAAGCAAACTGACACTGGGCAAATGATCATTAGGATCATTATAGAGATACACGGATATGCATGTACAGAATGCGTTCTGTAACTTTAAAAAAGGAGAAATATTTGTATAGGCCAGTGTGTATACATGTGATTAATTGTGTGCTGCACCTTCAAGAATGAGCTCCAGTGTCGGTCCAGGACTCGAGGAGATCCTCCATTATCGTTTTTACACACTCTCCCCACCCTCGAAAACACCACCTAAAACACAGGTATACTTATACTGTATACTCTCAAAAACACATCTAAAAACATAGTTATGCCTCTGCTAAAACATGCATGTACTTATACACCCTGGACAATGCCACCTAAACATAAAAAACAATTATTTTTAATATACACTGCCTGACCCAAAAAAAAGCCACCACAAAAAAAGTTCCCATGCACTAATATTTGGTTGTTCCGCCTTTAGCTTTGAGTTCAGCATATTAGCATGTGGCGTTGTTTCAATAAGCTTCTGCAATGTCCAAAGATCCAGTGTTACATTAAGTTTTACAAAGATCTTGTATCGATGATGGAAGAGTGTGACCACTGCGCAAAGCCTTCTCCAGCACATCCCCAAGATTCTCAGTGGAGTTAATTTCTGGACTCTGTGGCGGCCAAATCCATCTCATGCTCCCTGAACCACTCTTTCACTATGTGAGCCCCATGAATCTAGGCTTTGTCATGTTCAGGATGTTCAGGTCGTCGGCTGATCTCAGGCTTTGGGCAAAAAGTGTTGCTGAAGCCAGACGTGACCAACTGCTGCAGCCCCAGAGTATTATGGTATAATTGTTCAAATATTACCAGAAAACATCTACCAGAAATATAGTCATACGCAATAACAACAGGGCACTCTCTGTACTGCATGATAGTTAAAGTACTATTGCTGTTGTAGTTGAAGTCAGTAGTATACACAGTTATTGTAGTATTTATATTCAAGATTCAAGATTTTTTATTTGTCAAACCATGTGAATGATTTGAAATTACATTTCTCTCATCCTCTCATATCTTTCCCAGGGTGGCGTAGTAGTAGTCCTTTTAGTATTTGTTGTGTAAGTACATTTCAAGTGGTGGTATATACTTAAGTTGTAGTATTTATACATTTCCCACTGAGGTATTGTAACAGAAGTTGAATATATAGTAGCTGCAGTAGTAGTAGTATTGCAGTAGCATTAGTATTAGTACCTTTCCCAGAGCAGTATACTCCACAGAGAGCTCTCTGAAGAAGAAGTAAACATAGTTCCCGAAGTCGATGGCGTGAAGGAAGTGCGGCTCTGCAGAAAAACATCACGAAATGAGTCATGTTTTCAACATGCCTGGACGACTGAGATAAAAGGGACAAAACAATGTACTGTAAACTCGGCTGACATGGGGGAAAGGGTGTGATTGGGGGAAGAAGGGTGTAGAATGTAGGGTTTAGGATATAGAATGTAGGGTTTAGGATAAGAATGTAGGGTTTAGGATATAGAATGTAGGGTTTAGGATAAAGAATGTAGGGTTTAGGATAAAGAATGTAGGGTTTAGGATAAAGAATGTAGGGTTTAGAATATAGAATGTAGGGTTTAGGATAAAGAATGTAGGGTTAGGATATAGAATGAAAGTTAGGATAAAGAATGTAGGGTTTAGGATATAGAATGAAAGGTTTAGGCTAAAGAATGTAGGGTTTAGGATAAAGAATGTAGGGTTTAGGATAAAGAATGGAGGGTTTAGGATAAAGAATGTAGGGTTTAGGATAAAGAATGTAGGGTTTAGGATAAAGAATGGAGGGTTTAGGATATAGAATGTAGGGTTTAGGATATAGAATGAAGGTTTAGGATAAAGAATGTAGGGTTTAGGATATAGAATGAAAGGTTTAGGATAAAGAATGTAGGGTTTAGGATAAAGAATGGAGGGTTTAGGATAAAGAATGTAGGGTTTAGGATAAAGAATGTAGGGTTTAGGATAAAGAATGGAGGGTTTAGGATATAGAATGTAGGGTTTAGGATATAGAATGAAAGGTTTAGGATAAAGAATGTAGGGTTTAGGATATAGAATGTAGGGTTTAGGATATAGAATGAAAGGTTTAGGATAAAGAATGTAGGGTTTAGGATAAAGAATGTAGGGTTTAGAATGTAGATAGTAGGGTTTAGGATATAGAATGTAGGGTTTAGGATATAGAATGAAAGGTTTAGGATATAGAATGTAGGGTTTAGGATGTAGAATGTAGGGTTTAGAATGTAGATAGTAGGGTTTAGGATATAGAATGTAGGGTTTAGGATATAGAATGTAGGGTTTAGGATGTAGATAGTAGGGTTTAGGATATAGAATTTAGGGTTTAGGATGTAGATAGTAGGGTTTAGGATATAGAATGTAGGGTTTAGGATGTAGATAGTAGGGTTTAGGATATAGAATTTAGGGTTTAGGATGTAGATAGTAGGGTTTAGGATATAGAATGTAGGGTTGAGGATATAGAATGTAGGGTTGAGGATGTAGGACGCACCTCGGAGCCACTTGGAGTCATATTTGATGGTCCGCAGCACGGGCCGGCCCTCGCCCAGACTGCGGTAGATCACAGCATCAGACGCCAGGAAGTCCGTCATGGTGGCTGAGTAAAAGTCTCCTCCTACAACAGACAGAATGAAATATACAGTCTGTCACGGACTGCAGTGGAGAAACAGCTCCTCCGGATATGTAACCTATATTTGTCATGCTCTACATGCTGTTTGTAATGCAACACACCACAATAATAAAATTGACCAATAAAAGGTCGTTGCACATTTCTTGCTCAAGGACACGATGGCAGTAACGTTAGCAGGAAATCATCGCTGATCAATGCCTTTTTAATTTCGGATTATTGAAATAGTTGTTTTGGGACTGACCGGCAAATATCCCAACGTTGGACTGTCCCGACTCAAAGGGACACCGCGCCTGTCCCAGCACGTCCTCCCCCACCTGCTTCAGAGAGGATATCTGCAAAACAGGAACACCTCGTGACATCATCAGGTGGAACGCAGCATTTGAGCAACTGAACAAAAACAAAGCACCACTCCAGGACTGTTTTCCATGAGGAACAGCTGCAGTACCTGGTAGCTCCTGCAGGTGGGGTTGAAGGCGTTGGTCCCGCAGGTGAACAGCGTCTCGTCGTCTTTGGGAACCAGCACTTTGATGTAGTTATAACATTCGTCCTAAAATAAAAAGAGAGAGATTCAATTCACAAACTGTAGATATTTTTCATTTCCTTCTATTTGTGGAAGTTGAATCTTTCCAAGTGACTATAGTTAGCACCGCGGCGACAGCTCAAGCGACAAAGCTCATCCTTCATCGCGGAGCAGGCAAAAACATTTGCTGCAGCTTCACTACAGTAACACGGGGAGCTCGATTTTCTCTCTCTCTTTATTGAAACAGCTGCAAAGAGAAGCCAGGATGAGTTTGTTTGGAGAATCTTTGTTTCAGACCAATATTGTATTTTCTAACCAACAGATGTAAGATAGTGGTAAAGATGTGTTGGAGATTATCACCAAATACCTGAAAAAGAACAATACCTTCTCTCTAAAATAGTAACCATCAAACAATCCAAATCAGTTTTTGCTATTCAAAGCAGATATTGTTTTTACTAATAATATCATTCATTCAAAACATTTTTGTTTTAACTTTCAAGACGATCATGACGTCAGTCAGAAAGTAGAACAAGCCCCACACTTGTTTTTTTTTGATTGATTGATTGATTGATTTTTTTATTTCGAGCTACACAACACACAACACAGGCACAAAAGCCAGAAAAAATATAATAAAATTTAAAAAAATTAACATTCTAGCTCGAAAAAGAGTAGGAAGAAGACAAGCTTACTGACTCCCACCCCTGTTCATAAACTTAAATAATAATGTGGTTGCAACAATAACATGTGTTAATGTTTAGTTCTTATTATCTTACAAAACAATTAACAATTAAGTTGGTTACATATTTACAGATGCAACAATGCGTTACATTAAGTCAACATTCATAGTATGTTACACTTTATAACAAGTGTATAATTTTGTTTCCTATACCTATTTTATTACCATGTTGGTATTACTGTTATTCACCATCATCACTATTACAGCCCATATAACATTACTCTGTATCAAAGTGCATGAATGATACATCATATACTCCACATTTATTCATGAAAGGTACAATAATAACAGACTGATTGATGCTCATGTTAACAAGATTAATCTTAATGATGTGTGTTAAAGAGGAGTTGGGGCTCTTCTTTTTTCTCTCCTGTGTCTGGACCTGCTGCCAGAGGGGAGCAGCCCCGAGCAACAGGACCATCATTTATTAAGTGTCCTATGCTATGCATTAAAAAAGACAAGATTTAGGAGTCTGCTGCCAGAAGAGGCTTTCCTCGAGCTGCCGGCCCCCACATGTCTGCCCTGTACTATGGGTTATGTTGAATGCGGAGTGCATGGATATGTGCATGTTTTACTTCTAAGATTTATAGAGAGGGTTGCCAGATCTTATGGCTAAAACCAGCTTGGACATGAATACTCTCTCACTCTCTCACTTTCACAATCCCACGTCCTGTCCCAAGTCAAGTCCTAATAAGTGCTACTGCAGCCTCGGAGACTGAACTCTGGAGGTTCTAAGCTTTCAAATGTAGAATTGTATGTTCACATATAGTCAAACTTGTGTCCTCATATTCAATTTAAAGTGGAACCAAACACTTTTCTTTGGTCTCTTTGGACCACAAAGAAGTTCAAAAACACCAAACACCAAAGTGGGCCACGCCTGGAGGGCCACGGTGGGGAGTGAGGGGGAGAGGTGGGTGTGGTCTGTGTCAGGAGGAACAGTGTGTACAGCGTCCACACCATAGTGCTGCTAGCTTTTCTACAGGGCTGTTCGTGCTAATGAGGCTGTTTGGATGCAGTGTTTCCTCCTCCTCCAGTGTGCGTGCTCGGGGCGGGGGTGTGATTGAGCCGCTTCTCAAATCGCCGTGGGTTCATGTCGTCCACTTTTGCCAACATCTGGCAAAGGGGTTAGCGCTCTTTCCTCACAGCAAGAAGGTCGCGGGTTCGATTCCCGGACCGTGCGAGTCTTTCTGTCTGGAGTTGGCATGTTTCTCTCTGGGTTCCCCATCAACCAGAAACATGCACAATAGGTTTAATCCACCAGCCAGGTGATTCTGACAATTAGCCTGGCTCCACATCTGGAGATGGGTCCGCGGGCGCTGCACCGCTCCTTACGAGTCACGCCAGCGGCAAATGAAGAGGACACATTTTACTACGAGGACAATCAAGGTCACCTTAACGGTTTGGCAGCGTTTACTGTTTCGCCATGACCGGCAGCACACATACAAGTGCAAATAAAACAAAAGTTAACACTAAAACGCATTTTAAAAAGTTGGTTAAAAGTTGGTTTAGTGTTTTAGTGTGACTTTTTGTGTGCTCTAGTATAGAAGATGATTTTGAGATATATTATAGCAAAATTCCGATAACAAATACCTGTTAAAGTAATCAAATTCAAAACAAATGTCTTTGAGCAGTGGAAAGTTCAGATTTGATTATTGGGTTATCAAGAAAGACTCATCATGAACATCAAACTCACGCTGTTTTTTCCTCGCACCGTGCACTTCCCCACGTCTTTGGACTTCCACGTCAAACTCTGAAACCAGCAGCAGTACAAAAGTAGTATTAGTAGTAGTACTACGCATAGACGCAGATTTATGTTTCCCCTAATGGGTGCCCAGCCGAACTCAACAGTAGTAGTTATAGATGTAGCAGTAGCAATGTGAGCAGTAATAGCAACAGTAGTAGTAACAGTAGCAGTATTCGAGCTGTAGAAGGAGCAGTAGCAGTAGTAGTGATAGTATCAGTAGCAATTAGAGCAGTAGTTACAGTACTGGCAGTCGTAGTACTAGTAGTAGTGGTTGTTACCGTTTGAGGCACAAAGTTCTCTGCAGCCGTCGTCAGGTTAACAGCAAAAACATGATCTCTGAAAAACAAATATCATCAATTAAAAAAAATACATTTGTGATAATATTGCAGGAGTAGTAGAAGTAAATCTCATACAATAAATGTGCAGTAGAAGGTCTACAGGTCAGTTCCCCATAGACTTACTATTGGATTTCGGCCAAATACTTTCTTACCCCACTGTATGTAGTAGTAGTAGTACTGGTTGCAACAATGCACTGCAGCAGTTGTATTATTCATAGTATTTGTAATTGTAGTATTAGTTGCAGTAAGAATAGTACTAGTACTTTGCAGCAATATAAAGTGTAGTAGTAGCAGCAGTAGTAGTAGTAGTAGTAGTAGTAGTAGTAGTAGTAGTAGTAGTAGTAGTAGTAGTAGTAGCAGCAGCAGCTGCAGTAGCTGTAGTAGTTGCAGTAAGAATAGTAGTAGTACTGTGCAGCGATATAAAGCGTGTGGCGGCTCACTAGCAGTAGTAGTATTAGAAGCGTATTGAGTTGCCTTGTTTATGAAATGTGTGGTATATATAATATGCCTTGCCTAATAGTAGTAGTAGTAGTAGTAGTAGTAGAAGCAGTAATAGTAGTAGTAGCAGTAGTAGTTGCAGGAAGTACCTTGCAGTAATACAAAGCATGTGATGGATCATTAGCAGCAGCAGTAGCTACTAGTAGTAGTAATAGTAGCAGCAGCAGCAATAGTAGTAGCAGTAGGAGTTACAGTAGAAATAGTAGAATATGGTCTCAACTTATATAGAGCTTTTATCCAAAGCGCTTTACAAGGTTAAGCAATTTATAAAGCGTGTGGCGGATCATTAGCAGCAGCAGTAGTAGTAATAGTAGTAGCAGTGAGAATAGTAGTAGTACCTTGCAGCGATGTAAAGCGTGTGGTGGATGCGGATCATCCGTTGGAAGTCCAGGCCCAGTCTCTGAGTGTCGTTGTCCTGAAGTGATCCCTGGAAACTCGGGAACAAAAGGGAGTCTGCCCAAAACAAAGCACCGTTAGAGTCCTGACCTGAGCCAGGGTCCTGGGCCACATACTGTACCACAGAGCTGGGCCACACACTGTACTACAGAGCTGGCCACATACTGTACCACAGAGCTGGGCCACATACTGTACTACAGAGCTGGGCCACACACTCTACCACAGAGCTGGCCACATACTGTACCACAGAGCTGGGTCACATACTGTACCAAAGAGCTGGCCACATACTGTACCACAGAGCTGGGCCACATACTGTACCACAGAGCTGGGCCACATACTGTACTACAGAGCTGGGCCACACACTGTACTACAGAGCTGGCCACATACTGTCCACAGAGCTGGCCACATACTGTACCACAGAGCTGGGCCACACACTGTACTACAGAGCTGGTCAATACTTACACAGAGCTGGCCACATACTGTACTACAGAGCTGGGCCACACACTCTACCACAGAGCTGGCCACATACTGTACCACAGAGCTGGGTCACATACTGTACCAAAGAGCTGGCCACATACTGTACCACAGAGCTGGGCCACATACTGTACCACAGAGCTGGGCCACATACTGTACTACAGAGCTGGGCACACACTCTACCACAGAGCTGGCCACATACTGTACCAAAGAGCTGGCCACATACTGTACCACAGAGCTGGGTCACATACTGTACCACAGAGCTGGCCACATACTGTACCACAGAGCTGGGCCACATACTGTACCACGGAGCTGGGCACATACTGTACCACGGAGCTGGGCCACATACTGTACCACAGAGCTGGCCACATACTCTACCACAGAGCTGGCCACATACTGTACCACAGAGCTGGCCACATACTGTACCACAGAGCTGGGCCACATACTCTACCACAGAGTGGCCAAAAATAAATGGTAAATGGTCTCAACTTATATAGCGCTTTTCCACCTACATTAGGCACTCAAAGCGCTTTACAGCAAGGATCCACTCACCCATTCATACACCAATGTACGCAGACACTGGACCATACTGTACCACAGAGCTGGGTCACATACTGTACCAAAGAGCTGGCCACATACTGTACCACAGAGCTGGGCCACATACTGTACCACAGAGCTGGGCCACATACTGTACTACAGAGCTGGGCCACACACTCTACCACAGAGCTGGCCACATACTGTACCAAAGAGCTGGCCACATACTGTACCACAGAGCTGGTCACATACTGTACCACAGAGCTGGCCACATACTGTATCACAGAGCTGGGCCACATACTGTACCACAGAGCTGGGCCACTACTTACTACAGAGCTGGCCCCACACTCACCACAGAGCTGCCACATACGTACCACACTGGGTCACATACTGTACCACAGAGCTGGCCACATACTGTACCACAGAGCTGGCCACATACTGTACCACAGAGCTGGGCCACACACTCTACCACAGAGCTGGCCACATACTCTACCACAGAGCTGGCCACATACTGTACCACAGAGCTGGGTCACATACTGTACCACAGAGCTGGCCACATACTGTACCACAGAGCTGGCCACATACTGTACCACAGAGCTGGCCACATACTGTACCACAGAGCTGGGCCACATACTGTACCACAGAGCTGGGCCACATACTGTACCACAGAGCTGGGCCACATACTGTACCACGGAGCTGGGCCACATACTGTACCACGGAGCTGGGCCACATACTGTACCACAGAGCTGGCCACATACTCTACCACAGAGCTGGCCACATACTGTACCACAGAGCTGGCCACATACTGTACCACAGAGCTGGGCCACATACTCTACCACAGAGCTGGCCACATAAATGGTAAATGGTAAATGGTCTCAACTTATATAGCGCTTTTCCACCTACATTAGGCACTCAAAGCGCTTTACAGCAAGGATCCACTCACCCATTCATACACCAATGTACGCAGACACTGGACCATACTGTACCACAGAGCTGGGTCACATACTGTACCAAAGAGCTGGCCACATACTGTACCACAGAGCTGGGCCACATACTGTACCACAGAGCTGGGCCACATACTGTACTACAGAGCTGGGCCACACACTCTACCACAGAGCTGGCCACATACTGTACCAAAGAGCTGGCCACATACTGTACCACAGAGCTGGGTCACATACTGTACCACAGAGCTGGGCCACATACTGTATCACAGAGCTGGGCCACATACTGTACCACAGAGCTGGGCCACATACTGTACTACAGAGCTGGGCCACACACTCTACCACAGAGCTGGCCACATACTGTACCACAGAGCTGGGTCACATACTGTACCACAGAGCTGGCCACATACTGTACCACAGAGCTGGCCACATACTGTACCACAGAGCTGGGCCACACACTCTACCACAGAGCTGGCCACATACTGTACCACAGAGCTGGGTCACATACTGTACCACAGAGCTGGCCACATACTCTACCACAGAGCTGGCCACATACTGTACCACAGAGCTGGCCACATACTGTACCACAGAGCTGGCCACATACTGTACCACAGAGCTGGCCACATACTGTACCACAGAGCTGGGCCACATACTCTACCACAGAGCTGGCCACATACTCTACCACAGAGCTGGGCCACATACTGTACCACAGAGCTGGCCACATACTGTACCAAAGAGCCGGGCCACATACTGTACTACAGAGCTGGATCTCTCTTTCTATCCAGGTACAGTACGTCTCTGTGGTAAACACTCCTGAGCACATACCCAGCTCTAGAGCAGGTACAGTATAAAGTTGAAGACAGCTCTTTGACCAATCAAGGGAGAGAATCCAATTCTTTAGTCAAATGTACAGACTATACGGAGTGGAGAGCAAAGAGGAGCCATGAGCAGCCAGACTCTTCAGAAAGCTGTGTAGTCTGGGATTCACCGTCATCTCCGTGAGTTTTAAAGGCCATTATTGCAGGCGGATAAACCAATCACTAACTATAACAAGAAATATTACACTGAAAATGACCAAATCAACAGTTTACTAGTTTAACTACAAATGAGAGAAGTTTTAAAGTCATTTCAGAAAGGTAGCTACGGGTCTTCCACATTTGAGTGATACGTTAAAAATCTGTGACTGGAGCGATAAATGACTTAAAGAAGCATTACATTACTTGAGCAAAGTCCCAGATGCTTCTGCTTTTGAACAGAAAGCGGGAGCGGCATTGTGTTGCTGATGTGTGCTTTAAATAACTACATAAAATAGACTATCCAACATTACGTGTGTTACATTAATCTCCTACTAAATATGGATCACATTAAAATGCGCGGCTCTCAGCTCCGCTCAGGTTTGGGTGGTAGAGTAGATCTGTGTCTGTGGTGCTTGACTCACGCTCCCAGGAGATCACACTGATTGGCTCCTGATCCCCGGGGATCGATGACATCACCGCGGTCGCCATGGAGACACACAGGAAACACAGGAGCGACGGCCGATGACGGCGCGCCATGGTCAGAGGGGGCTCGACCAGAGGCGAGAGGGGGGCGGGGTCTGGTGATGTCAGGGAAACATGGCCGACCAGATCTGCAGAGAAGAAGAGAGCGGGTTAGACTGGAAGTACTAATACGACTACCAGTGCAACTATACTACTATTATATATCCAGTTTAAAGTATGTAGTTGAACAGAGCATAACCCCCTGCACCTGTATACTTGTACATACGTGTACAGCACATGTAGGATAGCAGTGTGTAGCACATGTGTGGGTCGACTGTAGTGGACCCAGTGCTGTGGTGCTTTAGCATCATGTTTTAAAGCTGATGTATGTGGAACAGTGTGCAGGAAGAGACTCACATTAAACAAGGCACTGACTCCGCCCCTCAGAGTCATGTGTCCAAACAGGAAGTAAGGCAGTGGGGGAGAAGCCCCCTCAGATCAACAATCTGCAACACACAAAGAAGACAGAATTATCATCAACAACACGGGCCTGACGGAAGAGTCTGTCTCCGTGGAAACGGCGGCTATTAAAGATGTGAAGTGTGAACTGAACTCATCCCTGAATATGAAACATGTATATGACCTGAAATCCAAGACGGGCAGAGACACAGGAGAGAGCTCTCTGAGGTGATGCTGCTGTCAGACATAGTCAGACTCCCAGACTGTGAGGAGTGGGCCTGTTCTTATGGTGTCTGGGTGGGTTTCCTCTCACTAAAACATGTACAACAGTCTCCTCTGGGGCCTGCACTGGTTAGAAAGTTGGCTGTAGTCTCAGTCAGTTCAGTTCTTGGTCTGGACTTACATTTCAAACGGCTCGCTCCTCTTAGCCACAGACTGAGAGGCTGTTTTTTTGGCTGAGGTTTGGGTGAGAGGAAATCTGCCCGGTAACAGCAGGAGGTGTGCTGTGATTGGCCGAGGCTGTGGGATCATCAGTCAGTCTGGCTCTAATGATGCCTTAGATCTACAGCGCGATTGGACCAACATCAACAGCCTCAACAAGACGAAGGAAGAGCCCCAAACACTGCCAACACGGGCCGTGCACGAGGGGCCGGGGCGTGCACGAGGGCCCGTGGTGTGCACGAGGGCCGGGGCGTGCACGAGGGGCAGGAGTGTGCACGAGGGCCCGGGGTGTGCACGAGGGGCCGGGGTGTGCACGAGGGGCCGGGGCGTGCACGAGGGGCAGGAGTGTGCACGAGGGCCCGGGGTGTGCACGAGGGGCAGGAGCGTACACGATGTGCAGTGGCGTGCACGTGGCAGTTGTTTCCATGGATGTATTATAGTATCTGAATCGCTCCTGTCTACCCAGGGACCACTTCCTGGTACTGCAGCAGGAAATCCCTTTGGACCCGGAAAGGATTTTTTAATTTTGCTCGACACTAGCCTGGCTAACACCAGACTGCTGTGTGCACTTGAATCATTTGGAACTTCACAGCAGTCTGGGGACCATGGCCAAAGTCTTTGCATGGATTTGGGGACCAATCACAGAACGAGGAGGGACGGCAAGAATAACTTTTAGCTGCTGATCATAAGAAATAAAGTTCAGGGCTGAAATACAAATCATAAATCACTGAAAAATAATTACACAGCTCAGTTCCAAGTCTTAATAAAGGTGTGGTTGGATGACTGTAAAATTAAGAATGGACTTATTGTGGCCAACTTCTTTCTGAAACCGTATGAAAATGGCTGACCGCTATGGAGGAATCAAGCTCTCTCAGTCCATTCTTAACTGTACAGGTCATAGTGGTCGTTCTTCTAACACTAACAAGTTTTACCGAGAAATGTTCTGGTACACTGAGGCCGTGTTTCCTACAATCCCACGGGGCTCCGCACTCACACACAAAACAAACCCAAGGACATTCAGTCTATCGGCAAGTTTTGTGATTGAGAATGAGTCTGCATTCACACGGTGGAACCTCCATACAGGCCTATTCTGTTTATTGATCCCATCGCTCTTCCTCAGGGACACTGTGACTATGAATGGACTGATGAAGCACTTTTGGGTAGTTTGTAATTATTAGTCACTATACGGAGTGTGTCAGTCCTGGTCAAGTCCTAATGGGCTCAGGTGAGTCTTTTCCACAGTCCCCGCTTTAACTCTTAGTGGTACAAAAGTCCAAACTGGGTCAGGTGTGCCCCGGGTAACCCCTCTCTCTTCTGCACGCGCTCAGAAGTGGGTCGCATCACGTTTATGGGGCAGGGGGGATTTAAGGATGACGGCACAGCACAAACACTGCAGAAAAGAGCGGCACAGACTACTACTACTACTACTACTACTACTACTACTACTACTACTACTACTACTACTACAGTCAGTGTAAACAGCAGTAAATCCTGCTACTGTGGTCAAAAGGCAGGGCAATGTGGCCTAAAGAGAAATATCATGGTAGGATATCATTGAAAAAATATGGGGAAATTAATTCAAAGCTTTTTTTCATTCCTGCTGAAATAACAACAGATAAAAGGCCAAAAACTGTTTTACACCTAATTCGAACAATACAGTATAGCTCACCATTTCTCCAGCTAAAATGAAAATATTTTCATATAAAATAAGCCTTTGTTGTGTATGGAAAAAAATAATCTGATAATTAATGCCAGAAAAGCATCACTAGAGGAAATCCAGAGTAAATGTAATGTTTATTGTGATCCGATGTTTAAAAGAGCCTTGTAGTCAGCTCTACAGCAGGTTAAAATCAGCTAAATTCCATTATAATGAATACGGCTAAAGCTCCGTTGGAAACTGATAGAGCGATGACATCATCACTTAACACATTTTACCAGAGGTCCGTAGGTAATTCTAATCCCGTGCAAATAGACACCATTGTGTCATAGAAGGTGGCGTAGTTTCGCCAAGGCGGAAAAGAGAATCTTTTGGGAAACACAATTTTCTACTCTTTTAGAAATGTTCTGGTGGAATATGAAATTATTTATCACACATAAATAAAGTCAGGTCTAAATCACTGACAAATAATGACCAGGGAACATTTGGACATTTTCTTTTTGGAGATTTCTTTTGAAAACTGTTTCTCTCCCGTCGGCACCTGCTCCACCTGAAACATGAACGCAACCTATCAGAGTACTGTATTCTGAATACTTAGAATACTTTCACGATGATTTGCATTCTAGCCTACTAATGTATAATATGCTGTGTTGGATCAAAAACATGTAGAATAGGCCACGCTTGTTGGAATGCCGGGTGTGAACCACTAATTAGAAAAGCAAAAAAGCACTTTGCAAATGCACACCAGCAGCAGCTCACAGCACACCTCATGACTCATGGTGCATATGGGCATTGATGACTCCAATGACACTCCAATGTATTCCTTTGATTTTCGGAAACTAACTGTATTCTAAATACATTGAAAGGAAAGTGTATCTGTACCAGAAATACAGTTAATCAAAATCAGTCCCTTGGCTTTGGAATGAGCTGCCTGAGGAGATAAGGCTGGCACCATCAGTATTTTCTTTTGAATCCCTTCTTGAAGCTCACTTTTATAGACAGGCCTTTTTATAACGGGTTTTATTTGTTTTTTATTTATGTGATCTCTTCATTTGAAAGCATTTCACTTGAAATGCTTTGTTTGCAACTATTCAGCACTTTGTAAACTACAAATAAAGATTTATTATCATTAGCCTATTTATTAATCAGTGTTATAAATATGTATCTAGGCCTGTCACAATAATGAATGTACTGGGTTCAATATTTACATTTAGTTACAATCTTGTTTATTACAACTTGTGTGTTATTGAATACATGTTAATACATACTTTTAAAACAAGAGATGACTGTGATTTCCATATTGTTGTATTACAGTTGGATGAAAATGTATGTGAACGCTTTGGAATTTCTCACATTTCTGCCTAAATTGGTCATAAATTGTGGTCTGATCTTCATCAATATCATAAGAATGATTAAACAGTGTCTGCTTAAACTAATACCACCCAAACATTTACATTTTATCATATTTTTATTGGCCGTAACATGTAAACATTCACAGGACAGGGAGGAAAAAGTAAGTGAACCCAGGAATCTCACTGAACTGCAGCAGTTTTGTAATTTTTCTATTGATGATATCACGACAACGTGCTGTCATCAATAGAAAAAATAATTCACAAGTTTATGAAGATATTTTGCAGAAAGACCTAAGACATTCACAACATGCACGGAATAAGTAAGTGAACCATTGTAAATATCTGGCTGATCCTCCTTTTGTAGCAATAACTGCTTTCCTGTAGTTGCAAATTAGACGCTCAAACGATCAGGAATTCATCTTGGACCATTCCTCTTTACAAAACTGCTGCAGTTCAGCCAGATTCCTGGGTTCACTTACTTTTTCTCCCTGTCCTGTGAATGTTTACATTCACAGGACAGAAAATGTTTAACATTTTCATGATAAAATGAAAATGTTTGGGTGGTATTAGTTTAAGCAGACACTGTTTATTCATTCTTATGATATTGATGAAGATCAGACCACATTTTATGACCAGTTTAGGCAGAAATGCGAGAAATTCCAAAGCGTTCACATACATTTTCATCCCACTGTAGTTTTGGTGGCATGAAATAGTCTTCAGTTATATTGTTTATCGTTATATACAGTATATTCATGCCTCAATATATCGAACTTAACATATTGTGACAGGCCGATACATATTCTAAATATATATATATATATATATATTCTAAATATATGTATTCTAAATATATATTTATTCTAAATATATGTATTTCGCTACTCCCCAACACTAATAGATACATGGCATCTCTGGAATCGCCCATATATGGTCATGTTTTGAAGCAGTTAACAAAGAAGAGAAAAATCTTAACTTTCTCCAATTAGTCAAAAACTACTTTAACAAATGCAGAATTATTGATATAGTTTTCTACCCAATAAAGATACAAAGACATGGAGAGGAGCAAAGTGGTTCAACAGCCCATAAATACATAAATAACAGAGAATGCTAACATTGGGAGCAAAACATACTTCCTTCCCCCTTGGCGAGGCCATGCCCACTTGTATGATGCGTTACCGTCTATATCTATGAAATCACATGGCCCATCACTACTACTACTACTACTACTACTACTACTACTACTACTACTACTACTACTACTACTACTACTACTACTACTACTACTACTACTACTACTACTACTACTACTACTACTACTACAACTCTCGTAAGTGTGAAGTAGTGCTGTGGTCAAAGGTCTCTGTGTCTCTGGAGAAGGGGAAGGGAGTGCCCGAGTGCCACTGAGCAACACACTGCAGCCCCAGCCTGCGTATCATCAGGTAACTCTCAACAGACTCTCACACCGCAGAGGGTCAAAGGTTTCATTCCCGGAGAAACCTGTATGTGTGGAGTGCGATCGAATCTGGACACTTTTGTTGTCTGATCTGAAACTTCCACTTCAAACGAAACATTTCCGGTATACGGAAGGGCATCTGACACACAAGCATATGTGCGTGTCCTGTTGATAGGTTTCAGACTGGCCTCTTGTTTCTGTTTTCTCAGATCAGACTGTGGTCAGTGGGACAGAGATGAGCTTTATCCCCATAATCCCCGGGGTTAATCCTGACTTCTGCTACTACTACTACTACTACTACTACTACTACTACTACTACTACTACTACTACTACTACTACAGCCACAACTACTGCTGGGCTCTCTGCATTTGAATGGGTCTCCCCCTTCAACCCAAAGCATGTACAATAGGCACAATAAGACAGAATTCCTTAAAGGGGCAAAAGACCCACATCCTGGAATATTGCGTTGTCTGTCTAAAGATTTGATCAGTACAGTTATTTGCTCTGTGTATAAAATGTTATGACATTTATGTCATTTTTTTTGCTTTCTCCGTCATCATGTGACTCTAGCTCTACGTTTACTCCAGTGATAATGGACTTCTGCGATACATAATACATTGTTTTTTCATATAAAATAGCCTACATGTTTATCATTAGGCAGTATTTTCAAAGCTGCTTTATAATAAAATGTGCCCCTGGGCTCACATTACAAAACAAAACAGAAAGCAATTCTAAAGTTAAAAATGCAGATCACTGTCACGTGTTGGTCATATTAAATGTTAACTTTTGGCTTCGCTTTAGACGGCAGCTAAAACAGTAGTGCGGCACGATTTTGACAAAAAACCTAATTGTGATTTTTCTGACGGATATTGCGATTGAGCATCGAGCTGCTGTTAAAGTTATTGAGCTGCTGAGTTATTATCAGCTTTCAGGCTCGTGTTTGGGCTGTTCTTGGATAACATTCTGCTTGTACTTTTTTGGAAACAAAGCTTTTGAGGCAGATTATGACCAGGATCTTACTCATTTATCTGCGCCTCTGACAAAACACGGTGCAATAGATCTATCACTCACCGCAGTCTGATCATCAGGAGGAGAAATCACTACAAAGCCTATGTAAGGCCTGGAGTGTTTGCAGCCTTCAGTTGAGCAGTTAGTGATGATGACACAAATGTGAGCATACACGCATGACACGGAGCTTACAAATTACAAAAATACAGGTTAAAACTTGCACCGTCACTTCAGTACGATGCACACAGTATCTAGGGCAGGGGTGTCCAAAGTGCGGCCCTCAGATCAATCTTTGGTGGCCCTCGGCCTTCTTGCTGAATCGGTACACATCTTCAGAGATGGTCCTTTTTATTTGAAATGTAATAATACTACACAATTCTAACCTAAGAACTATCATTTATTGTGAGACAGAGCTGGCATGAAGGTTTTAAACATAAATAAAGGTGTGGGGCACAATTTAAACCTCTGCTAGTCAGTGGCCCTTCACCCCGTGTACGCTTCAATATGCGGCCCCCCATGAAAAAGGTTTGGACACCCCTGACCTAGAGTGACCAGATTTTCCATTATAAAAACTGGGGCACAATGGGAATTTGTTGTGGGACCTAAAAATTGACTTTCCCCCCAAGAAATCCACTGGGACATGGGACAAAGGCTTCAAAACTGGCACTTTCCTGGATAAACTGGGACATCTGGTCACCCTATGCATACCGTGTGATTTTAGCACCGCAGAGCGTCGGGGCACAGTGCATTGTTCCCCCCCCCACCACAATATTAATCATTTAACAGGTCAAGCTAAAGGTAAACAGCTAACGTTAGCAACGTTTTACTGTAACAGGTTATATTTATGTGGTTTATTCATGGACAATACACAACACACCATATGTGGTGTTTTCATTCTGTCTGTCTCGCAATGCATGGTGGTCTATATTGCCCCGTCTATTGTTACTCACTACTTTTCAAGATGCATTTCTCTCTGGACATTTGGACACCAGGACAAACTGGTGTGACCACGATACAGTCCACTCTACAAATAGTGTATAGTGAGGACATTTGGACAAAGACAGGTATGGACACAGGAAGTTAGCCAGTGCTAGCATCAATCAGCTGCTTACCTTCAGTGAGGATGAACCAATCGGAACGTGTCAGGGACCGGGACTAACCCGCGATGGTGAGCTGAAACAGAAGAAATAATATTACAGATCATCCTCTGCACCACTATGGCGACACTGTGAACTATAAAAGCATCAAAATGCAGACAAAACCGATTCAAAATCAATACAATCCATCACTTTGTTGTCTCCACGGTAACCGCATCCGAGGGGTCAAAGGTTAAGTGACACCTCAGATTAACAATGAGGCTACATTACCCACAACCCCCCACTGTCCTATGGGGGGTCTCAGTCACAGAACTCTTCCCTGGTATGGACGCCGTTTTGAGGCCTTTGCCATTCATAACATGGAATATTTTGTTTCTCATAGTTGATAAATGTCCCCTCCTGGAGCCGCCACCATAACGTGGTGGAGGGGTTTGAGCGCCCCTGGTAGGGTCTCCCATGGGAAACGGCTCCTAGGTGACGGGTCAGACAAAGAGCGGTTCAGAAGCCCCTTATGAGAGACCAACAGGCCCGGTTAGAACCATGAGGCCGTCCTTCTGTGGACCCACCACCTGCAGGAGGAGCCATAGGGGCTGGTGCTCTGTGATTTGGGCAGCTCCAACAGCTGCCCCTACGACACGGCAACGGACAAATGGAGGAAAATGGATGGATGGATGATAAATGTGAAACCTATCTATATACTTTTGTCCTGTCCGAGTGGCACGACGGACCTTGGATTTGGGGGATTTTTGTGAGCGGCGTATGTCCCGCTTTAGCTGGACGTGAATGGAGCAGTTGTTGCGGCGATGGGCCGAGTCCAGCCACGTAGGATTAGCGGCGGGATCAGGAGCAGGATTACCGTGGATTACCCTGAGCAGATTATTCCGAAGGCGCAGAGAGCACCGGCTAATGCTACCGCTAACACTGCAGCTAGCGCTAAGATAAAGCTAACAGCGTGACTGGGTTTAGAGCTGGGCTTTCACAGGCTGAGTGTGTTCTTGGTTTACAGTCAGGGTTTGAGGGAAGGAAGTAGGTCGATGGAAACAGACAGGATGCTAATGTACTTTTTACAGGATGGGAGGAGATGTAGGAGGAGCCTGACTCTCTGGTTTAGATTAGGTTTGACGCTTGGTTATCACAAAGATAGTTTAGTCCTGGTTCGGTCCTGGTTGGTTTAGTCTAAAACCCCAGTTGGAAAATGCTCATGAACGCTCGCTCAACTGGGGAAAACGAGCTTCTCGACTTACGCACATGACCGTGGAAATCAGCTGATTTTATTGTAATGTAAGCTTTTTAATTAAACACTGCTACTTTTTGAATTTAGTGTGAACTGTCGTCATCCTCGGAGTAACAACATTGCGAGTGAAATGCCTGATATCAACGCTACCAAAAAGTTTAGCTTTTGAGATGCTAACAAGACATTTAAATGATCAGCTGAGCTAAGTGCTAATCATTGATAAAAGACCGTTTTTATTTTATGACATTAAAATCCCCGCTTTCCCACATAAAAATTAGCCTACATGAACACAATTGGGGGCAATGATGCCACGTGCTGAATCGTGAATATATTCTTCTACTAAATAAAGATACAGAGAGAGAGCAAAGTGGTTCAACAGCCCATAAATACTGTATGTAAAAAAACGGACAATGCTAACCAGGAAGCTAACATTAGCTTCATGCTACATGCTAACGTTGTCAACGAGTACCGTTTTTTGCTTCTACTGAATAATCTGCTGTGAAAAAACATCCATATGGACTCGATTTCGGCTGGACTTTATTGTGAGTGGTAAATATGTTTATAGTAAAAAATTGTGGTTCCCATGAGAGGTTTTCTTCCCCCCTTCACTAGGCCACGCCCCCATGTATGCTGTCTATATTAACATTAGTCCAGTGCTCAGGTCGATGCACTGGCTTCATGTTACTCAGAAAATAGACTTTAAAACATCCATAACAAGTCTCTCCATTGTCCAGCACCAAAGTGACTATAGAAAAATGCCTTGGGAACGCCGCTTGAACTGGTAATTGAAAATGATCAGAGTGGTTCAGAGACTAATTGAGGACAGCAATGGAGAAGTGTAGCTAAATGATAAAACATTAACCACTGCATCAGTTTGGTCACAGCCTTCAGTGTGGCGTTTAGCATTTGTTAGTTACTTGGAACTAGGGTTGGGCACCGAGAACCGGTTCCAAATAGGAACCGGTTCCTAAAGTCCGGTTCCGGAACCGTTAAGAAGACGTTTGTATTTTGATGCTTTTTTTCGATTCCTAAATGCCAGCGAAGCGCCGCAGCGTTTGGAAGGTGGGGGGGACACATTTCAAAAATGCTCAGCAGCTGTCCACCCAGCGTCATAAAGCCCTGGCTTCATGACGCTTTGTGAAAAACTCAGTGAATTAAGTGCTCTTATGAGATGGCGCGCTCGTGTTTGCATCCACATTTATTCAGATTCAGCCACACCGGTTAACTCCTGCCATCGCAAAGAAACATCTCAACACTTGTATCTTCACATTTTCCACAAACGCAGATAAAACTAAGTCAAGCGGTAAAGGAAGCAAACATTTATCCGTCAAATGACTAATTCAGATATTATTTGGTTAAGTTAGACTCCAGACAGCGAGGTTTAACAAGCGTATTGACCGGTTGAACACTCGTGCTAGCCCGGTGCAGTTTCCCCAAACTCACGCTACATCAGTTTCATCACTCGCTTTACAAACACATCCAAAACTGATGTTCCTTACCTTAAAGTTACTGGTCAGGCCCTTTGTACCAATGAAGAAAAGGAAACGCGCTGTCCACCTGCTGAGGACCGCGTCCTGCTCCTCCATGTGATAATCCAAGCCAAACTCTGAAGACACGATGCACGAGCGTCCTTGTGCTTTGGTTTGGTCAAATCTGTCAGTCCGTCCAACGATAAGCCTCCAGTATTCTCACTTTAGCCGTTTTTCAGCGGTTTACAGAGCCAGGTGTACATTTCAGCCGCTCTGAGGTGATGGAGGCGGAGCTGCATAAACACAGCTACGCAAAGCGGAGCGTATATGCGCCGCGGAGTGACGCGATACTGGCGCGGATAGTGCCAACAAATATTGTTTTTATGCAAAATAAGGCGCGGGTCATATTTTATTGTTTGCCCTCGGGCCGCCTACTGAAAAGGTCCAGTGTGTGTGTGTGTGTGTGTGTGTGTGTGTGTGCGTGCGTGCGTGTGTGCGTGCGTGTCTTCCTTGTTTTTTTAATTTCATTAGTTTTTATGTAAAGCACTTTCTGTTGCCTTATGGCAGGAAAAGTACTTAAGAAATACAATTTGATTTGATTTTGATTTGAAGTCACTTGGCAAATAAAAAATGGCCTGTGTAAAGGCTTTTTCAAATTAAAAAAATATCTTTTTTTTCTCTCCTGCACTTCAAAGAATCGGAATCGAGAATCGTTTAGAACAGGAATCGATAGTGAGAATCGGAATCGGAACCGGAATCGGAAAAATGCAAACGATGCCCAACCCTACTTGGAACACATTTTTATGGTCCCATTTCCTATGTAAGTAAATCTTGTGTTCTAAGCATAGTTACCATAGAAATAAAAAGGAGAAGCAGCATTTAATCCTAAAGTATGCGGATAGTTATCAAGTCTGCTAGTCCGGGAGACTTTTCAGTCTATTAGCCTGCTTAATGTATTATTCCTATAGCCGTTAGCATTAGCCATCCATCATCACAAATTATGAATGATCCAGATGTTTTCAGCTGTTATCAACCACCGACCACATTTAGGTCAAAGCCTCGTTCATTAATGAAGGTACTGATCTTTTGAGATTTTACTTTAGATAAGAATTGGCATCTAAAAGTGTCCATTAAGCTAAATGTTAACTCAATTCAAGTTTCTGCTTTTTGTGGGTCGGATACACATCAAGTGGCCACTAAACTTCATCTTATAACATGTTAATGATAAAGAAACCAATGAAATAACATATAACTACCATGAACTGGACATAACATACTGTACCTCACCATACTTTATTGGGCCTGGCATCACCATTCATTTGTATGGAGATAGAACGCTTTTAAACAGGAATGTACGCATTTGTAGGAACGTTCTCAGAGTGCGTTCTGTGATTTCTTTGGTTCATGTAACGTGAGCATTTTATTAGCGAACTGTTATAGCATTGGCTGTGTTACAAATGCGTTTATTCAGCATGTTTATTTGTTCATTCGATCAGACGTTAAGTCACAGTCTCATCTCTACGCACGTGCACTGTGTCCCCTCATGCACACTCTCAGGTCACACGATCGGTGGGAACGAAGGAAACAGGAAGTTCTCAGGGTGTAATCGACGGCTGTGTTTGCTTTATCTCCCACTGTCACTGTCTCTGTCTCTGAGGTCAGATGGAGCAGAGGAGGAAGAGGAGGGTCAGATGGAGCAGAGGAGGAAGAGGAGGGTCAGATGGAGCAGAGGAGGAAGAGGAGAGGGAAGATGAGCAGATGGAGCAGAGGAGGAAGAGGAGAGGGTCAGATGGAGCAGAGGAGGAAGAGGAGAGGGCAGTGAGCAGAGGAGGAAGAGGAGAGGGCAGGTGGAGCAGAGGAGGAAGAGGAGAGGGCCAGGTGGAGCAGAGGAGGAAGAGGAGAGGGCCAGGTGGAGCAGAGGAGGAAGAGGAGAGGGCCAGGTGGAGCAGAGGAGGAAGAGGAGAGGGCCAGGTGGAGCAGAGGAGGAAGAGGAGAGGGCAGGTGGAGCAGAGGAGAAGAGGAGAGGGCCAGGTGGAGCAGAGGAGGAAGAGGAGAGGGCCAGGTGGAGCAGAGGAGGAAGAGGAGAGGGCCAGGTGGAGCAGAGGAGGAAGAGGAGAGGGCCAGGTGGAGCAGAGGAGAAGAGGAGAGGGCCAGGTGGAGCAGAGGAGGAAGAGGAGAGGGCCAGGTGGAGCAGAGGAGGAAGAGGAGGGGCAGGGAGCAGAGGAGGAAGAGGAGAGGGCCAGGTGGAGCAGAGGAGAAGAGGAGAGGGCCAGGTGGAGCAGAGGAGGAAGAGGAGAGGGCCAGGTGGAGCAGAGGAGGAAGAGGAGAGGGACAGATAGAGCAGAGGAGGAAGAGGAGAGGGTCAGGTGGAGCAGAGGAGAAGAGGAGAGGGTCAGATGGAGCAGAGGAGGAAGAGGAGAGGGACAGATAGAGCAGAGGAGGAAGAGGAGAGGGTCAGGTGGAGCAGAGGAGGAAGAGGAGAGGGTCAGGTGGAGCAGAGGAGGAAGAGGAGAGGGCCAGGTGGAGCAGAGGAGGAAGAGGCAGAGGGGCAGAGGATTCCCTGTTGTCTTGGGCTAATCCTGGTCTAAGCTCCTCAGTGGGGCGCAGAGTCACGTGACAGATTTAAATTGACCCAAAACAACACTCCTCCTCCTTTACCCCATGTGTCAGATGCCCTCCCGGATGAATACAGCGGGTAATGGGCCTCGTCTCTCACAAGCCCAGTCTACACTCATTTGTTCCTGACCTGGTCTCTCCATGCAGGTTCAGCTAACATACATACTGTATTGAGAATGAGGAGTTGTCACGGCACAGAGCCCCTCCCCTCGATCCCCCCCTCTCTGCCATGAGGTTATAACTCAGACAGACTGTTTACGTGTGTTAACGCGGTAGTAGCGGAGGTTCTTGCTATTCCGCACTGTTTTACTGCCTGGAAGTCACTGCTGCGTTAAAAACTGCTCCAATACCTGACACAATAGACATGGAAAACATAGGAACAATGGGACACAGTTTTTTAGGTTACAGAAATGGACACGGCATCAAGGAGTCTCACTCTGACCTGTCAAAACATGTTGGAAACGTTTGTGTACATTGAACATCTCGTAACAATGTAGTGTTTAGGAAACACGCACTTTATTACTTTGTCATTTTGGTCAAGAAGTGTCCGCTAAATGCAATGTAATGACAACACACTAAAACACATGTGAAGAAAGTAACTTTGCCAGTACAACGCTGTTTTCACCAGCGGGAGGCATGTAGAGCCAAGTCCTGGACCCACAGCAGAAAGTCTCGTAACTTTCCAAAGACTTGTGGCTTTTAAACTCCTGCATCGTGTAGTAACTTACACCAAATACAAGGTAGTTTACTGTGTCCATGTATGTGCACGGAGGTAAATGGTCCAGGTCTCCGCTGCAGGGAGCTCGTGTGGGTCGATGTTTTGGATGTCCGCAAGCTTCTCCAAATACCTTATCTCTTTGCATAGCTTTTCTTTCTTCCTTTTCGTTGTCATATTCGTAGATCCGTCTCTGTCCCACCAAAAAATAAATGTGCATAAAACTAAGTGCTCTGTAATGTAATGCGTGAAATTCTGGGGGTGCCCCTGGTGTACAACCATCATGGCCGACAGGCTCAGACCCCCCCCCCAAATCTACCCAACTCTGCACATGACTCCTCACTCTCAATACATAGTTATGCAAACACACATAACAAGCAACACCACCATTGACTCACCATTAAGTTATGCTCTCTTATGAATTTATAAAACAGTATCATGCGTCCAAAAGTTTTAAAACAAATGCAATCTGACATGTATTGAAGTCATGGCGTCATGGCGACACATAAACTCTCTTGGTACAGCAGCGTTTTTTCCTTTTTCTGTGAACTGCATTTGTAGTTTCTCTGTTCCACATTGTTTTACTGGACACTTTGCTTTTTTTAAACAAACAGATAGCTCGTGAGTTTAAGACATTTGAGACTGAAGAGGCACCAAGATCCCCCTATACCTGCAGCACAGTGGAGGCGTCTCAAGAGGAGCTACAGGAAACAAAAGAGAGACAAACGAGGAGGTATCCGGGCAAGACTCACAACCACACAAGCTTCTATCCCTGCTACCCTTGTACTTCCCTTGTACTGGCTAATGTCCGCTCACTGGAGAATAAGACGGATTATATTGGTCCCAGTCCCAGTTCTGGTTCCCAGAAGATGGTGAAAGACTGTTCAGGTCGGCCCACAGCGGCTCAGGACTGACCCAACACCTGTATGCCATTTCATTGTACAATTGAACAATGACAAATAAAGCACTTACTTAAGACTGAAAAGCGCATCAGTACAAACAATGTAGGTTTAGCAAAAAGAGCTGTGTAAATGTTCCAGAGAAAAAAATCAAGTAATTAAATAACAGAGTGCTCAAAATAAGAGCCTCCAAACTCCTGCGGCCTATAAACAGAGGCTTATTGTCAGTCGCTTGTAGAGCTGTCAGCGCCGCACGGTCATTAAATATTTAAAAGTATTGAATCGATACTTGATCCTGAGGCAAATTGTCCAAACCTACTAATTAGTGTCTTGTCTGATACTAACACGTGCAAGTCGCCTCTAACCTGTCTCTGGCCCTGTGCAGCTGAAGGCTCTGGTTTTCGTAGTGCGTTTGAAAGCCTCTCCGACCGTAGCCACAGCTCTATATCTGACTGGAATCATGCCGCCTTCGTGTGGTCTCGTAAGTATGGTAAATACCACCATCAACTAGAACATTGCACATGTCATATTTTCCACTGGGAAATCTTTTTGTTTCCGAGATGACATAACCTTTGACTTTTCAACACATCAGCGAACTGCATTAATACGTTTGCATGCCTTTTAGCGGATTGTTATTTGGATTAAACTTTTCATTTAACTATGTCATTTTACCCCTCCTGGAACCACCACTTTAACGTGGTGGAGGGGTTTGAGCCTGAATGATCCTGGAGCTCTGTTGTCGGGGGCTTGGTGCCCCTGGTAGGGTCTCCCATGGCAAACAGGTCCTAGGTGACGGGTCAGACAAAGAGCGGTTCAGAAGCCCCTTATGAGAGACCAACAGGCCCGGTTAGAACCATGAGGCCGTCCTTCTGTGGACCCACCACCTGCAGGAGGAGCCATAGGGGGCTGGTGCAATGTGATACGACCCGTCAACGGAAAAGTGGAAGAGGATGAATGGATGGATGGATGGATGGATACGTCATTTTAATCCTTCCGTAAAATAATACATCAGGAAATCCTTGCAGATTTAGAGTGCCTTAGCTTCTCAATACAGCCTTACGTGATTTCATGTCATCTCTTTTTCCATTTAGTGTCAGTGAAAAAAAAAAAAAGAAACACATGTGATAAGGTTTTCCAAGCAAAGCAGACACGAGGCTAATGATCTGTGGACGACTTTCTCGTGTGAATTTACTTCATTAACATATCACTTTGCTACGACTCAAAAGCACAGGAACACAACACACTGGTAGTCTCCACTTTACAACTGGAAAGGGTCATGTTTACCAGAGCACATGAAGGCAGCGTCTGCCCTGGCCAGTTTGGCTTATGCCGTGTTCAGACCGAACACCTCTTGGGCGTCAAAGACGCGCCTCAAGTCCGTAGTTGGACGCTTGTGCTTACTGAAGTCAGACGCTTGTCACAAATGTCACCGAGCGTCAAGACGCCCTGGCCGCGCGTCAACTCAGAGTCTGTTCGTAGCCATCTTGGAAACAGCTCGTGCCTGAAAACTACAGTTGTTCGGAGGCTAACTACTGTAGTCTCCCTCTTTGCTCCTGCCATGTCCTATGGATCTTTAACTATACCCCCATGGTCTACGCAAGATCTCCCCAGTATTTAAGCTCATATCCAGCCCATACGGTTGAAGGGACATTGGTGGCAAGTGGCTATAAGCTAGGTTAGCCGGTTAGCTTTTTGCGATCGCGTACAGCTCATTGTTGATTAAAAAAAAAGTGTGTGCAATAAACCACAAATGCGTCAAGCCCATCTCAGTGTGTGACCATCATAAAGGCTGTTCTGTGTAGTTAAGGGCTTTATTGACGTGATTAGTGCATAATACTTGTTTTCAAGGGGTCAATGCGAGCTATCCGTTTGCTGCTAAGCGGCTAGCATAGAAATAATGTATTTCTATGCGCAGCTAACTCGGGGAGAAAACTACGGCCCGTTGTAGATAAAATGTGAGCAATAAACTTAAAAATCAACAAGCCTGAATCAGTGTGTGATCATTGTTACACGGTTGCTTTATGTAGATGGGGCTTAATAGACTTTATTCGTGCATATTTCTCGTTTTCACATCGATTGGCTTGTAGCAGCTTTGGGAATGCTCTGTACATCATCAAGTCCCAAACACATTCCCAGCGCAGATCCAGCCACTCAAATAAGTTTTCTTGTCGCCGCTTTTAATCCTGGGTGTTTAGGTAAAAGAAACACTGATGTGTGTCTTTGTAAAAGTCCCAGAGCTGCTGTAGCTCCGGTTCCCAACAGGATAATCCTCCATGACTGTTTACATCTGCGGGCCGGCAGAGGATCTGCCCCAGACCGACGGTGGCTCAGCTACAGCGTACGTCACTGTTGGAGAAAGCTCCTGATTGGTCGACGCTCGCGTATTTCTCGAAAAAGTTCAATAATCCCAACTCTAGCGTCGGCCGCGTCCGAGGCGCGAAAATCTTCAAAACGCGCTGCACAGGAGGCGCGTCACGCGCCGCGGGGCCTCTCGACGCTCCCGGAGGCGCGTCCCCCATGTATTTTCAATGTAAACCTGACGCTTTGGAGGCGCTGGAGGCGTTTGGTGTGAACACACCATTAGGGATGCACCGACCCGATACTGGTATCGGATATTGGAGCCGATACTGGAAAAAATGCTATATTGGCTATCGGCTACAAATATCCGATACTGAACCGATGCCTGTTTTGGCTCTCACCACTTTAAAACACATCTTTCACCAACTAAATTAAAGTAAATATGGACCTGTACCTCATATTGAAGAATTCAATCGCTGAGTGCGCGGCTAGCAGCAACATACCAATGCTAACGGCAACTAATCAAGGCTGGGATCACCTAATAAAATAAAATAACCACTGCTGAAGTGGCCAAGTGTTTATGAAATGCAATAACTGATATTGTATTTGTAATGCACAAGTTGTAATGATCAGATCACTTCATGCTGTAAATTAATGTGACCTAATAGTCTGTCAATCCCCAAGTATAGTTAGTAGAAACGTCCAGTGTTCCTTGTGTTAATGGTTTCTCCATTAGTTAACGAATATATCAAATGAATCATTGATCTGTAACAGATCATTTGCTTTATTGGTATGACACTGGAGAAAAGAGGGACATTCACTTTTTTCTCTCTCTTGGTATCGGTTAATATCGGATATCGGCAGACACCGCCAGTATCGGTATCGAAAGCAAAAAAGCTGGATCGGTGCATCTCTAGTTTGTCCAAACTGAGAAGTTGACCGGAAGTTCCCAGGTTTACAGGGTTTTTTAGAAATCCTGTTCAAATCGGACTATGCGCCCTTCGCACATGGAACCAACCTGAATGATATACAAGAAACTATAGTATTGAAATTGAATCAAAATCGCACTCTCTACTTCGGACTTCATGATCGTCAGGTTTAGAGCCATTTCTCCGACACAGCTCCTAGTTTTGGAGTTTGGACGAGACGATGTGGGATTTTTGTGTGTTAAGCATTTGCTTTTGTTTGAGCCGAGGTTTGTATAAAACATTCATCTACGTTCATGAATCAGCTACGTGTATTTATTTTCATTAGGAGAAAAAATATAATTGAGATCATTTGGCCCCAGGACGCCAAAAACCTTTATTTTGGGATCTTCAGTTCTGCAGTTTAGATAATGAGGTCACACTCACATACTTCGTGACAGGGAGAGAAACAGTGAGTATTGAAGTCCTGAGACCAAACAGGCCTGGAACAGGAACAGGAGCTGAGGTAAAGAATTACAAACAAAAACACCTCGGTGCATTATGATTTAGCACCGGCAGAAAGTGATCTCCCAAAACAGTAACCCAGCCTTTAAAACAAAATGCTTTTCTTCATCCGAGTGGTCAGTGCCCTCATAATACAGTCTCTTTAGCTTTGTGTCGCACCGCATGAGCATAAGTCGTCTTCTCCACACAAATGTGATGGTATTCCAGACGTATGTTGACAGTTGACTGAACTGCGCTTGAGTTGGCTTAAACATTGAAATGAGGCTCACGTTTCTTGAGTGTATACATTTGTCTGAGCGATGAAGTCAGCAAAATCCACATACTCACCTGATGATATTGCACAGTTGTGACAGGTTTAATCTATCTAAAACCAAATAAAAGTGTTCCATCCAAAACGCTTGATTTGTTCTCCAACTGATTGTGTTTGCATGGAAATCCTCAAACGTTTTCTCACGTGGTTCTCCGACTCGTTCATCCATTTGACACGACAGTAAGAAGTCCGGCTTCAGCGACCGCGGCGAACACGGATTTGCAGTGTCGTGCGGCGAGGTCTGCAGCCGGTGAAGCACAGGTTGTACAGACTCCAATATAAAATAAATCCAACTTACAGTCTCTGTCGCCGGGTGAATATTCCCTACACTGAAATAACAACCACCCCCCCCCCCCTTCCGCCTGCCCGCATGGTACGCTGGACAGTACGTGTTAGCGCCGCCATTTGCACTATCCATAAAAAGCCGGTCTAATCAATAGAGTTTTCCTTTTGAATCATCCCTTTATGTTTAAAACGCCTCTTCTAAACCGTGCAGCGAACTGACTGGTTTTAACTTCCTCTTTTTGGTAGAACTATACAGCGCCAACACAGCGCCCCTTTCACATCTTCAGAGGCAGTGCAGTAGAAAGAAATCGACCACAGTGAAGTGGGGCTGGTCGTCCTTATTGTTATTAATGGTGTTTTTGGTGTTAAACATGAATTTGGGGGGAAAATGTGTAACGTTTCTGTCTGTTGAAATAAAAAGATAAAACAGATCTTTAAAGGAGCTATATCATGCAAAATCCACTTTTTGGAGCTTTTAGCCATGTTGTTATGCTATTTTCTTATTTAAAAAAAACCCAGAGCGTTTTTTGGCTTCATTCACGCAGTTCTCAGTAATCCTCCTGAATCCTGCTCTCTGAGCAGCTGCTCCGCCCTCTCCTGGTAAACCACTGAGCTGTTCAGTTGTGTCGTCACAAAGGAACGGAAGTGCTCTACGTCTGTAATGTAATGCCTTACGGCCTGGTTTTTATTTATAAAACAGCTTTTTCATTATTTTTGTTGTAAGAGAGAAATAAAAAAAATAAAAATAAAGTTACTCTCCGACGCGTCTGTGCTGTCCCGAGGGTAATCAAACACACCCACGGCCGGAGGAGCCATGGATCCGAGCAGAAGTCTTGTTTTTGAAGACTGAGCTCTTTCTAACCTACTCTGGACACGCCTGTTCTTTTTTCTTACCCAACGATAATGTCACGGGTTCGCGTTTGGCTACGAGAGGAACAGGACTATTCAACCTTCCTAAAGAAGAGTGCACTCGCCAGAAGTTGGAATTTCTTTCCAGGATTCAGCGACTTTATCAACCAACCTGATGGATGCTTGGTGAACCTTGGCCAGAATCAAAGTGGATTAACTTTTATAACCAACGCATGTCCCATAACCCGATGGGGAGGCCAGACTGAGCGGTGAGTCAATAAACACGCGTGTTAGCGTGTGTGTTAGCGTGTGTGTTAGCGTGTGTGTTAGCCATTTATGAAACTGTGTTGCACATGTCAACTCCTTATAACTGCATTATGTGAAGTAACTTCACTTTTTGCAGCGATATTTATATTTATAATACTGCAAATGTGGAATGAGCGGAGAGAGGGGCGGAGTTAACTGAATCGAAGTGTCTTGTCTTCCGAGTAGGGAAAATACCCCCCAAAAATTCTTATATTTCTCTCAAAAATGAGTACTCCATAGTGATAGAGGTACAATATATCATATAAATGCCTATACTTTACTTTGGAATGGCTAAAATACCATGATACAGATCCTTTAAAGGAACAGGCCACCGTTTCTCCATACTGAGATATGGAAGACGAACCCTCTCCTCAGTTCAGTGTTTGTGTGTGTGTGAATGAAGCATATCACAGCAGGAGAATCAGGAGGTTAAACTTGGGATGTTCTATAACGATATCAGAACACAGCGCCCCCTACCGTGGCTATATAAAAGCAGTGTGACAACCAGCCCAAGTGACAACCTGCCCGGCTCTCCCCAACTTCATCACTGGTACATTTACAAGTTAATTAAGGGAATATGAACAAATGCCCTGTGGGTTTGTTATTTTGAGAATAAAACTAATGTTTGAAGAGATGAGCCAAACTAAGTGAGAAAGGCTGTCATCCTGGTCCTGGTTTAGTGGTTGTTTAGCCCCGGTTCCTCCCTCCTTTCCTTGCCTTAGCCCAGGTTCATCATGTCCAGATCATTCCTTCATCTGTACCTCTCCTCGCCCTCCTGCTCCAGCTCAGTCCCGGCTCAGTCCCGGCTCAGTCTCGGCTCAGTCCCGGCTCAGTCCCGGTCTAAAAGGAGGCGTGCCCGCGCGCACAAAGCCGCTGACAGTCGCGTGCATCGCCATCAATCAATCAAACGCTGATCAATAATCGTCATGTAAGGCACACGCATGCGCACACGCACGGGAGTCTATTATAGGCCTGTACTCACCTCCAGGTCCGCGCGAGCTCTCCCCCAATTCACCCAAATAAAAATTTAAAAAAAGCCACCAGAAAAAAAAATCACCAAATGTACATTCCCTTCGCGGGAAACGACGGCATAAATCCGGTTTGGCGGAAGCTCCAGGACGCGTCCACACGGCGGCTCCCCGCGGACGCTGTGGCCGTTAACAGCGCGCTCCGAGCGGCTGCGAGAGACACAATGAGCCGGTGTGCGCCCGGGGGCACGCAGCGCAGAGAGGGGCCAATCAGAGGCGAGAGTCAGAGCAGGAGCCCGCCCCTCCGCTCTGCCCGTTTGTTCGCGGATTTGTGAATAAAAACATTAATAATTTAATGTCAACAAACGGGTTTTTTCTGCTTATTTTACTGTTGAACACGGTCTGCATCAGTCTATTTAAACCATATGATTTACAATTAACAATATCTCAATACAAATACCTTCACTGAAAATTAACAATATCTTTTTTTTCCAGTGACACTATTTGAATAGATAGAAAGATTGATAGCCTGTAGTAGAAATCTCGAGGGCAGCGTTAACTTTAGAGAATATTGGCTACATAAAATAAAGCACATCTGACTCTTTGATTGGATGTGTGGCTCTTCTATGGGAGCCGAATCGGTTTCATAAAACTGGCTCTTTTAAAAACACACTCACTGGTGCTTTGTGCCCCATTTCATTTGTGGAAATTTGACGGAGAAAAATGACAACAACAAAAAAATTCACTCCATGACTAAACGTGGACTAAAACCAGGTCTAAACCAGGTCTAAACCAGGACTAAACCAGGTCTAAACCAGGTCTAAACCAGGTCTAAACCTGACTAAACCAGGACTAAACCAGGACTGTAGCCTGACATAAATAGAGCAGTTCATTTCAATGTAAATCCAGATCTGATTTATTCTGATAATCCTCGGATCAAGTCACACTTCTCTGCTCTTTCTCCTTGTTTCCTCGTCTCCTTGTTTCCTCATCTCCTTGTTTCCTCATCTCCTTGTTTCCTCATCTCCTTGTTTCCTCATCTCCTTGTTTCCTCATCTCCTTGTTTCCTCATCTCCTTGTTTCCTCGTCTCCTTGTTTCCTCATCTCCTTGTTTCCTCGTCTCCTTGTTTCCTCATCTCCTTGTTTCCTCATCTCCTTGTTTCCTCGTCTCCTTGTTTCCTCATCTCCTTGTTTCCTCGTCTCCTTGTTTCCTCATCTCCTTGTTTCCTCATCTCCTTGTTTCCTCGTCTCCTCGTCTCCTTGTTTCCTAGGATTCAGATAGACTGCATGTAAACAGCCTGACTTACAGACTCAAGACCAATGTCCACTACAGAGGACATACATGCCTGGGCTGGGTCTCATGAGCATATGGAACTGTCAACAGTTTGGACCCAGAAGAAGCGTATTATTGTGACATATTGGGGAAAACAAATGATTCCAAAAATGAGATACGAGAAAAATACAAAAGGTTTTGTCACATATTTACTCACTATGGAGAGAGTTTCACTGACTAAGTATTGCAGGTACTTAAAAGGCACTCACCCTCCTGGAGCCTCCACCTTAACATGGTGGAGGGGTTTGAGCCTGAATGATCCTGGAGCTCTGTTGTCGGGGGCTTGGTGCCCCTGGTAGGGTCTCCCATGGCAAACTAGCCTGGAAAAATCCAGACTCACCGCTGCACCAGCGAGTGAGTCTGGTCACCGCTGTGTCAAATCCATTTCCCACAGCGGTAGATACGCAAGCAAACAGGAAGCGGAGTAAACCAATCAGCGAAGGCGTCTGCCATTGATGCGGTGTTATTAGCAGTTTTGCGTTAATATTTGCGCAGGATTATGAATCACGAAACTCACCTACTGTCGATGTGTTTTTGGTCATTTATCACCGACTCGCTTTCTCTCTTTCGTGCGTCGTTCGTAGATTGTTATTGAGGACTTCCGCGTCCCGTGAGTGACGCTGCTCGCTAACAACACGTCACGGCAAATAAACGACTCTGATTGCACGGGAACGATTTTATTTTGCGGATACAGCCAGCGAGGGCGGGGTGACCAGACTGATCCCCCGCTGTATACAAAAATACAGAGGGGAATCATTCTGGTCCCACCAGGCTAATGGCAAAAAGGTCCTAGGTGACGGGTCAGACAAAGAGTGGTTCAGAAGCCCCTTATGAGAGACCAACAGGCCCGGTTAGAACCATGAGGCCGTCCTTCTGTGGACCCACCACCTGCAGGAGGAGCCATAGGGGCTGGTGCAGCTCCAACAGCTGCCCCCACGACCCGGCAACGGACAAGTGGAAGAAGATGGATGAATGGATAAAAGAAGAAGAAGAAGAACTTTTATTTATATAGCGCCTTTCACAGACATGGTCACAAAGCGTGAGAGTATTTTACATTCACCCCATAGTTGGTGGTGGTAAACTACCTTAGTAGCTTCAGTTTCCCCTGGGGGAGACTGACAGAAGCGCTGTCACGACTGCACACATCTGCGCCAACGGTCCCTCTGACCACCACCATACATTCACACACACATCATTCATCCTGGCCTATTGTACATGTTTTTGGTGATAGGGGAAACCGGAGTACCCGGAGGAAACCTACGCAGACACGGGGAGAACATGCAAACTCCACACAGAAAGGCCTGGTCCCTGGTGGGAATCGAACCAGACCTTCTAGCTGTGAAGCACGAGCGCTAACCGCTGTGCTACCGTGCCGCACTCAATTAAGACTCATGGGACTTCTGTAGAAATGTAGAAAGTTTTGGACAGGGCTGGAGAAGGACTGGAGGGAAATACTCCTGATCATTTATGAGCCTCACTCGTACATGTGTCCGGGTTTAAATGTGCTCTAATCCTGGATTTAAAATCAGATTTTGACACAGACTGAGCCCGAGTTCCGGAGGATTTACAGATTGAGGTCACGGCGAGAACAACAGAAAACGTGAACTTTAGACCAGCCGATTGAGCGAAGTAGAGCGCAAGATAGTTTTCTAATTATTGATCTTTGATTATGTATAATTGATATAATCAAATATTCATAATTGATTATAATCAATTGTACATAACGCAGTTTAGCACGTAGTAGGCAGTTTCACTCGGATATAGTCTACTCTGTACTACGACTGTTTGCAGTACACTGTGCAGTAGTGGGTGACCCTATGGAGGAAATGTAACATGCAGCAGAGCTCAACAGTCCAGAAAACATAAGAATCATTAAGGGTTTAAAAGAATGATAGCAGCTAATCAGCATGTGCTTTATAAATTCAAGATTAAAAACTGAAAAGTTATAAAAGCATTTGGGATTGTCTGTGTTGTAAAATGTCCACGCTAAGGTCAGGAGTTAGCACGTAGCTGATTAACCTCTGCTGTGCTTTTAAACTCGTGAGTATGTGAATTTTTAGTCTACGGAGATTTCCAGTGGTTTCTTTACTTCTGTTATTTAAACGTGCCAAGCCAAACACTAGAGGAGCTAAAAGTCTACTATGAAGGTAAGTTAACGTAGCTAACAGCAGCTTAAGCTAGCAACCAGCAACATCACCTTTTACAGAGTGGAATAATCACGTGTCAGCGGACTGTCCTCTCTCTTTGCTAACAAATCCGATACCACAGGTGGGCCGCCTGACAAGGGCCCCACACTGGCAGGTGATTCTGATTCGACAACATGAAACAGGCGTCTTCTACTCCCCTGAGTGAGAGTATGATACAAAACACTAGGCTGCATGAGCGCCAGCGACACCTGGTGTGAATCCTCAGGAGGGGCTGCTCTTTCTCTCTCCTCATTTCTCTTTCAGTTCGTAGCAGCGTCTTTTACAAATAAATAAATAATTCAGATTCCGTGGCGGTCAGTGACTTACCAATGGACAGTTCACCACGTTAAAAACAACTTCTGAGTTCGTCACGGTAGATGTTTTAGTCTTGAAGGTAACAGTTAACACGAAATACAAAGTTAAATATAAAAACTTACTTATAAAAACACATTAAAACCAATAGTATTGTTGCAAAAAAGAGCTATCCGAGTAATTCATAAAGTTGGGTTTTTGGACCACACAAACTCATTTTTAAAATCAAAGATCATGAAGTTTTGTGACATTGTTGAGTTCCAAACTGTACAGATGTTATACAAAGCAAGATACAACCTGTTACCGGGCCAAATACAAAGAATGTTCCAAGAACGTACTGGTTGTTATGAATTACGTGATGAATTAAACTTTAGGACTCAGAAACATAGCTCAACTTTGAAAAGTTTTAGCCCAACAGTTAATGGTGTACAATTGTGGAATAAACTGGAAATGGAGTTGAAACGAAGTCCAAATATCAACCTGTTCAAATATAAATACAAACAAAAGACTTTTGAAACATACAGAGAACAAGAAATGTGTTGCCACTAGGAGGCGCAGTAGGATCAATTATGTGTGTTTCCTCAATAATCAAGGAAGAGTGTTGCTGCTTGGAACGGTTGTCATTCTATTGCTCAAATTTACAAATTGAGAATTAGGGTAGGCAAGTTATGAATCTGTTGAGAGGGACCCTCCCAACGGGCTCAAAACCTTGTCTTTTAATGCACCACTCAGCATAGGAACATCATCTACAAAATCAGCTGTTAGGGCAGCTGGGTGGGGTTTGTTGAGGGGGAGTCACTAACAGGTTTGCATGACATCGATCCAGATATACAGTTTTATAACAATCTGACTAAAAAATGTACGTATTTTCAAGATCAACAAATGTCTTTATTGGAAAATGTGGAAGATACTTTGTCAATTATACACTTTAATAGTCGGAGCCTACAGGCCAACTTTGACAATATAAAGGAATATCTTGATAACCTTAGCTTTACTTTTAATGTTATAGCTATTTCGGAGACATGGTTAAATAGTGATTTCAATTTTAATTTAACACTTGAGGGTTATGAAATGTTTCATAAAAACAGAGAACACAAAAATGGTGGAGGCGTTGCACTCTATGTGGATAAAAAACTTCAAATACAGGTCGTGGAGCACATGAGTGTACCAATATTTACACTAGTCAAGGTAAAACAGGACCGTTTTTGGGAGACTAAACCCAACAAAGTGATAAAATATAGACCCAGGAGTGAAAGTTCAATGAATGCCTTTCAACAAAGCTTATCAAGACAAAGCTGGGATAAAGTTCTTGGTGAAAATGAGGTAGACAATGCATACAATGAATTTCTGCAAATATTTAAATTTCTCTATGATTTACACTGTCCAACAAAAACATACAAAATGAAAGCAAAAAAGGAGGAGAGGCCATGGATAACAAAAGGGATAATGAACGCATGTAAAAAGAAAAATGCTCTGTACAAAACATTTCTTAGGAAAAGAATCTCAGAATCTGAAACAAAATACAAAAGGTATAAAAACAAACTAACCAATATAATGCGAATATCTAAGAAAGAATACTACACACATCAGCTTGAGAAAAATAAAAATAGTATGAGAGGCCTATGGAGTACATTAAATAGTGTTATAAGAAGGAACACCGGGAAAAACCCTGTTCCAGATTATATCACACATAATGGAAAAAAAGAAGCCAAACTGGGCAACGTTGTAAATATGTTTAATGACTATTTTGTCAACATTGGGGCCGAGATGGCAAATCAAATTAATAATTTGGACAATGTAAACGTTCTAGAAAATGTATTGGAAAGCAGAGATTCATTGTGTGTGACTCCTACAGATACAAAAGAAATTATAGATTTAGTTAATCAATGTAAGAGCAAAAAATCTAGGGACTACAATGAAATTGATATGACTCTTATCAAAAGGGTCATACATGAAATTGTAGTGCCCATAACCCATATCTGTAATCTATCTCTCCAGACTGGGAAATTCCCAAGTCAAATGAAAATTGCAAAAGTTGTGCCCATATTTAAGAATGGTGATAGTCATGAGGTGCCAAATTACAGACCTGTATCGATTCTACCTCAGTTCTCTAAGATCCTTGAAAAACTTTTCTCTAATTGTCTTGATAGGTTTATAGAACAATACAATTTACTCAATGAAAGCCAGTATGGTTTTAGGAAAAATATAGGAACTGCCCTAGCATTAACAGAAGTATTTGAGGATATAACCAACAGTATTGACAAAAAGTTATACTCTGTAGGAATATTTATAGACCTTAAAAAAGTGTTTGACACAATGAACCATCAAATACTACTGCAAAAAATAGAAAAAAATGGCATTCGTGGAGTTGCACTGAACTGGGTCAAATCATACCTCTCAGACCGGAAACAGTATGTTCAACTGGAGGAATGCACGTCTGAAATGCAGAATATTACTTGCGGGGTGCCACAAGGATCGATTTTGGGTCCTATGCTGTTTTTACTATATATAAATGATCTTTTTATACCTCTTCTAAACTGAAATTCATACTATTTGCTGATGATACAACGATTCTGTGTTCAGGAAAGGATTTACAGCTTCTTATGACGGAAATCTCAACAGAAATAAATAAGTTAAAACAATGGTTCGATAATAACAAATTGTCAATGAATATTATGAAAACAAAAATGATGATTTTTGGGAAACGAATCAAAGATACTGAAGTAAAACTTAAAATCAATAATATGGAAGTAGAGAGAGTTTACGAATGTAAATTTCTGGGTGTGATTTTAAGTCATAATGTAAGCTGGAAACCCCATATAACAAGCATACAATCAAAAATGGCAAAGAGTATATCGGTAATGTACAGAGCTAGACATTTGCTAAAATATAGAGCCCTACATATTATATACAGTATAGTTCTTTAATTCTCCCATATATCAGCTACTGTGCGGAGGTTTGGGGTAACACTTATAAAACTCATTTAGATCCACTTTATAAACTTCAGAAAAAAGCCATAAGAATCGTCCATAATGTTGGTTTTAAGGACCATACAAATGAGTTGTTCTTAGCATCTCGTATAATGAAAATTGAAGACTTAATTAAATTTAAAACTCTTGTTGTAATGTACAAAGCAAGTCGTGATCTTCTCCCCAGGAACACCCAAAAATTGTTCAGCAGTAGAGAAGGAAATTATAATTTAAGAGGAGAATTTGTGATGAGAAAACACTGTGTTCACACCACCCTTAAAAGTATGTGTATCTCCCAAGCAGGAATAACATTGTGGAATGACTTAAATAAAGAGACAAAACAGAGCAAAACACTAGGACACTTTAAAAGAACATGTAAAGACATTATCTTTAAAAATTATGCTAGTGAAGTATCATAATTACTATCATTTTCACAGACAGGCGCACACTCGCACTTTTTGTTGTTGTTGTGGGGTTTGCCTGGATATGAATATCGAAGTATTATAAAGAAAGTTAAGACTCTATTGTATCATTGAACATTGACTACAGTAAATTTTAGTGTGTTTGGAATTAATTTTGTGTGACCTTAAAGTCAGGTCAGCTTGCTCAAGTTTTTCATGACTATGGACAAAAATAACGTTTCCAATGTTAATTGTCATAGATTACATATACGTATGTACATTGTATAGATGTATACATGTCATTTTTATTTTATTTTTTACTTAAATTTTTCCTTTCCTGTCCATTTTTAGTGTATGACTATAGGCAGACAGTTTCTATGCCTACATGGTTATACTGAGCTTGTACTTATGGGTATATTTGGTATAGTATGGTCGAGCGATATTGAAGTGTGTATATTTTTGTATGATCACAATGAAAGAGAGCTGTGCCCTGGTATAAGTCTTAAGTACCATATGGTGTATTTATTTAGTACGACCGTAAATGATAAATCCTTTTTTTTGTTTGACTGTAATTGAAAAATTCTCTGATATTGTAAATGATAAATGACACTTGTACGATCATAAACGATTTATATTTAAGAATAATGCATAAGCTAATGCATGAGCACAGACTCATGTCTTAGTTCCTTGCATGAGTGTATGTGATGTTACTTGGATGAGAAATAAGGGGTAGGTTTAGTATAAGTTCTTTGAACTTCTTACTACTCCTTTTGAGCAAAAGTCTTGTTTTTTTCTGTTTTCAAATGTAAAAAATGTTTGAAATACTTTTCTGCTCAAATGAATAAATAAATGAAATGAAAATGAAAAAATGAGTTACTGCCCTCTTCAACTGGCCCGCTCTACACCCTGGCTTTTTAATGCACCACACTATGCAGGGCTTACATCATACTTCACATATAACTCAATTAAACAAATATAATAATAATGATAATTAAACCCAAATTAAATTATATTGAGGATGGTAATGACAACTGGGAAGTAGCAAGATCTCAGAATATAATATGTATTAATGCACCTTTAATAATGATAATTAATGATAATTAAACCCAAATTAAATTATATTGAGGATAGTAATGACAACTGGGAAGTAGCAAGATCTCAGAATATAATATGTATTAATGAACCTTTATAACATAAAAGTAGCACATTCTTTTGTTCTTTATTTTGCTGTTGTTTTTATTTTGTTCTGGTTCATCATTTATTGTTACTTTGCCCTATGTTCCCCAGTTTATGATTTGCTACCTTGTAAATATTAAATGTAATGTTATTATTTTTATTTTGGGGTGGGCGCTTATAAGCCTTTGGCTTCAGCCCACTCCCTTTGAGCAGGTTAACTGCTCAAACAAATAAATAAACTAAACTAAAACTAAATATTGGGCCTGTCTTCATTATGAACACTATTTAGCAGTGATGGGCACATGAAGCCTTGTGACACTTCAGGGCTTATCCTGGTAAATGATTTATGGCTTCAGAGCTGCTTCATTCTGTTCAAACACTGACCAGTGTCAGTATTACTCTATTGCTCACTCATGTGAGCAATAGAAGTTTCAAACAGGCGTGTGGTGTTTTCATTATTTGCACAAACAAACTGATATTGATGTTTGAATGATCAGACCAATCATAGGCCGATAAATAAGAGTAGAGCTTTGTTCCACGGAGCTCCAGTCGACTAAACAGGGCAGGACATCAATGTGCAGTCTTAAAGGAACAGGCCACTGTTTTTCCAGACTGAGATATGTTCTTACCTGAGCTTAGATGAGTTGATGCGTACCTGTCTGTTCTTTGTGCGTGCGCTCAGTCACGCAAATGTTGTTAGCATTTAGCCTCTCCCAGCATAGGTATAGTGCCAAACTGAGGTGAAGTTAGAAGCTACAAAGCTGTTCCACGTTTTCCCTTTTTAAAAACAGTTATGTGAGCCTTTACACGATCCAAGTCTAGTTACACAGAATTATACATGTGGATTTTCTAAGCGGCACAATATAGTGCCCCTTTTTATCCGCTTATCCCCTTTTTATTGCACTTATTTGGTCACTTTTTCACCGCTTTACTGCCACTTTTTTGTGGCATATTCGTCGCTCTTTTTGCTGCATTTTTGTCACTTTGTCATCACGTTTTTTGTTGCATTTTCATCCTCGTTCTCGGCTCATTTTTGTTGCTATTTTGACACTTTTTTTTCCAAGAAGTTTTTAGATTTGGGTAATGCCGAACTGGAGACAATGAGCTCGATTCAGGTGGGGGTTAAGAGGTTCAATGGGAAAACGGGGGGGAAAGCAGCACTTTCACTTATCACATATGGTTTACATCTCCAAAGTAAGGACCTGAAAACATGAGCCAGTGAGCCGCTTTGACTGATACACGACTTGTATAGAGTGAAGCACTTTTCCAAGCTCTTCAAATATAAGAACTGCATGAATTTAAGAAAAAAATATCTCCAGACATCAACAACACTCTGGATAACTAGGAAATGAGGCCCAATGTCTAAATCCCGAAATATCCCTTTAACGTCCATCAGTCCATCAGTAACTCTGTCCATCATGTTTTCTACAAGTAGTTATTGATTTGTGTGAGACAGCCCGGATCCCTAATGACGAAGGAGGAAGAACTTACGCGGAAGTGTGGTGTCGCTCTCATGCATTGAGCCCACTGACATGGCAACTGAGCCATATTTTATTTATGAGACTGAATTATTCAAATGTTTACCGCATCAGTCAGCGTAGGCCCTACTGTACTGTACAGAGACTTGGGTTAGAGCTCATAGTTAGTCTGGGTTTAAAGCTGACTAAAGCCCGGCGCTACGTAAAACCACAGCTGAATGAATATTTCATCTCGTGGAATTGTTTGACATGGGAAAGCCTCATATATAATGTATCCCCTCTAAACAGTAATCTACTCCTGGGCCAGGGCCTGGGTTAGTCCGGGTCTAGTCCAGGTTTAGTCGTGGCCCACAGATGGCCAATCCAAGGGGGTTATATGATTGTTGGGGGTTTCCGTATACTGCTGTGGACTGTCATTACTTTCTCACCGGGGTTCGAGTAAATCCTTGGATCAGACCCAGGCCGAGAGGGGCCAGGCCAGGCCAGGCCAGGTGTCTTGGTATTCAGTAAAGCTTTAACCACTGTGCCACTGCCCCATGTACTCACAAAGTCGGCTCCGTGCATGGACATTTGACTGCAACGTCATGCTAATTGTGTAACTTTGTAACTTTTCTCAGCTTGTTTTTGAAAGCGCCACGTCCCATTGGATAAAAAAAAGAAAGAAAAAAGAATAAAAGAGTATGGAGCGGAAAACAAGTCAGATACAATATGCTAAAAACTTAATGTAAATACTTTGTAAATGTGTTTTAGCCCTGAAGCTAAAGGCTAATGTTGATTTGATACCAAAAAAATCGGCTAGACTTTTATTTACTTTCCTTTGAATTCTTAACATTATAAAATGGGGACAGAAAACAAGCACACAGGAAGTTACACATTCCATGCACAGAGATATTATAGAAGCTGTCTGGACTATCTGAGCCTGTTGTTGCAAAGGCACACTTCCCGGATTCGATGGTGAATATTAAAGTCATAATGTATGTGGCTTCTCCTTCATTAACATATTAAAAGAGGAGGTTTAGTTGCCAGGAGATGAATTGCTGATTCCAGAAAATTTAGAGATTGCATGTTGCTGCGACGACTTAATATAAATGCAGAACTTGAACTACTACAACTTCTGTTTCGAGATATGCACTGAGTCATGTGACCACTGACAACAGTCACTGAAGAGGTCCCAGCTGGGATTTGAGCTAAGAACCTCCAGTATCGGAGTCCACCTCTTTGCTCCTTATGCAGTTTTCATGTAACGCTGATTACACAAGATGATAGAGTCCCATTCAGCCCCATTCATACTAATGATCTCGAGTGGTCTGTGAAATGAACGTGGCTGCTCAATCTCCTCCTACCTCCTCTGTTCCTTAAAAGGGCAAAAAGGCGAGAACCGGCCACGAGCGCTCTAGAGCACGTCAATCATAAACTTAGGCTTCAGCTTTTCATTTCTAATATACAAAACACAGTGTGGTTAAAACTATGATACACAGCCCAGCATTGTCACATGGGTCATAGCGATTTTTAGAAAAAAATTAAACTCTTTGGAGCCAGGCTTTTAAGCAGTCCAAAACGAGGTCCAAAGCTACGTAAGAACCCCGCCATGAGGACCAAAGAGAAGGGCTTTCCTCACCCATTGCAGAAGATGGACATCTTTTGTGGATATAACACGGGTCACTAACAGCACAACTAAAATGATTGAATTTCTCCCTGAAATGAATGATCAGAGTAAATCCACATCACAGTCTGACTTGTAATTGTTGACATATGGCGTTTTTTCCCCCACGTGGCACGTTTCCCAGCACTGCTGGGCCCATAGACCGTAAAAAATAATAATAGACGCTCCTCCTCACTCTTCCCCATTTGCCATGACTACGTTCGAGGGGGAAATCATGACTCCTCCTCCCCTGCTGTGACGGAGCATGTTCCTAAAAAGGGCAAAAGGGCAGGATCTTCACTGTAGACTCGGCCCTCGCGGGGCGTGGAGTTCGGTCGTAGCCGCGCCATTAGCTCACATGCTAACGACCTGTCAATCAAAGATTTCAAAAAATGTTCTTACGAAAACCAGCCTGGTTTCTTTAAATGTAACTAACCCAGCGTTATCACAGGAGGAATATCTAACTGTAGAAAGTTTAGGAAAAAAATGTTATGCGTGTAGTAACCACTTTCGGTTTTGTCCTGCACGGGGAAGGCGGAGCAGTTCAAGATGGATTTTGTGTTTAGCTTGCAGACAGTAAGCCTTTGAGTGGGGTTGATTTAATTATTCACAGGTGCCAACGCAAAAAATAGAAGAAAGAAGCCGCTAAAAGACGGACTATGCTAACACCAGCTTTAGTGGGGTCAGCCCTATGTTCCCCAGTACCTATGTTCCCCCACTTCTATTGATTAACATTATCAATCAATCAATCAATCTTTATTTATATAGCGCTTTTCATACATTTCCTGTAACACAAAGTGCTTTACAGATTTAAAAACATTCTCTCACACCCACCTCCTCCCACAAATACAAACACATTGTCGCACTCACACTCTCCCCACCCACCTTCCCAGAGACACACCACACACTCAAGGTAAAACAATGGACACAATGGACATAAGGCTGAGGTAAGGCTGGGTACAGATAAACCAGGTAAGGAAACACCATCCAAGGAGCCGTCTGCATCGGGAGCAGCATCTCGGCTGCAGCCACAGGGCACCAACACAGGACGCCCGGAGGAGGCGCGGTAGAAACACCACACCTCCATCCAGACACGCACAGGACAGCACCCCAGCAGCCACAGCCAATCCCCGCTCCCGAGGCAGAGGGCTCCTCCAGAGGAAACTGGGAGACCATAAAAATGGTTAAAATAAGTAAAAAGTAAAGGTAAAAATAAGAATATAAGGACCACTAAAATAGGCCGAGAGGTAAAATACATAAAGAAAACATAAATAAATAAATAAATAAATAAAATAAATAAATATTAATAACAATTAAATAAATAGGCCTAGCAGTTAAAAGCTAAACTAAAAAGGTGGGTCTTAAGCCTGCTTTTAAAAACATGAACGTTCTCTGCGGTCCTGAGCTCCTCCGGCAGGTCGTTCCAGAGGTGAGGGCCATAATACTGGAAAGACGCCTCGCCGTGAGTCTTTCTGTTGACTTTAGGAATAACTAGCAGACCTCTGCCGGTGGAGCGAAGGGGCCGTGAAGGTTCATAAGGTAAAAGCAATTCTGAGAGATAAGAAGGACCAAGACCATTAAGACATTTAAAAACCATTAAAAGAACTTTAAAATCGATCCTGAAACACACGGGGAGCCAATGCAGCGACTCTAAAACCGGTGTAATGTGGTCCCGCCTCCTGGTCTTTGTCAGGACATGAGCTGCTGAATTTTGTAAAAGTTGTAAACCTGAGATACTCTTTTTGGGAAGACCAGAAAGCAGGGCATTACAGTAGTCGATACGACTGGTGATAAAAGCATGCATCAGCGTCTCCGTGTTGGCCCGAGAGAGAATGGGGCGGACTCTGGCTATGTTCTTTAGATGGTAAAAACCTATCTTTGTGATATTCTTAATGTGTGGAATAAAAGTCAGCTCAGAGTCAAAAATCACACCCAGGTTCTTCACCTGTGAGGAAGGATTAAAAGACAATGACTGTAGTTTGGGTAAAAGTTTCTCTCTCTGGGCCTCAGGACCGATGACTAAAACTTCAGTTTTGTCCTGGTTAAGCTGGAGAAAGTTTTCTGTCATCCAGGATTCGATATCCAAAATGCAGTTAAAAAGTGCGTCCATTGGCCTGGTGTCATCAGGAGACATGGAGATGTATAACTGTGTATCATCAGCATAACTATGAAAGTTGACTCCATGTCTTCTGATGACACCACCAAGAGGGAGCATATACAGGTTAAATAGCACTGGGCCTAAAATCGAACCCTGGGGCACACCACATGTAATTTTATGGACCTTAGAGGAGCAGGTATCCACACTTACCATGAATGTCCTGTCTGTGAGGTAGGATGTAAACCATTTGTGGACAGCACCAGAGAGGCCAATGTGTTTTAAACGAGTTAAAAGAATAGTGTGGTCGACTGTATCAAAGGCAGCGCTCAGATCCAGTAGAACCAACACTGTCAACTTTTTAGAATCATAATTTAATCTAAAGTCGTTTAAAATCTTTAAAAGGGCCGTCTCGGTGCTGTGGTTTACCCTAAAGCCAGACTGGAATTTCTCAAGAACGTTATGTGCATTTATAAAATCACTAAGTTGGATAAAAACAAGTTTTTCTAAAATTTTGCTTAAAAATGGTAAGTTGGATACCGGTCTAAAATTGTTAAAATCATTAAAATCTAAATTGCTCTTCTTCAGTAGAGGCCTCACCACCGCCCCCTTAAAGGCAGCAGGGAAGACCCCAGTCTGAAGAGAGCAATTCATCATGTTTAAAAGCTCGTCTCTAAAATTGCCATAAAATGTTTTAAAAAACGGCACCAGCCCACTATCCTTAAAGGGATATTTCAGGATTTTTGACATTGGGCCTCATTTCCTAGTTGTTGTGTTATTTTTTTCTTAAATTCATGCAGTTCTTATATTTGAAGAGTCTAGTGGCGCTAGGCTAGGGCAAGGCTAAAGCATTTCTATGGTATCAGTTAGCCTGCATTAAAAACAGTCTGACCCACTCCACAGTGCACCTGAGGTAAATCACTTATAACACCAGACTAACCATATAAATGTCTGTGTTAATAGAATCATTTAAAATAACTTATATTTGAGCATCATCAGCTTCGTGGCTGTAAGCTAACGCAGCGGCGGAGTGATCTGTGAGAAAATAGTCCCTCAAAATGCGGTAATTCATGTGATACAAGGTCAGTTATATTTCAAAAATGATTCTATTAACACAGACAGTGGTTAGTCTGGTGTTATAAGTGATTTACCTCAGGTGCACTGTGGAGTGGGTCACACTGTTTTTAATGCAGGCTAACTGATACCATAGACATGCTTTAGCCTTGCTCTAGCCTAGCGCCACTAGACTCTTCAAATATAAGAACTGCATTAATTTAAGAAAAAAATATCTCCAGACATCAACAACACTCTGGATAACTAGGAAATGAGGCCCTATGTCAAAAATCCTGAAATATCCCTTTAAGGTTAGTGGCTAAGGCAGGGTCAGGGTTAAGCTGCTTGATATATGTATGACATTTCACTCTCATGACTTGTGATTGGTTGAAGTACCAACTCACGAACTGAAAAAAAAACGCACCCGGGGAACATGGGACCCCGGGGAACATAGGTATGCACCCGCTTTAGTTGTGCTAACAGCAGCTAAATGCTATCATAAGCAAAATCTCCTTTTTTAACAGTGGTTTGATGTTGTGAAATATTAAATCTCGTTTTCCGCAAGGGCTGTCCTCTCTCCTCTGGCCAATCAGAGGCCTGCGTCTGTTCATGTCATGCTAGCATATGTTCATCGTACTTTGGTCCCAAAACTTGTACCTGGACTGACAGGGACCAGTGGACTCTACGGGTTAGACCTGGCCCTGGGCAGGGCGGGAAGTGCCCGTGGAAAAGCGGCATCAGTACAAACTCCTGTAACCTCCAAACCATAGACCAAAAGAAGAGCAATGCCACAGGGAGCCCTTTGTCTTTCCATCCACATATGGAGGCGCAATCAACATCAATCAGCCGCACACGATCGACAAGAACTCCACAACTGTCAAAACAAACAGTCCCAGTGTAGATTCGAGGCTCATTTGTATTTTATTCCCACACTGTTGCATATCCTCTCTCCTGGCTGAGCAGAGAAGGCCGCGCTGCACACACCGAGCCGGGGGAGGAAGGGGAGGAAGGGGGAGTTTCTGTGGGGGTGTAGGGGAGTGGGGGGTAAAGGGGGGGTTTGTTGCTGATGCTGCGGGATGAGGCTGGTTTCCTGGAGACGGTCGCCACGGCAGCAGCAGCAGCAGCAGCGACCTCTGAGCGTCCTTCTGCCGCTCTGCTTCCTGCCACTGTCTCCCCTCAGACTGTGTAACGCAGAGAACGGCAGGACGAGCCCGAGTCAGGGCCTGGTGTGGATACATCTGCTAAAGTCACAAAACCTGCTGTGACTGATGGAAATGAATCAAAGTTTAAGTCATTCAAACCTTTCTCACATTTTTTCCCCGGGATTTCGATGATCTTTGTGGCTCCTTCTTTGGAAATAAACAAAAGCTTAAGTTTGTCGGGTATACCTGAATACATGTATTTAGAATACTCATTACACGTACATTTGAGAGTATTTAGAACACCTTATGGATTCTCTGTCAAAGCTGCAGGGCTGTGGACCTCATTGCCATTAACTGTTCGAGAGAGTAGCACAGCAACAGTTTAGACTCAACCTGAAGAAGTGGTTTAAAGATCATTAACACAAAACTGGTTCATCAGGTTTTTTGTTTTGTTTTTGCGATTTGTAATTTTCTATTGAGGACAGATAGAAAAAACAAACACAAAAATCCTACATAGAACAGATAAACACATTAGTATAAATTAAGATTAACTAAGACGATAAACGAAAATAATAATAATAATAATAATAATTATTATTATTATTATTATTATATATAAAACACACAAACACACACGCACACACACACAAAAAGAAAAAACCCTAAAAAATAAGATACAAATAATAAGAATGATAATTAAAATAAATCTATAATAAATTAAAAAAATAAGGTTTGGAGGCTGTCTTATATGTTGCATTCACTCATACAAGCCCTGGCCTGACCGGCCTGAAAAGTTTGGGACCCCTGCACTGCAACTCTGTGTGTCTACCCCATATTTTCACAGCAGTGCTGGCTCCAGAGCAAACTGAGAGTGCATCCACGTTTGGGATGCAAATAGAGATCCCACATTATGATCCAACAAAAACATTTCAAAATGCCCTCTTTTGTCTGTAGACAAAAATAAATATTGAAATATAAACCTATCCTTTGAATGAGACACAGTCCTCATAATTAAATAGTGATACCAGCCTATCATTCATGTTGAAATGATTTTATAAAATAGAACAATATTCACACAGTAGTTATCATTAAGTATTTTCTGACAGTGTGTTGAATTATAGTGGAGTGTGAGGTGGCATACTCTGTGCATGTGCACTGTGGTTTGAAAAAGAGAAAAGAAAAAAGAAAGAATGATCTGAAGAAGGCTCTGCTGAAACCTAATCTTACCTTTTGACATCGGCTACTTGAGTGTGCGATGCTATTTTTTTTCATTTTTGAAGATTGCCCTAAACATCTGCACCTCTGACACAACTTTTGGTGTGCATTGCTCCTCTTTCCTCACCACATCGTGCATACAGCCCACAGGCTAACCCTCCAGCAGGATTCCAGTTCAGCTGTGGCCCACTCCACACAGGGTTATTAACATGGAGGCCAAGGTGAGGAGTCTCACTGCTAGAACCTTTCCTACTTCCCCATCCCCTCTGTCGCTCAGCTGTCTCTACTTCCTTGGCCAGCCCCCCTGGTGCAGGAGCACATGGAGGCGGGGTTGGAGACAAAGCTGAAGTGCATGAGCCAATTACGCACAGGTGTCTGTCAGATCATGTTCTGTGGTTGGTGGTCGGCGCCGGAAATGTCTCTGTATTTGCATAGCGTTGAAAAAATGTCAACGCTATGCAAATACAGAGCCGCTGCGGCCGCCCCTATCGTGCCGCTCTCATGTGTATTTCCGGAGGCTTCTTTCCGGTCGCCACGCAGCATAGGGAATGAATGGAAGCTCGCCGCTCTCCTCTCTTCTGCCGCTCTAGGTGTGAGGGCGCCGTAACTCCTCTCCCTCTCTGACTCCTCCCCTTCTCCTCTCTCCCCTTTCTGACTCCTCCCCCTCTCTGACTCCTCCCCTTCTCCTCTCTCCCCTTTCTGACTCCTCCCCCTCTCTGACTCCTCCCCTTCTCCTCTCTCCCCTTTCTGACTCCTCCCCTCTCTGACTCCTCCCCTTCTCCTCTCTCCCTTTTTGACTCCTCCCCCTCTCCACTTTCTGACTCCTCCCTCTCACTGACTCCTCCCCCTCTCTCTCCCCCCTCTGACTCCTCTCCTTTCTCCCCCTCTGACAGGAGTCCTCTCCTTCTCTAACTCCTCCCCCTCTCCTCTCTCCTCCTTTCTGACTCCTCCCCCTCTCCCCCTCCCTCTCCTCTCTCCCCTCCTCCCTCCCTCCCCTCTCCCCTCTCCTTTCCCTCTTCTCCCCCTCTCTGACTCTGATCACAGGCCTCAGGCCCTAGTTTTGGAGAAACTGAGATGTAAATGAGGTGAACCAGGTCAGCATGTAACACATGCTAATGCTATATGCTAATGCACCTCATTAGCTTAACCCGTTCAGCGTTCGGAGTTCGTTATCTGCGGCTCAAACAGAAAAACGCTGTCGCTGCAGATCACGCCGAGTGCAGATGGACTGAAGCTGTGTCTAAAGCTCGACTATAGCCTTCAGTGCATGATGAAGAAATTATAATAAATTATAACATTTAGCATTTTTGACCATGTCCGTAATAATCTATACAGTGGCGGCTGGTGGTCTTTCAATCTGAGGAAGCTTGTGATATTTTCTGTTGATTATCATGGACATAACCTAAACATTGTACCCTACATGTTACACACAGACAGGATTTATTTAGACTGTTGGCTCGTAGTTAAAATAACAATGTTACAATAGAACAATAGAACAATGGAATTAGGCCTAATCTTTAGGGGAAAATGTAGTATTTCTACATCAGCGACTAAACCAAGTCCAAACAGTAGAACAACGCTAGCAGGGTTTAATCTGGAACAAAACAACCTGAGACTAAACCAGAACTAAACCAGGTCCAAACTAGGACTAAACAAAGAAACCAGGTCCATATTTGGGCTAACTATGAGCTATTTAGCCACTTTTCCAATGGCAGACACTACACAGCCCAATGCCTTGTCAAACCGGTCTGACCAGGTATAAGTTTTGGGACCGGCCTCTGGCTGTGGTCAAACCGCAGAACCGAGACTAACGTGACGTGAACAGACGCTGGCCTCTGATTGGCGAGAGAGAGGACAGCCCTCACAATAAGCCCAATGCCCATCTCGACTGCACATGCGTGGGTCAATCAGGTCCTACATTTGGGCCCAAACAAACCACACCCCCATTGAAATGTGTGAGTTCAGGTAGCGGAGCGTGAACACTGAAGTATATTGAGCCATAACCGTGAACTATAAGGCTTACGGGCATTGGTTTACAGACTATAAGTCTCAAGTGATATTTCTTGCAAATATTTAAGTTGTGAATATGTTGAAAGGGAAAAGTCAGGGCGGCGGCTCCGTAGGCAGGAGCGGACCATCGCGGACAGGGGAACGACAGGACCTGGGATCAGCCCGACACAGACACCCTCACTTTTTAAATCATTTGAATTCGTCTTGTAATCACAGGGAAAAGTTCCAAAACGGTGTTGATGTTAAATATAGTGGCTACATTTCCGTCTGTCAAATTAGCGACCGATTAGCTCTGTTGTTCCATCAGATCACTCGTAAAAAAATAAAAATAAAGTACATTTAGAGGCAGAGCCTATGTGTGTATGTGGATCTCTCTGGCCACATTTTTTTTTTTTTAAGATTTCTGTCATGGCAGCCTTGCCTGGTGTCCATGGCTGTGTCCGAATGTCCACACTATTCCTTATATAGTGACTATATAGTGGTCACGCCATTTTGTAGGGGCGACCGAATGTCCAGAGAGAAAAAAGTAGTGCACTCAAAATTTCCCACAATGCATTCTGAGAAGAGGTGAGCAGCGGTGATCACTACACGGGTCAATATAGCCCACAATGCATTGCGAGAGTCCGAGAAGAACGCCTGACAGCGTCAGGTCTTTGAACTAAACAACACGACTGAATGAAATCAGCTGTTTCAATCGTGTGTTGCGTATTTATCATGAATAAATGACTTAAATATAAACGGTTACGGTGAAAAATGCTAGCGTTAGCTGCTAACCTTTGAGCTGTTAAATGACCGATAGCTTCCTCTCGAATAATCCAAGCCATTCAGATTCATGTAAAATCCATGTTAAATATAACATATCTGACTCGTATTTATCCATAATTAGTCCCTGTCTCATGAGTTTGGTCTTTATCGCAGAAATACATTTTTCCCGGAGTTTAGTGAACTTTTAGCAGATGTAGTCAGTCATTCTGCCAGTGCTTCGGACACCGGGCTCTGACCTACTTTCTGCACGTCTTTGAGCTAACGCTTTTTATGATAGTTTTTATTTTAATTTAAATGTCAAATAAAACGCCTGTAAAAGTGCCAAAACCGTTGTTCTGTTTAATAAAATAAACATTTGTAACAATAAATAAATTCAGAAAAAAAAGAAAGAAAAAAAATCTGCACGCCGCAGCACGTGTGACGTCACGCAGCTCGGAGAAAGTAGTGGTCTTCTGTCCGAATCGCCAACAGAATCAGTGGACTATATAGTCTACTATATAGTCCACTATATAGTGCGCAGCCCTGGTTTTAAAAATAGGTAAATTTAAGCTAATATTGTAACATGCAGGTTATACTGATTTAATATTCACAACATCATACCGCTGTTCTAAAAGGGGATTTTGCTGATATTAGCATTCAGCCGCTGTTAGCACAACTTTAGCTGGTGTTAGCATAACATTAGCATGTTGCTTACCTTTAGAGTTTCCTTTTAACGGCTTCTTTCCTCTAGTAATTGCCTTGGCACCTCTGGATGATTCCACGACCCCCACCAGAAGGCAGCATTTGTCTATTTGTGGCTTACAAAACTTTTACTGATGCTCTGTACAGCGAGCACATCTGTGGGGGCACCGCCCACAACAACTGTTATGGAGGACCGTGGCTGCCAAAACAATAAATATTTATATAAATAAATATATAAATAAATTAAAGAAATGCATGCATTTATTATAATAAGTGCATTTATTTATTTTATATATGTATTTATTTATTTATATATTTATTTTTGTATTTATTTTATTTTGTATTTATTTATTTCTGTATTTCTCTTAATGTATGCAAATCATGGGGTGGGTCTGTATGCCACTGCTGTAAGGTGATTGGTTAATCTTTCTCCATGCACACAGATTGATTTCAGACGCCTTGTCCAGCATAGACATGAGCTCTGCTTCAGTCTACTGACAGTGGCACAGATAGTAGAGCTGGTCATCTTGTGACCGGAGGATCGGCAGTTCAAATCCTGCAGGGGCACACTGTCGTTGTGTCCTTGGGCAAGACACTTCACCTGCCTTGCCCCCAGTGACTGTGTACATTGGTGTATGAATGTGAGTTTGAGTGGATCCGTGCTGGAAAGTGTTTTGAGTGCTTAATGAAAGTGGAATAACGCTAGACTAAAGCAGAGTTCATGTTTGGCAATGTTTATGTTGGAGGCGGGATTCAAACCCCTGACCTTCCGATCATGAGACTACCAGCTCTACCCTCAAAGTGCTTTCCAACAAGGATCCAAGTTTTTGAGTGACAGTGCAGGCTTTTAGCGGCAGTTGTGGTGAATAGGTCTGGGCTCATTCTACACATGATTAGGACATTGCTGGAGCAAGTACTGTAGGAGGTGGAAAACACATCATTTTAACATTTTCAAATTCCGTCTAAAGCTCCATAAAACATAACATTTGTGACTGAAATGAAGTCATGTTGGTCTCAGCAGCTTCAGTTTCCTGGCTGTGTCCAAATGTCCACCCTCGTCCCTATAGCCCTCATTCACTTCATAGGTCCGCACTAGTAGACTATATAGTGTGGACATTCGGACACAGCCAAGTGACAGCTGCTAATGCTAATGGTGATGCTAATGCTAATGCTGCTCACAAACACAGAGCAGGAGCATCAGGGGCAGGAGCTAACAGCCAAATGAAGCTGAGTTTTGTAGTTAGCACAGTTAGCCAATCAGAGGCTGCTTTCTAAAAGCAGCGCTTCAATGGGATTTCCCTTGGAGCTTCAGCAGCTCTGAGGGAGACGACAGGGAAGACCACACTGAAACACCTGATTAACAACTGACATTTAACACACTCTAGTGAAGTTATCATGTCATTTAATACCTACATTTGCTAACTTAATTTAATTTGCCAATTATTTGAGTGATTTTTTGTGGGAAGTTCAACTTCACTTGTAAATGAAGAGCCATTTACACCGCGTTAAAACTGCCTCCCACTCTCATAGATGTTTTGCTTGAGGCTCTAAAGGTTCTCAATAGGGTTGAGGTCAGGGGAGGAGGGGGTCCACATCATGAGTTTCTCTCCTTTTATGCCCATAGCAGCCAATGATGCAGAGGTATTCTTTACAGCAGGACATGCTGCGTTGTCATGCATGAAGATGATTTTGTTAGGGAAAGCACGGCTCTTCTTTTTGTACCATAGAAGAAAGTGGTCAGTCAGAAACTCCACATATTTTTCTGAGGTCATTTTCACACCTTCAGGGCGCCTAAAGGGGCCGACCAGCTCTCTCCCCATGATTCTGGCCAAAACATGACTCCGCCCCCTCCTTGCTGACATCACAGCCTTGTTGGGACATTGTGGCCATTCACCAACCATCCACTACTCCATCCATCTGACCATCCAGGGTTACACGGCACTCATCAGTGAACAAGACTGTTTGAAAATGAGTCTTCGTGTATTTCTGGGCCACTGCAGCCGTTTCTGCTCGTCAGCTTCAATGAACAGTTTAGGGGAAGCCGGATAGAAGGTTTATGCACAACTGCAGCCTCTGGAGGGTCCTACACCTTGATGTTCGGGAGACTCCAGAGGCACCAGCAGCTTCAAATACCTGTTTGCTGTTTTGTAGCAGCTGTTCTCTTAATCTGATGTATTTGTCTGGCAGAAACCGTCCTCATTGTGCCTTTATCTGCACAAACCCATGTGTGCTCTGAATCAGTCACAAATCTCTTAACAGTAAGACGATTACGCTTCATCTTTCATGAAATATTAAAGGTTGTCATACCAAGGCCTTCAACTATTTCACACTTTTCATCAGCAGAGAGATTCTTTTTCTTTCCCATATTGGTTGAAAATGATGGTCTGCTTAATAATGGTGAACGTCCTTTTTCAGTAGTTTTTCCATTAACTGGACTCACCAGACGACTAATCATCACAGGCGTCTGAGATTGATGTCAGTGATTCAAAGAGCCTGAGACACAATACCATCCATGAGTTTCTTTGAAAAACTTTTTTTTTTTACCTTTCTGGCACTGAAATACAATTTGCATAATCATTTGGAACATGGTGCAGTATGATACCCACTCACATGGCTTTGACTGAGATTGTTTTGACAGTGGACTCTGACCTGCGCCGAGGAGGATGTCACTTTCCCACCAACTCCCCGCCCTGGACTTCCTGTTTGCTTCCTGGAACACGTCCACTTCCTGTAAGAACCAGGACGACCCCTCACCTCTGGAGAACATCAGGGGGACGTGACACCAGCGGGGGCTGAACTGTTCACCACTGGGTCACATGGTCTGTTCACGGGCTGGAACTGTGATGAGATTAGGAACCAATATTTATTTCACATTTCAAATCTTTGCTTCCCAGCTCTTTTCTCAGAATCACCCCCCAGCCTGTCCCACAGTGTTTTATTATAGATGTATCGGTTACTTTTTCATTTGCAAATGAACAAGAGTCATTTTTATCAAAGAGATAAAAAAAGTGGAGAAAACTGTGAGGAAACGTAATTTTGCCCCTGAAGTGGCTGCAAAATGTATTGCTGCTTTACAACAAATTCCTCCTGTGATTTTACCTGCTAACTGTGATTTTATTGTTGACAATTTTAAGCGTAAACTACTCATCGCCCTCGATGCAGTTGCACCATTCAAACTTAAAAAGATTAATCCCAAATCCCTCCCCCCCTGGAGAAACGAGGAACTAAAGCAACTCAAGAGAAATTGCAGGAAGACCGAGAGGAGATGGAGGAAATTCAAAATAACAATACATTTTCAAATATTCCGTGCTCAACAAAAGACCTACAATACAGCAATAAGAAATGCAAGAAATAAATTATTTTCCACAATAATCACCAACCACAAAAACAACCCAAAAGTTATTCTCAACAATAGAAAATGTTTTAAATCCTGATTTTAACAAACCTCCTTTAAATCCCACAGATGCTCTCTGTGAGGTGTTTGCAGACCACTTCAGGGGAAAGATAGACACTATCAGATGTAATATTTTATCTACCCAAAGTAACACGGCTTTAAATACATCTGGTTGTCTATTTGTTCCAAAAGAAACACTGCACAGTTTTGTCCTGGTTAATGCTGAGATGCTTGATAAAGTTTTCTCCTCAGTGAGGCCCACCACATGTCTTTTAGACCCGGTCTCAACCCCGTTTTTTAAAACTTTCTATGGATCTTTTAAAGACGAGATTTTAAACATGATGAATTGCTCTCTTCAGACTGGGGTCTTCCCTGCTGCCTTTAAGGGGGCGGTGGTGAGGCCTCTACTGAAGAAGAGCAATTTGGACTGTAATGATTTTAACAATTTTAGACCAGTATCCAACTTACCATTTTTAAGCAAAATCTTAGAAAAACTTGTCTTTATCCAACTTAATGATTTTATTACTGCAGAAAACGTCCTTGAGAAATTCCAGTCTGGCTTTAGGGTAAACCACAGCACCGAGACGGCCCTTTTAAAGATTTTAAATGATTTTAGATTAAATTATGACTCACAGAAGGTCACAGTGTTGGTTCTACTGGATCTGAGCGCTGCCTTTGATACAGTCGACCACACTATTCTTTTAACTCGTTTAAAACACATCGGCCTCTCTGGTGCTGTCCACAAATGGTTTACATCCTACCTCACAGACAGGACATTCATGGTAAGTGTGGATACCTGCTCCTCTAAGGTCCATAGAATTACATGTGGTGTGCCCCAGGGTTCGATTTTAGGCCCAGTGCTTTTAACCTGTATATGCTCCCTCTTGGTGATGTCATCAGGAGACATGAAGTCAACTTTCATAGTTATGCTGATGATACTCAGTTGTACATCTCCATGTCTCCTGATGACACCAGGCCAATGGACACACTTTTTAACTGCATTTTAGATATCAAATCCTGGATGGCAGAAAACTTTCTCCAGCTTAACCAGGACAAAACTGAAGTTTTAGTCATCGGTCCTGAGGCCCAGAGAGAGAAACGTTTACCCAAACTACAGTCATTGTCTTTTAATCCTTCCCCACAGGTGAAGAACCTGGGTGTGATTTTTGACTCTGAGCTGACTTTTATTCCACACATTAAGAATATCACAAAGATAGGTTTTTACCATCTAAAGAACATAGCCAGAGTCCGCCCCATTCTCTCTCGGGCCAACATGGAGACGCTAATGCATGCTTTTATCACCAGTCGTATCGACTACTGTAATGCCCTGCTTTCTGGTCTTCCCAAAAAGAGTATCTCAGGTTTACAAATTCAGCAGCTCGTGTCCTGACGAAGACCAGGAGGCGGGACCACATTACACCGGTTTTAGAGTCGCTGCATTGGCTCCCCGTGTGTTTCAGGATCGACTTTAAAGTTCATTTAATGGTTTTTAAATGTCTTAATGGTCTTGGTCCTTCTTATCTTTCAGAACTGCTTTTCTAATCCTAGACAGAGCTGGCCTGAAGGACAGCACAGAGGCTCATCATGGCTGCACAGGAGCAGGCCTTGAGCACCAGAGCAATAGAGGCCCAGATCTATCACACCAGACAAGACCCCAGGTGTAGACTGTGCAAAGAGGCCAATGAGACAATCCAGCACATAACTGCAGGGTGTAAGATGCTGGCAGGGAAAGCTTACATGGAGCGCCATAACCAAGTGGCTGGCATAGTGTACAGGAACATCTGTGCAGAGTATGGGCTGGAAACCCCAAGGTCAAAGTGGGAAACACCTCCAAAGGTGGTAGAGAATGACCGAGCCAAGATCCTGTGGGACTTCCAGATACAGACGGACAGAATGGTAATGGAGAAACCAACCGGACATTGTGGTGGTGGACAAAGAGCAGAGGAAAGCCGTGGTGGTTGGCATAGCAATACCAAGCGACTTCAACATCAGGAAAAAGGAACACGAGAAACTAGAGAAATACCAGGGGCTCAGAGAAGAGCTGGAGAAGGCCTGGAGAGTGAAGGCATCAGTGGTGCCCGTGGTCGTTGGGGCACTCGGGGCAGTGACCCCCAAACTGGAGGAGTGGCTCCAGCAGATCCCAGGAAATACATCAGACATCTCGGTCCAGAAAAGTGCAGTTCTAGGAACAGAAAAGATACTGCGCAGAACCCTCAAGCTCCCAGGCCGACGGTAGAGGACCCGAGCTTGGAAGAAAAAGAGACCGCCCGCGGAGGGTGAGGGGTATATATTTATATACACCCCGAAAGAGACCCCCAAAATTGACACGTTGACACAATGGGACCCCCATTGTATTGTAAGTTATTGCGTGTTATGCTACTTTAGGACAGAAAAACATTGTAAGTTCATATGTAGTTAAACAGTTTGTTTAAGTATTTGAATGCATGAATTGATATGCTGTTTAACACTTAAATGTACTAAAAACAGGAGCATTTTACTTTGTATTGCATCTTAAAATCATCACTCAAGGCCTCGCAACCCCCCCCTGAGGGGTCCCGACCCTACTTTGGGAACCACTGGTGTAGTGCAACACACATCACTGAGCTGCCTCTTTTTGATACGACTGGTGTCTCCTGGATCTAAACCAGGCTTTCCAAACGGTCAGTCATAGCCTACTACTATCCAAGATGACAGTGAGCTGGTTTACATCTTATCTTTAAGACAGACATCAGTGTGTTAGTCAGCCAGGATAAGTCACCACTCTTAAGCCTTCAAAGGGGCATACCACAGGGCTCTATACTGGGACCTTTGCTGTTTAGTCTTTTAATAAATGATTTGCCACTAATCTGTCCCGGTGTTAATTGCCAACTTTATGCGGACAATGCTGTTTTTTATGCCCCCGGAACAGTCAGCGGAAGTTTTGTCCAAATGTATGGCTGAGGTAAGTCAATGGCTCATTCAAAATCAGTTGGTGCTAAAACTGTATCAATGTGTTTTTCTATTAAAAGGCAAAATGTAGAGCAACATTTTCTAATTCATTTGCACACACAAAAAATACTATAAAATTGGTAACGGAATTTAAATACCTTGGACCCCAATTAAAATTTGACAAACATCTAAAGAAAATCTCAAAAATAACACAAAGCAATTAAATTATTTCAAACATGATATTCTCACATATATCATACTGTATGACAGCATGGCCCAGGCCGCTCCCTCAGCCACTAAACAGATCAGGTCATTATACAATCAAACTATAAAGATTATGCACAAGAAGACAATCGGCTTCTATCACTGCAATATTCTTCACAAGTATAAATTGTTAAGCTTTGAAAGCTTTAGCGATTTATGTTTTCTTAAACTAACTTTCAAATGTCTCAATAATTTAGCACCTGAGCCTCTCAGTTCATTTATACAGAGGCAAAACAATAACAGAGTCACAGAGGCTCCCTCAATAACAACTGTACAGTTCCTCACTGCAAGACTTTGTTTGGTCAGTCTGCCTTTATGTATAAAAGTGCAAAGTTGTGGAACTCATTACCCACTGAACTGAAAACCATGACTGAGTTTAAAATGTTCACTTCTCCAGCTAAGTCTTGGCTGAAATCAAAACAGAAATGTACCCATTTGTAAATAGCACTGACTTTGTGTATGTAAATGATTTATACAGTGTTGAAAATTAGCACTAGCTAAACTCTTTTTGCATCGCATCAGCTACAATCTTGTTTTGTACTGCAATGTCCCTGTCAAATAAATGAATAAATAATAAATAAATAAAAAAGATGGTCATCCGTATCGTTCTGGTCAGTTTCCTCAAACTCTTATCTGGTCTCATCGAGTCTTCATTTGGGTATGTTTTCATGAGTTCTTCCTGGGTTTTGTTCGGGTGGTGGCGCTCTTCCCCCGTTGTGGAGCAGAGTCCTGGTAACACTGGCCCTGCGTGTGTGACATGTGCTCTGCTGCAGGCTGTACCCCGGCTCCAAACATCACATGATTAGATAGGATCATAGTCAATCGTTTGAATCAGTTCATCTTAGATTTACACGCAATTTTAGTCGACTAAAACTGGACTATAAGTGAGGATTATATGACAAAATCTTGACTAAGATCAAATGACACTGTTGTTAAAAGGCTGATATGTTGTCACACACCTGTAGTCCTTCAGTCCTAGTGCAGTGTGTGTGATCACTGCCCCCTGCTGCTCACTGCACGGAACTGCAGAGCCTCCTTTGGTACAGCAGACCCTGGCTCCACAACCATGTCCTTGTGTCCTTGTGCAAGACACTTCACCCTCCCCATGTGCCTGTGTGCGGTGCACAGGTGTTTGAGTGTGAGGTAAAGTGCTTGGAGCCCAGTGGAAGCAGGAAAGTGCTGAATGTGACAGCGTTTAGTTTGACATTTGTACAAAGGTATCATTGAAACAAAGCCTTTTGGACTCCATCGCTCCGTCAGGGACAGAGGGGTAAGTTCACACTGGAGAAGATGAACCTCCCATTCTACATGTTTTATTTTCATGTAAGAATGAAAAAAGTCTTATTCACTGTTCAAAGAGAATTTTCAGCCTGATACAGAAACAATTGTTACATTTTGTCTGGTATAAAAGTAGATAAACAGTTGCAGATTTCTTCTTAAACAAACACAAAGAAGAAGAATGTTGTCATTTGACCCGGGGTCAGATCAATTGTTTCATTATTTCCAGAAACAATAAATATTTACAATTCTATAGTTTTTGCTTTGTTTGCTGGTGGTCTGCGGTCGAGACGAGAAAATAAACATTAAATATTTCATTCAATTATTCTGGGTTTTTAGAGACAACATTGCGTCATCTGCAGACGGTGTGTATTGCTGGGTTGCAGGTTCTAGAATGTGATGATGTCACATGACCCAGTGGGGGGAGGAGCCAGTTTTTCCTTGCATTACACTTTCACAAGTCGTGTCTAAAAATAAAATGTATGAATTACAAAAATGATCATTAATATCAGTCACTGGGTCCATGATCTCTCTGTACAAGACCAAACATTTCCTCAAAAACAAAATCATTTTACCTCTATATAATATTATAGGCCTTTAGAACACTGTGATGTCACCTGAAACCCAGCAATATAAAAAGTGTCTTTTTATAGCATTTTGTTTCTGTATAATATTGTTAATGGGAAACATTAAAATGTCAAAAATAAGACTTTATGAATCTTTCAAATGCACAGGTATGCCATTCGTTATAAGAGCCAAAATGATCCCATGGCCAGACATTATATGTTGGTTCATCACAGAAATGATTCCACCCTAAAAGTGTCGGACACTGAAGTGAATGAATCACTTTAAATGCCAGGTCTGGAGATCAACTCTTACACCTAATAAAGTGATATAAGGCAAAGAGAAGCTTTTTGGATCTATGACCTTAGAGCGACAGTATACCCAGGCCTGAATGAACATCTGGACCTCTCTTATCTATAATGATGTCCATGTTACTTGTCCTGATGTCTCTGAGCCTGTGAGTCCTGTCCAGGCTGCACCTGCAGTCACTGACTTTGTCTCTATACACACCCTTTTTCTTTAACCCCCGACTGAAGCAAGCACATTTTCTCCTATGCGGCTTTATCCAAATCATAAAGCTTCTTGGAAAAAGTGTCAAAATAGCAACAAAAACGAGACGTAGTTGACAATGAAAATGCAAGAAAAGCATCAAAAGAGTGAGAAAAAGTGATGAAAAGGCAACAAAAATGTGACAAAAACAACACAAGAACTCCACAGGACATGTCTCTCTAACATCTGGGGATCTGATCTCACAACCCTGTATTTTAGTTTGAAAGATGACAATGACACAGAGCAGTACGTGTTAAAGCATTTATTGACTTATAATCGCACATGTTCACTGTGTGTCAGTGATGTCTTATTTCTGCTGAAACATGTTGGTTTGTGTTTCACACATAACAATTTCATTGCTCTTGAAGACAAAGCAGCAAATACTGTAAACATGCCTGATATTTCAACCTCTACATGTGAGTTAAGGCTGCACTCTCACTTCACCCATGAAAGTAAAATCATCTGTCATTGTTCTGGCTCCTCTTCAAGGGACAGGCCCCCCTCATACTTTAATGTTCATAAACTCTGGAGTAAAGTCTGTACGTGGATGATTTTCTGTCAAACTCATGTTCCTTAAGGCATTTCCTCACTGCAGTGCTGATAATTCAGTGATCATGACTGTCTAAAGTTTGTGTCGTGGTATAAAACACAATAATGTGATAATGACATATTGGCACCAGACCAAATACTTCAAAACCACAGGCTTTAGTGGATGAATTAGTCGTGGACAGAATAGTTGCTGTGAGCGAGTAAAACATGATTGAAACAAACATGAATGACTCAAAACACAACTCTACAAGTGTTTGTGATGAGAGGACATCATTAGAATACTCAAGTACTTTCACTGAAGATCATTAGAATGAGGTGAAACGGCACATTCTCCATTTAAAACAGAGGAGCTTCAGATACAGTGCTGTGCAAAAGTATCTGCTTCCCTTTAACCTTTCGACATTCTGCCACGCTATGGACCATAAACATAAATATATTTAATTTAAATTTTATGTAAAAGACAGACATTAAGTGACACACAATCGTGAAGTGAAATGAAATTAATACATGATTTAGACTTTTTTTTATGAATAAAAACTGAAAAGTGGGATGTGCATAAGTACCGGCCCCCCTTTCCTTTTAGTGCAACCAATTGCCTTCAGAAGTTGCCTGATGATTTCTGAATGATCACATGTTGACCCAATGACTAAATAGAGTCTACCTGTGTGTAATCTATTGGGGAGCAGACAGCATCATGAAGTTCAATAACACACCAGACGGGTCCGAGATAAAGTTATTGAGAAGTATAAAGCTGGGTTAGATTATAAAAACATTTCCAAAGCTTTGAACATCTCTCAAAGTACAGTTAAATACATCATCCAGGAATAGAAAGAGTGTGGCATCACTGCAAACCTACCAAGACTCGGCTGTTCTCCTAAACTTAATGACCGAACAAGGACCGCACTGACCAGAGCTGTTACCAAGAAGCCTATGATGACCCTGGATGAACTGCAGAGAGCTACAGCTCAGGTGGGGGAAACTGTACACAGAACAACTATTAGTCGTACACTGCACAAATCTGGCCTTATGGCAGAGTGGCATTTTTTATTTTTTTTTATTTTAACTCTTTATTTATACAATTTTCACATAATATCAAACAAAACAACAAAACAGCAGGGTATTATAGTTACAAAAATCACTTTCGCACTTGGGTCTTATAGATTATCCATTTCTTCCATCTCTGATCAAATTTGGCAGTTTTCAGTCTTACGTAGTGAGTGATTTTTTCCATTGCATAGATTTCTTCCATAATCTCTTCCCATTGTGACAATGTTAAAGGGAGACTCTTCAGCCAGTTCCTTGTGATAGTTTTTTTGCTGGCCAACATCATGGCTTTGTAGAGGTACAAATCCTCAGGTTGTATAACTGAATTTGGTAGTAGACCAAGATACATAGATTGAAAGTCATTGGAAATCCCATAGCCAAAGATGTCCTCTATTACTTTCGCTATGTTTTCCCAAAAGGGTCTGACGTTGGGACAAGTCCAAAATACATGAGAATGACTGGCACTCAAACTGCCGCAAAGTCTCCAGCAATACTGGGGGGTTTTGAGCTGCTTACTTTTGATATGTGGTGTAATAAAAAACCTTGTAATATGTTTTTCCAGACAAATTCTCTCCATTGTCTTGAGCTGGTGGAAGTGTGTTGTAGTTGACAAATAGAGTGCCAATCATCCTCTGACAATTTGAGTTGTAGTTCAAATTCCCACTTTTGTTTTATATACAGTGAGTCAGTACCGTTACAGTTCTGCAGACATTTATACAGTCTCGATACAATTTTTGAAGGTCATTTTTTGTATGCTCCCGACACCATTTCTACCAGCTCACAGCCCTCTTGTGAGAGGTGGGTCTTTATCTCTAAATTATAAAAGTGCCATAATTGGATGTACCTAAACAAGTCTGAGTTGTCCAGGCCAAATTCCCTCTTTACTTCTTCGAAAGACTTAAATACTGTCCCTTTGGTTAGCATACATACTGCAGTGAGTCCCTTTTCAGTCCACTTTCTAAATGTACTGTCCAACTGGCCACTTTTGAAATCAGGAGAATAGGAAGGCCAAATCAAGAATTTACAGTCACCTTCAAATTTGAATTTTTTCACTGTATCCCACCAAAACTTAATGGTTGTTTCGACTATGGGATTCCCCTCTTTTAACTGTATACTAGTTTTATCACCCAGTCTTGATTGAGGTTGGGATGTTGGGATATAGTTAATTTCAATTTGTTTCCATTTAGAATAATATTTTGGTGAGCACCAATACACAATATATCTCAATTGGGCAGCTAAAAAATATTCTTTGAAATTCGGAAGGGCGAGCCCCCCTTTCATTTTCTCCAGCTGAAGTGTCTTAAACCTAACCCTTGGTTTTGCCCCTTTCCATATAAATCTGCTCACTTGTTTATCCCATTTAGCAAATTGAGAGTCGGGTATTAGAACTGGTATAAAGAACTGGGATAAAAATAAGTACAACAATCGGGGTAACAGATTCATCTTTATCACCTCTATCCTGGAACTAAAATCTAAAACTAGGTTTGCCCAATTTGTCAGATCCCTCTGTATTGTCTCATTTATTTTACTGTAATTAGCACTGTATAATGTACTGAGTTCTCGCGTCACATAGATCCCTAAATATTTAATTTGTTCTGAATCCCATTTAAGTTTGTATTTTTTCCTAATTGGTTCAGCTGGACTATAATTAATACAAAGGATTTGCGTCTTGGTAATATTTAATTTATAGCCAGATTTTCCCCCAAAATCTTTTAAGATGTTTAAAAGTTTAGGAAATGTTTGATCAGGATTTTGAAGATATATTAATACGTCATCTGCAAAGAGACTTAATCTTTGTTCTTCGTTGGACACCATTACTGCTTTGAGCTCTGGTGTTTGTCGCATGTACTGAGCCAAAGGCTCAATAAACAGGGCAAAGAGGGAGGGGCTTAAACAGCAGCCCTGCCTACTCCCTCTGAAGAGCTCAAAGCTATCAGTCAAGTCGCCGTTTATTTTGATTCTTGCCATTGGCTTATGATATAGGGCTTGTATACACTTAATATTAGTATCATTGAATCCCAGTCTTTTCAAAACTGCAAAAAGGAAATTCCAGCTGACTCTATCAAAGGCCTTTTCGGCATCAAGGCTTACTAAGGCTGTTGGAATATTTTGTTTATTAACTTCGTTAATTCTGTGAAAGGTACGTCTAATGGTCATACCGCCTTTGCTCTGCCCAATCCCGTCAGATCCTGGAAGCTAAGCAGGAAGGGCCTGGTCGACACTTGGATGGGAGACCGTTTGGTAACACCAGGAAGCCTAGTGAATGTAGTGAGTGAGTGAGTGGTTGGTGGTGGTCGGAGGGGCCGATGGCGCAGACTGGTTGCCTCGCTTCTGTCAGTCTACCCCAGGGCGGCTGTGGCTACAACAGTAGCTTACCACCACCGAGTATGGAGTGAATGAATAATGACGACAGTGCAGCGCTTTGAGAAACTTGGTAATACAGGCTTGTAAAGCGCAATACAAGTGTAAGGCATTATTATTATTATTAATGTTGTCTTGGGCTTGACGCCCCTTAATAAATCCTGTCTGGTCCTCGTCTATTAAATCAGGGAGGAAAGACTCTAATCTTTTTACTAAAATGGAGGTAAATAATTTATAATCAACATTTAGAATGGATATTGGGCGGTATGATTCACAATATTCACAATTTTTCCCCTCTTTTAATATGACTGAGATAATAGCCTCCCTCCATGAAGGGGGGCACTTTGCGTGTTTTAGAGTACAATTAAATGAGTCCAACAATAAGGGGGTTAAGTCATCTTTAAATACCTTGTACCATTCATTGGGAAAACCATCACTCCCTGGGCTTTTATTGCTTTTCAATCTACTAATTGCCTTATCAAGTTCTACTTTGGTAATGGGTCTAGATAACGCCTCGTTCTGAGTAGTTCCTATGGACGGGAGATCTAATAATCTAAATAATCTTCCATTTTGTTCTCGTCTACTTGTTCAAATTGGTCATACAAGGTTTTATAATAGGTTTGAAAAGTATCTTTAATTTTTCCTGGATCATAATTTATTTCTCCAGATGAAAGATCTCTGATTTTGTTAATTGAATTTCTCATTTGTTGGGATCTTAGACGTCTAGCCAATATTTTTGTCGCCTTTGAGCCTGATTCATAAAAGGTTTGTTTTGTAAACATTATTTTCTTGACAATCTCCTCTTTTGCTAAATCTGACAATTGGTTTCTTATATCATTTACACATTCGGCCAACAATTCACTTTTATCTGAATGCTGTTTTATTTCCAGCTTTCTCAATTGTACTTCTAATTTCGCCTGAGTTAGTCTTTTCATTTTATGAATATGAGCTGTTCTTGAAATCAGTTTACCTCGTATCACAGCTTTTACGGCGTCCCATATAATAATTGGTTCTATTTGATCATCTTTGTTATCGGAAATACAATCTTGAATTTCTTTTTTTATTTCCTGCACAACCTTTTCATTGTTGAGAATGTTGATATTCATCCTCCATGTTGTTTTCTTAATTAGATTACTTAGATGAATGGTTAAATGGATAGCATTATGATCTGAAATATCTGCTATTCCTACGCTGCAGTCTATGACGCGGTGTCGATCAGTAGTATTCATCAGGAAAAAATCAATCCGAGAGTGGACCTTATGAGCTGCTGAATAGTGAGTATAGTCTCTTTCTAGTGGGTGGAGAGCTCTCCAAACGTCGAACAGATCTGCCTCCTTAATTCGTTTTTTTAGATCTTTTGATTTATTACTTATATACTTTTTTTTACTGGTTGAATCCTTAGCTTGGTTTAAAACGGAGTTCCAGCCACCTCCACTAATCAAAATTCCCTCACTGTTGGTGGTTATCTTATCAAATAGAAATGAAACATTTCCGGTCACCCTCTGGAGGTGCGTACACATTCACCAAAAAGACAATAGAATTGTCAATCCTGCCTTTAACATTCACGTATCTACCATCCTTATCACAGTCTTCCTCTATCAAATCAAAATTAACAGAATTAGGTATTAGGGTGATTACTCCTCTCCTCCTTTTTTTTTAAATTTTACATTGCACTAAATTGTTGGGTACGTGTGAAACGTAATTTCATTTTTATGTTGCATAAGAATGACCAATAAAGCTATCTATCTATCTATCCTGCTATTTTTAAAAGCACTAGAGAAAGAATATCTATATCCAAACTTTTTGAATTTCTCATGCTCTTCTTTTGGCAAATGCGTTTCTTGGAGGAAGATCACTTGTGCTCTACACCTTTTAGTTTAGTTAATAACCTACTTCTCTTAATTGGGTTGCCAAGGCCATTTACATTTATTGAAACAATGTTTAGTTTACCCAAGCCACTCATGTTTAATGAACAAGTAGAAAATAAACCCTGCAAATAAACATGAACTGAGAAGAATAACTTCAGAAACAATACAAACAGAACAATACCTGAGACTTCCATTCAGTGGGTTAATTGTCTGTCCCACCTTGACCCTGTTGGAAGGTCTAGGGCTAGCTTCCCAGAAAAAAGGGGGCCCTATGCAAGGATTAAGAGGCGCTGGAATCTCCTCCATCCTTGATGTCCAACGTTATAGCGCTATCTTCTGGTGCCACTCCACTAAGTCAGTGAATGGGGGAAGGCTGAGTTAGATTTGTGTTTATGGAAATTCCCATCAATGTCCGCCTCTTTGAAACTGCTTCAATCTGTCTTTAGCCCTTTGCGCAGCTGCTATATTCTCCCCGGAGCTCTGGCCCTTCCGCTGCCATCCTTCCAACTTCTGAAGCCAGAATTCCGCATCTTCTTCCGTCGTAGCCGGCAACTCAACCTCGAGTCCTCGCCTCCGTAGCTCGAGACCAGCTCCGCGAGCGGAGCTGTATACTTTAGCACTCCTCCCAGTGAATACGCATGTTTGTGTACGCCGTTTGAAAGCGTATGCCTTTTTCCTTCAGCACCTTTTTTTATCTTTTGGTACTCCTTTCGCTTTTGGACAACTTCTGATGCAAAGTCGTGGTCAAAATGGATGTTCCTGCCGCTTAATTGGATTACTGCCCTTTTCCACGCTTCTTTTAGTATCATCTCTTTAATAGTGAATTCCTGGAAATTGACTTTGATAGGTCTTGGTGTGGTACTGGGCCGCCTGGTGAGGGTTCTATGGGCTCGCTGTATTTTTAGGTCCAAATCAGTTGGTAAGTGTAACTGGCACTGGAGTAACTCTGCAACAAATTGCGTCATTGAGGTCGGCTTTTCCCGTTCGTCTACTCCAAAGATCCTGATGTTATTCCTGCGGGATCTTGATTCCAGGTCAGTCAATTTGTCTTGAAGGCCCCTTTGTCGCTTCATACTCTCAGCCATCGCTTGGGCCAAATCCAGTGTCACGTCCTCAACATGCCCCACACGAGACTCCGCTTCCTCTACTCGGGCTGTCAGGCCTCTCATGTCCTCAGCCATCGTATCCAGTTTGCCACATAGCTCCTGCTGTAGAGAGGTGATGTCCTGTCTCACTATGTTGTTGTCTTGTTTCAGCTCAGTTTTGAGTGATTCAATAGCTTGAAGCAAGTCATTCGTTGTTACGCCACCTGAAGCTGGATTAGCATTAGCTTGCAGCTCTGCGTTGCTAGCCTTTGACGACGAAGCGTTTCTATCCCGAGTTTTCGACATTTTCAATGATTTACAGCCTTCTTCTTTTCTTGATCCACCTTTTGCGTGTTAAACCAACAAAATGAATGTACCTACGTCGAGTTTATGGTGGAAAAGACTATCAAAAACTGGGGAGCGCACACCAAGCACGTCTTGTCCCTACGCCATGACACCAGAAACTCTAGAGTGGCATTTTTAAAAGAAAACCATAAGAAATACCGTTTGCTGTTTGCCAGAAGCCACCATGTGGCCTGGACCTGTCTGGTGTGTTCTTAGACTTCATGATGCTGTCTGCTCCCAATAGTCTCTTAACAGACCTCTGAGACCATCACAGAGCAGCTGTATTTGAACTGACATTAGATTACACACAGGTAGACTCGATTTAGTCATTAGGTCAACATGTGATCATTCAGAAATCATCAAGGCAATTGGTTGCACTAAAAGGAAAGGTGGTAAAAAAAAAATCTAAATCATGTATAAATTTCATTTCACTTCAATTTCAATTAAATATATGTTTATGGTCCATAGCATGGCAAAATGTTGAAAAGTTACAGGGGGGCCGATACTTTTGCACAGCACTGTATGTGTGTGTGACCTTGAGGAGAGTGGGACCAGTCCAGGGGAAGATGAACCGTCCATTATATTTTGGAAATAAAATCATTTTCATGTAAGAATTTAGATTTGACCCACTTCGTATGGAACAAGACTGTTTTTCAGTGTTCAAAGAGAATGTTTGGCCTGATACAAAAAAGAATAAAAAGTTGAAGATTAGTTTAGGCCGATTTCCCCTTAAATAAACATTGTTTTAAATAAATAAACTAACATCATTTGAAAGAGCCACAATAAATAACAAACTACAGAACAGGTTCTGGGTGGAGAGACCATAGATATATTATTTAGAGATCAGTGGGTTGTAGGTCTTAGCTTTCAAATGAGGCGTTACCTTGGCCTATAGGCTGTAAGCTCCAGTCGAGAAGCTTTTAGATTTGGGTAAAGCTGAACTGGAGAAAATGCGCTGGGTTAAGGTGTAAGTAAGAGGTTAAATTGATCACATTTTGCATAAAGCCCAGAGTTAACTAGAACCGCCCCATAGAACAGCCCCACATTTGGACTGGGATGTGAGTCTGGGACGTCCTGGCCTTGAGCCTCTCTCTCAGACATCGTGACTTTGGCAGAGCAAAACGCTGTGTGTTTCCGTGACAACAGGACCAGTTCTGTTTCAGCCCAAAGAGAGTGTTCAGGACAAAAGAGTCTGAAAAAGTGCTTCAGAAAATGAAGTGGGGAAAGGGAGTTCTGGTCCCCGTCTCCCCTCCTCTGATTGGTCTCCTGAGGGCACCGGCGCTGCACTGCGATTGGCCAGGGCCCTCAGGCGGCCTGTCAGCTGACCCTGTAGTCCAGCGAGTGCTCCATGTGGTCCGTCCAGCTCCGAAACGGGTCCAGCAGGATCCGGAAGCATCGGACGATCAGCAGAGCCAGGACCAAGACCAGGACCAGGACCAGGACGAGGGCCGCCCTCTGCTCCAGGCCCATCTCAGCTCCCGGACCCGCTCCCGGACCGGGGCCCAGGTCAGGGCCGGGACTCAGCGGGACATGAGGTGGCGGGGGCGAGAAGGTGGAGCTGAAGACCACGTCGGACATCTTGGATTCACCTGAAGAGGAAGGAACAGGACACAGACAGTCAGGGAACCAGGACTAACTGTTCTGCAGACTCTTCACACATCGCTCCTGTTCTGAAGCGCAGGCAGGACTCGGATCACCACCAGTTATTTTTAGTTTGAACATATTTTTAGAAACCTTTTTGGAGCTTGTTCTATTTTCATGTGACTTTGAACAAAAGAAGCCGCAGAGATCTTCACAAACATTTGAAGAGCGCCGACGGGGCAGGAGGTAAAAACGTGTGTGGGATGGTCTGCATCAGAGGTTCTCAACGGGTGGGTCGCAAAAAATACAGCTTGTGAAACAATGCTGTGGGTCGTGTTATATTCGCCGTCAACTACATTGAATATTATTAACCCCTTTCATTTAGGGTCATTTTCACCATTTGATCATTGAAAAAATGAATAGCAAGGCATATTTATTTATACTGCACATTTCATACACAAGGCAACTCAATGCGCTTCACTGTGCATATGTTTGAAAACATAAAAACACCAGACACAAAAGTGCTATTGAATCATCATCAATATTTTAACAATACTTCCACCAAAATGCAGATTTATTCAGCCTGTGTATGCTTTTCATTAGTGATTTTAATCAATCAATCAATCAATAGTTTTGTATAGCCCAATATCACAACAGGAGTTGCCTCACAGGACTGTAAAAACATTCAAATAATGAAACAAAACAGTAAACAAGACAATGTAAAGTTCAGGCAAATGAAGTATATAAACTAGGGCCAGGACTCGATTAAAAAAATGAATCTAATTAATTAGAGGCTTTGTAATGAATTAATCGAAATTAATCGCATATAAATATTTGACCTGAGAACAGTGAGAAGTAAGTTTTTTCATAAGGATTTTTAGTATACCATTGAATAATGACTGAATACATAAGCTTAACCCTTATGTTATCCTATGTACATTTTTGTACATTTTGCAAGATTTTTTTTTTTTCATTTCCTGACCTTTTTGTCTGTGTTGCAGCTTGAGACGTGGGTTTTGGCAGAAAATGTTCTATCGAGACAAATTTTCAGAATCCAGTGTTTGTTTTTCTCTCATGTCTTTTATATTGGAGATCTGCATTTCCTATACGTTACCCTAGTGTACAAAAATGTACACGCTTTTCAAACTGCTATAAAAACCACATACTTTCATCTTTTTTCAAAATGTTTTCACAAGAAAAAAGGAAACTAAAGTGTGGAAAGCAAAGTGTGATTAATTTCGATTAATATTTTTAATCGCACTAAACCTCATGTAATTAATTAATCGCAATTAATCGAAAAAAGTCCCGGCCCTAATATAAACATAATGTCCAAATACGTGTCAGCAGCAGGCGGGTGTCCCCTGTCCTTAGACTCTCTGACACAGCGAGGAAAACCTCAAAAACCCAGAGAGAGAAAAAGGAAACCTTGGGGAGAACCACAGAAAGAGAGATCCACTCCCATGGACAGACAGGGCTGATGGGAGTCCCTCAGCAGACGGGTCAGGATCACAGAAGCTTGTGGACGAGATTTGCAAAACGTATGGGAATTAACGGGAATATATTGGAATTAATGGGAATTAAAAAGGGAAATAACAACTCAAGGTTGCTTCTTTACAGACAGATATAAACTGATGGTTATACAGTATACACATACACCAGCATTTGAAGAGCTATTGGAAATGGAACAGACTCATTCCATGTTTGTATCCGTCGTGTGCATATTCAAGTTTGTGAAGTATTACAATATTATATTGTTTTAAAAGTATATAGTTTAGGTCTATTCTGTTTAATGCAGCTCTGTGTCAGACACAGGCCCCGCCCACTCCTTGTTTTTTATAGCGCTTTTCTGGACACTCAAAGACGCTTTTACATTGCATTATTCATTCACTTCATACTCAGTGGTGGTAAGCTACTATTGTAGCCACAGCTGCCCTGGCTTAGACTGATGGAAGCAAGGCAACGAGTCTGTGCCATCGGCACCTACGACCACAACCAACCACTCACTCACTACATTCACCCAGGCTTTCCCTCCAAGTACCGACCAGGCCCTTCCTGCTTAGCTTCAGATCTGACGGGATCAGGCAGAGCAAAGGCGGGATGGTATTGGTCAGTGTCTGTCATGATCTGAGTGACAGGTGAATTTAACCAATCACAGTGTGATAAAACAAAATCATTATATAAAACTTGTCCCACCACTCATTAGAAAAAGAATTACGCAGAATGTAGGTTTAAGAAGGTTATGATATGGTCCTCTTCTTTGGGCCGGGGTGTGACATCACACAAATGCATGCTTTATGGTTCAAAAACATCATTAATGGGTAACTATAGTTCACTAATTGTTTATGGTTAATTGTACAAAAATGCAGTAATATTATGTTTATTTAAGCGATTTCACAGTTTTTAATTCTTTAAAACTCCCCAAATTTCCGAGCTTGAGTTCCAATTGAAAGTTTACAGAAAATTCCCTGAAATGTTCTGCCCCTTTGCAACCCTAGTCAGGATTTTCCATGGGTCCCAACAAAATGACTTCTTGCATAAAGTACAAAAACACTACGTGAAGAGCCATGTACAGCTTTGGCCACGGCCCAGCTCGATGCTAATGACGACACCGGAAACAGGCAACCCTGCTCGCTTTGTGACAGATCTTTTGATGCAGATACTGGGGAGAGAACATTTTGAAACAAAATGTTGGGTCCTGTGTGCTCGGTCTATGTTGGTCCAAAGCCTAAACCAGGTGAGCGTCCCCAACCATTTCTAGCCCATCTGCATTACTATGCTGCAAAGAAAAGATCCTAAAGGCTATCCAGGGAAAAAGGCCAGCTCTTTCACAACGGCTAGAGTACATATTTTCCCCAGAAGTGAGTATACTCCGGGCGTCATTGAAGCTGCGTGCTGCAAAGATCCCGTACAGTCTTTACTACCCTGCGAAGTTGAACATCACGGTGGAAGAAACCAGATGCGTGTTTGCTGATCTACAAGATGCTGAGAAGTTTGTTGCTGGCATTGAGCTAGCTACAGCTGATGAAGGAAATTGAAGCTTTGGATGCAGCCTGATCTACGTCAAACATTCGTGTGGGAGCAGAGACAACTGACTGAAGACGTTGCCAGATGAGGGCCAGACTGTTCTGTGATTTCTGATCCTCCTCTTCCCGTCTCTTGGGGGTATGGTCATGAATGGTGGTATTTTACGCTAACTAGCACAAATGTCACAAAATAATGTCACCATTATTTCTTGGAACTGCAAAGGCCTTAATGGGCTTTTGGAGGCAATATTCTCTCCCACCTGGAGAAAACTGGGTACTGATATTGGTTTTCTACAGGAGATCCACCTCAAAGATAAAGATCATTGTAGACTAAGGAAAAAATGGATAGGGCAGATTTATCATTCTAATTTTAGCGCTAAAAGCAGAGGAGCGGCTATTATAATTAAAAAGCCAGTACCGTTTGTTATGAATAAAGTAATCTGAGACAGTAGAGGCAGATACATTATTGTAACAGGACCACTTTATAATGACCCGATTACATTAATTAGCATCTATGCTCCTAATATAGATTATAATCAGTTCATGTTATCTTTTATTTCTGCTATACCTAATATGGACACACACAAGCTTATTATTGGAGATTTTTTAATTTGATACTTGAATTTTAATTTGATACTTGATCCACAGCTGGATAGGTCTTCACGGAAAGCAGAAACTCTATCACAATCTGCTAAAACCATCCAAACTTTCATGAACACCTACAAAGTAATTGACCCTTGGAGGACACTAAACCCTCATAAGAGTTAATACTCATTTTTCTCAGCGGTTCATCATTCCTATTCTAGGATTGACTATTTGTCAGACCTGTACTGAAATACTGGGCACAAACAAGAGCAGAAGTCATTGGACGCTTGCTTCGTGAAGATGGTGTCGTTCTCCTTGGTGAGTGCACTTGTATTTGCTCTTAGAATGAACAACATTGTGGCTGTGATTACTAATGTATCTAAGCTTTTAGCCTTTACACAGAGTGTGCTTATCATTATATCTTATTATATTTTCTAGGTGATAGCAGAATGGACTCTCCTGGTAATCTTTGTAATCTCAGCAGCTGAATGTGAATAATAGTTATTTGCTGACCGTTTTTCTTATGCCTCAGGTCATTGTGCAAATGTTTGCACCTACACCACTATTGAGCATGTGTCGAGAGACATTGTCTACATTGACTCCATAGACAAGAGGATGGTTGGTAGGAACTCTGTGATCATGGAGAAGGAGTGCTTTTGCCACACTATGGAAGCTTTGCTACCTGACCTGAAGATAAAAGAGGTGGTCACTGATGCTCACCCACAGATCACTGCTTTGCTTCGTAAGGACAACAAAACCTAATTGTAAATTGCATGCAGCCGGGATGTGATGATGCTACATTATGTAAGAATTATTTATTATTATTTAAGAACCTCGATTCCTTTTAACACACATCATTAAGATTAAATTCTGTTATCATAAGCATCAGTCTGTTATTACTATACTTTTCATGAATAAATGTGGATTATGTTATGTATCATTCAAGCACTTTGATACAAAGTAATATTAGATGGGTTGTGATGATGATGATGAATAACAGTAATACTAACATGGTAATAAATTAAGTATAGGAAACAAAAAATATACACTTGTTAACCAAGTCCAACAAAGGTGGAAGAGAATTTTTAGGTTCGGACAGCAAAATAAGGACATCGTCAGCAAATAATGATATTTTATTATCTATCCCTGCCATTTTGATTCTGTGTATTTCCTGTTCTTCTCTTATTGCAATGGCTAGCGGTTCCAATGCAATAAGGAAAAGGGGGGGGTGACAGTGGGTCGCCCTGTTTAGTACTGCGTCCAATTTGGAAGGGAGGAGATCTAAGGCCGTTTGTTGTAACAATGGATTTAGAATTATACACTTGTTATAAAGTGTAACATACTGTGAATGTTGACTTAATGTAACGCATTGTTGCAAATATGTAACCAACTTAATTGTTTAGTAAGACACCAAGGACTAAACTGTTATTGTAGCAATCACATTATTATTTAAGTATATGAATATGGGATGGGAGTCAATAAGCTTGTCTTCCCACTCCTTTTCAAGTTAGAATGTTACTTTTATTTTTTTCGATTTCGTGTCTGTGTGGCTCGAAATAAAATATTCAAATCAATGTAATCAATGTACTGTGAGGGGCAAATATAAGGGAATTCAACATTCCCTAGACATGTGGCATGCTGCAAAAAGTCTCAGCAAGAAGCTGCGTCGAGTAAGTAATTATTGTCTATGGACTGTTAAAAATGTGATTTTTATAACATGGTAGGAATTGATCATTGTTCATACCTAAAACCAAACATTCTACTTGTGTACCATGAACAGGTGAACTAAAAAGAAGCAGAAGGAAATCATCGTGTGGACAAAGGACATAGTTAACCATTTCTGGTGTTGCAGCAAACAAGCACAAACTGAGGAGCATTTCAAGTTATGTCGCACCTACAACCTATTTTCATGTGTCTTGCTGCTTTTATTGATTACTATTTACCCTTTTCATTTATGGGGCAGATGATGTGGTCTGGACTAATACATCATGTTTGTAATAAACACACTTGGGCAACAGGAAGCTGTGAACATGAACCACTTGCGTAAGAGAGTCAGGATAAGCCCTGGATCATGCCAGGTCGTTTCTTCCTACAATCAGGGCATATTATGAAGTTATGTACTAACAACACATGCTGGCAGGTTCTGAAGCTCACCGGGTGATGACAGAAATTGTGTTTTAGAAGAGATGACTGACTCAGGTGAAGACGTTTATAAACTTCAGTTAAGTACTTATTTCTTTTTTTTAAAATTGTTAATCCACTTGAGCAGGGGTCTTCAACCAGTAGCTCATAAATTACCACTAGCTGTCCAGTTTTTCCTATGAGCACCCCAACGGTTTCAACATACCTAAGCTTGATGAGTAATCTGTATTATGGTTTTGGCAAAATTATGCACCAAATGATTGAGTTGGGAACACATTGAACACATACATCTGCAAAACATGAGTTTGCTGATTCAAGTAAAAGAAAAAATGTGGGAGACCCCCCCACTACACGATATTATGTTGATGACCCAAGACGTCTGGGTGTACTTGCTCCTGTGCAGCCACCACCCACCTTAGAACTGGTGAGGGCACATGTGTCTCAGGGGGATACTGGTCGGAGAAGACTTGATGATGCGACAGTGTAATGGTGTTTTATTGTGTGCATAATGTAGTACTCACTGTAAATATTGAACAACAAGGCTTCTTTATAAATGCTTTATTATGTAAATATAATGTCACTTGAAATAAAACATTATCATTGAACAAACGCAAAACATCAAAAACTGTAAAAGTGTCATCATTTAGACAAGGCGTCGCATTTTGAATCCAGTGTACTGTCCCATGGGGTCTGGAAATTTGGCTCTTATTTTCCACACACAGCAGCTGGGGATGACCACTCTGTTGCCCTCACCTAGACGTCCATGTTGCCAGAGGACATACTGTCTCATTAAACAATGTTCTTCACCAGGCTGCGGGTTGTATTCAGGGGCAAAGATATCATTCCAAGCAGCTGTGGCCAAAGGCAAAACTCCCTCATCCAAAATGTAATACAGTGTCTGCGTACATTGGTGTATGAATGAGAGTGTGAATGGGTGAGTGGATCCTTGCTGTGAAGCGCTTTGAGTGCCTAATGTAGGTGGAAAAGCGCTATATAAGTTGAGTCCATTTACCATTTACCATTACCAATACTGCATGTGTGCCATGTTGCTGATGCAGTTTTCTGGGGTTTGTCTGCAGCATTTTTATTTCTATATCTGTGTTCATCTCTCAACAATTCCCGCAGATGCACCAGTTGACAGCAGTTATGGGAGGGGTGGGATGTGGGTTCTCCAGTAGGGACAGAATATCAAAAGCATCCCAGAGTCCTCTGGACAACCCTCTGCAGAAGGTCTCTCTGCTCCAGCCTCAGTGATTGTTTTTTTCCTATAACAAACACATTCATAGGTTGTTCTAGTGTGTTACAAGAATACATGTAATATGTGTGTATTATGTGAGCCAAAAGATATTTCAAGGTAGTATAATGCAGTACAGTACCACACAATTAGTAGCACAGGCATACCTGTAACTCAGCCATGCATCGGTCCTGAAGCTCTTGCAGCCTTCTCTGATCATCAGAAGTTAGGTCCCTAGGTCATGTGGGCCTCCTCCCCCACCACCTCGACCTCCTGCTCCGGTCTTGGGCCTCCCACCGTGCACCCATGGCTTGAACAGTGAATTCATCAGAAGATGATGAATTTGAAAATAATTCCTGTAATACTGTATACAGTTAGAAAAATAAGGTGAGGTCAGTAGCACATTGAAAGGCATATAGACAATTGCCGTTTGTGATATAACTGGAAGAGGTGAGTAAGTGCTCAATCTAAAACATCCACGTGGAAGAACAAATGAACCTACTCAAATTAGGTTGTGTAAGCATAAAAGCAGATTTACAAGTGACATTGTTGTACAAGGTAATGTGGTATAAAAGGAAAAACTAATAGAAAAGCTAGCTAGCTAGTTGCGTGTAAACAGTGGCTGAATCGTCTTAGGAGAAAATTTATTGATTTTTTGGAAAGACAAAAGGCACTTGTTTACATAACCTTTTTCTTTTAGGTCATATTTGATTGTACCCACCTCATCAGACATTTCTTTGTATAGTTCAATGGCGTTATCCGTCTTGGGAGAGCAAAGGTGCGCATGTAGCTGTGGGGTGGGCAGTGGCGTGCTGGGACCTCATTTCGGCCCGGGAATTTAGAGAAGACCGGCCCACTTTTCTGTGGGTTTATAGCTCAGTGATAGAGCGCTAGTCTGGTTCAAGTATGACTTCGACATTTTTCTAACGCTTTTTTTAACGCTCTTTTTACATGGGCCGCTGCACACACAGTCTGAGCCTGATACAACTCCACAATCAGCACCAAGTTATGAAGATAAAATATTTATTTGTCCACTTTTCTACCTTTCACTGCCTCTTTCTCTCTTTACTCGCGCGGACACTTGTCTCCACAGGATTGGACTGCACCAACTTCAATTAAAGCTGAGGGGTGTTCCACTTAAACACCCTTAAACACCCCTCTGAGTTAGTTCAACGTCAAATGGTATCTCCCCGCCACAAAGATGAAAAGTTAGATGCGAAAATCTTTTCTGATTTTGACACATGTCACCCTCATGGGGGCGGCCCGGCCCTAAACAGGGCCGCAGCCCACCGGGAAACCTCCCGACTCCTCCCTGTCCCACGCCTCTGGGGGTGGTGCAGGCGGCGGAGGGTGTGGAGTGTTTACGACAGTGACATAACCAAAAGTGACCTTTAGGGGGAGCGCTAAGCGCAAGTACTGCTTCAATATTCCTCAAATGAACCCCCGGCTCACATTAACTGCGGAACGGGTTCGGTCCTGATCCGGTCCGGGTTTGCCCCAAATTACCACTCACAGTGAGTCCGGCTGACACTGTGGCTCCGCCAGCTCCGGCGCCAGAAATGTAAACATTTCTCTATTACCAGAGACACAGGGGCACTAGTGTGTTTAAAGCATCCACTTCACTGGGGAGAGTCGTTGTTCTGGCAAATACGGCTTTTGTTTACAAAAACTACCTATATATGGGGCTACTTATCACATGAACTCACACCAAGAGCGAAACTCACGTGCACTTTTGTTCTCGCGAGGGACGTTTCTGTGTCTGGCGCAGCATCTGGCGCCGGAGCTGGCGCCGGAGCTGGCGGAGCCACAGTGTCAGCCGGACTCACTGTGAGTGGTAGTTTGGGGCAAACCCGGACCGGATCAGGACCGGATCAGGACCGAACCTGGACCGAACACGTATCGTAGTTAATGTGAGCCGGGGGTTACTGGTCGTGTAATATCCGATCTTTGTCTTTCTGGTGTAATGCAAATGGAGCTGACTGGGTTGAGTTGTCCTATTACCTCTTTACAAGTATTGATTTATTCTTCTTTAAAGACTACTACTCCCAAAGTCAAAAGTCTTGTAGTCTCTCACACTTTAAAAATTTGGCATCAAATTAGAAAACATTTTAAATGGCAAGATATTTCAGTATTAACCCCGATTACACTTAACCATGAGTTCAACCCAGCACTTGGTGAAGTTGCTGTTTTTCAGTGGAAAGTCAAAGGAATACATTCAATACAGGATGTGTTTATTGAAAATGTGTTTGCGTCAGTTGCCTCAGAAATATCAAGTTGCTAATGTAGAATATTTACAAATCTGTAGTTTTGTTAAATCAATGTTCCCATCGTTTCCTCATCACTCTCCCAATTCAGACATGAATACTGTACTTTTAAAAAATCAGTTGAAAAAGGTTCAGTTTCTAAAAGATGTAATGAACTGTCAGATATGGAATACATGCCTTCACTTGATCACCGAAAAGAAGCTTGGTAACAGGACACTGGAATAAACATCACTGCATCTCAATGGACTAAAGCTCAAGACAACGTCCACCAAGTCCAGCTTTCTAGAATGTTCCATGGGGTGAACACAGGAACAGGCTTCACTAGCTCACGCTTTTTGGAAGTTTCCTAACATAACAGCTTACTGGACTCAAATTTTCAAATTGATGTCTGATGTTTGTGGAACACAGTTACACCCTGACCCTGTGCTTGCACTTCTTGGAATACCTCCAGTAACTACTACTAACTAAACAAGCAGAAAGCTATATATACTGTATATAAAAAGTGGAGCTATTGAGACTGTTATAACTAAACTGGAATAAATAAAAAACTCCAACCTATATTAATTTGTTACATGATCTAATTTTTTTTTTTTTCTTCTTTCTTCGTCGGGACAGTGCATGTTAATGAACATACATGGGTCTCATGCATGTAAACAAGCCACACCGGATTGTAGCCTTGGGCTAATTTGCATCCGTCGTCCCCCATGCGCACTCTCAAACACACTCTCATTCATCCTGGCCTATTGTACATGTTTTTAGTGGTAGGGGAAACCGGAGTACCCGGAGGAAACCTACGCAGACACGGGGAGAACATGCAAACTCCACACAGAAAGGCCCAGGCCAGGTGGGAATCGAACCCGGGACCTTCTAGCTGTGAAGCACAAGCGCTAACCACTGTACTACCGTACTGCGGTGCTAATAAAACTAAATTAAATTTGAATTAAATCATTCAATATGGGATCTGTTTTTGAAGCAGGAAAGTGAATGAATATGGAAGAGAGAAAATACACTGTTGAAACATTAAAAAAAAAAACAGCTTCATCTGCCCCACTAATATAATAGATCTAGGCTAGAATTCACACTACTTTATTATGTACAGGAATATGTGCAAGTCTGCGAAAGGATTTTGCAGCTTCATGTTTTTTCAGCCTCGTCACATGACCTGAGCTTCGTTAGGAGGTCACCTGACTTTTCTGCTGCACAATCCAAGCCTCGTTCTGAATCAGACAAACTCAGGGCCACAGTAAATGACCCGTCCACTGAGAAGATCTGTCAGAGTCACAAATGTTTATACATTTATATATCCATGATTTAGTCCTGGTCCTGGTCTGGTCCAGTCCTGGTCTGGTCCTGGTCCGGTTCTGGTCTGGTCCGGCCCTTGTCTGGTCCTGGTCCGGTTCTGGTCCTGGTCAGGTCCTGGTCCGGTTATGGTCTGGTCCTGGTCCGGTCCTGGTCCTGGTCTGGTCCTGGTCTGGTCCTGGTCCGGTTCTGGTCCGGTTCTGGTCTGGTCCTGGTCCGGTTCTGGTCCTGGTCTGGTCCTGGTCTGGTCCTGGTTCGGTCCTGGTCTGGTCCTGGTCTTGCCCATGGCTCAGACGCCCAAACACACAGCAGGTACTCACCAAGTGGAGCGGTTTGGTCCTGAGGCTGAGCTGTTGAAGGTCTGAGGAGAAGAGGAGTGTTGTGGTGCTGCTCGGTGCTGAATCTGCGTCGCTGTGGAAACCTGTCTCCATGGCAACGTCACGGGTTTCTGCTCTGATTGGTCCAGACTGAAGAAACCTGTTTGTAAAAGGTGGATATTGATTTAAAGAAGTAAATACCCGCACAGAAAACCACAAAGGCTTCCTGGTCATCGACCGTGGGCTGATAATTCAGACGGGCATGTAAAAGGAGATCTACAGTTGTGTATAAGTTCACTTACAAACGACTACTTAACCACAAAAGGCTGTTCTGTTTTTCCCTGCCTTGCACCAAGGCTGTTAACTTTAATGTAAAAAAAAAAAAAAAAAAAGTCCAGAGCAAAAGTTGGCTCCTGCAGAATAAATTCCTGCTTATAGCCTCCCAATTTGGCATTTTTTAGACCATTACATCTGTTTGAGCATTGTACTTGTTGGAAACATCCTAAATTGCAACTAGAAAAACTTTTTAAAAACTCAATGCGGCCCTTGCATCAAAAAGTTTGCCCATACCTGTGTTAGAGCCATATGACCCATGTCGGGCCTTAACTTCAGGGAGGGGTCTCCTGGTGGTTCCCAGAGTCAGGATTAAACACGCTGAGGCAAAAGCTAAAATCTGGAGCAGTCTTCATGAGGATCAGATCAGGCTGAAAACAGCTCTTTTATTCTATTTTATCTGCACTCTTGCCTTTTACAGTAATTAATACATTTTTATGCTGATGTTGTATGGATTGATTTGATCTGCTTTCTTGTGATTTTATGTAACTGAAGCACTTTGAATTGCCTTATAAATGTTGTTCTACAAATAAACTTGCCTTGCCTATATCCACAGATTTTCAATGATGGCTAGCTCTGTTTTGAACACATTTTGTACTTTTTGCTGTCTATTTGCTGTTCATCTAAAGACACGCGCTTGCACATTAGCTTCTGCTAAAAACACTACGATGGGCATATAAGACTTTCTGGGTTCAGTTTGTCTACATTTATGTATCTCACCCACAAACACATCAGAATCACCAGGGACCCTACGCACCCATCACACAGTCTCTTCAAAGTAATGCCTTCAGGGAGGAGACAACAGAATCAACGGGCCAGCTCCAGTCGACTGAAGAACAGTTTCATACACAAGGCCATCAGGAAGCTGAACTCCCTGCCCTCACTCCCCGTCCCCACGTTCCACAATCAAGGATGAGAGAAATATAATTTCAAATCATTCACAAATGGTTTGACAAATAAAAACTCTTTGAATCTTTGAATCTGTCCTTATCAAATAAACCAAATTAATCAATATGTTTTAACCTCTTACTGAACTGAGTGCCTGAATTTTCTCCAGTTTGGCTTTACCCAATTCTAAAAGCTTCTCAACTGAGAGCAACAGTGTAATGCCTCATTTGAAAGCTAAAACCTGCAAAACTGATCGTAACTTTTTTTGTCACGTTGTCGCTGCAGTTGTCTCACATTTTTGTGAGTGTTTTGTTGTGTTTTCGTCTCTTTTTCATCTGTTTTTTGTCACATTTTTTGTCGTGTTTTCATCTATTTTTTGTCTCTTTTTGGCACTCATCCTCGTGTTCGTTCAAGGGGTTAACCTCAGTAGTTTGGTAGATAGACAGACTTCGTTGTTTGATTTTGTGCGTGTGTTTCTTTTTTCGATAGCGACCACAGACTGCACTTCACTGCCTGAACAGAAGATGGCGCCGCTGCTCCGTTCAAACCAAACTCAAGCTCCGGAAGTGCGCTACACTTTAGCACCGGAAGCGCTCATTTTCTCTAACTTCATTGTTTTTAAGGCGAACCGCGGCGCTCTCCTCCTCTGTCCGCCCGCAGCCAGGACAGCAGCACACGCCTCTTCCTTCCGCTGACAGTGGAACTTTATTTACACCCAGTTTAGCCTCGTTTCCCCCCCTTAGGCTAACCTCGTAGCTAGCGCAGATAGGTCCTCGTCTGTTTACGGAGCGAGAACCAAAAGTAGCGGCCGGTCGTCGGTGTGAAAAGCAGGGGGGAAATGTGCATAATGCGGTCGAAGCTTCGGGAGATGGTTCGGGTGAGGCTGGATGCGGCGGCGGAGGAGATCTTTGAGCTTTTGAGAGGATTCTGGCGGAATACGAAGAGGAACTGCGGCGAGCCAGAGAGAAGACGCGGAGAGCCGAGTCTGCGCCCAGCACGGAACAGCCAGGTTTGGGGCTTTTCTTCTTCCTCTTCTAACTTTACAATCTACTGAACAACTTAAATGTCCATTCTGCGTCTGGATTTTATCTGTGGTTCTTGGTAAAGTCTAGATTTGCACTGGTTTCGACACGGTTTCTTTTTAGTCTGGATTTTCAGACTATATTAAGATTATTATATATATATATTTTTTTTTTTAACTTGTTTGATCCCGTGTTAACCCGGTTTAGTCCCACTGTAGTCCAGGTACAGCTTAACCTCGTACCCCCTGCCTTAACCGAACCTATTTTCTCCAGTTAGGCTTAAGTCAAAGCTAAAAAGCTTCTTGAAAACGGCGTCAAAAAAGAAAAGGCAATAAAAATGCGACAAAAATGCGCCGGAAAAGCGACAATACCCCCAATAAAAATGCGACAAAAAGCACGACTAAAGAGTGATGGAAGACACAAAAGAGCGATGGAAATGTGATGAACATGTGACGAAAACACGACAAAAAAAATGTGGCAACAGGTCTTAGCTTTCAAATGGCCTAATCCGTAAAATCCAGTCGAGAAACTTTTAGATTTGGGTAACTTAGATTTGGGTAAAGCTGAACCGGAGAAAATGTGCTCGGTTCAGGTGGAGGGTAAGAGGTTAATAACGGAGTCCCAGTCCTGGTTTCTTTTGTTGTTGTTGTTGCTGTTGCTGCAGGTTTGCTCACAAGACCTCATTTCGTCCTCAGTTCTGATCTGTTTTCGGCCTGGATTACTCCTTGTTTACAGTGGAGTCTCTAACTCACTTTATAAACCTGTCCCTCTGCCTGTAAGAACACAAGTAATTAGTCCTATTAAACCTGGTTTAGTCCTGATTTCATTTCTCTATTTAATGTTTTTTTTTGTTTTTTGCCTGAAGGCTTTATCAGACCGGACACCGTCAGCCCAGACCGTTATCTTCCTACTTTTGGTTTAGTTCTGTTTATTTCCTGGTTTAGACTTGTCCTTATTTGGCCCTTGTTTTGTCCTGGTTCAGTCCCCGTTTTGTCCCAGTTTATTCCTGATTTGGCTCTTGTTTTGTCCTGATTTATTCCCTCTCCTTTCTCTGGGCTCAGTTCTATTCCCATCGCTGGCTCTGGTCTAATTTTAGTTTGAGTGGAGAGTCCTGGTTTAGCAAAAGTTTGATGGCGTTCCCATTTAGCTCTCTGGCTTGACCCGGTCCAGCCTTGGACTCAAAAGCCGGGCAGCGCCATGTTTTTACTAATGTCTAATTTAGTTTTAGAGTTTAGTCCACTTGTTGTCCTGATTTATCCTGTTTCCTCTACTCACTAGTATCCGCCTATTTTGGCTTTAAAATGGTCAATAACTGTCTGGGAAGGGCACAAGTTCAGCGGCTGCCAGAAGAATGTTGTTTAGTCTCTGGATTTTGCGGCTCACCAAATTAAAAACTAAAAATGGTCTAGTCCAAATATAGTGTGCTTTGAACCAGCTCCAGGGAGAGAGACTGAGAGAGTGAGACTGAGGGGGCAGGGAGCGTCCTATTTTAGGTAATCCCCGACTTAAACCCGCAGAGCAAACGGGACTAAAACCAGGGCTAAACCAGGATTAAAACTGGTCTGAACTGGAACAGGGATAAGCACGCACTAAACCAGGATCAGGACCAAGTCTAGACCTGAAACATACGTCTGTCCGGGGCAGTTTTTAGGAGTCTGTGGTGAAAAGCAATAAAGAAAAACTTAAACAGGTTAAATCCAGGCCTGTTTAGACCTGAATTGTACAAAACAAAGTGAAATACAAGCCAACATTTTAACTAACATCTCAATGGCCTCTACCACATGTTTTGTAGCCTTTTCATCACTTTTTTTTGTCGCCTGTTTTGTTGCCTTTCTGTCACTCTGGATGCTTTTTGTAACCGTTATCAGCCTCATGCCTCTTGTTTTTGTCGCTATTTTGATGCTTTTTTTCTCAAGAAGCTTTTCATTTTGGGTAAAGAAGAAAATGTGCTCGGTTAAGAGGTCAAAACGTATGCTGCCGTATGCTGAAAATACAGTCAATTTCTTCCATATTTCCTGGAAGATGCCCCCAATCCCCATGTTAGGGCAGCCATCATTGAACAACACTGGGGTTTGGAGACATTGGGGTTTGACTTTGGGCCTCGATTGGGAGGACATTGACAATTAGCTTTGGCTAAAATGTTGTATGTGACATACTTGTCCCTTTTCAAATAAACATAAATAATTTAAAAACATCGCCCTGAGGAGAGCGGCTCCCTCGCCCACCCGAGGAGAGCGGCTCCCTCACCCACCCGAGGAGAGCGGCTCCCTCACCCACCCGAGGAGAGCGGCTCCCTCGCCCACCCGAGGAGAGCGGCTCCCTCGCCCACCCGAGGAGAGCGGCTCCCTCGCCCACCCGAGGAGAGCGGCTCCCTCGCCCACCTGAGGGGAGAGATAACGCACGGCGTTGGTGCACACGACGTACAGATCGTGTGCAGTTCTTGTGCAGTTCTTGCAAACTTCATACGATGCCCGCATGGCACCCACGGTCAGTACGTTTATTGCAGGTTGGTCGTGCCTTTGCAGTGTTTCCCACAGGTTTGAAGGCAATGTGTGGTGGTCAGACCAGGGGTGTATGGGTGCTAGTGATGGGTCTTATGGCTCTTTGATGCTTTTATTTTATTTTTTTTAAGAAAATAAATACCCTCTGAATTGACTTTATTTTAACGAAAATGTCACTATTTCACACAATATAACATCGATATTTCCCTCTATGGAGTTTGTTATCACAAAAAAACAATCACACGGCCCGATTAAGCTTCTGTTGCTTCATTCACGTAACTTTGACCTCTTGAACTCTGACCCTCTCTCTCCCTCGCACAAGAGGGGGAAAAAAATGCAAGTGAAAGATGTGTTTTGCTTCAACACGATCTCCTCTGTAACCGTGTTTATTATTTCATTAGGACTTTTATTTCTCAAACGTGTTGCTTTATGCTCACTTTGAGCTCCTCGTGGGGGTGGAGATGACCGGGGCGGACTGAGGAGGAGGCCGTTTGCGGTTATGTCGCTGCCGTTCGGAGGCGGCCAAGAGCGGAGTGGAGCTGAGTGAACAGGTGGAGGATGTGAGTGACGGGGCTCCTGTAGCCGCCTCGTCACTCACGGACCCTGCGCGCCTTTCTCTCTCCTATGTCCCAGGACAGTGCTGGCGCTGGGAGCGTTCGGGCGCGCCGATTCCCCAGAGCCGCGCTCGAAACCGTTTCCCCGCAGGCCGCACTCACGTCCCGCGGTCGTGCATTCACAAACTGTCCCTCTCCCAATGCTCCACTCCTCTCTCCGCCCCACTCCAGCAGTGACTTTTGTTTCGCAAAATAAGCACAACTAAAGTGACGCCCCTCCCCTTTGCTGCACGAATGAAGTGACAGCCGCACGTCCGACCAGCCTGCGTGTGACGCACGTTGGGTGCGCGGTGATCTGAACACCACAACTACGTTCTACTTGTTAAATTGAGCGGCAGCCAACGGGGCTGCATTATGTCGGCAGGATCATTTAAAGGCAACCGCGACTTAATTAACATAGAGGAAACACTGAAGCCTCTTGAAAGTTTCTGATCCTCGTTTCCTGATAAGTCCATAAGCGATTTCAAAGGTTCCTCAGCGCTGTAGTAGCAAACAACAAAGCATCAAGTGCTATTTCTCCTGTAAACTCATGGTCACATGACCCGCTCCTGTTTGAGCGACAGCAGTTGCAGAGTGGCTCATGCTGCGTTGTTTTTTTTTTATGTGTGCCGGGTCGGCAAACTGAGACTTACTTTTTCGAGTTGGGTTTAATTTAGATGGGCTCGGGTTGGGGCCCGCGTATCTCTAGTACCACCAGGCTTTACCCAGATCATCAGAGAGCTGCTAAAGCATGAGGTTCTAAAACCATCACTGTAGACCGATCTGAAACTGGACTAGAGCACTAATGTCTGTCCTGTCTCCTGCAGTGGTCCAGCTGCCTCATCTGCCCGAAGTTCATCCCGACGCCTCCAAACCAGTGGACCTCGTGATCAAACAGGAGCCGGTCGAAAGCGAGGAGGAAATTGAGCAGATCACGGTCCCGGGCCTGCTCTTAAAGAGCGACAGCGCGGAGGAGCCAGCAGAGGAGCTCTCCCCACATCCAGCCAACGCTTCACACGGCGCTCCAGAGGCCATCGATCTGACCGCGGCTGAATGCGGGGCCGAGGGCGGGGCCAGGAAGAAGCCGCATGCCTGCCCCATCTGTGGGAAGAGCTACAGCTGGAAGTCCCACCTGGAGATCCACCTCCGAGTGCACACCGGGGAGAAACCCTTCGGCTGCACCGTCTGCGGCAAACGATTCACCAAAAAGATGTACCTGGTCATCCACCTGCGGCGCCACACGGGCGAGAAGCCGTACAGCTGCTCCATCTGCCAGGACCGCTTCATCTCAAAGGTACCTGTCTGTTTGCACAGCTGACATCTTTCTGTGTTTGGATTATGGCGTGGACTCATGAGTAAGCCTCTGCTTACCTCAGGGACTTTCTCTGTGCTTTGACATTTTTATTGTGTTTACTGGATGTTCCACAAATATGCCTCAGGATCATCAGTTTTGAAGTTCATTTTGGCAATGTCAGTTTTTTTAAATTGGCCTGAAAATCACTACTTGACATCTTTTCTACTTTAAAAACCGGCTTGACTGAAATGAGTGCATTGTATGTAAAAATGTAATAATTTCACCAACTTAAGATAAGATAAGCCTTTATCTTTAATTGTTGATGTTAATTTACTTGTTGTTGTGAGGCGACCTTGAGTGTCTTGAAAGGCGCCTAAGAAATAAAATGTATTATTATTATTATTATTATTATTATTATTATATTGAACAGAGCCTCGCACTGTTCTTCATTCACAAATACCCAACATAAGAGTTTCCAGTGGAGTCTACTTTTTTCGCAAACGGTGCACACAGTAGCGTGAACGCCCCAGCGGTGGAAAGTAAAAAAGTAATAATTATAAGTACTTTACTTAAGTACATTTTATGATGAATACTTTTAACTTTTACTTCACTACATTTTAGAGCCTGTATCTGTACTTTCTACTCAACTACATTTTAAAATTGGGTTAAAAGTATTTTATTTTCAACGTGACCTCTTTACGATGAACTGGTTTAGACTTGGTTTAGTGGTTTGCTGCTTTAGACCATGTTTAGATCTGGGTTAGACCTGACCTAGTTTATTCGGGGTTTAGACCTAGTTAACTTCCTGTTTTGACCTGGTTTAGTGGTTTACTCGTTTAGACCTGGTTTGATTCAAATGATTTTGAAAAATCCTGCACATTAAACTCTTAAATACTTTTACTTTTTACTTATAAAGTACATTTTACAATGCATACTTTTGCACTTTTACTCAAGTAAAACTTTTATCAGATACTTTTACTTAAGTACATTTTTGGTCCTGTATCTGCACTTTTATTTAAGTAAGAATATTGAGTACTTCTTCCACCACTGGAACGCACACATGTGTGCGCTCTCACGTGCACGTCAGTGTGAGCCGGTGTTGACCATAGACTGACCCACTGGACACAAGCTGAGAGTGTCAGATAACAGGCTGTGGCTCTGGGTCATTATTTTACAGCACTACGTTTTCATTTGGGCTCAGTCCCAGAGCTACAGCCAAATCTAACCAACAAAACCTGTATGAGACTTAATCCTTTATTTACTAGATCATTTTGAAAATATTTACTTACATTTTGGTCTATACTTGTATTTTACCTCCCATATATTAAGTGTTGTGCACAAATTGAAAATCAATTGGGTCCAAACGTAGAGTAAATGTGTAATTAAAAATGTATTAAAAATATAGGCCTAGGCTACATTGCCTCTATACAGTAGCCTCTATCTAACATTTTTATTTTCATTTTAAAGTACCGATAATGGTATTGTTTAAGTACCGGATCGATAAAGAGTATCGATAAAAGTCCTGGTTGAGCCACAGAAAGTTCAGGCTCAGGATTTATTTTCACTTTAAGCCCTGCACTGTGCAGGATAGACAGGAAATGTGCAAACAATTAAATAGTAAAAAAGTAAATCTGATTCAAAAATATGAATGACAGCACTCCTTTGATTTAGTAAATGGGGAGTTTATTTTCCCTGTAGCTTTAACCGGTGTAACAATTTTATGATCGACAAAATGTTCCATTCAATTTAAACACAAATCATAAGTAATTAGTAGGGCTCGGGATCTACTTTTGTCACGATCCGATACGTATCATGATACTCGGACGGATATGATGCGCATTGCGATACAGTAAGTAATTATAGTAATATGTTTACCTTAAAATCTGTTAAAAGCCATGTGTCCAAAGTTTATAGACTTAAGTGCCGTGTAACTGTTACTGAAAACAAAACCGTGCAGAATAAAAATGCCAAATATTGCAATCCAATATTTTGTCCCAGCCCTGGTAATTTGTGTAAAAAAACAAAACAATAAATCCACACCAAAAAAGGAACTAAGGGAAATTGGAGCTGTTCTTTTCAGTCCTTTTCTCTTTTTGGGCTGAGCGATGTATTGTAGTCTCCCCTCTCAGGAACAGTGCACTAACCCCGCCCCCTGTGTGCTTCAGGACAGTGTGATGAAGCACATGACGGTCGTCCACCCGAACCTGTGTGGGGCCAGGAACCGGCCCAAACACTGCTGCTCCGAGTGTGGGAAGGGCTTCACGTCGCGCTCCCACCTGGAGATGCACCTGCGGGTCCACACCGGAGAGAAGCCCTTTCAGTGCCCCGAGTGCGGAAAGAGGTTCACCCAGAAGGCCACCATGCTCGGTAACTCCTGCCTCTCTCTATGTAACAGTTCACCTGTTGCATAGAGAGAGGCCATTCCAGTCAGGAGCGAGCCCTGCTCTTTGTTTCTGTTCCAAAGCAGGACCGTGGGGAACGCTGCTATCAGCCATTCCATTGTCCAAACACTTTGTATCGCAATCACAGAACACGATATGAATGTAATGCTACTTAACAAGAAAGTCCCTCCGTCATGCTTTTCTGTTTGGTCAACTTAAAGGTTAACCTCTTAACCCCCACCAGAACCAAGCACATTTTCTCCAGTTTGGCTTTACCCAAATCTAAAAGCTTCTTGAAAAAACTGTCATACAGCAACAAAAATTAGCCAAGAAAGAAAACGCAACAGAAGAGCAACAAAAAAGCATGAAAAGAAATGTTTGTGACAACACGCAAGGAGAAAGATAAGTTTAGATGAGTTTTGTAGGTCTTGGCTTTCAAATGAGGCATTACTCTGGCTTGTAGGCTATAACCTTTTAGATTTGGGTAAAGCTGATCTGGAGAAAATGTGCTCAGTTAAAGGGATATTTCAGGATTTTTGACATAGGGCCTCATTTCCTAGTTATCCAGAGTCTTGTTGATTTCTGGAGATTTAAATTTTTTTAAATTCATGCAGTTCTTATATTTGAAGAGTCTAGTGGCGCTAGGCTAGTGCAATTCTACGGTAACAGCTAGCCTGCGTTAAAAACAGTCAAATCACTTATAACGCCAGACTACTGATATAAATGTCTGTCAATAGAATAATTTTAACCAGTTTGCATTTAAAACAACTTGTATTTGAGCAGCATCAGCTTCATGGCTGTAAGCTAACGCAGCGGCGGAGTGATCTGCGAGAAAATAGTCCCTCAAAATGTGGTAATTCATGTGATACAAGATCAGTTATATTTCAAAAAATACAGTATTCTGTCGACACAGACATTTATATGGTTAGTCTGGTGTTATAAGTGATTTACCTCAGGTGCACTGTGGAGTGGCTCAGACTGTTTTTAATGCAGGCTAACTGATACTGTAGAAATGCGCTAGCGTAGCACTAGCTAGCGCCACTAAACTCTTCAAATATAAGGACTGCGTGAATAAAAAAAAAAGTACATTGAAACAGCCGTTGTTCATTCATGTCGACCTGTTGAAATTCTCCTTTGATTCAAAATCTGAAATGAGTTGCGAACGACTCCTCTTATCGTTACGTTTTTTATTATTTGTTTATTTGATATGGACATAACGCCATTGGACAAACCAGAGACATTGTTTTTAGTGTTATAGCAAAACTGCTAATTTGCAACACTTGTCCATAGGAGGCCTATGTCCAAAAACTTGGCAGCTGAGGTAAAACCATTTACTTCCTTGTTTTCCAAACGCGTTGCATCACAGCTTTTCTCTGATGGCTCAGTGGCTCAATCATTTGGAGATGGTTCGGATACAAATTATCAGATAGCTACAAAACCACGCTTATATGTAGGGAGGCACGCGATTTTGGCCCATGCAGCTGATGGCCACGGCCCATAGTGAATGTAGCGGTGAGATATGATGTGCGCTGCGCCATGTGCTTTTGTTTACTTCTCAGTCTAGTTAAGGTTTACGGTAGATCGTGGATGTACTGTGAAAATATCCGCGTTTGTAATGCTGCCACCGCGAAGGACTATTGCTTTTTCCCCGTTAGCATTGCGTTAGCCGCAACGCTAATCACCATTCCCTCGCTGATACCCGCTCTGATGCACTGATCATAAACTCCCTCACCTCCAGATTCACACGTCTCTTTCTCCACAAATGACTCTTTACTCTTTACAAGCTGCACAGGCTCAACGTGCAGCTGGTAAAGAGTCGTTTATGGCTTAGTTTAGGAGCCTTATGTTTGGGAATGTTTTGGATAAAGATAAGAACTTATCTCACAACCACTGATTAAAACACAATTAAATCAAGAGCAAATATCAAGAAATGATTTGGGCTTTCAAAAAATATATCAGTATAAGCTTATTGTAAATTATGTAAATGGCCATGTGGACTATTTTGAATTATATTTCATAATTAAGGACTAAAAAGTAAGTAATACTTTAATAAGTCCTATTTCATTGTCTCTGTTATAGTTTAGTTATATGCAATATAAAGTTATTAACAGTAACTTTATATTACTTGATTTCAAAATAAAATCGAAATCACACTTGAAATCATCACTTGTACTTGGCTTTGACTTAACATTTCATTTCACAGCTCTCACTTTGTGGAAAAAATATCGGGATATATATCGTATATCGATATTCAACCTAAATATATCGGGATATGACTTTTGGTCCATATCGCCCAGCCCTACTGTCAGCTGATCAGTGAGATTAAACCTCAGGTCGAGTTGTAGATGTTAGACTGGAGTACTGCATTAATATCCATGATGTTTTAAAGTATTGTGGTTTATGTGATACTTGTAGCACAACAAAAATGTATCTCCTATATTTTGTCCTTGGACTATGAGCAACTAAAACTCCTATTTATGAACCTCTTAACCGAGCGCCTTTTCTCTAGTTGCGCTTTATGGATCTTTTTCCTCACGTTCTTGTCGTCACTTTTTTTTTCTTTTCTCTGCACTTTTTTGTCTCATTTCTGACACTCCTTTGTGGCTTTTTCTTTGTTGCAATTTTGACGCCTATTATGATGTTCTTTTGTCACTTTTTCATTGGTCTTTTGTTGCATCTTTTTGCAATTTTGTTTTTACACTTTATTGTCACTTTATTGTTGCATGTTTGTGACTTTTGTGGCACTTTTTATGACGTTTTTGTCGCTCCTCATTTTCGTCTTGGTTTTTTTGTCACTGTTTTGACGCTTTTTTTGAAGCTTTTAGATTTGGGTAAAGCATAACTGGAGAAAATCTGCTCAGTTTGGGTGGAGGTTAAGAGGTTAAATCAGAGGTAATGGACTCGTACGTTTACTGCAAAGTATCTTTATATAGTTTTCCCTTTACAAGCAATACTCAAATATTCCACAGTTATGCTTTTCATTTCTGGTCTGAAACATTTTCCAAGTCCCGCCAAGTGGGGCTGAACGATTTGCGATTTATTTTTCTTCCCCCATTTACTGTTGATAACTTTTTGTTGCATATAACTAAAATATAGCCTAAACTGAGACAATGTTATTGCTCAAGAAATATTTACAACTGACATATTACTTTTTAGTCCTTGCAAATCATTTAAAATATAATTCAAAATTGTCCACATTTTATATAATTGTATACTGTAATATATTTCAGTGTTCTCGCCAGCACAATTGAGCTGTGAATTTCTTACCCCCCCCCATTTTCTGTTTTTTTTTTTTTTGAATCGTAATAATACTTGATTTAAATTGAATAACTTAAATTTTTTGCAGGGAATGGTGTTTAAGAGGCGTCTAAATTTCAAAATTTGCAAATGTGATTAATCGTTCAGCCTTACCCACTAAGTGCTTGCGCCCTTGGTGTGAACATCTGGAGAACCACTGGCCTTAACCTTTAACCCTGGGACTTCTCATTTCCAGGTCACATGACGCGGCACACGGGGGAGCGGCCTTTCAGCTGTCCGGTCTGTCAGAAGAGCTTCAGGCAGAAGAACCACGTCCAGAAGCACATGAACATCCACCTGCGGCAGCTCACCCAGGAGCAGCTGCAGGGAGCGGGACAGCAGCTGCACGGGCCGGGGCAGCTACATGGGCCGGGGCAGCTACATGGGCCGGGGCAGCTGCACGGGTCGGGGCAGCTACACGGGCCGGGGCAGCCCATGTTCTTGTACCCGCATCATGAGTACAACAATAATGCCGAGCTCAGGGACCAGAGCCGGGAGTACGCCCCCGCCGTGCACATGTTCAACTACAGCACGTAGAGCTCCACATTCAGGAGGAACGATCCGGACACATCGAGCAGCGGCAAACCGGTCCATCTCTGATAAAAAGTTTATATCGGTGCGTATTTGATCTTTCAGTGGCCCAGCGGCCTGTGGGTGGCCTTTACTTTCCATCCCGAGGGCCTCTAGGACGCTCTAGAATCAGGTGTTTTTTTTTGTTTAGGGTTTCTGGTTGGTTTTCTGGGTGTACTGTATGTGTAACTATGGAGATGGTTCCATCAGCAGTGATGACCTACCAGAAACCTTAAAAACAAGGGTCATAGAGGCCACCGGGATGGAAAGTAAAGGCACAACGTTAACCACTTACACCGCCGCCGGGTCGCACTAATATAACATATATTTTTTATATAATGCACGTTTTATTAAAATCTAAACCTGGCTCTATTACTTGGACCTGGTCGTCAAACATTTTGGCAATTTTGGCCATCTCTCTCAATGTGAATCTGCTGCTTATTCAGTCTCTCTCCTTCTTCCTCAAAAAGGCCAGCCCACACGCTGATACACGGTACGTCACACAGAGATTTCCCTGAAGCTCCTGTGTGTTTTACAGTTATGACGCTTTCATCAAACTCCCATGTTTTTATGTATGTTTTGCACTGGTGTACAGAAGGAGGAAGTGCACCCCCTGCTGGCCTTTTAGTAAAGCTGTGTATTAATACTGTACTTCAAAAATATCAAGACTAAAGTGGTAAAGTGCTTGGACATATCGCTGGACTTTTAATGCTCATTTTATGTGTTTTGTCGAATTTGAAACTTCGACACAAAACACGAAATACTGTACGTTAGAAATTTGTTTTTGTTTCTCTATTTTGGAAGAGCAAATGAATCATGTTAACACCTCTTAACCCCCTCCTGAGCCAAGCACGTTTTCTCCAGTTTGGCATTACCCAAATCTACAAGCTTCTTGAATAAAGTGTTAAATTAGCACCAAAAAAAATGAGACCGCAAGGATGAAAACGCAACAAAAGAGCGACAAAACCGTGACGACAAAGAATGACAGGAAAGTGACAAAAGAAGCACTGAATAAGTGACAATAATGTGACAAAAAAGTGATGACAAGGTCACAGAAAAGCAACGAATATGCAGTAGAGTAGTGTAACAAAAGAAATGACAAGGAAGTGATGAAAATGTGGCATCAACACAAGCAAAAAGATCAGTTTAGATGAGTTTTGTAGGTCTTATCTTTCAAACGAGGCCTGTAGGCTGTGACCTTTGAGATTTGGGTAAAGCTGAAACTGAGAAAATGCACTCTGTTATGGTGGGGGTTCTCGAAGCACTGTTTTTTCGTTGGACAGTGGATACTGACCTCCAACACCTTGGTCTCGGTCTGAAGACGACAACACCATGTAACACACAGACTAAAGCTCTTATATTCTGGTTAAGCTCCGCTCATGTAAATAGGCGACTTTATGGATGACACTTATAAACTTACTGTAACCCACTACAGTATAGGCATCGCAACAATCAATTTAATTTAAGTATAAGCCCAAGCAGTGTTTCTATTTTGGCTTAATCGTCATTGGCTTTTCCTTTTTAGCTACATTGAAATAAGCCTCTAAACATTAAATAATCACCTTTTTAATACACACTTTAGTTTTGTCTCGTGGAAGCAGTTAGTGGCTTGTAACTTTCAAAATCACTGGCTAGCACTAGTTCATGTTAATCCCTGTTTCTAATCCTTATTTGAGAAAATGAAATGAAGAAATTAGAGGTTGACCGATATGGGTATCGCTAGGGATGCAACGATTCATCCAAAATCGATTTAAAAATCAATTAAATATGCGTAAATTGTGAATCGATGTAAAAAATAAAAGAATCGATTTTTAAAGCCACCCTCAGCTGCTCCATTTTGCGCGACCGAAATAGACCGGAACATAGCTCGTTGTTTCTAACGACGTTAACTTTTTCTCTAGACAAACACCACACCTCCCCCGCCTCACCCCCAACACACGCCACACCATGGCCGTTTCTCAATCTGTGTACTTGTGCGGACTTGTGTGCTCGTGGACTCGTGAAACGTCATCACGCTTTGCCCAAGTTCTGTTCCAATTCAAAGTTCGCTTCTCAGCAAGTCCGCTGGAAATCCCCGGATGAGAACTTGCTCCGCCCGTTTTACTTAGGATGCATCAGAGGAGACTTGTGCGTTCTCCGCCAGCTATATTTCCCACAATCCGTTTCGCTTTGAGCACGTGGATCACCGCGAGCCTCCGCCTGCGGCGGCCCCTCCTCCACGCGCACCGAGCCGCTTCAGCTGATCAACAGCTGATCGTGCGCATGTAAATAAATGTGGAGATGTGACCGGTTTAAGAGTCTTTAGAAGTGTCTCCAGCTCAAGATGGTTTTCTGAGCAGAAGTGTTAAAACAACTTGGTCATGCTTTTATTTTCTCATAATGATCAGCAATATTAAGTCGTATTGTCATGAACAGGTTATTGAGGACAAATGCATTTTATGTTTACATTGTATTATTAAGGGGGCACTGTAGACAAATCTTTATGTGGGAACTTCCAAAACAGTTTCATATTTTAAAGTTTAAATTGTTTGTTCGTTTTTTTTTTTCAGAATAATTTGCAACCCCCAAACAAATTAATAAATAATATTTGACCTATTTTCTTTCTTTCTATTATTGTTTCAGTTTGCACATCAGATATGTTTAATTACTTTACACATAATGCCTTATCTATGTAGGCTATCATTGTATAAATAATGTGAAATTGACTAAAATGTAAAATGTTATTTTGTTTACAGCAAAAGTTTGTAATTGATGTCTTTAACATCTTTCCACTTCCTGCAGTGTCTCACCCTTTTAATTTCATATGAGGTTGTTTAATGTTATTAAAGCTCACAGCCCCATGTTCATGAGCTACTTCTTGTGATGTCATCGAGTTCACTCGTTCCAAACGCTGAAATAGCCGAGTCCACACTTGTGAACTCCTCAAGTCCGTTCTCCGAGTCTGCACCCGCAAGTCCGTACCCCGGAGTTCACAAGTACAGAGTACGCATACTGGGGATTGAGAAACGGCCTATGTAAACATACACGTGTAGGCATCGAAGCAGCAGACGCAGCTAAAGTTAGTGGCTACGAGATTAGCGTTAGCGGCTAACGCAGAGTTTAGCATTATGACAGAAGTTTACCAAAGATCGTAAACTGACAAACATCTGACCAACCTGCTCAGATTCTGCTGAAATCCTCATCAAATGTCCGTTTGTCAAATAATCCAATATCTACAGGAGCTGTCAGGTCTTTTTCCTGTTTACAAAGGCTGCAGCGGGAGGCTGTGAGGCGTTCAGGGTGAAAAAACTGCACTGTAAAATTAGTTCTAAATGGTAACTGCAAAGAAAAAAAAGTTTGGTAAAATAAATATAATCTCAAAATGTTTGCTTTTCTACATATCTTATTTATGCTGAAAACATGTACATTTACAAACACTCATGTCAAAATGATTATAGTTCATTTTCATGTCTTGTAATTTTTTGTAATGTAAAGTTCTCTTACTGAGACAGTTGCAGTTTGTTACAAGGACAAAAATGCAGATGTTAAAACAAAAGATACATTGGTATGAATGAGTCATATTCTTTTCTTAAAAAAAGGTTTTAAAAAAAAGTCGGGGAAAAAAATCGAAATCGGGAACTTAAAATCGGAAATCTAATCGGGGCTTGAGTGAATCGTTACATCCCTAGGTATCGCCAAATATGAGCTCAGTCAGAGCTTTAAAGAGTTTAAAAATGTAAATATTATGTATTTTCCTCCCCCTACATGTTCCAGCCATGTCCTAATGTGTAGAATGAGCCCAGACCTGTTCACCACAACTGCCTCTGAAATCCTGCACTGTCACTCAAACAGGTGTTCATTCGGGTCGTCATGCACAAGCTTAATATAGAAACTGCTAAACCTGAGGTGGCAGTAGTGAGTATAAAAATGTAAACTTCCACCTAGTCCCTTTTTAAAATGAGCCCTCAGACACAGGAGCTGAGAAACATCGAGGTGAAGTTTGGTCTCAAGTTCGTACACCTCGGAGGCTCTGATCATATTTTGTGTTGCCGACTTTTGCTTATAATTTCAGAGATTAGACTTGCCTTTTGTTGGAATCTGCTGATTTGTCTTTCCAAAGCGCTCCCTCTGAAGAACTGAATAAACACGAATGTCCTGAATAAAGCGCCCCCTGCTGTCACAGTTCAACACCGACACATTTTACAGCCTAGAAGCTTCATACACAGGATTGTAGACGAGACATTTTTACAAGTCGGCCAAAAGAATCGTCTGTGTTTATCGGCATCAGCCTGAGAAAAACCCACATCGATCAGCCTCTAAAATAAACAAACTGGGGAAGTGACAATTTGCAAACGGAGCTTGGCTTCAAATTCCCATCTTGTCTTTTTTGTTTGTTTTTTAAAAAGAGATATTGATTCAACAGACCAGGTGTGCCAATATGATCTCATTGTTTTTGTCTTTAAAGTGTAGAGCGAAAGTTAAATGTTCACATCATGTAGCAGTAATTCTTCTTCCAATCGGTTTTGAGATGTGGGAAAGGTAGCCTACTGTCACCACCGTGTTCAGCATTTGACCCATCCTTCACCCGGTCAGGAGTGCCTCGCTGGAGGAGTGTGCATGTTTTAGGTCTTGTTCTGGTATAATAGATCTTTTATTTTAATAATGCAGCTTAATCAACAGAAATGCTGGAAAGGTGTGAAACTCGCGTTCTTTGTGTTACGTTTTTGTAAATGAGAAACTGTTACAATTTCCTCGACTTTTCTCTTTCTCCTGAGAGACTACTTTGAAGCATCGCGGTTCGTTTTCTTATGTTTGAATTGTATGAAGACTGAAGACTGATCAATAGCAGCAGTATTTGTAGTTACAATGTTTAAACTACACGTGTTAAGATTCAGAAAATCAACCTTCCATTTTGCTGATTTCTAAACTAAATGTTTATTTAATAATTTTTTTGTTGCAGTAAAAATAAAACTGATTTTGTCCTCCGTCTAAATTCAAGTTTTTCCCACTACAACATACACCCCTCAAAGGATATGAGCCTCAGTCTTGTATCAGACCGCTCCCATTGACATTCTGACTAAAAGAACTAAGAAGAAGCTTCAGGAAACGGAAGCGAAACGTCTCCAACTCAACTAAACCCAGTCCAGATGACAATATAAGCTTCAGTACGATAAATACTTCCTGGACAAATTCGAACAAACAAATGAAACAAAGGTCTAAGTACAAGTTTCCTTATTTCGTACAGTTTTTCAATGGACATTTTATATTAATTCTCCTTTTCGTTATAAAACTATTTCTAAGCTCATTAGAATTAGGCAGTGTTGAGGACAGTCTGATCCATACTGTTGGAAAGGCTGAGCTGAGATTGGCATTAGCTGTAAACTCTGCTGTGTGTCTGATTACATTGTTCCTGTTAATAAAATGTTCCCCGAGTTCTTAGCCAGAAGTTGAGGTTCAGTCACTGGGTTGTCGAATTTGAAACTTCAACACAAAACACAAAATACTGTGCGTTAGAAGGTTGTTTTTTGTTCCAGTTTGGCATTACTCAAATCTAAAAGCTTCCTGAATAAAGTGTCAAAATGGCAACAAAAGCGAGACGAAAGCGAGGATGAAAACGCAACAAAAGAACGACAATAACAAAGCCACCAAAGAATAACAGGAAAGTGACAAAAAAAGCATTGAATAGGTGACAAAAACGCCACAAAAGAGCAAGAGAAAAGTGACAGAAGAAGCGATGACAAGGTGACAAAAAAGCAACGAATATTCAACAAAAAAGCCACGAAAGAGTAACAGAAAAGAAATGTCAAGAAAAAGATGACAATGCGCCAACAACGCAAGCAAAAAGATCTGTTTAGAGGAGTTTTGTAGGTCTTATCTTTCAAATGAGGCGAACAACATACAATCCTCAAAAGACGATCTGTAAATAGGAAGAGAGACAAGAAAAAACAAATACAGTATTTCATAATAATAGTGGCTTACATTTGTATTGAGCTTTACAACCCAGTGTTTCTCAAGGCACTACACTTGTCATTTATTTCCCCCGTACTCATGGGTGGAAAGTTACCACGGTTTAATTAAGAGCCTAAATCTATGTAGGTTTGGAACCACAATGCCACCTCTGTTTCACAATAAATGTGACTTATTGAGGTTTTAATTGTGTGGAATTATTAAGATTGCAGTATAAAGTAACATCTCTGGTGATGTGTGCTAATAAAAGAAGTCTGAGGGCCGCACTTTGGCCATGCCTGGTGTAGACAGAAGTGAGGCCGTAAATCTGCGCCATCTGACCACCAACAACTACATTCATACACATGGAAAGATCAAGTGCAGGACTAATCTACATGGAAAATTACTCTAAAATAATAATAATGTAGGTCTACCTCCAAAACAGTCTAAAGTTTTAGTCCTAATTTTAAAGTAATAGTTTTGTTGACTAACATTTGACTAAAATTAAATTAAAAGTTGACTAAAATCTTCAGATATCTTCGAGAGTAAAATCATCCAGACTTCCACTGACAGTCCCCACATGGAAAGAACCTATATGAGGATATATGCGCATACATGAATCCTATATGCAGCATATATGCACACATATGCTGCATATATACAGCATATATGCACATATATGATAATATATATGCGTATATATGCCACATATAGGCAAAATTGAGGTGCATATATGTGCATATATACAGCATATATGCACATATATGATAATATATATATGCGTATGTATGCCACATATAGGCAAAATTGAGGTGCTTATATGTGCATATACAGGCTACATAGGTCTCCTGTATTGCTTCTTTATATCCACATATAAGCCCTATATGTACATACAACATATGTCTCCTATGTTGCTCATGGCAGGATCTAGTCATTTTGTAGCTCCTATCTCACTTTAACAACTGTCATACATGATGCCTAGCTCATATTTTCTATTATCAAAGCAATAACTAAAACTAACTTAAACAAATTATGTAAAATTGTACAATATTGTGATAATTATATTATTGCAATATTTCACTAAACCATTTCAACACGATATGTTCCATTCTAATTAAACACAAATTGTTTTTCAGCAAATTGCGTCAAAAGAAGACTTAAAAAAAAGACTACATCAGGACCAAAACAAGACTAAAATAGAACTATGTTAGTACGTGTTTCACCAAAACGTTAACACATTTATAAGTTCAACGAATTGTTTGATTTCAATTAGTTTGAAAAAAAAAAAAAAAAGAATATTTCGATCACAGTCAGAATAAGACTTTGGTGATAGAGCATGCCTATGGCTCTGCAAGAATGCTGGACCAGGATAGAAACCCAGCTTGGTCCCAAGGAACATGAACATGGAGTTCTGTCGGGACTACTTAAAAATAAAGAAAATAGTTTTTGAAAATAGAATAAAAATCAAAATGGAAAATAGAAGATATTAAAAACTCAATATAAATTGATTTATTGAATAAACAAATGCATATAATAATAATAAAATAAATCTAGAATGAATTTGTTATGTGTCCCTGAAAAACATTAACACTGTGTTTTGAGTCAATTTTAATGGCTAAAACATGTCAGAAATGAGTTTGGCCCATAGACTGTATATTTTGGCCACCACCTAAAATTGGCGCTGTTTAGTCCCATTGTCAGAAACGAAGAAGAATTCAAACAGGCGGAAGGCGGCGACAGGAGAAAGGCACCGGCGTATCTGGTCCTGGACACAACTTTGAACGGTGAGTCTATTAAGTGTAGTACTATTCTCACGCCAAGTCTTTGTAGTCACGAGCCACCCGCGATTTCAGCCAGAATAGCATAGCGGCGATATCAGCGCTGCTTGTGGTAGAGGAAAAGGCGACAGGAGCTAACGTTATGTGGCTAAACAATGGAGGGAACTGCGGCGAGAGGAGAACCCGTGTGGCCGCGGTCAGAGCAGAGATGCAGGTACAACTTAGAGCTTTGAACACAACACTGTCTATCTTTGTCTTGTTATGCTAGTTAATAGTATGCATGAAAGCGCGTGTACAGCATCAGTGATTATGCGCCAATAAAGTTGCTGTTGGTTTGGTTAAATGTCTGTGGGTTAGTTACTTACATTTTTGTTTTGTTTTTAACAGTGCCGATTACAGCAGCTTCTGTTCTGAACGTTTTTAGACACATTTGAATCATTATAGAAGTCTTATAGACCCGCTAAAAAAATGTAATGTTAATATATAACAGATGTAGAAAGGTGCAGGTTCTCTATAAGCCTGAGTGTTGATTTTTGTTATAGTGTTATAGTTAAAATTATAATTTTTCATATCAGATGACAGTGAATTAAATCAAGGGTGTGCCTCCTGAACCAATTGTACTATTTGTAACTTTACTCCTGTTAGTAAGATTATATGCAATTCTTATTTTGATCCACTTTTTCTTTTTGTATATTTGGTCATGAGCATCCATTGTATCTGCATTGTGAATGTACAAAAAAAGAGCGGCAGTAGTGAAAGAAAAGACAACAGTATGAAATGTAAAGTGTGAAGTAACTAAAGGGGCAGATATTATAAGACATGTTCTTCTCTGCTCCGTTTCATTCATACTGTATTGGCTTGGTGGATTTGTTGTGATTGTATGATGTCACTTTTGAATGAAATAAATAAGAAAATAAAAAGCTAGGAGTCATGGGTGCGTTTACACAATCAGGAAATTGAATAACCTTTGATGCAAGTTAATATATGTTTTCATGGCGTGGCTGTGTTGTGCCATTCCTCTTACATTTTACTCTTACATTAAACAGAAATATTGTGACCCTCAGGTGAATAATGGTGTCAGAGGAGAAGGAGCGAGATGTGGCGTGGAAGGAGCTGCGCAGGAGGAAGAGGATGGAGGAGGTGGAGGAGCTGACCACTGCGGGACACAACGCTCTGTAATAGGGACAAACCCAGGAGGCGCTACCGTTTCAGAGGATCAAAGGAGACTGAAGGCAGCCCGCCAGGTTTCCACGCAGCGGCTTAGGACTAATTCTACATCTGGTACGTTTAATTTTGTTGTACAGTTGTATAATGACAAATAATACTATGTGAGTATTACTCTATCCATTTAATAATAATGTTATATGTTAATATGGCATTGTTTTAAACTCTGTGGTTGATCATTTTTACTGATGTTGATGTGTTGTGTATGTTGCAGGACCTTAAGGACGGCTCTGAAGGACCATGTGCACGGTGGGAATGGAGGTGAGAGTCCTTCATAGTTGTCTTTTATTTGCTTCTTTGTTGTATTATTTGTCTTGGCACCTCTGAAAAAACCTGTCGTTCTGTTGTTCCTTCACTAATGTGTATTCCAGCGTCCACATCTGTGGGAATGCCGCCCACAACAACTGCAGTCCTTTATTAAGTAAAAACCCTTGCATGTACGATGTAGCAAATGAGAAGCAGAGTACTTTGTTCACTGAATAGAAGTGCACTACAGTACATAGCGTTTCCATAGATATGGAATTTAAAATCTATATTTAAAAATCAAAAGTATAATAATACTTTAACCACCTTAGTTTTCATTTAAATCCATTATTATAGAAGACAGTATATTTTCTGTTGTACAGAACCTGAATGGAACCTTTTTCACCATGTTTGTGTTGGCATGTCTGTATCAGGGTTGACCTGGCACTGGGCTTAATAGAAACACAACATTAGTGTCCTTACTTAAAAGTCCTGATTTATACTTTCATGGAGATTAGAGCTAGCATGCTTAAATAATTGTTTGTTCCCCAGAAATGCAATAAACATTGTTTGCTTCTATTCTCATTCCAGCATGGGACAGACCTTTGCCAATCAAAGGAAACCGGTGGAGAGGGGTCACCTGCCAGCCCCAAGTATTGGAGACAGTGATGGCAGCCAAGGACTAATGCCACCTCTATGAGGAGGTAATCTACCTGCTGGACTCCCTGCTTCGGACATTCCTACAGAAGGGTGTGTATGGCATCACCACACCATATGATGTGTTGACTGCAAGGGTGAAAGAACTCCTGGGACTTATCAAAGCAATTTTGAAAAAAACAAACAAAAAAAGGGGATTGCCTGATATGTAAATGAACTGTGGAAGTTGTTGAGATTGTTTAAATCACATTGTGGCATTGGAGTTTATGCTGTGGCAATAAGTACCAAAAACAGTCCAAAAGTCGGATACAGGCAACATGTTTGCATTAACTTTTCCACAAGTTTAGGTTTTGACCAGATTCTGGACTCTCTCGTATTCAGACACTAAAACAATAAAATATTTTTGCAGAAGTGCATAAAAGCTCGATCAATATGCACTTCCAGTGGTGCAGAAGTGACATTCACCTCCGGGTTAATGTAATCTTTATACAATGTTTTACGTGATAGCGTTTCAACCAATGAGCATCCAGATTGACAAATCAAGTAATAATACATTTTATTGTCACTGCATACATGTAAGATGTTTGCTTTAAATTGTTCAGAGGTTGTTTTGACTGCTTAAAGCCAAACTATGACGAGTCTATTGAAACAACTGTTTGTGATACTGCCTTTTGTGTTATAACCAACAAACAACCCTAACTACACTTATAAATTGTTTTACATATGTGTACTATTGTTGAATTGCAGTCGGAAGACTTATTTGAAAATAAACTAAACCTAAACCTAAACTTAAGACAAACAGCACTGGAGGTATAACCTTGGTTGGTACATTATTTGATTTGGGTACTAGAATTAAATTCACAGAAGTATTAACCAATATTAATGGTTCCATTTGACCAATCTGGTTGGTGTCCAACCGATCTATTGGTTAAAACAACCAATCTTAAAAATGGTAGTGTTTTTAACTAATCTTGGTTAAAACACTACCATTTTAGATATTGTTTTTTCTATTCAGTTTTTTCTTATTTTTGTTCTTGTACTATTTGATTGTAAATAAATAATGTAAATTTGTACATGTTGGGCTTTTATTTATGTTGCCTAGTAATTATGGATTTTAATCATTTTACAAAAAAAATTATATAGGTGCATATATGTACACATATTTATGTGACATATATAAAATTGGCCGTTTTCCTATATGTCATGTACATATATGTACATATAGGTGCATATATGTACACATATTTATGTGACATATATAAAATTGGCCGTTTTCCTATATGTCATGTGCATATATGTGTGCATATATGTGTGCATATATGTGTACATATATGTGTACATATATGTACACATATATGTGTGCATATATGTGTACATATATGTGTACATATATGCACACATATATGCACACATATATGTACACATATATGTACATATATGCACACATATATGTACATATATGTACATGACATATAGGAAAACGGCCAATTTTATATATGTCACATATATTCAAAACCTATATCAAAACCTATATCAAAACATATATGTTTATATAGGTTTCTTCCATGTGGGTCTGAATGAGCCTCAGATCATTTACATTCAAAGAAACAGGTCGGTGCTTTGTTCATGTGGATGAAGCTTCATAAAGCGGAGGACCTTGAATACATATGATTATAATATATACATGTGTTTCTAATGACATCACGCATAGTTCTGGCGGCCATTTTGAATACCGAAGTAGCATTATGCAGTACAACAACATGTAACAATATCTCTACTCAGGGTATAAGTGAAAGACAACTGATTGACAGTGGCATTTTTATGTCCTCGTAATCATTGCTCATGAAGATAAGAGTAAAAACACGGCCCCAGAGACGCACGTTTATGTGAAGAAACCAGTAAATGTGTCGAGCTACGGCAGGATTTACTAAAGAGCTGCTTCACTCCTCAGACTAAATTAACTCATCAAAGAGGAAACAGAAAACCTTTCTCTGGGATTTTTACAGTTTGTCATGTCAACAAAGTCTCAGTCTGAGTCAGTGTTTAAGCTGCTCAAGACATTAGCATGTTACCGGTTAGCAACTGTCAATCAACTGTTAATGGCTTCAACACGATAAACACATGTGTGGCTCACATCTATGAACACTGAGGAAACACTACAGTAACAGAGCTGAGCTGTTACTATTAGTCTACATGTGTTTATGTTTTTTGAAGCTAAATGCTAACCGGTAGCATGCTAACATCTTAAACACTGACTTACTGGTTTCTTCACATAAACGTGCGTCTCTGGGGCCGTGTTTTAACTGTTATCTTCTTGAGCAATGATTACGAGGACATAAAAATGTCACTGTCAATCAGTTGTCTTTCATTTTCATCCTGAGTTGAGATATTGTTACATGTTGTAACACTGGATATTAGCCTGGTGAGATCAGAATGATTCCCCTCTGTATTTTTTTATACATCGGAGAATCAGTCTGGACCCCCCGCCCCCGGTGGTGGTATCAAATCAAAAATCGTTTACGTGCAATCAGTTTAGTTTATCTGCGTCACATGTTGTTCACGAGCAGCGTCAGTCACAGGACGTGGAAGTTCCTCAATACCAAACTACAAACGCCGCACGAGACAGAGAAAGAACTCACCTACTGTCAACACATTTACAGTAGGTGAGTTTCGTGAGTCATAATCCTGCGTGAATATTAACCTAAAACCGCTAATAACGCCGCATCAACGGCACCCGCCCTTCACTGATTGGTTTACTCCACTTCCTGTTTGCTTGTGTATGTACCACCGGGGCAAATGGAATCAACGCAGCGGTGACCAGACTCACTCACGAGTACAGTGGTGAGTCTGGATTTTTCCATGCTAACTGTATAATGCTACTTCGGTATTCAAAATAGCCGCCATAACAACAAAAGTCACATGACTGAAAGGCATGTGTATTATAAATGAAAAGTCGACTAAAACGAGAGTAAAACTGAAGAGAATTATTTGACTAAATGTCCACTAAAACTAAATTACATTTCAACCTGAAAAGACTCAGAGACAGACTGCATTAGAAAGGTTTATTAAACTTGATCGTGATTGGGGCTCAGACCCCGGTGGAAGATGGCCTAACGATATGGAATGCATGGTGTTCATGATGTTGGCCAGAATCTTCCCCCGGAGTCTGGACACTGGTGGTGGTAGGACGGGACCCGATGCGGGTCGATGCGACAGGCAGAGCCTGAGGAGAGGCCAGGAGGAGGAGGGGCGGAGGAGGGTCGCTGCACAGCTGGGAAACAGCCGAGTGATTGACCGGGGAGCTTAAGAAGGGGATCCTGGACGGTGAATGGCTGAGCGGAATAGGCGGCTGCGATGATACTGATGCGGAGGTGTGGCTTGCGCTGGGGCCATGATTGGATGATTGGTGCAGGCTGCCGTTGAGGCGATGAGTGAAGGCTGCAGGTATGTCTCCAGGTTGAATTTGCGCTTAAGCTTCATTTCACCAAAAGACTAAGATTAAAACTAAATTAACCTCTTACCCCCCGCCTTAACCAAGTGCAGTCTGGCTTTACCCAAATCTAAAAGGTTACAGCCTCCTTATCAAAACAGGTCTTTCTCCTCGCGTTGTTGCCACGTTGTCGTTACTTTATTTTCATAACATTTCTGTTTTTTGTGGCATTTTCATCGCTTATTTTTATCACTTTTTCATCGCTTTTTTTGCTGTTTCGTCGATATTTTGACGCTTTTATTCAAGAAGCTTTTAGATTTGGGTAAAGCCTGGAGAAAATGTGCTCAGTTCATGTGGGGGTTAAGAGATTAAAATACAGTATGTTGTCAAATTACCTCTTAACCCCCACCTGTAACCGAGCACATTTTCTCCAGTTTGGCTTTACTCAAATCTAAAAGTTTATTGGAAAAGAAAATCGTCAATATAGCAACGAAAACGATGAAAACACAACAAAAATGTGACAAAAAAACGACAAAGAAGCAATAAAAAAGTGACAAAAATGAGCCAGAACAGCAACTATAATCAGTGTTGGGCATGTTACCTAAAAATGGTAAAATGTTCTATATTGGTGATTACAGCTTTAAAACTGTAATATGTTTGTATTACATATTACTGTTTCAAAAATGTATCTGAGTTGAGTTACTTCTGAGTTACTTTTGGCAAAATATAAACTGAAAATAGTAATAAAGTCACTGAGCAAAAGTGTACTCACAGATTCCCGAGCTTTTCTTTTGCTTTCTCCCATGCTCATGATTATTGGGCGACGTTATCCTCACACAGCTGCAGGTCTGTTGGCTGCATTTTGTGTGGGGCGAGTTTGGCTTTATTCATTTAAATGCACTTGTAACTGGAGTTACTTGAAATGTAATGACTAATATATTCCCGTATTGTAAGTAAAACGTTATAGCCCCCGATCATGCTCAAATTTAAATATAAATATGTCAATCTGAGTGCTGAGGTCAACCGCTTCCTCTGCATCTGTGCTGTTTTGTGCGGTAAAGATTTCCGTTTGTGCTGGTTCGGTTTTCAAACTATTACAAACTTTAGAGCCTTGAGGCGTCCACGCTCGCCCTCCTCTGAAGCGCGCGCACGTGTCAGGAGCGCACAACAACACACACTGCATGTAAAAAAGAATCATCAATATCTCAAAAACAGCACAAACAAAACTTTTCACAGCACAAACGATTGACAGATTTTGTATTTTAATTACGTTTAATGGGGGCCAACCAGTGGTGTAGCTTGCCATCAGGCAAGGCAGGCAGCTGCCTGGGGCCCCCAAGCCAGCAGGGGCCCCCAGAGGGCCAACAGATTTGACAGAAACGATCAAGAGAATCCAGTATGTGGGGGTGTGCATGTAGGGGGGAGTATGTGGGTGTGTGTATGTGGGCGTGCATGTGGGGGGGTGCATGTGGGGGGGAGTATGTGGGTGTGTGTATGTGGGCGTGCATGTGGGTGTGTGTATGTGGGGTGTGCATGTGGGGGGGAGTATGTGGGTGTGTGTATGTGGGTATGTGGGGGGTGCATGTGGGGGGAGTATGTGGGGGGGTATGTGGGGGGAGTATGTGGGGTGTGTATGTGGTGTGTGTATGTGGGTGTGTATGTGGGGGGGTGCATGTGGGGGGGAGTATGTGGGTGTGTGTATGTGGGCGTGCATGTGGGTGTGTGTATGTGGGGGTGTGCATGTGGGGGGGAGTATGTGGGTGTGTGTATGTGGGTGTGTATGTGGGGGGGTGCATGTGGGGGGAGTATGTGGGTGTGTATGTGGGTGTGTGTATGTGGGTGTGTATGTGGGGGGGTGCATGTGGGGGGAGTATGTGGGGGAGTATGTGGGTGTGTGTATGTGGGTGTGTATGTGGGTGTGTGTATGTGGGTGTGTATGTGGGGGGGGCATGTGGGGGGTATGGGGGGAGTATGTGGGTGTGATGTGGGTGGTGTATGTGGGGGTGTGCATGTGGGGGAGTATGTGGGTGTGTGTATGTGGGTGTGTATGTGGGGGTGCATGTGGGGGGGTAGTGGGGGAGTATGTGGGTGTGTGTATGTGGGTGTGTGGGTGTGATGTGGGGTGTGTATGTGGGGGGTGCATGTGGGGGGAGTATGTGGGGGGAGTATGTGGGTGTGTGTATGTGGGTGTGTATGTGGGTGTGTGTATGTGGGTGTGTATGTGGGGGGTGCATGTGGGGGGGGAGTATGTGGGGGAGTATGTGGGTGTGTGTATGTGGGGAGTATGTGGGTGTGTGTATGTGGGTGTGTATGTGGGGGGGTGTATGTGGGGGGAGTATGTGGGGGTGTGCATGTGGGGGGGAGTATGTGGGGGTGTGCATGTGGGGGTGTGCATGTGGGGGGAGTATGTGGGGTGTGTATGTGGGGGGTGTATGTGGGTGTGTGTATGTGGGTGTGTATGTGTGGGGGGGTGTATGTGGGGGGAGTATGTGGGGGTGTGCATGTGGGTGTGTATGTGGGTGTGTATGTGGGGGGTGCATGTGGGGGGAGTATGTGGGGGGTGTGTGGAGGGTGTATGTGGGGGGAGTATGTGGGGGTGTGCATGTGGGGGGGGGTGTATGTGGGTGTGTATGTGGGGGGAGTATGTGGGGGGGTGGAGGGGGTGCATGTGGGGGGGAGTATGTGGGGGGGGTGTGTGGGGGTGTATGTGGGGGAGTATGTGGGGTGTGCATGTGGGGGGGTGTATGTGGGTGTGTATGTGGGGGGGAGTATGTGGGGGGGGGGTGTGGAGGGGGAGTATGTGGGGGGGAGTATGTGGGGGTGTGCATGTGGGGGGAGTATGTGGGGGGTGTATGTGGGTGTGTATGTGGGGGTGCATGTGGGGGGGGGGGGTGCATGTGGGGGGGGTGTATGTGGGTGTGCATGTGGGGGGGAGTATGTGGGGGGTGTGTGGGGGGGAGTATGTGGGGGTGTGCATGTGGGGGGAGTATGTGGGTGTGTATGTGGGGGGTGCATGTGGGGGGAGTATGTGGGGGGGTGTATGTGGGTGTGCATGTGGGGGGGGTGCATGTGGGGGGGGGGGGTCAGAGCAGACTGGGCTTTATTCATTTAACCTCTCAACCCCTGCTTTAACCGAGCACATTTCTAACACCTCATTTGAAAACTAAGACCTACAAAACTCATCTAATGGAAAAAGTCTCGTCACTTTTTCATCACTTTGTTGTCACTCTTTTGTTGCCTTTTGTCGCTTTTTTTGTTGCATTTCATCCCACATTTCTGTCACTTTTTCTCCGCTTTTCGTCGCTCTTTTGACACTTTCTCTCATGAAGCATTTGGATTTGGATAAAGCCGAACTAAAGAAAATGTCCTGGGTTAAAGTGGGGTTAAGAGGTTACATTTTCACTTTGCCTCCCTTTGGGAGGCAAAGTGAAAATGTAAAAGTACGGTCTCTTCATAGCGGCATCTGGAATGTAGATGGTTATAAATGATTAAATAAATAAATAAAACAATATGATGTGATGTGTGTGCTTATCAGCACAAACATGCTCCGGCTGTCCAGGTGCCTGGGTAAGACAGAGTTTGTGCCTGAATAACTTAGGTATTACTGATGTACTGTGAAATCTCATGATGCTTTCTAGATGCTGTTAGTACCACTATTATAATCACCCCTATTGGGGATTGCCTGTATCCGGAATGTAAACTAATTTTGAATATGGGGGTAGGCACATATAAGCTTTCTTGCGTCGGCCTACTCCTTTTGAGTTTTTGTTTCTTTATTTATTTTCTGCATTGCAACAATGTTACTGTAAATAATGTAAATTACTCAAATAAATCCAATCAACATCGGTAGTAACAGATTAGAAAGTATTACATTTATGTTACACAACTCTGATCTAAACAGAATAGTACTTAGCCTAATGTTTTTACAGATGTACAGAGCCGTGGGAACATATTTTGGTTATTGGGTGCTGAGGAACAAGATTGCTCCCAAAAATGCCATTTCTGTGCTTAGCTCCTATTTATTATTATGACCTGCAATGTGCAAACCATCCACCAGGGGGTTCCCACGGCCTTGCAGATGTAGGAGTATTTTGTCGTCACGTTATTCCTTGGCCTTCATGATATTGTTTAGTGACCAATACACTCTGACCATAGCTCTGAGGCCCTCACAGAACAGCTGGAATTATACTGAGAGTAGATTACACACAGGTGGCCTCTATATAATGGTTAGGGCAAGGTGTGAACATTCTGCAGTCATTAGGAATGTTATAAAGGCAATTTAATGCACTCAGAAAATGCTGTATGAATACTTATGCACGCCCCACTTTTCACTTTTCTATTTTTTGAAAAATAACAGAATCGTGTATCATTTTGCTTTCACTTCCCAGTTGTCTGTTACTTGTCTGTGAACTTTCAGTAAAAAATTCAAAATAAAATCTTTACGTTTAGGGTTGTAAACATGACAAAATGTGCAAAAGTTCAAGGTGTATTAGTACTTTCGCAAGGCACTGTATATACTGACGACACCGTAATTTATGTTCACGCAAAAACGAAACAACTGGCAGCAGAGAAGCTGTCATCTGTAATGGTGTCAGTCTGTGATTGGTTTAAAAATTACACCTAAATACTAGTAAAACTATGTGTATGTTCTTTTCTAAGTCGGCAACCAAAGAGAGCGGTCCAATCGTTCTGGTGAATGGACAAGCACTACAAGTGGTGCAAGAGTACAAGTATTCAGGTGTCACCATGGATTCTAAATTATCATTTTAAAAACATGTTAAGAAATTGAGGAACAAAATAAATTCAATTTAGTGAATTTTAAACACATTAGAAATAACTTAACAACTGATGCTTCAAAATTATACCTAAACACCACAATTCTTCCTATGGCTATATGCACCTCACTAAACAAGGCAAACAACAAAAATAAAACAATCACAACCAATATTTTACAGTGGGAATGGGAATGACAATAATAATGGGTCGTGTTGACTATGTTATACTTATTATAACTAAATTAATAGTCAATTAATAGAATGGTGACTGGTGTTTGTAAGTAATGATTGGATATGGTTATTATGTGAACGGGAATGAGGAATAAGAAAAAAGTACAAATTGTAAATAAAAATAAAAATAAAAATGTTTATATTTATATATATATATATATATAAACTGCATACATTTCTATCTTCGTATTATGTCTTTTTACTTTGGAAGTCTTATAAACATCCTGTGATTTTCTTCTTGTAAAACATGAAATGCTTTTCTTTAACAGTGCTGCTATATGCTATAAGTTAGTGCGGACATTTGTAATTGTGTAATTCAGGAATTTGTAATGTAAAGTATTGTATGAAAACACGAGATGTTGTATTACTGTATCCGGAATGTAAATTAATTTTGAATATGGGGGTAGGCACTTATAAGCTTTCTTGCTTCGGCCTACTCCTTTTGAGTTTTTTGTTACTTTATTTTCTGCACTGCAATAACGTTAATGTAAATAATCACTCAAATAAATCTAATCAATCAATCAATCTCCGGCACACATGTTGATTAATGTGCACTGTCCCATTTCAAATAAAGAAATAAAAATAAAAATTACAAACTGAGCCAGATAGAGCCCAGGAGGTGCTTAAGCACCTGCCCAACTTCAAACCGCTCTTCCTTCCTCCTCTGTGTAGCCACGGTGCTGATGTGTGTACCTGTGATCACAGAACGCCGACGGCACTGTGTCCAAGTTTCCCCCGTTGGAGAGGATGGTGGCTACTCTGTAAGACTCAGGAGTAAACTGAGTCAATTTGATAACTTTGATGTATGAACTAGACAAGACTGGATTATGGGGGCATGGAAACGAAAGGTCCGACAGGGTGAGGATGTCAGCATAGCGTGTCGAGACCGTCTGGAGAGACATTTAGCAAACTGTTGGAGCTTAGATTCGACAGTGTTCATGTGCAGACTGTCCAAGTTGTTCTGACAATCTTTCATTAACGATCCCTTTAGTTTCAGCTCAATTTAAATCCATTTTCAGATGAATGTATTAAAGATTCTTTCAGACAACACAGCAGCTCAGGATTTGTTTCTGTTTTTCACTTTTTTAAAACAGCTCCAAGAACGTTTTTGAAGTTTATAATTCAACATGGTCCATTTTTATTGACTCCCAATGATTATACAAACAATAAAAAGATCAAGATTACATTTGTGGCTTTAGGTGATTACACAGAATAGTGCACAAATAAAAATATATTGTATTAAATAAAACATCTGACATCTGAAATACCTTTAATAATATTTGAGTGTCTTTACCTTCGGCGCATACACACAAACACACCTCAATAACACAGACTGAAAAGTCATAAACGTGCAGGTACAATAGTTTGTCAACTTTCTCAAAGAAATTCAATTCAAAATTTGAAACACAGTTATTTGTACGTTGGAGGTCTTTTACTCTGTGAGTACAAATACCTTTATTTCCTTCATTTTCTGACATGCACCTGTGAAACTGAAGAGATGAAGAGCAAAGATGAATCTGAAGCTGGAAAATCCCTCAAAACTGAAGATCTTTCAATCTCGTGGTTTTGCCAAACGTCCTCACTTGTCAAAGTTCAACTTTAACCGTTTGAACCCCTCCTACAGGGAGAGGGTTAGCTCTGGGGTGGGGGTCTGGGACGTGCTGGATGACTTCGTAGATGGTGGAGTGCACTTCCTGGTGAGGGACAGAGGAGAACTGTGGGACCAAAGGGACCGCTGGTTTAGGACAGACATGAAAGAGAGGAGGCTGTACCTGAGCCGACGGCGCTCTGGGGGGCTGGGCCAGAAACTCATAAATGCCAAAGTCTTCGGCCGCGTCTTCGTGACCTGCACAATCACATCAACATGAACACCAAATGAACCTGGCAACGCATTCACTCCCAGATGAACTTCATGAACTCCTGCTGTGTGCTGCAGTGTGCATTAAACCCCCGCTTTAACCCCAGTGCATTTTCTCCAGTTCAGCTTTACCCCAATCTCAAAGGTTACAGCCTACAGCCCAGCCACCTCATTTGAAAGACCTACAAAACTCATCTAAACTCCTCTTTCCTCGCACTGTTGCCGTGTTTCTGTGTCACACATTGTTGTCACTTTTCTGTTACTCTTTTGTGGGTGGGGGAGGGATTGTTGCATTTTCTTCACTTTTTTGACACACTTCTGTCACTTTTCATTGATTTTTGTTGCATTTTCATCCTCATTTCTGTGTCGTTTTTGTTGCTATTTTTACACACTAAAGCCAAACTGGAGAATGTGCTCGGTTCAGGCAGGGGTTAACAGGTTTTAATAGAGCTCTGCTCAACTTCCAATCCGGAAGTAAAAAATCTCATTCATTTTAGGTGGTGGATATTTAGCCGGGACCAGTTTTTCAATGATCTATGTTATTTTGCCATAACTTGCTCCTAGTCTGTCAATTCACATCATGGGTTAATGTTCACTTTACCACCCGACACACGCAATGGCTTAAGGCTATACTATACCTTTTTTGTTGGAAAATATAAATAGCCTTAATCCTAACCATATGGATCTTAAAAATAGGCTTAAAAAGATTATTTTGGTGCTTCAGCTTTGATATTTATGATTTCATGATTTTAACATTTGTCTCTGTAACAATGAAATGCAAGAGAAAGAGCTCCTGCTGCTGGCAAAAAACTCCTTCCAGGATCTGGCATGTGAGCAGCCCCAGCAGTGAGTGAAAAACACTCATCGATCATGTCGGATTATGGGCTTTAAAAATGTGCAGGAAAGGTTTTGGGTTTGAACAATGACGCGAGGGTAACCAGGAAGTAGAGAACGAGGCGCTGACGCCGTAGAAGAAGAAACGGCTACATTTAACAGCTTTGTAAAATATCCAGGTCCGTCTTTAACGAGGGAACATTAAAACATGGTTTAAACCTCAACAAAGTCCATTTTGCAGGATATGTCCACTTGAAGGTTATCCCTGGCCCTAACCCCGCCCGTGCTGAGCAGACTATCGAGCTCTAATCATCTCGAAAACAGGAAGATTGAATCAAGTGATACGGATTGACAAATGAGGAGGTTAGGGCACATTAGTATAAACAAACGAAAAGCTGGTCAGTCCTTTGTTCCCAGGGTTTGACATTATTAAAGGATGAGCGGAAATATGGGACGATATCTGTCCCACATTTGGACAAAACACCTCAAATACAGGACGTCCCACACAAATCAGGATCAGCCTGCGCCTGCTGCAACTTTCCACAGAAGAAGCAGCTGTTTTAATGTGACATAAGACTTACATTCTTATTACCTGAACAATATGGGCTGTTTCGCTCAGTAGGCCTGTTGTGAAGGCCCTTAATCGCTGTTGGAAAAGAGAAAAGAGAGAGGGATTTGTCAGTGAACACTGCTTGGAAAGAGATGTCAATAAAACGGTGAATGCAGACCTCTGGGATGGCAGCGTTTCCACAGCAGCAGGAGCAGCGCACAGGACAAGGCGAGCAGAGAGAACACGGTCAGCACGGTCAGAGAGGAGGCGGGCCTGCTGTCCTGGGCCAGTCTGTCCCGCCCTGTCAACGACACACCAACAGTAACTCCCCAGTGAGGGCAGAGAGTATCTAAACTGTATCAGAGCAGCACTACTGAGAGGCTCTGCAGACACTACACATGTCAGAGAAATATTTGGTGTTATCTCTTTGATGCCTTTACTTAGTCTTTAGAGTGAAAGAAGGACTTGGGCAGAATGGAGCAGCATTGTGACTGCAGTGGTTCCCAGCCTTCTTTCCTTAGTCAAGCCACGTGTCCCAGTTTAAAACCACGGACCCCACAACTGTATCCAAACATTAAGACAGCCATTCCCAAAGTCCCCCTTATCAATCTGAAAATCTCTCCCCTTATAATGTATGAATCATTTACTCTAATACAGTCAAAATGACTTCTTCAATAAGAATTAGTAGGCTACATCTGTAAGTTTTAAAGCAGTACATTTGAACAAATACATATACATTTCCTTTAAAATCCAATTCGATCAATGTATGCCTTATAGGAAGGCTTTGTGAGGACCTCACTTTGTCATTTGACTGTTTTCTGCACCTGTGCTCCTTTCTCAGTCATATTTGCTGATTTTTAACCATTTAATTTGGTCAAATAATAATAATAATGATAATAATAATAATAATAATAATAATAATAATAATAATAATAATAATGCATCAGTTTTATATAGCGCTTTTCTGGACACTCAAAGACGCTTTACATTGCACTATTCATTCACTCCATACTTAATAAGCTACTATTGTAGCCACAAGACGGAAGCGAGGCATCCAGTCTGTGCCATCGGCCCCTCCGACCACCACCAACCACTCTCTCACTACATTCACCCAGGCTTCTGGTGTCCCCAAATGGTCTCCCTTCCAAGTACCGACCAAAGGCAGGACCATCCAAAATAGTATCACTGAAGACCTGAACTTCTGAGTAGACCCCCCTGTAATGCCGGGCGCTCCCCATGCTCCCCACTGGGAACCACTGACTTAGGGCATGACTCTTTATTTTCCATAGTTACAAGCAGCATACAAGCAGCATGGCACACTGATGTTTCTGATGACGTTTCCTTCATCAGATGTTTTTTTCTTCTTTTCTTTGAACCAGAAGACCGAAGCGTGAGAGGTCACAGATAAAGATATATTTTTGACATATATTTTTGAGTTTTACCCTTTTCGTCTGAACTGCTCTAGCCTGGTATTACCAGACCCTTGTACTCATTTCGTACAGAGGGTCTGGATCTTCACAATTGAGCTCTGTTTTCAGGTGGGAGGGGTGAACTCCTTTTAAAGTTTGAAACCATTGGATCTGATTTTACCTGATCGCTAACATTTGGTCGTGACGTATGTAATGCGCCCGAGTGAGTGAAACAGCTATCAAATGCTTGACGTCACCTACACCACCCGCCTCCCCTGCTCGTTGGATGGTAGGTTGAAGTTCAGCCGATGAAACGCAGCCACTGAGATCAGACCCAGACGTACATGTAGGGAAATTATAATTGACCAGAGTTTATGGATGGCTAAGGCCAGGCTAGCACCGCTCCAGTAAGATTACTTTGGTTTGCATAATGTCCTCTTGCTGTTGTTTTGATCATTTTCTTATCAGACTGGCATGGGCACCAACCCCATCATTCAATAGATTTAACCTGTAAACCACCAGCGCTCTCTTCTCCTCACATACGAGGGCGGGTCAGTCCATTACATTAACATAGATGTGGCAGCAGTGCGACCTTCATAGGGTGCCGTCTCATTAGTTTGTGAGATTGAGTTTATCACTCTATTTACTTATTTTCTTGGTGGTTTGCTCATTTGACTGGGCACCTGCCGGGAAAAACATTCATCAGAGCCTTGTACTTCATATTGGTTGCTACACTGAGCCTTAGTATTGGTATCAGAACAACCCTACTTACATTTGTTCCAATCAGTTACAAAGGCACAGTGCTGTTTGTTCAAAAGCAGAAGCACTGCCTGAGTATATTTACTTTACTTTACCAGCTCAGCTGTGTGGATCTCACATACGGTTGTCTTTCCTAAATGCTTAGTGAGGGAGGCGCGTCGGCCTCAGGTGAGACACCATCAGCTGCTAGAACCTTCCTTTGCATATGATTTCAGACTGGTTTCCCATGGTGCCCTGGGCCCTTCACACGACTAGGCCCTGTCCCGTTCAGACAATGTCCCACCTTTTCAATAAAGTCAGATTTACACAGACAATGACAAATTATTCAGCAGTGTTTACACATTTTAGTCAATACTAAAGGATTTGTCCCAAAATGATGGCTTTACATATCACTGAAAAGCACTGCAGTTTGGAGTCGGCACTTCATCTATAAAAGTCTTTTGTATCATGAATTCATTAAAAAGCAAATTCAGCTGAATGTTTTGATGAAATTCTCAGTTTATTATTCTGCCCAATTTGTCAAATATCCAAGTTTTACTCCAACAGCTTTGTTGCATTGAAAGCACAATATTGTGTCCTAACTTTCCGGATCATAGTATTTCTTGACCTATTTCTATCTGTGTGTGTGAGTCTGGACCAGAAGAGCAAAGGAAACAAAGTCCCTCCTTGTCACATGACCAGTCCCACTCTCACTAAGCCCTGTTTGTTTTGGTATGTTACAGTGCTAATCTGTATGAAGGGTGGAAGTAACAAAGACACTGATAATATGGACTGTGAATTTGATAAACACAAAAGACAACAGACTTGAACTGATCAAAACTGGACGAGGCGACCAGGAGGCATCCGGAACAGATGCCCTAGCCACCTCAGCTGGCTCCTTTCAACGTGAAGGAGCAGCGACTCTACTCCGAGCTCCTCCCGGGTAACTGAGCTCCTCACCCGATCTCGAAGGGTACGCCCAGCCACCCTGTGAAGGAAACTCATTTCGGCCGCTTGTATCCGCGATCTTGTCCTTTCGGTCATTACCCAGATCTCATGACCATAGGTGAGGGTGGGAACGTAGATCGATCGGTAAATCGAGAGCTTTGCCCCTGACTCAGCTCCCTCTTCACCACAACAGTCCGATACAGCGACCGCATCACTGCTGACGCTGCACCGATCCGTCTATCGATCTCACGCTCCATCCGTCCCTCACTCGTGAACAAGACCCCGAGATACTTGAACTCCTCCACTTGAGGTAAGGACTCCCCACCGACCTGAAGAGGGGAAGCCACCTTTTTCCGGTCGAGAACCATGGCCTCAGATTTGGAGGTGCTGATCCTCATCCCGGCAGCTCCACACTCGGCTGCAAACCGCCCCAGAGCAGCTGAAGGTCCTGATTTGATGAAGCCAACAGAACAACATCGTCTGCAAACAGCAGAGATGAGATCCTGAGGTTCCCAAACCGGACACCCTCCGGCCCCTGGCTGCGCCTAGAAATTCTGTCCATAAAGGTAATGAACAGAACCGGTGACAAAGGGCAGCCCTGGCGGAGACCAACAAGCACCGGGAACAAGTCTGACTTACTGCCGGCAATGCGAACCAAGCTCCTGCTACGGTCATACAGGGAACGGACAGCCCTTAGCAGAGGGCCCCGGACCCCATACTCCCGGAGCACCCCCCACAGGGCACCACGAGGGACACGGTCGAACGCTTTCTCCAAATCCACAAAGCACACGTGGACTGGTTGGGCGAACTCCCACGAACCCTCGAGCACCCGATGAAGGGTATAGAGCTGGTCCTATGTGCCACGACCGGGACGAAAACCGCATTGTTCCTCCTGGATCCGAGGTTCGACTATCGGCCGGATCCTCCTCTCCAGCACCCTGGAGTAGACCTTACCGGCACAATGTATGCAAATGATCCATGTGGCTTAAGTTTACTAAATGAAAGCAAAAGCACACACTGTCTTCATTTAGACCATTAACTGAGGCGGCTATTTAACACACTGACATGTGACTGTGCTGTGGTGACGACAACATGTATTTTGTCACGTTTCTAAAGTGCTCATGCATACATTTTTATTTTATTTTTATTATTAAATGTGCACCTGTCAATCAACAGTGGTTGCCATGAATCACTCGAGGGTGGGGGCGAGGGGGGTGGAGGGATTGGCGGCGCAGTGGCTTATGGGATGGCACATAGCTCCTAATCGCCGGTGAGTTAGCATCAGAGGTCCCTATGCTAAAGTGGCTATGATAGTTAGCATCAGAGGTCCCTATGCTAAAGTGGCTATGATAGTTAGCATCAGAGGTCCCTATGCTAAAGTGGCTATGATAGTTAGCATCAGAGGTCCCTATGCTAAAGTGGCTATGATAGTTAGCATCAGAGGTCCCTATGCTAAAGTGGCTATGATAGTTAGCATCAGAGGTCCCATGCTAAAGTGGCTATGATAGTTAGCATCAGAGGTCCCTATGCTAAAGTGGCTATGATAGTTAGCATCAGAGGTCCCTATGCTAAAGTGGCTATGATAGTTAGCATACAAGCTCTTTTTCTTAAGTCCTTCCTAACTGATTGCACCATTCGGATGCTTCTTATCATGGTGGACGCTGACGCACATCCGGTTTGGCGTTAGACCTCTTACCAATTTTCGCGTTTTGGCTCCGGCCACTGACTTGATAAAACCTTTTGTGAATTGATAAAGAGATGTACTTTTATCACATTCGCGTTCCCTTTTCCCTCCCCTTCCCTATGGGGTCACCTGCTCCGACGCTGGCCACCACCAGGGTGAAGTGCGCCTCCTGCTGCTTGTGCGTGACGTTGTTGAAGGCGCGGCACAGGTACTCCTCGGCCTGGAACAGCCGGTGGGAGGGCAGCTGCAGGCTGGGGCCCTCGGCGATCACCTGGGAGCTGTTATGGCTCGTGGAGATCCACACACAGGTGTTGGGCGGGTTAGAGTCAGCCTGGCACTCAAAGTGAGCCAGCTGCCCCGGGCCGATGGTGAAAACCGGACCCGTGCGCGGGCTGTGGGCCGAGTGCACCGCCAGGTCGTAGGGGCCGTCTGAGGGAAACACGTTAAGGTAGAAGTTTGGGTCAGTGGAAACAAAGATATCATCAGCTTTTACGTCATGTCAAATGCTTTTGTAATCGTGAATACATCGATCTGCAATTGTTAAAACCACAATTTGGAATGTTTTCTTCATCTGGGACACAGACAGGTCATGTTTATGAAATATTTACGAAATAAATGTCTGGGTTCATTCGAGACAGAGCCCCCACCCACAGTCTGGCCCAGTTTCACTCTCCACCTTTACTCATGAGTACATTCTTTAATTGCACTTTGCTGTGGTCCTTGCTAATGAAACACATACATTTTCCCTATGACGTAAAATGCTCAATATTCACAACAAGCTTTTAATATATTGCACTGATTTAATGTTTCTCCATAGATTTAAAGTGCATATGACACCATTTTTGCTCAAATAGTATAGTTAATAAAATTATACTGAATATTTTGCTAAATAAAAAAAGAGAAAAAAAGATAACAGAAGAAACACGACCCAGTTATCATTAGTTTGGCATTTTTTGTTTATAGTTTCAGTTCCTTATTGGACCCTGGCAGGAAGTATCATAGATAGAGGTAAACATTTCTAAACTGTTGCCGTGCCGACCATCAATGAGAAATTAGTGAGTCAGAATTCTATGGAACTTTCCCTCTATCTATGCCACTAACATAAAGACTTTTCTTCATTAAATTGCTGCTTTACTGAAATACAGTACATCTATGATTATTACAACAGCGTTATCCATCCAAATAAGTCATAATTACCAAAGGATAAAACCCTTAAAGTGCAGATGACACATTAGACACAATTTTGGCTAAAACACAGTTAACACGATTATATTTAAGATTTTGCTAAAGATTATACCCAGTTTTCTTTAGTTTGACCATTTTTGTGATGTTTATGTTTTCACTTCCTTATTGGACACTGACAGGAAGTGACATAGAAGAAGGTAAACCATTTTAAACTGTTGCCGTGCAACCATGTCAATGGGAAACGAATGAGTCAAACTGCTATGGAAAGTTTTTTTTAATTATTATTCTTTTTTATTTTTTTATTCAACATTTACAAACTGTAAGGCACTTACAGTTCACAGCCTTTCAAGGCACATTCGGTTGAGTAGAAAAAAATTGAAAAAATTGCATAGAACAGGTCAATATTAAGCAAAGTGTAAAAAAAAAAAAAAATCATATTAATTGGCAACATCAACTCAAAGAAATAATAATAAATAAATAAATGTATATACATCTTCAGGATTAAGGGTCAGTTAATTTATAATGCTGTATTTGACTTTATTGCTTTTTTAAATTTCATAACTTTTAAAGATTTGCAGTACAGATTAAATTCATTATTGAAACCTCTAAATGCAGGTGGGGATTTGAAAAATGTTGATCTATGTATATAGTATTTTGCCAATATGAGGATTACGTTTACCAGCACGTTATCTAATTTGCTTTCCAAAACCATTCCATATAGAATATCTGCATGCGATGTCAATTTAACCGATACATTCTTTCTCTCCAACCACTCTTGGATCTGAGACCAAAAAACTTTAACAAATTTACAATCATAAAAAATGTGGCAAGTCAGTTTTACAGAAGGAACATTCATTACTATCAAAGTTACATCTTAGTCTTAAAAATTCGCTTGACGGATATATATGTTGAGAAGTTTAAAATGAATTTCCTTGGATTTTGGAAGAATAGGGTATTTCAAATATTCTCTTCTTAATTTCTTAACCTTAACTGGCTCATATTCTTTGAGATCTTGAATTCGGCTATATTGTTTTGAATAAAGCTCACTAGTTAGTACTTGTCTAATTAACCTGTTATTACACTTTTTGTCAAAAAATTGAATTTCACCTATAAAAAAATTGGGTAGTCTAGATATTGAGTTGGAATGAATTACTACCTCTCTAGCTAACAGCAAGAATGGTTTTGGAATTGCATTAACAAGACAGAAAAACTGTTTTCATGCTGAAGTCATTATATGAGAGCAGGTTTCCATTTAAGTCCAACAAATCCATAATGCACCAAATATTTTTGTCCATCCAGTCCTTGTAATATATAGACTTTTCCTGTGAAGAATGTATCTGTTGTTCCAAAGCGAAGTAGTATGAGGAGAGAAGTTATGTTTGTACAACATCTTCCAGTAAAAGAGAACTTGCTGGTGAAAACTAGACAGCTTGATATTAAGTTTTTTAACCTCAAAATCACATTTTAATAGAAACTGTAATCCTCCACAAGATGAAAAAATATTATTGGGGAATATATGCCAAACGTTTGCTGGATTTTTCAAAAACGATTTTAACCAATTACTTTTGATTGTGCCATTCATACACTCATAATCAATAGCTTTTAGGCCACCATGTTCATAATCCTGAAGCAAGACCGCTTTTTTTAAGTAGTGGGTTTTGTTATTCCAAATAAAGTTGAGATTGAGTTGATTTACAGCTTTGACAAAGGATGGCTCTAATGCTAAAGAGTATGTGGGATGAAGAATTCTAGAAAGACCATCAACCTTTGTGAGCAAAATGCGACCAAAAATTGTAAGATCTCTTTGTTTATTGTCTAAATTTTCCAAATGTCTCTCTTTTGGATTTTTTGTTATATTTATTCCCAAATATTTTATACTTTGTTTAACTGTAATATTATGTATGGAATTATTGGGAAAATGTTTAAGTGCTAAAAGTTCACATTTATCTAAATTAAGAAATAAACCTGAGGCTCTGGAGAACACATCAACTGCTTGTAAAGCTGTGGGTATTTGCTTGTCATCCTTAAGAAAAAGAGTGGTATCATCTGTGTACTGACTAATAATGAGTTCTTGACCAAAAATTTCAATTCCTTTCAGAGTCTGGATATTTTTAAGGTGGATTGCAAGCAATTCTGCTGCTAAAATAAAAAGGCCAGGACTGCAAGGACAGCCCTGAATAATACCTTTATTTAAATTAAATCGACCTGTAGTACCATACGATAATGCCACTGAGCTATTTCTATCTTTATAAAATACTTGCATGGCATTAACACATTTTGGTCCATAGCCAAAAGTTTGCAAAGCTTGTGTTAAGAAAGGGTGCTCTAAATTGTCAAATGCCTTTTTAAAATCTAAGAAAAGCAGAAAGCTATTATCATCATCAATACAATCTTCATAATCTAGTAAATCAAGCACTAGGCGAATGTTGTCATGTATTGATCTGTTTCTCATGAATCCTGTCTGAGTCATGCTAATGACTTCAGAGAGCGTAGTTTTTAATCTTGAAGCATACACATGGGATAACATTTTATAATCATTATTCAAGAGTGTAATAGGTCTTTTTCTATCCTTTCCAGGTTTTGGGATAAGAACTATTACTCCTTGTTTCATTGTTGGTGGGAGGTTTTCTTTTTCAATTGCTTCCCTAAATACTTCAAGTAACATTTCCCTTATCTCAGTCCTGTTGGCTATTTCTATATCTGTTTTTGTTATAATAGGCTTCAATGATTATATATGAAACTGTGTTGATTGTAATCTGTGCTTTTGAAGTGTTGTATTGTTGTCCTTACTCTTGGAATCCACTGGGGGGCAGTGTGTTATAAGGTGGAGTCAGATCGCGCAGAAGCATTCCAAGGACATTGATTGGTTCTTCAACAAGTAGCCGCCTACTTCCTGTTCCTATAAATTACGTGTAATTCAACTGTTTGGCCTCTTACCCTGCTGTGTCCCTCGCTGACCACCCAAGAGCATCATGTAGCTTTTACCATAGCCTTTGTTTTAGAATGTAAATTCAGGGAATAAAACAATGATTTTAATTTTAATAGAACGAGCATCCGTATTCTTTTTCATCCTTATTTTTGAACACTTCTTTAGTCCAAAAATGTTTATAAAAGTTGGAAGTCAGTCCATCAGAACCTGGGGACTTGTTTAGTTTTAATTTATGAACCGCTTGATCCAATTCATTCAGGGATATGTTAGCTTCACAAAGTTTGCTAGATTCATTTTTGAGTTTAGGAATGTTATGATTTTTATTTCATTAAAAATAATTCAGAATCAGTTGGTGACAAACAAGATCTGTATAATGTAGTATAGAAAGCTATTAATTTAGAGTCAGAGCATTCTTTACCATTTATTATTAATGAGTTAATTTTATTTCTTGCTTGTCTGCTTTTTTCCAATTTGTAGAAGTATGATGAGTTTTTTTTCTGCTTCTTCGATCCATTTCGCTTTAGATCTGATAAATGCACCCTTTGCTTTATTTTGATAGAAATGGTCTAATTGACTTTGAAATTCAAGACGTTTTTGAATTTGTTCATTTGATGGATTTGTAATATTACATAGGTCATTTATTTTTTTTACCAATTCCTTTTCTTTTTATATTTCGTTTCAGCAAGTTTTTTGCTGTAACTAATTGCGTATTGTCTTATTTTATATTTCAAAAATTCCCATTTTCCACAATGTGTTTCAAGGTCATTGTTATTTTTAATATTCTCAATCAATGCGCTCACTGTTTGACAAAATCTTCATCTAACAGCAGAGACGAGTTACATTTCCAGAAACCCTTGTTTCTTTTTAAGGAGACTGGAGGTTTAATTTGTAGTGTAATAAGAGAATGATCTGTCATCGGAGCTGAGTCCATTGCCACATTCGATATATGGTTTAAGTTGTTGTTAACCAGCCATAAATCAATTCTAGATTTAGCACCTCCATTGGGTTTAAACCATGAGAACTGTTGTGATTCTCCATGGGTTTCCCTCCAAATATCAGTTAAATTCAAATCATTGCAAAAAGTTTGAATTATAGTGATTTTGATTGTATTTACTGGGCCACCGATCTAACCATTCATCAGGTACGCAATTAAAATCACCCCCTGTAATAATCACCTCGGTGGGATAAATTCTTTTTTGTTCTAAATAGTTTCAGCCACTATAAATAGCAATTCCTTATTTTGGGAAGGATTATTGTAACCATAGATATTTGCAATAATCATGAAAGAGCTGTCAATGCTCATAACTATGACAATCCAGTGTCCATGTGTATCTTTTTTAATAGATGTAAGTGAACCTGCACAGTTATTTAGTAAAATGGCTACTCCAGCTGATTTTGAGGTACCATGGCTACAATAGATTTTGTCCCCCATGTTGAGTGTGTTTCTTGTAGAAAGTTAATCTGAGCTTTCTGATTTTTACAAAATAAAAAAATTGCTTTTCTCTTGACCCTGTCTTGTAAACCTCTAGCGTTTAAAGAAGAAAATAAAAGATCACATTTAAACAGCGACATAAAATAAATAATAAATCATATAAAAAGTAAAATTATTTGTAGAAAGGATTAGCTTAAGTAATGCGCTAATACCACTGAAAATAGCTTTTAACGGTTAGCAGAACAGCAAACTTCCAGAACAAATGTCATTTTCAGGTTTTACCGGAGTGTAAAGAACAATATCTTCATCCAGCAGCCGTGACCCGTTTTCCACCCACGTACGCGTAGGGACCTTTGAATCCCGCCTTGTTCCCCTCCTTCGATGGGCCACACAGCATCTCGAGCCAGCTTGTCCTCCTTGATCATGTCCTCCACAAAGCGTATCTTCAGATCCTCACATATCTTATGCTTGTTTGTTGCTCTCCATGTGTCGTCCCGGTCAATGCGCTTGACAAACTGCATAATGACTTGACGTGGCTTGTTGTCGAGTTTTCTCCCGAGCCGATGAACTGTGTCCACAGCACTCTCCATCTTTGGGGCAAGTTGTGGTGAAATGCGGCACAAAAGGTTGATGACATCCTGCCTTATATTTTCACCTTCTCTTCCCTGAGCCCGTTGATCCGGAGGTTCTTTTATATCTTTCGACTCCTTTGACTCTTTCACGCAGCTCGTTGTTTTCCCGGGTTAACTCTGCCATCGCACTTTTCATCTCGGCCATTTCTTTTTGCACTCCTCTATCTCCGTCATGTTGAAAGCGATGCTCTCACTATGTTCTTTGATAGTAGTGGTCATTTCATCGAGCTTCTTGTCTTGTTTGTCAAAACGCTCAGTGAGAGATTGTAGAGAGGCTTGGATAGCCATCAGCAGAGGAGTATTTGAAAGTTCTGGCTCACAATCCATCTCACCGGTTTTCTGTTTCTTCGTCTCACTTTTAGTCGGAGTTGTTGGCGGGCGTTTGGCTATGGTTTCTTTTCCTGCGTTTTTCAGCGATTTAGAGGCCATACCACCAATGAAAATAGTGTTCGTTGATTGATGATGAAGGTTTGAGGGTCCAATATTATTTGTGAAAGTTTGTGCCCGCTAACCGTAGAGCGTCCACTCAGACCGCCATCTTCTCGCCCCTCCACTGCTATGGAATGTTACCTTCTTTTTGTCACTTCCTGTCAGCAGCTTAAAAATTCAAATAAAAATAACTTTTCTTCATTAAAATTGCTGCTTCACTGAAAGAAATTATAACTATGCAACTGATGAACTTGCAACTGATGTAATCCATCTAAATAAGCACATTTAAATCTGTCATATGCACTTCAAGGGGAAATTGTAAATTTAATGTCCTTTTCTCAAAACACTTTTTCCTCATAATTTCTCCACATAGTTGCACCTACTGCACAACCTTTCCAGTTTTGGACTTGGAATATTTATGATTTTTCAGTGTCTAATTCCTGTCTGATTTATTGAAATTTGAGCCTAAAAAGACGGCATTTTAATGAGTAGTGAGTTTAATGAGGTTTTTTCACCAATAGTTATTTCAAAAAAAGATCTAAAATCTCCCTGGAACAAATCTTAGTAATAGGTGACAAAATCAAATAATAAATTTAAACCTGGCTCCGTCCATCACAATGGCCGCTGGCTGCTCTGCTTTATGACCGCAACACTGGAGGCCGCCATTGCTGTAGTACCTCCATATCATCGCTAGGCCCCCATTGAAAAGCATTGGACTTTAGACACCTTAAAAACAACTTTAATGCCTGGTTTCAATTTTTAAACATTTTTTATGGCTACATATTCCTCCTGAGATAACGCTGGGTTAGTCACAAAAAAAGAAACCAGGCTGGTTTTCGAAATATTTTTTTTTAAATCTCCTACTTAACGGGGGTCGGACTGTTAGCATTGGAGCTGCGCGAGCTACACGTCACGCAAGGGCCGAGTCTACAGTGAAGATCCCGCCCTTATGCCCTTATTAGGAACATGCTTCGTCAGAGCTGGGGAGGAGGAGTCTGTAAATCCGCCATGATTTCCCCCTCGAACATGGTCATTGTGGTAAACGGGGAGGAGTGAGGAATGACGGTCTATTAATACAGTAATATGTCTATGGTCCATCATCAAGATGTACAGGCGATTTTACCCATTTTTTGCACATAAAGGGCATATTTTGCATGTGAGAACATTTTTTCCTCGTATTTATGTCAATAATCTATGGCACAAATTTCACACTGATATCTCTGACTGTAACCCCGCCCCCTTCACCTGCAGTGTCTCACCTGAAATTTGAAAGTATAGACAATAAAGCCACTCCCCTGATTGGACAAGAAATAAAGAACATATACAGACAGTTAGCAAGTTGGCTAGTCCGGGAGACTTTTCAGAGTCTGTTAGCATTAGCCACCAAACATCGCAAATTATGAACAATCCTGATGTTTTCAGCTGTTGTCAACCCATCGACCACATTAAGGTCAAAGACTAGTCAGAAATCAGTGATGAATGCACAGACCTTTGGAGATTTTACTTTAGATACAAATTAGCATATAAAAGTGTCCTCTGAGCTAAATGCTAACTCAAATTCAGTTCAGTGTCTGCTTTTTGTGGCCATTCAATGCCAATGGCCACTAAACTTCATCTTGCAGGATGTTAATGATAAGGAAACCACAGGAATGATATAAATGCCATGATATGAACACTTCAGTATTGCGCCATTTTCCCTATCCATTTGTATGGGGAACGAATGCTAACGGCTAGCAAAACGTGCGCTTTTGTAGGAACAGGCTCAGAGCTAAAGACATATGATTATGAAAGCCACTCCTAGTTTACAAAATGAGGAGAGAGAACAAACTTTCAAAAGTAAACAATCAGGAAAAGGAAAGGAAAAGCTCGTCTCATTGGTCAAAGTGATGGCACTGGGGATTTTCATCAGTGTCTGAGATCACGATTGAAAAAATATGATTTAATTTTACTCAAATTGCAGGCCCAGATAAGGTCAATTTACACAATCGATTACATTTGTAAAACATTCAAACTTACAGACTATCACTTTAAGTTCAGTTGAGTAACGTTGTCCTTAATAAAATGATTTGACTCTGACAGAGTGAGCCGAGAGCAGCATGTGTGTACTCACAGTAGACGCTGAGCTGAGCGGTGCTGCTCCGGCCGCTGCTGACCGGGTTAGTGACCACGCAGCGGTACAGGCCGCGGTCCTGCCTCCGCACCGGGCTCAGCACCAGGCTGGAGTTGTCTGGGGACAGCTTGTGTCGTGTGGACGGGACCACCCTGACACCGTCCTTCAGCCAGAGGAAGCTGACCCGCGTCCCTCTGGGCGCCCAGCACCTCCATGTCACGTTGACCTGGTCCTCCACTACCACATGCGCCGGACTCCTCTCCACGACTGGGGTGGACACCAGCTCTGCCACCAGGGGGAGACACACGCAGTTAGGCCCTAATACTACCCCAGGATTCACTGAGCTTTAACCAGCACTGAGGACACAGGCAGGGACTATTCACCTTATTCCGAAAGTTCGCGTATAGGTGCTGCTGTAGTATGGTAGAACTGGGTCCTTCTGCCTCTTTAATTCTGGGTCTAGTTTTTCTTGCATTTTTTCCCTTTGTTTGCTGTGGGCCAATGGCCATGTTTCATTTAATTAGTTGGCAGGTGTGAAGGGGTGGGGCTACCTGTTTAAAAAAGAGCTAACAACGTTTCCTCTCCCTCATTCACTGTTGTCCTCTGTCCAGGTCGGTTTGGTTTTCACTTGAAGCTTGTGCTTGTAGTATGCTAAAGTTGTTTCAGTCAAATGTAGTTTGTATTACATAAATGCGGTACTTGTTGAAGTTTGTAATGGCTTATGTGTTCATGTGGCCGTCCCTCATTCACTCCTGTTGTCTTCTGTCCAGCCAGGGTCCAGGCCAGTCCAAAGAGCAGTCGGCCACTCTGCAGAGTGGCTAGGACCCGTAAGCCAAGAAGCAGAGCAAGCCGACCCAGCCTGTACCCCTGGCAAGAACATACAGTAACATGTGTACTATCAACAGTAGACTCTTCCCCCGGACGCATAACAAAACACAACACGCTCCCATCTGTTATCCTGCCTGCATTTTATAATAAAACTCTTAAAAACATTTCAATTCTCATGGTCTCATTCATGGTCCTGGTGATCTCTTGGTACCTGTGGTGGAAGGGCGTTACACCGCCCTTTTCTTCTATCAGTTAACCTAGGACAAAGCCGTGTTTAGGCCGCGCAGAGAAACAGTGCAGTGTTGACATGTTGGTGCAAGTGAACGTTAGACATTTTACACAAATCAATTTACTAAACCTCAGATTTTAGCGGCAAACATTTTCCTTCGTTCTCAGTGTAAATGCGCTCTACTGGAAGTGTCAAGACAACGGAAGTGCTGAGAAAAGGCAAAAATTAATGAATGATTGATGCATTTACTGTAAATCAATACGATTTCCTAACAATAACAAATATTCAACCAAAAAAGGAATAGGCTGAAGCAATGCTTATTTATGCCTATCAAACCAAAGACCTCGATCTGAGAGAGCCCTATATTTTCTCTAGGGCCCGACCTATATGGAATTTTTGTGTCCGATACCGATATGTGGGTTGGCCGATAGCCGATGTACAGTATAGGCCGATATTTGAAGTAAGTTAATTTGATGTATTTTTAATACATCTTTCAAATTACTTAGTTAATGAAAAAAGTTAAACATTTTTTCATTATAGTAAAGGTTTCGATCATAGAAATATATCTAATAGAGGTCGACTGATGTGGATTTTTCTCAGACCTATGCCAATAATTAGGGATTTTATGCACCGCTGATATTTTGGGCAAATATTTTTGACAAATCTTCTAAAAACGTCTCTGTGTCTCTGTGATGCTTCAACACTATTTTCGGTTCTGGAAATATGTATCGGTGTAAAATACCACAAAATTGGTCTGTATAGTTTCCTGCAAATTGAACTTTGTCATAGGATCTGGCAACTCAAAGTGTGGGGCACATTCTGCTTACTGGTTAGAAAACCAAGTGTCTAAAGAGAAAAACCTTTTACTCCAGGGTTAGGCTTGTTTGCCTGGTGAAGGACTAATTACACTTGGCTACAAACAAACACTCTTTGTGAGGAACCCATTAACTCATTTAGAACATGTTTGCAATGCTGAATCTGAAAATGACATCCGTTTTTCTGTATCAGTCAGGTTTTTGTGCTAAGTGGATTTTCCAATCTCTGTTTCCATGAGGCTCTTGATGTTGACTTTCTGTCATTGTGTTAAAACTAACCCTACAGATGTTTGCCGCTTTACACTACATTTTTATGCCATATTTTGTTATTTGTAAGAAGTGAACTTACATAATAAAAGTGTCTATCTATAGTGTCTTTCATTAACGCTCGTTTGTAAGCACAGCTGCTTTGTACCAAAATATCTGCACAAATGCAAATGATGTTCCAACCAGCCCTAACCTCTCCCTGATTGTGGACAGACAGGCACCAACACTAAGACTTTATAAAGACCATACCCTTCGGCAACATTGACCTGAGCAAAACCAATGAGATTTTTGGATTTAGTTCATCAAAATGTTCCTAAATCAGCTCACAAACCTCAGAGACCAAATCTGACCAGAAATGACCATGTTGATCATGCAGGAACTATATTTTCATCATTTCAAGAAAACGTAACAGGTATTTGATCTCTGGTGTAATCATATTTCTCAAACACATCTCCTGACATTGTCTAGCCTGATATAACATCATGTGAAAGGTTTCTGGGAATAACCAGCAAAAGGTTTGTTATCATTAAAACCAAAGAGCCCACACTTTAACATACAGGTGGTGGTAACTATGGTAACTGGACGTTTTGATCTCACGAATGCATCAAAAGTGCAAATACCAACCGTCCACCGTGACCTGCACAGTCCTCTCCACCCTCAGCACGCGTCCCGTCTGGTTGTGGAACTCCAGGTTGACCTTGAGCTGATAGAAGCCCTCGTCTGCCTGGCTCAGGTTGTGGATTTGCAAAGACAGAGGCTGGATGAAGCGCAGGCGGCGACGGTACAGCATGTCGATGATAGTGGACTCTTTGGTGAAGCTGACCAGTGTGGTCTTGCTGCCCCTGCTGGTGGTCGGCGTGAGGGACCAAGTGCCCTGGAGCTCCACCTGCTCCAGGGGGAAGAGCGTGCTCACTGACAGGAGAACAGACTGGCCTTTGGCCCGGGCCAGCAGCACAGACGGGCTGTGAATGTAGCAGCACCCCTCTGTCAAAAGGAGAGAGTAAAACAGTCACTGCCTTTATCTAAACAAACGTAAAGGGTCTGTACCTACTTTTGTGTCTTCCAGGGTCAAAGCCATGTGTAATAATGCTTTAATGCATTAGACTTCTATAGCGCCTTTCCAGACACTCACAGTCACTTTACACTGTTGTGCATTATTCATTCACACCATACTCAGTGATAAGCTGCTACCAAAGCCACAGCTGCCCTGGGGTAGACTGACCAATCTGAGCCATCATGGCTCTGATCCCCGACCACTCACTCACTCACTCACTATAAGTCCAATGCCCATCTCGACTGCACATGCGTGGGTCAATCAGGCTTCTACATTTGGGCCCAAACAAACCACACCCCCACTGAAATGTGTGAGCGAGTTCAGGAGCGTGAACACTGAAGTATATTGAGCCATAACCGTGAACTATAAGGCTTACGGGCATTGGTTTAAAGACTATAAGTCTCAAGTGACATTTCTTGCAAATATTTAAGTTGTGAATATCTTGAAAGGGAAAAGTCAGGGCAGCGGCTCCGTAGGCAGGAGCGGACCATCGCGGACAGGGGAACGACAGGACCTGGGATCAGCCCGACACAGACACCTTTGTCTGACATATAATGACACTTTTAATTTGTATTTCACATCCTGCAGGTGCAGGTTTCAGTTAGTTTTAAAGTCAGTGGTTCCCAAACTGGGTCAGTGACCTTTTAGCATTTTAAAAAGTGGGGGAAAATAGACTAGTGGTGTCTTAAACTCCAGTCTGACAGTGGCTTAGTGGCTTAGTGGTTGTCACACAGTGGGGCAGGGCCCAAATTGAGGTTATGTTCCACTTCTGCCCTGCACTACTGCACAGTGGAACTGTCTTTGTACATAAATGGGTTCGCTCTTCATCGAATAGCCATGGGATGCGAACTGTAGGGTCCCTGAGTGGACTTTTGCTTAGGGCCCCAGAAGGGCCAGCACCGGCTCTGCAATATTGTTTGGTAGCCAAAATAAATTCCCTTACCCATAATCCAACGGGCGAGCCGAGATGGGCATTCGGCTTATTCACCCACTCAAGGCAGTATGGTCAGCTTGTGAGATATGTTTGCAGACATTTGTGGAAATAAAGCACTCAGAGAGTTTATTGTATAGGTAGATAAGCACACTATTAATGTTTATTTATTTGAAAAATCTGATATTCCTAAACTCCTGGTTCTGCGTGTGCCAGTTTAGTTGTGTATTTTTTATCAAATGTGACCTTTCTCCAGCTGCACCTGTAGTATCAGTGGATACAGCCAGGGTGGGGTAATGTCCTCTCTCTAACAGCTACCGGTCCTGTTCACTATCCTTTCTCTCTCCTATCCATGTTACCCTCTCTCCTCTCTCTCTGTTACCCTCTCTCTCCTTTCTTAATTTACAGGACCATTTTTTCTTTTTTTTTGCGGTCCGAGTTGCGGGCCGGGAGGGTTAGTTGAAAACGTCGGTCGGGTGCGGGTTGTTTATAAATTGACCTGCACATCACTGCTGTGAACCACAGCCTGGTGACAGACTATAGCTCTACAGGCTGCACTTATCCTCTGTTATAAGTCCTGTTCATGTATCAATAAACCTGCTAATGCCCTTCTACAGTGGGACAAAAATCACATTACATCTATATCACATGCGTTTATCAGATTAAACTGTTTGCATGTCACTTTACTGATCGGAGAATCTGATCATGATCCGATTGTTGGTCTGCATGTAAACGTAGCCACAGTCGGACGAGTGCTACGTGTGCCCGCCCCGCTGCCCTGTGTTGTCCCAAACACCTCGGCCTTTGTTTGTGTCGATAACATCACAACAGCCTTACAACAGTCACGTGTTTGGATATTCAACACAGCCCTGCCACATCCACCCGACTGCAGCTCACCGTTGTACACCATGAGGAATCTGTTGTTATATCCCCATCAGAGACAGTCCTGCACTGGGGACGTTCACCTCTGCTGACCTTTAGTGTGACTGGAATTCATAAAACACATTATAAACCTATTCTTAACTTTCCTAATGCATCCCTCACGTCACAATTCTTTGCAGGGATGATCCTCGGATTTTTGACAAAAGCGCCTCTCACCTCAAGAAGCTTCTTTGCCCAAACTTTTCAACAGGTGCCACGTTTGGCATTGCGGCTGATGAAGCATCTGAATATAAGTCACCACAACCCAGTACAGATGTTGACTTAAAAAACCCGTGACCTGATTTTGCTTCATTATGTGTATATTGTTACTTTTTATCTTTTTTCATTTATAATATTTCAATTACAAAATAAATACAATACACCATCATTAATAGAAAAACACACAACAATAAAACAACAAGGAGGAAAGAAGTTTAGTTTGTTGGTCTCATATTCCATCATGTTTACATTTACAGTTTTAAAAGGTTAGAAATGGTCATAATGACGAGACCAAGTATGTCAGGACATGTGTGTTGTTAATGAGACGTCTAATTCTAAAGTCTTTTTATCGATCATGGACTGGCAGCTCGTTTTTCTTGTTTACATTGCCGTGTGACGCATTAAAAACGTTATATGGACCACAACTAACAAGCTTCCTCTTCTTTCAGTGCTTACACAAACTATCACTTATAATATTCTGCAAAGGCCACACAGCGGTCCTTTTTAGTATCCATGTACAAACAATATACTCCAAGAGAGAAAAATGGTTTTAACCTTATTTTAATATGAAAAAAAGACTACAGACACTTTTTCAGGGTGAACTCAACAGATTATTATTTTTTGCCAAAGGTGTAAGATTGTAAGACATTTTTGCTTGAAAAAATATAAACCTATTTTAACTCCAGTGGCTGAATAAGTTTGATCTTGAAAATCCACATATATCTTGGTCACCTGGTTACACATGTAATGTACTGTCAGTCAAAGCAAATACACAGACGATGGAAGGATTGGTTACCTGTGAACATGACGAGGAGGAAGACCAGGGTGACCCTCCACTGCGACTCCATCACACAGTCCTCCGAGCTGCGCCCACTGAGCCACCCAGAGGACCTGCTGTGCCTGTGCCCACCCTGAGCCACCCAGACGACCTGCTGTTGCTCAGAGCCACTGACTGCAGAAACATTTGCCTTGGAAATCAGCGGCTGCAGACTCCTCCCCCTCGGCACAGGTCTCCAGGAACAAACAGGCCGTTTCAGGCGGCGCACGGCAACAAAGGAATGTTTATATGACACTGGCGATTCAATACACTGTCATCCTGTCCTGAAATACAGTGCCTGTCGAAAGTACTAATACACCTTGAACTTTTGCACATTTTGTCATGTTTACAACCCTAAACGTAAAGATTTTATTTTGAATTTTTTTACTGAAAGTTCACACACAATTAACAGACAACTGTGAAGTGAAAGCAAAATCATACATGATTCTGTTATTTTACAAAAAATAGAAAAGTGAAAAGTGTGGCGTACATAAGTATTCATACAGTATGACTTAATACTTTGTGGAACCCCCTTTTGCTGCAATAACAGCAGCAAGTCTTCTGGGGTATGACTACAAGGTTTGCACATGTAGAGACTGACATTTTAGCCCATTCCTCTTTACAAAACAACTCAAGCTCTGTCAAATTAGAAGGAGAGCGTTTGTGAACAGCAGTTTTCAGGTCTTTCCACAGATTTTCAATAGGATTTAGGTCAGGACTTTGACTGGGCCATTCTAACACATTAATATGTTTGTTTTTAAACCATTCCATTGTAGATTTAGCTTTGTGTTTAGGGTCATTGTCCTGCTGGAAGGTGAATCTCCGCCCCAGCCTCAATTCTCTTGCTGACTCCAGCAGGTTTTCCTCCAAAATGTCTCTGTATTTGGCTCCATCCATCTTCCCAACTATTCTTACAATCTTCCCAGTCCCCGCTGAGGAAAAGCAGCCCCATAGCATGATGCTCCCCCACCATATTTGACACTGGGGATGGTGCAGTCAGGACGATGAGCAGTGTTAGGTTTGCTCCATACATAACGTTTTACATTTCGGCCAAAAAGTTCAATTTGTGTCTCATCTGACCAAAGCACCTTCTTCCACATGGTAGCTGTGTCCTCCATATGACTTCTAGCAAACTTCAAACGGGATTTCTTATGGCCTCCTTTCAATAATGGCTTTCTTCTTGCCACTCGTCCATGAAGGCCAGATTTGTGTAGAGTACGACTTATAGTTGTCCCATGTACAGATTCCCCCAGCTCAGCGGCAGTACGTCGCAGCTCCTCCAGAGTTATCTTGGGGCACTTGGTTACATTTCTGACCAGTGCTCTCCTTGTTCGGTCTGTTAGTTTAGGTGGACGGCCGTGTCTTGGTAAGTTCGCAGTGGTGCTATACTCTTTCCATTTCTGAATGATGGATTGAACAGTGCTCCGTGAGATGTTCAAATCTTGGGAAATCTTTGTATAACGTAACGCTGCTTTAAACTTTGATTTGATTTGATTTATTTGAGTGATTATTTACATTATTTATATTAGCATTGTTTCAGTGCAGAAAATAAAATAAATAAAGTAACAAAAACTCAAAAGGAGTAGGCCGGAACAAGAAAGCTTATGCCTACCCCCATATTCAAAATTAATTTACAACCCGGTTACAGTGATACAAGCAGCATCTCATGTTTCATACAATATAACACTTTACATTACACATTCCTGAATTACAGAATTGCGATTGTCCGCATTAACCTTATGAAACAGCTGCATTGCTAAAGAAAAGCATTCATGTTTTACAAGAAGAAAATCACATGACTTCCAAAGTAAGACATAACACAGACCTCTGTCTGTGAAAGGTGCTATATAAATAAATATTACTTACTTACTTACAAAGATAGAAATGTATGCAGTTTACCAATTTATATATAAACATTTATTTTTATTTTCAATTTGTACTTTTCTTTTCTTAGTAGTATTACATAATCAACACTACCTATTATTATTGTCATTCCCATTTCCACTGTAAAATATTGGTTGTGATTGTTTTATTATTTTTGTCTATATAAAGCCTGTAAATGACTATTGAAGGTATTTCCCCAGCAGTAATTTATGTACGGTAGAATTAAGGAACAGTACAGGGTGAAGAGAGCCTTGTGGTCCAGAAAAAATCTACACTTGCCCATTATGGCCACATTTTTCGCCACTTTCCCACAAATGTTATCTATTTGTGGTCTCCAGCTAACCTTATGACTGAAGCTCACACCCAGAAATGTATATTTCTTTACTTGTTCTATTCGAGCATTGTCTATTGATTTGAATCAGAACGTCACTATTCCGTTTACCAAATAAAATCATTTTTGTTTTTGATATGTTCAGTGATGATTTATTTCTGTCCAGACGGGCAACAAAAAGTTTTTCCAGAATCTTGGATAGTTGAGGAAGTATAGAGATCGGTCTATAATTTGTAAATTCTCCACAGCTTTATCCCTGACCTCTCTGGTGTGCTCCTTGGCCTTCATGATGTTGTTTAGTGACCAATACACTCTGACCATAGCTCTGAGGCCCTCACAGAACAGCTGGAATTATACTGGGAGTAGATTACACACAGGTGGCCTCTATTTAATGGTTAGGACAAGGTGTGAACATTCTGCAGTCATTAGGAATGTTATAAAGGCAATTTAATGCACTCAGAAAATGCTGTATGAATACTTATGCACGCCTCACTTTTCACTTTTCTATTTTTGTAAAATAACAGAATCATGTATCATTTTGCTTTCACTTCACAGTTGTCTGTTACTTATGTGTGAACTTTCAGTAAAAAAATTCAAAATAAAATCTTTACGTTTAGGCACTGTACATAATTTTGACTGTTAACCTCTTAACTTCCACCTGACCTGAGCACATTTTCTCCCGTTTGGCATTACCCAAATCTAAAAGCTTTTTGGGGGGAAAAAAATATTATAATATATCAAAATTGTGATTAAAACGAGGTTGAAAACGCAACCAAAACGTGATAAAAACATGCCGGAAAAGCAACATTAATACAATAAAAAAAGCGGCAAAAAACACAACCGAAAAAGCGATGAAAAAGCAACAAAAAGACTACAAAAAACTGGTGAAAATACGACAAAAACGCTTAAAAAATGTGACAACAAAGGGGCGACAGTGCAATAAAAAGGTTACGATCAGCTTTGTTGGCCTTAGCTTTCAAATGAGGCATCACACTGGCCTATATGTAAGCTTTCTGGTCATGAAGCTTTTAAGATTCAGATAAAGTCGGCATACTTTTTGGCGCTGTGCCCACTTTACATACAATAATGCCAAACAAAACAAATGGCTCTAATGTCCTTTAATACTTTCACTGTAAAGGCTCACATTAAAGAGATACTATGTAAGATTGTAAAATGAAGAGAGAGAGAGAGAGAGAGATTTAAAAAGTAAACAATGAAGATCCCCCTCCTCCCCGCCTGATTGGACCTGACAGGCCGGTTCATGGAAAGCTCGTCTCATTGGTCAAAATGGTGGCACCAGGGATTTGCTGAGATCAGAAAATGGAGAGAAACTGTATGATTGTGTCAAATTGCAGGCCCAGGAGGTCAAACATACGCAATCTATCATAACATTTACACTTACAGACTATCACTTTAAAGAGAGGGTATGCACAATTGTTTTATAAATGATTACAACAATAATACAATAATGTCTACAGCTCTGAGGCAAACATTTTATATATTTTTTAATGACTGATAACAATTGCAATATTGATTTATTCACAGTTACAAAAACCTTTTACATCACGTAAAAGTTTGTGTTTATATTTTTTGTTTTTTGAGTCCCACACACTAATGGTATGGCTAAAACCAGTGAGGAAATAAAAGTAAGTGCTTTATTTGTTATTGTACAATTGTACAAACAAATTGTGTTCAGTTGTTGGGTTGGCCACTGTGGGTCGACCAGAGCAGCATGTTTTTGGGGGTCCTACACCTCCTCCTTCCTCTTCCTCCTGCGCAGCTCCCTCCGCTCCACAACAGTCTTTCACCATCTTCTGAAGAGCGTGGCAGATGGATATATTCCACCTTTTCTCCAGTGAACGAACATTTGCCAGAAGAATAGTAGGATAGAAGGCATGTGTGGCTTAGCTGTGAGTCTTGCCCGGATACCTCCTCGTTTGTCCCTTCCTCATTTCCTGTAGCACCTCTTGTGACGCCTCCACTGTGCTGCAGGTGTGGGGGCTCTTGGTGCCTCTTCAGTGTGTCAGAGGAAGAAAATGTGCAGATCTCAAATGGGTTTAGCTTATAAGCTAGCTGTTTGTTTACGTTTAAAAAAAGCTGGGTCCTTCATGGCTAGGACGAACTCTCTGCAGTAAAATAATCCACTGAACCTCACAAAGGTGTACAGCAAAGACGTACAAGAGTTATCCAGTAGAACAATGTGGAACACAGAGACTAATGCAGTTTGCAGAAAGAGGGAAGTTGCTTGTTTACGCTTTGCCATGACACTCTCTGCCTCCACCCTCCCAGCACCTGTCCCCTAATCAGGTCCTCAGTAGTGGGATTCTTAGCTTTCAAATGAGGAATGGCCTGTTCACATATTGTAAACCCTGTGCTTGTTTGTCATCTGATCTGTCACTTATGGCAACCCTAGTGCAGTTGTAGTGGCTTTACATGTACAGCATTTATAATACTGTACTTCATCTGTAATGCATTCTAAGTTTTACATAAAATCTCAAAGTGCTGCAAAGACACACACAATACACAAAGTGCACATCCTCCAAACACACTTTTTAAAGTCCTTATGCTGTTTATTGACCAATCCACAGAAATGAGATGTGCAAAATGCAGGTTTATTCAGCCTGAGCAATGTGAGCATAATGACTGATCTCTGTGCGACTGTTGTTTATGCAAATACATAATACTGGGAAAATGTAAATGAGAGTGAAAGATTCAGACCCTACACACAAATACAAGACAATAATAGAAAATGACAAATGACCTATAAGTCTGTGTTAGAGAAATCTAAAATAATGTATATATATATATATATATATATATATATATATATATATATATATATATATATATATATTGAATGCATCACATTATGAGGCTAGCTATTATTTTGATACTCAGAACGTACAGTCAGGTCCATAAATATTGGGACATGGACTCATTTCTTATGTTTTTGGCCCTATAAACCACCACAATGGATTTGAAATAAAACAAATTAATAAAAATATTATTTTGAGAGTATTTACATCCAAATTGGATGAACGGTGTAGGAATTACAAGCGTTTTTATATAAGCCTCCCACTTTTCAAGGTACCAAAAGTAATGGGACAAAGTAACAATTATGAATAAAACTTTATTTTTAATCTTTGGTTGCAAATCCTTTGCAGTCAGTCAGTGCTTTAACAGGTTGATGCCCGTTGTCATGGGAATAAGTTCGTTGAACAGCTGATCGTTGTTACGTGGCTGATGGTGCGGTGTTTGGTGCGGGCGCATGTGAACAGACCGTAAAAAATAATAGACAGCTCCTCCTCACTACTCCCCGTAACAAAGAACGAACAAAGAACGAACTTTGTTCGAACTTTGTTCGTTCTTTGTTGGATACCTTTATATTCTTTGATGAATCTTTTGACTCTGGCGATGGCCTTTACGGCTCTTGACCAATCGGAAAACTTCTTTAAATGCTCTAGCACTGGGTTTGCTTTCTTTGACTGCGTAGTGTGCGTGTGACCTTTACGGAGTTCAGGATCCGTTTCTTTGATCTCTCCCACCATTTCCTCTTTGACTGGAAGATCTTGTTTCCAAAGGAAATCTGGGCCTTTTATTCGTTTGATTCTTTCAGCTGAGTTGCGTTTAAACCTCTTGAGGCATGATCAGCCGGGTTGTTTTCTGAGCTGACGTGCTGCCATTTTTCAGGACTTGTGCTTTGTCTTATTCGTTGGATTCGATTGGCGACGAATGTGTGAAATCTTTTTGCATCGTTGCATATGTATGCCAATACGACTTGTGAATCTAACACTCCATTGTAACACTCCGACCAGTGCGTTGGTGAGGTCTGGTCCAGTCAGAAGGTGAGAGATGTTTCCTGGAAACGGGCGGAACAATCAAAAACCACGCGGATCTTTTCGGGCTTATGGGGTGGTAAACCCCGTGGTGAGGGATGTACCACGCCGTCTTGTTTTCCAGCTCTTGTACTGGGACTCTTTCTGCGTCTCCACGGGTTATGATGTCGTCCATGAACTTGACATGATCCTTGTAGTATTTCTCATCCTTTTTGAGTCTACGTTCCAATGAAGACAATCTGTGTTCAGCGTATTGTTTGTTGTTTGGAAGATTCGGATTGTCTGTTTTGAATGGTAGTGGAAGTTCGTAGTGACCGTCTTCCTTTTGTCTTATGCCTTTGGTCACCTTTGACATGAACAAAATGTCTTCCTGAGAGATTGGATTGTCGTCTGTTGCATGCTCAGAGAAATCAGATTCCAAAGCCTTTATCACATCAATTGGACTAACTTCCTTTACTTGAGTTCTGCATACAAAACACACTTCTTGTTTGAGCTCAACTGCTGGTTGTGACACAGGAATTACTTCACGCACAATGATTCTGTGACTTGTGCCGATGGCATCATTGCACAAGTTGACAGCCAAAAAATGGTCAGGGGTTTCTCAACTGATTTAGACTAATTTTGGTGTTCTGAGTCCGAATATCACATGCATTTTGCTCTATCAGGTCAACTTTTTGAGATACAGCCATAGTGTTACGGATTACGTACGTCTACGTTTTACGTGTGTGGTGTGTGCGAGAGTTTCAATAACAAATCCGTAGCGACGAGGAGATATTTTATTATAAACAAACTAATCCAGTTAAATCATAGAGGGTACAAATTAAACAAAAAAACATAAATTTGCTACACAACAAGATACTTCCTATTTATAGCCTCCCTGTCCAGACACCCGGGAAAAATAACTTAAAGAGGGCACCCAATCACTAAATTCGCGCTGCGACATGCTAAAAATATAACAAAGCGCGCCAATCTACAATTAAACAAACGCGTGTCATACTGAAGACACGCACTTCCTCACCTCTCCCTGACGTAACGTAACAAGTCAAAAGCAGACCATACTAAAAAAAAGAATCATCCCATAGCAACAAATATCTTGCATAAGGCCTACCTGACGAGCCAAACAAATTGATTCAGTTGATTGATATGGCTTCGGCGCGACGGTCATGCAGGAATGATCCTGATGTTTTCTGTTACATCTGCGGAGATTACACGCTGTCAGTGGACAGGAAGAATATCACAGGATTTGTAAAGCACGCCTATGAGGCCTACTTTAAAGTCAAGCTGGGTGACCAAGATAAATCCTGGGCACCGCACACGGTGTGCAAGACGTGCGTGGAATACCTCCGGCGGTGGACGAAGGGCACGAAAACTTCACTGAAGTTTGGGATTCCGATGGTTTGGAGGGAGCCGCGAGACCATGCATCGGATTGTTACTTCTGCTCCATCAATACTACTGGCATCAACCGGAAGAATCGGCACAGCCTCCAGTACCCCGACCTTCCATCTGCCCGCCGTCCAGTTGCTCACTGCGAAGAAATTCCTGTACCAGCGTTCACAGAGCTTCCCGACAGCGACGACGAGGCCACCAGTGCAGACGAGGGAGGATATGCAGAAGAGGAGTATAAGGAACAAGATGGTCCGCAGCCCTTTTCACAATGTGAGCTTAATGATCTGGTTCGGGATCTCAGCTTGTCAAAGACTTCCTCCGAGCTGTTGGCCTCCAGACTCAAAGAGAAAAATCTACTTGGCGAGGACGCGCGTATCACTTTCTTTCGTAGAAGGCATGAGGACTACATGGGCTACTTCTGCCAGGAGGAAGACCTCGTGTACTGCCGAGATGTCGCCGGTCTTCTTGGTAAACCCGGCGCTCCTCAATACGATCCGAGAGATTGGCGACTCTTCATTGACAGCAACAAGCGCTCTTTGAAGTCTGTGCTCCTCCACAACGGGAACCAGTTCGCCTCAATCCCTCTTGCGCACTCCACAAGTCTCAAAGAGAAATATGAAGCAGTGAAGTACGTGCTCGACAAAATCCAATATGAGCAGCACCAATGGATCATCTGCGTCGACTTAAAGATGGTGAACTTTCTACTTGGTCAGCAGTCCGGGTTCACGAAGTACCCATGCTTTATATGTATGTGGGACAGTCGAGACAGAGCCCAGCACTATGTAAAGAAAGAGTGGCCGGCGCGAGAGCAGTTAGTACCTGGGGCGAGAAACATCATAAACAAACCTCTTGTTGACCGGGAGAAGATATTGATCCCACCGCTACACATGAAGCTTAGATTAATGAAACAGTTCACGCGCGCTCTGGACAAGGATGGGAGGTGCTTCAACTACCTGTGCCGAGCCTTTCCTCGACTGACCATTGAGAAGCTGAAAGCCGGCATTTTTGATGGCCCACAGATACGGCAGCTCATAAAGGACACAGAGTTCCAAAACTCCATGAACAGGCTAGAGTGTGCCACGTGGACATCATTTGTGCAGGTGGTGAACAACTTCCTGGGGAACACGAAGGCAGCAAACCACGCCATACTCGTCAGCAAGATGATAAAGGCCTTCCAAAAACTCGGGTGTTTGATGAGTATAAAGGTTCACTTCCTGTTCTCACACATGGAGAAGTTTCCTGAAAACCTTGGGGCGATGAGCGACGAGCAGGGAGAAAGGTTCCATCAGGACATGCGCCAAATGGAGGAGAGGTACCAGGGAAGGTGGGATGCAGTCATGATGGCGGACTACTGCTGGTCGCTGAAGAGAGACAACCCAGCAGCTGCTCACACACGGAAATCGAAGAAACGCCGATTTATGCCGTGAACTCTAAAATTTTGTGTCACGTAACGCTCATTGTTTTACTAATATTATGAATTCTGCTTATCAAATTTGATGGAGTAAATAAAAACTGAATGACTTTGGATACGTTGACTTTAATTTCTTGAGGAAAACGGAAAAAACGTCAAGGGTTTCTCAGCTGATGATCCGCAGAAATTTGTTTTTTACGCAAAATCGATTTAAAATAAAATTTCTGTAGCAAAAAATCCTGACCTGATTGAGCAAAACCAAGGTCATTTTCGGACTCAGAGCATCAAAATTAGTCTAATTCAGCTGGAAAACCCTGGACTATTTTCAAAAAATATTTTTTTGTTACCCAGTGTTGTGATTGTGGACTTGAGACGAGCAACCAACTATGCTCCAGCCGAGATCGGTAAGCTGTGCGTAGGGTTGGTTTTCTTTGCCTGCGAGAACTTCTCTTGGTAGAAGGGCTTGTTGACAATTATAGCCGATAAGCAAACCAACTTCACATTCGAGCATTGGTGGTAACTTATCTGCTAGCTTTTCCTGATGAGACCACTTCAAGGCGGTTTCAGACGTCGGGATATGTGACCTGTTAACTGGGATAAACTCTCTTGTAAAGACTGGTGGTAATACGATTTTCTTTCCACACTTGTATCCTCTGACTTGAAGGTTTACCAGCTTCTCACATGGTATAACTATTGACTTGGCGGACATAGTTGATAGCCGCAGATTGGCTTTGCTTTTATCTGTGTTGAGATCTTGGGCTACTTCATCCAAGATGAAGGATGTATCGCTCTGTGAGTCGAGAAGCGCATACACTAGAACTTCTTTCTCTGGGTGGTTTGTGGATGAGACCCAGACAGGTAGTAGAGGATGTCAACGTGCTTGAGGTTTCTTGAGTTACCCTGTTAAAGATTGCGTTAGAAGATTTGTCTTCATCCCTTGTGTCTTTTACTTTGTCTTGAGAGTTATCCTCACTCTTTGCAGGTGTTGTCTTTTTACGTTCCATGAACTTGTCGTCATGCAGACATGTAGGATGTCTTCTTTGACATTTTTCACATGTGCTCCTTTTATCGCACTTCTTTGAATGATGTCCAGTCTTTAAACATCCAAAGCACAACTTTTCCGTCTGTGCAAATTTGATACAATCTTGAACTGTTTTTTCCGTGAACTTGAAACATTTATCCAGTGTGTGACCATTCCTTTTGCAGAAGAGACAGGTTACAGTATTTGTGTGACCTGAGCTTGTTGAGTGACTTGAGTTTGTTGTTACCGTTTTTGCTTGAATGACTTGACTGCGTGAATGTTTGGGTTTACTTGTGTCCAAACCTTTGAGTGCTTGCATTGAGGCTATGGGATTGCACGCTAAGTCAGCTTCCATGGACACAAACTCCACAAACGTGCGGAATCCACCGAGATACTTCCTGAGATAGTAAAGTCTTTCATTCTTGGGAATGTTCTTTCTTTCAATCAAGGTTTCAAATGACAACTGCCAGTCTTTGAACTTCAGTGGGTCTCCAGTGAACAATGCAGGTTCTGGAGTTGGAAGTCGATTTGCACTTATTGCTTCTGCTAGTATGCCAACTAGATCAGAGTTTAGCTGTGACTGGGTTACAACCGTTTGAACTTGTGTGGCTTGAGGGATAAATGGTGGACTTGAAGCTTTGAGTGTTTGACTTGTGGCCTTTGCTTGTATGATAGGGGTTTGTTGAACGTGTGGAACAAATGCAGGGCTTGTGGCATGAAAGACTTGGGTCCTGTTTGTAGCTTGAAAGGGGGTGCTTGGTATGATAGGGATTGCTTGGGTTTCACTTGCTGCTTTAACACTGTGTAACAAACTTCGACTTTCAACAGTACTTTCAACTTCATCATAAACCTTTACGCGGGCCTTGGCAGCATTCAATTTCTTAACTTCTTCCAAGTGGTCAATCTTTCTACGCTGTTCTTCCATTGCTTGTTGCCTTGCAAAGTTCTCAAGTTCCAATTTTTGTAGTTCAGCCGTTTGCCTTTCCTGCTCATCCATTACTGCTAGTATTTCTTGAGATGCAGCTGCTTCGGCTTCAGCTTCAATTCTTTTTATTGTTTGTGAGCATGATTGTCCTGAACTACCTTTGGACCTTCGTGATTTTGCCTTTGATTTAGAACTTTCAGATCCTAAGCATGATCCAAAATCTGGCCACGGTTCTTCATCGTCTTCAATGTCTCCTCCAAGCCATTTCTCAGCTCTGTTGACTATAAATACGGAGAGTGACGTGCATGCATCAACTTTACGCCTTATGTCTGCTTCAGGAGATTGTATTTGACGTATCTGGTCATAAACGAGTTGCACATCTTTGCAAGTGATGTTTACATTGTCAATCAACTCTTTTAAATCACTTTCTGAAGCTTCCTTTCTCAGCATTACTCTGCTCAATCTTGCTTCATATTGCCATTTCTCAAAAACGAGTGCATATTTGTGTTGGAGGCTCTTTAGTCTCTCCTCTTGAAGCTCTTTACCCTTTTCGGTTAGTGTTCTTACTCTTTCACTTTTACGAACAGTTTGTTGTTCTGTAGCTTGCACATCTTCATTTTCTACAACTCCGTTAAGTGGTAACTCTTCTTTATCTTTATCACTCATCTTTAACGTTTGGTTAACACAGTCTTTAAATTCCCAAAATACTTCTTCAAATTAGCTTATTTGTAACTTATGAGTCTCTTTTATAAACTTAAAATGCAGTTTTGACCTTAAGCAAAATGCACAAAACTCAACAACAATGCATCACTTTGAGGTACAGTAGAAATCAAGTAACTTTTGACAAATACGCTTTAGAAACTTATAGTGGACCTTTAAACTTGACTTAAACCACTTGTTTTTCTTTTAGCACTGTCCTTTCTTAATTTCCACTTTACTCATTCTTAATAACTTTATTGATGCGTTGCTTGGTTGCTTGTGTGCGATGAGCTTTGGTAATGGCGCCCTCTTGTGTCGCACCACGGTACCGTCACCCACTGCATCTGCCGTCGTCTTTACGTGCTTCTCACCGGCGCTGGGCTGGGCGAGTTTTCACTTGTGGCTCCGAAATGACAACACAGGCACGGCTTCTTAAAGACGGGCGTTTTACTTGGGGTACTTATGCCGTGAAAACTACAGGATATAAATACAATACTTTAGACATAATTCAGACAGTCACAGGTAACACATGTGCTAAACAAAAATGGCTACCTCGTGGCCGCCTGCCACTTCGGAGGTTCTTGGGCAGATAATATTTCGGTCTTGTGCATACTAAATTAACACACAATAATTAGAACAATATACTTTACAAATACACAGAACAATTCGACACAATATAACAAAAAATACCTTGTGCAGCTAGCAAGTTCGCCTTGCTGCTGCGGATGGCTCGGTCAAAGTCTTTTTCATGTCTGGGCGAATGCAGATCTCGCAGCCTTTTATAGTACAACTAAAACCTCGCGATGATAGCGGAATAACAAAAAATAAAATTCCCATTTATAGCCAAAATAAACATGCCTTATCTACAAAATGTATTGGAAAATACACAGCACACTCGGATAGATGTCCAAAAGATCTAGTATTTATTACGTTTCGGCCTTAGCCTTCGTCAGATCATTTTTATCTTATTCATTTGGATCACAACATATTGTGATCCAAATGAATAAGATAAAAATGATCTGACGAAGGCTAAGGCCGAAACGTAATAAATACTAGATCTTTTGGACATCTATCCGAGTGTGCTGTGTATTTTCCAATACATTTAATTTCTGCTCCAGCACATGCACCTCATGAGAAGAACTTGGTGTGCGTTTTTGTTTTTCTAGTTTTATCTACAAAATGTTACATAAATTAACAACGTGAGCCATAATAATATTCAACAAAAAATATTAATACCTTGAAACAAAAATACTAAGTGTAAGTCCTTTCAACGACACTTACAGGCCTGTCAATCAAAGTCCGGCCCTCATTAGTATACGAGATTCCTAAAAATGTTCTTATGAAAACCAGCCTGGTTTCTTGAATTATAACTAACCCAGCATTATCACAGGAGGAATATCTAGCTGTAGAAAGTTTAGGAAAATTAGAAACCAGGCTTTAAAGTGTTTTTAACATGTCTAAAGTGCAATGCTTTCTAATGGAAGCGGACAGCAATGGCGGACCAATGGCGGCCCCTAGAGTCGTGGTAATGAAGCAGAGCAGCCAGCGGCCATTGGTGTGAACACGGTCTGAACTAACTTTGGAGTAAATGCAGTTGGAACTAGGGCGGTCTCGGGCCGACCTACAAGGCGTCCCAACATGTGTGAAAACGGCTTTATTCCTCAGCTCCCCCTGGACATTTGGACACATCTTAAAGCAGTGCTAGCCCAATGGCCGCTGGCTGCTCTGCTTTGCGACGACGACACTGAAGGCCGCCATTGCTGTAGTACCTCCATATAGCCGCTAGGCCCCCATTGGAATGCATTGGACTTTAGACACGTTAAAAACAACTTTAATGCCCGGTGCCTAATTTTTTGGAACTGTCTACAGCTAGATATTCCTCCTGTGATTATGCTGGGTTAGACACAATCAGAGGCTGGTTATCGTAGGATACATTTTAGAAATCTCCTACTTAATGAGGGTCAGACTGTTAGCATTGGAGCTGCGCGAGCTACACGTCACACAAGGGCCGAGTCTACAGTGAAGATACCTTATTAGGAACATGCTTCGTCAGAGCAGGGGAGGAGGAGCCTGTAAATCCGCCATGATTTCCCCCTCGAACGTGGTCATTGTGGTAAACGGGGTAGGAGTGAGTATCAACGGTCTATTAATAATATGTCTATGTGGTAGACAAGACAACGTCAGGCCCGGGGGCGAAATCCCGCTCTCAAACATATCTCCTCTGGCCATTTCAGATAATTTTGAGGACCCTTTTTAGTAGTCCAAAAATACTGAATTATTGTCATTATTTTCGAACGTGTCCTGGGGGAAGACTCCAAGACCCCTATCTGACGTAACATAGACCTACTAGAAAGTAGAAAGTCCTTAGTTTATTTGTTTATTTGAGCAGTATACATTTTGCTCAAAGGGAGTGGGCTGAAGCAAGAAGCTTATGAGCGCCTACCCCCAAATTCAATACAATACATACACATTAATACATATTATACTCCAAGATCTTGCTACTTCCCAGCTGTCATTACCATCCTCAATATAATTTTAATTTGTGTTTAATTATTATTATTATATATTTATTTAATTGAGTTATGTGTGAAGTATGATGTAAGCCCTGCATAGTGAGGTGCATTAAAAAGCCAGGGTGTAGAGCGGGCCAGTTGAAGAGGGCAGTAACTCCCCCTCAACAAACCCCCACCCAGCTGCCCTAACAGCTGATTTGGTAGATGATGTTCCTATGCTGTGTGGTGCACAGCATAGGAGAGGGAGGGTCCCGTTGGGAGGGTCCCTCTCAACAGATCCGTAACTGCCTACCCTAATTCTCAATTTGTAAATTTGAGCAATAGAATGACAACCGTTCCAAGCAGCAACACTCTTCCTTGATTATAGAGGAAACACACATAATTGTTCCTACTGCTCCCCTTAGTGGCAACACATTTATTCTTCTCTGTATATTTCAAAAGTCTTCTGCCGAATTGCCAGTTGCCGAATATCATCATTTTGCTTTTACTCAGATTTACAGATAATTTATTTTGTTTGAACCACTTATTGACACTTTTGAGTTCCAAGTTAACAATCCGACACAGTTGTTGTAAATCGTCTCCTGATGCAAAAATATGTGTGTCATCTGCAAACAAGATGAATTTAAGTATTTGAGAAGTTAATATACATATTAAACAATTTTGGGCCCAGAATGGACCCTTGACGTAAACCACACACAATTTCTTGACAACTCGACTGATAATCACCCATTTTCACACATTGTTTTCTATTTTTTAAGTAACTGGTAACGCACTGTAGAGCTACCCCCCTAATTCCATAATGTTATAGTCTATTAATATGTCATTGTGTCAAATGCTTTACTTAGGTCAATAAATAACCCTATTGCATATTTCTTGTTATCTACAGCATTAGTTATTTCATCAATTATACCAAATAGCGTGTGTGAGGTTGAGTGATTATTCCTATAAACCAAACTGATTTAACTGAGTAAATTAGACCTTTCAATAAAGCTGTCAAGTCTAGAATTAAAAACCTTCTCTAAGATTTTTGAGAATTGCGGTAAAAGGGAAACAGGCCTGTAGTTTGTGAAGAGATGTTTATCTCCTGCCTTGAACAGAGGAATCACTTTTGCTACTTTCATACCATCAGGAAATTGTCCAGTTTGCAGCGATAGGTTACAGATGTATGTTAACGGCTTAGAGATACTTTCAATAACACTTTTTAAAGTTTTCATATCCATGTCATGGTAATCTGTCGAGGTTTTATTTTTACACCCTTTAACAATGTACAGTATCTCCTTTTCCTCTACAGGTTTGAGGAACATGGACAGAGGATTTGTGTCTATCAGTTCACAATTATAGTTCTCAACATTTACAATTTTTGCAGCAAGATTCGGTCCAACATCTACAAAGAATGTATTAAATGTATCAACTACTTCATTCATATTATTTAAAGTGTTATCCTCATCTTTGAAATATTTTGGATAATTAATCGTTCTTAGTTTATTTCTAATTATACTATTTAAGATATTCCATAAACCTTTAATATTATTCTTATTGCTATCTAACAACTTATTATAATAATCCTGTTACATTTTCTAATGATACCTGTCAGTTTATTTTTATATTTCTTATATTTTTGTGCAGCACTTTGGAACTGTTCTGTTGTTTAAATGTGCTATAGAAATAAAGTGGATTGGATTGGATTGGATATTTATCCTCAGCTTCTTTTGTTCTATCATTTATAAATGTTTTGTAGAGTGAATTTCTTTTCTTGCATGCGTTTAACAATCCCTTAAACATCCATGGGTTTTCTTTACACTTTCTGCTATTACAGTATTTTTTTCATTGGGCATTTTTTGTCATATACTTTATGAAATATTTGCGCAAACTCATCATATGCCTTATTAGTGTCATTCTCTCTGTATACAATACTCCAGTCTTGAGCTAATAGTTCCTTTTTAAATGCATCAATAGTTTCCTCTGTTTTTACCCTTCTAAACCAATTCTTGTTTCCTCTTCATTTTTAAATATCAATTTTTGTACAATACAAAAACTGGAAGGTGATCACTAATATCATATATCATTAATCCGCTGACTGTATCACTTTCTTTCATTTGAGAAAATGTTATCAATCAAGGTGGCACTATGGGTTGTGATTCTACTCGGTTTAGTTATTAGAGGAAACAGACCTATACTAAATAAAGTATTTATTTAAATTCGTCAGTCTTTTTATGTTTATATGGGTTTAACAGATCGATGTTAAGGTCTCCCCCCACAAACATGACTTTCTGATTTGAGCTTGAAAAGTGCTCCTCCATAGCCTGGCTAACGCCAGACTGCTGTGTGCGCTCGAATCTTTTCGAACTTCACAACAGCCTGGGGACCATGGCCGACATTTTTCCATGGATTTGGGCACCAATCACAGAACGAGGAGGGACGGTAAGACGATGACGCGCTATTTGACATAAAGCTTGTAGTTTGTTTAGGGATAAAAAAAAATAAAAAATATTTACGGATCCAACATGACAGCAGCAGACGCGATGCCATCTTTCGATCAAGCTTTAGAACGTGTTCTAAATAGTTTAGCACAAAAGTTTACAGCAGGTACGTCATACGTCATCTGATACCATGATACGATTGGCTATGGCTACGTGCAGACGCATGATAGACATTCGTAGCGCCCAATAAACGGCTATGAACAATCGTAAACCACACCTCTCCTATGAGAAAATGAATTGGTGGTCCCCAGACTAAATATCACTTGTGATTTTAGTCTGGCGTTAGCCAGGCTAGCTCCTCCATCCAATTAGAAAAAAACATCTATATCAGAGCCAGGAGCTCTATAAATACAACTTACAATATTTTTATTTTTTCCCTTGTAATTTCAACGGTAAGGCATTCAAGTATATCATCCTTGAGATTGGGGCACCGTGAGGAGGCACAGCCCTCCATCATTTGACCAGGGAGAGTATCATGTTTGTCCGATTGGCTCGTGTTTTTGTCGCGCCGTTAATGGCCGGAGGGTGGCAGCAGAGAGTCAGACAGAAGCACAGGGAGGGAGCTGCAGCTGGAGAAGCCTCGGTTAGCCGCTAACAGCTAACAGGCTAACCGCGAAAACAACACGACCACCTGTCCCTCATCATCTAGCGTGGATCACGGGCTGACGATGGGAAAGCGAGACAATCGAGTGGTGAGTGAGCTCAGTCTGTTCTGACAACAGCGATAGGGCTCTGGTTAGCATTAGCATAGCTATGCACAGCTTAGCACTACGGCTGTTCCGAAACAGCCTCATTGTGCTGGCAGATCGAGACAGGCCTTTGAAGCGTTATTGTGATTATCCGTGTCTTAAAGCCCACATGCAATGTTACAAACTGCACACTGAACAAAACCTGCATTTTGATCCCGATGTTTGGGCGTAATGTTTACATTAGCTAGAGGCTCCCTGCAGCCTATATGACATACAGCAGGAAGGACAGTCTGGATTGCGCATAAATGCTCTCCAATCCAATCCAGCCCTAATCGGTGTTGGTGCATCCTCAAGTAGTTAAAGTTTAGTGACGCATCGCTGAAGATTCTTAGCTTTCAATTGATGAATTGCCAGTTCTGCCTAGTGGTTCCTGAAAAAACGCATTAAAGAAACTTACCCAGCTCATGAAAACGGCAGTTTTGTATGGAATACATATACATTATGTTTTTGTTTTATGGTTCAAGATTTGTAATAACCCAGTACCGGCAACTATATAACACTGAACTGTACCAGCCCTAGGCCTGTTCACATAGTCAGACTTGTGCTTGTGTCTTATCTGCAGCTTATAGGTACAATATGCAAGTTTGTTGAATTTACCTTGTAGTGACTCAGTGGAATATGACTGGTCATCATGGCACCTTTACTTTTCATCACTGTGGTCTCCAGGATGCTCCAGGTAGGGTTGCCAGGTCTGGGCAGCCAAACCCACCCCAAAATATCTGAAAACCCTCGGACATCTCGGCTGGAATTTTCAATATTGTTTACCAGTAAACAGAGCCCATGTGCTCCCGCAATGATGAGAAACTGCCCCTTTCTCCTTCTCTTATTGAAAAAGCAGCTCAAAGAGCCTTGGATTTGAGATGTTGTCATTCAATATAGTGATTTTTTATCAAAAAATAAGATAGAAAACTTTTACATTGAAAACAGCAAGGCAAAAAAGCGCGGATGGTTTTTTCACCCGTGGAATGGCTTAAAAAAACAATTCCACGCTTTAACCACGGACCTGGCAATCCTGGCTCCAGGATCAATAAGCCGAATGCCCATCCCGACTGCGCATGTGTGAGTCAATCGGGCTCCTAATTTGGGCCCAAACAAACCACTCCGCCATTGAAATGTGTGAGTTCAGGTAGCGGAGCGTGAACACTGAAGTATATTGAGCCATAACCGTGAACTATAAGGCTTACGGGCATTGGTTTACAGACTATAAGTCTCAAGTGACATTTCTTGCAAATATTTAAGTTGTGAATATCTTGAAAGGGAAAAGTCAGGGCGGCGGCTCCGTAGGCAGGAGCGGACCATCGCGGACAGGGGAACGACAGGACCTGGGATCAGCCCGACACAGACACCCTCACTTTTTAAATCATTTCAATTCGTCTTGTAATCACAGGGAAAAGTTCCAAAACGGTGTTGATGTTAAATATAGTGGGTACATTTCCATCTGTCAGATTAGCGACCGATTAGCTCTGTTGTTCCATCAGATCACTCGTAAAAAAATAAAAATAAAGTACATTTAGATGGCAGAGCCTATGTGTGTATGTGGATCTCACAATTAAGAAAAAGATTGTCTACTGTCCACCTCCTTATTGACAAAAAAAGAGGGATTCTATGTTTTTATTTCTCATTTCAGTTTAAATGTTGTGAATATCGGCGACATGAGGCCACAGTTTCAGACCCTGGACTTTGTCCAACAGTCGCCTTCAAGGGTCACAAATGTTTTTCTCACATAGTTATTCCATAGTTATTCCAACTATATGAACAAGGACTGGTCGTCACTTTTGAAGCATCTCTTCGTATGAACAGCAGTTTCGTTTCTGTCTATCTCCGTACGCAGCCCTGGTTGTAAAAATAGACTTTAAGGTAATATTGTAACAGGCTCCATGGCCACGACAATAACGCTTTAAAGCATCAACTTTCCAGCGGTTAAAACGCTCCAAATCAGAGCTTTCTTCGTTGCTTTACGCTAACTATCATTATTGTTTGGCCAAAAGACATTCCATTACCCATAATGCAACGGGCGAGCCGAGATGGGCATTGGGCTTATTGTTTGAAAGGTTTTTTACTACTGACGGAGCCTCTCACCAGAAAACCTACAAAACAATTGATCCTGGAGCGTTGTACTGTAGAGACCATTCATGCAGCCGCTGAGTCACTACAAGGTCAAATACGCACAAATAGCAACTCTTTATTCGCTTAAAAAGTAAACCTTTTAAGACCTATAGTTCTGCTGTAGATGTAGAGCCTTTTTTCCCCAGTTCTGAGCAGGTGAAGGCAGGGATATGACAACTTGAGTAATCAAGATTTCCCCCACTCATTTATCAATCTCATTTGTTGATTTCATTTTATTTTCCAATTAAAAACAAAGGTGGGCACTTATTCCTACACATAGGCGAGATCGACCTTTAACATAGGTCTATCATATTCCAACATTAGGTGACAGGTCAGGTCATGTTTTTGTTTGGTCAGTATTTCACATGATTAGGATCTTCAGAATGGTCATTTGGGTTGCCGGCTCACATGACTTCCCTGACGCCGAGGCCACTTGTGGTGCTCTGGTTCACTGTGAAAGCACTTGATATTCCACAATTTCCTGTAATGTAACCGACTCACAAATAGATCATGTTTCCAAAATTGTGCAACCCTCAAAAACACCGTACAACATGTGGACATGAAGCGGTCCCTTTTTAAATGAAACAAGACGGTATAATTTGAAAGACCGATCTATTCTGGAGCTTGTTTTTAGTTTATGGGAGAGACGATGAGGCCGCCACAGTCTTTCCTATTAATGTTTAACGCAAAATGAGTGCGCCGTAGGAGTTCTATCCAGGCTGAGTTTGCAAAAATGTGTGTCGATCCGTCAGGTGAGGCGGGCTTAACCCGTCTTAACTCGGGATGGGAACCTCACGATTCGATACGATACGCAAGACATGGCTTACGATGACGATTATGTCACGATACGCAGATAATTGCACAAAAATAACCTTCGATATGTCACGATTTTTCTTTTTAAACATGCTACTTTTAACCTTTATTTTAACATACTATATATTATTCATCATTTACATTTCTTTTAATTAGACTCAATAAAAGATGAATCAAAACAACTGGACTTAAAAAGAGCTGACATGTCATCCAGACATGTCAGGTCTTTTTTTTTTTTTACATAAATCCAGTTGTTTTAATTCATCTTTTTTAATTTTAATTACACTACCTGGATGACTGAGAAATGACACCGTTTTATTTCTTTTAATGTGCTTTGTACCCATTTTTCTGTGTGTATAAATGATCTCTGACTTACTGAAAAATGGATCATTGATCTCAGTGACATCACTTCATTTAACTTTAAATAAACAAGAAACCACCGTCCTGTTTCAGAAGGAATAAATCAACCCCAAATTAATCTTATTTATACACATAAAAACTATCTTAAAAGTAAGATCTTTGTGTGACAGTGGTCCAAGGCCATAAAAACTGTGTACTGTGTACTGCTGCCCTCTGCTGTTCTGACTGAATTATTGGCCTCTATTGACTGAAAACTGTAGAGTACTCCTGCCTCATTAATATGCATGATGTCGCTCATTAATATGCACAACATCATCAAAAGTATCAATATCGGTATCGTCCCACAAAATATCGTGATATGTTGTCCCACTCCTAGTCTTAACCCCCACCTGAATCGAGCACATTTTCTCCAGTTTGGCCTTACCCAAATCGAAAAGCTTCTTGAAAAAAGTGTTAAAATAGCGACACAAATGAGACAAAAACAAGGACGAAAACACACTAAAAGATCGATTAAAACATGACAAAAAAGCGATGGAAAAAGTGACAAAAATGTGTGACATAAAAACCTGTAACTTTTTAGATTTGGGTAAAGCTGAACTGGAGAAAATGCACCCGGTTAAGGCGGGGTTAAGAGGTTAAAAATGAAATGTCATTTTCATCCTAAGACTAAAACTAAATTAAAACATGTTGTCAAAATGAACACTGGGTGTAGCCTATTATAAATGTAAAGGTAGGGCTGGGTACCGTTTTCCGATACCGATATTTTAACTTTGTTTTCGATACCTATACTAAATATGTGTCATCTAGAATCAGAAAACAGAACAGTAATGTGTGGAAGATCTGCACATTGACAATATCGGGTTCATCTCCAATGTCAAGAAATGTGTGAAAAATGGGGAATCATTTGGAGACATTGTGGCAAAAATAAGCAACTAGTGTGTTGTAACAATTTGAGAAAAAATAGTGGGGAAATGTGGATATTAGTATTAACAAAAATGAGGGAAACAAATTGGGGCATAATTAAGAAAGAAGTGCAAACAACGGGGCAAACATTGGGCAAAAAAATTGGGGGAAACATCCCTAATTTCAACTGTAACAACCAAGTCCCTTTTAAAGCTGTCCCTGGACCGACAGCCTCGAAACTTGGATCTAAAGCTAGATTATTTTTCGGTTCCTGCTTTCGGTACTTTCATTTCTGATACCGGTAGTACCTAAACTTATATTCCTGATACCAGACTGGTGTTGTTTAACGGTACCCAGCCCTATGCAAAGGTACTAAGTCCTAAAGTGGTTGTGAAACCGCCGCACTGACCCTGCTGAAGAGACCTCCTGCACCCATACTCATCCTCTGAACTTTCCCCCATGCGTCTGCTCTGCCACAGGCTTACATTAACCCCATCGCAGCGGCCCGGGCCAGGGGTCCTGCGCAGAGCTCAGGGCCCAGCATACAGGACTACCTGAGCAGACCGCGGCCCACATGGTGAGTTTCCCACTCCCCGTCCGAATATCAGCCTCTGCCTTTGTGCCCAGGACTCATGTTCTGTCCTTTCAGGGAGGAACTAAAGGAGCAGCTGGACAAAAGAAGAAAGGCTCTCGGCCTTGGCTGATTTTGAAGACAAGATGAATGAGGTTTGAGTTCAACGCTGGACTTGTTACTGATCATGAATGTGCATTTATATGTTTGCTCGTGGTTCCAGAGATGGAAGAAGGAACTGGCAAAGAACAGAGAAAAGATCCTTGGTGAGAAGGACAACGATAAGGATAAGAAAGGCTCGGATCAAAGGGACAAAGAGAAGCGAGAGGTAGGTCCATACGGTGCTGCGTTACTGCAGACCACACCTCTGTGGACGTTTTACTGAGACTTTAGCTCCTTGTTTATATTGTTTATCTCTGATTTTAGAAGAAGAAGAAGGAGAAGCGGCGGAGCAGCAGGGTGAGAGCCAGTTCACAGCGCCTCATGCAACACGTGTGCTCTCTTTTACTGCTTTGGTAGTTTATACAAACGAGTGATGGTACAGTCTTCGAGGCTGATGGAGACTTCAGCAAAGTACTGTCATTTCCAGACTTAAAGCCGTTACTTTTCTCCCACGCTTTGAACCCTGCGGCCTATACAACGATGCGGCTGATTTATAGATTTTTACGGTTACACTGATTGTGTCACATTATCAATAACAAAGCACCTACCTTTAATCATAGAGCGCTACACCAGTGCTTTAACACCACTGGGTCTAAAAACACTCGGCTATTTCTAATGAAAGAACTCCGACTTGAGAAAGACGCTCCAAATCTACACATGAAGTTGTGGAGACGATGGAGAGCTCCACTCATCTACACAATAACCGGGACATGTGCAAACCCCATCGCTGTCTTCCTCCACCTCTCTGTGGTGTTTACTGCACACCAGGGCCGGGCTGAACAGGATGCCCTCCCGCACCTGTAGCTCCAGGTGTAGCTCTAAACTCGACCACTCTCCCGGGGAGGAGCCTCTGCGAGGGAGCGCTTTGGTTTGACTGAACACAGGCGGGTTTAAAGAATAATCTAATTGGATTCATAATCTTTTAAGTTCTTAACACACTTTTATGAAAGTAAATGCACCTATAGGCCACGGCGCACAGAGAGAAAAGTCCTGTGTTTTCATTGCACTGTTCATCTGCTAGGGTTGGGCGATGTCCCATTAATTGGCAGTTGACGATGTTTACAGTGAACCATCGTGATGGACGATGATATCGTCCAACTCTCATTATAAGCATTTTTTAAAGACATTGACATAGCCTATGTGAAATGTGAGATTGCAGGATAAATGTATCTAAACTAAACATGATCTGAACAGAGTCATGGAACACGAATTTGCAACAGAAATGTGTTAAAACTCGCGCGTAAAAATCTCAGAGGAGAACGACTTATTCAGAGCGTCATCTGCTCCTCAATAACAAGGCTCTTATCACACTAATACAAATGTCAATCGGAGCTTATTATTTGCATTTGCTCAATTTTAACGTAATGTTTAAGAAACAGCGGGTGAACGGGACAATATTTAGAAGTTTGCAGCTTCAAAAACGAAGCTGCTCCACGCCGCCCGGTCCGTGTGCTCGTAGCCTCGTACCTCCGCGCCGCTCCTCCTCTCTCTCCTCTCTCTCCTCTCTCCGTCCTTCGTGAGAACATCCAAACCCATGCGCTCTCAGCTCTGATGTGAGATCCATCGCGGCATTTTAAAACTGTTTAGTTTCCGTACGAAAAGCAAAGCAAAACCACGCGGTGTTAAACAGTAGCTGCTTTTAGAGAGAGAGAGAGAGCCCCGCGCGTCAGAAATAGAGCAGCGCTGCGTCTTTATTTTAATAATTACGGCTAACAAATCATGTCTTCTGGTTTCTGGCAGGCTACTTAAACTAGCGTGCATATTAGCTATATTCGAGATTTAATTTACAGTGCAATCCCAGCAAAGTTTGTTGGTTTACAAGGCCCACAGAAGATCAGCGCATGTTTTGACAGGAGGGGCGTGGCATCACGATGGTTGCTCTCCATCGTGATGTTGCTTGTCCATCACGATGGACGATGATATCGTCCATCGTCCCAACCCTATCATCTGCACTATGTAACAACATGGACACCTGCGGCTTATAGACAAATGCAGTATGTAAAAAAAAAAAACATGTTTAGTGCATGTAGTTCACAAATCCCTACAACCACGCAGCAGCGCCTTTATTTTCTTTTAAATAATTTAATCTTTAATCAATAACAAGAACCCAAATGAGCGCCCTCCTCTATCAGTGGATCTCCGATGCGTGCTGAATGAGCCCCTTGCTTTAGTGTATGATTGGTGTTCCTGTCCCTCAGTAATAGTGGTGTCCTCAGCGTGGTCGAGGGGTTGCTCTGTTGACGTCATGCACGCGCTCACATCTGACAAGTCCTGCTTTTGTTGTTGTGTTCAAGCGCTCCCCATCCCCCTCCTCGTCGTCTTCTGATTCCTTCAGCAGTTCGTCGTCCGAGTCTGAAGAGCAGGTGTGTCTTTGTGCGACATGAGTATATTTCCCTCAAGTTTTTTTTTTTTCAAAGAATTCATTTTTATAATTTTTAAAAGGAGGAAAAACCTGTCAAAAGGAAGAGGAAAAGAAGAAGGCTGTCTTCAGAAGAGGACTCTGGTGCTGACAGTAAGGTAAGCTCTAGTCTCGGTTAGTGTGTGTCTTATTGACCACCACTAAGGAGCAGATCAGGCCAAAAGGCAATACCACCAATATTGTATTTTAACAATCCCGGTCAGTCCCAAAGAAAAGTGTATGATCTTGTAACGGACAGAGTTGGACTCTACTAATAATAATAGTTAAAAAGGAAAACCAAAACCTCATTTGCATGGTCTGAATTTGGGCCTATTTACGTTAGAGATAACATTGGGAGTTTTTTGGAAAATTGCATCCATATTGAGTATATTGGGCAGGAAACGGACTTTTCAAAAACACGAGGTCGCAGACGATCACTGTTCACAGAGTTAAATCTGGGTACCTAACATGTTGTAAACACAGCAAAAAACACCTTGTTGCATTGTCTTGGCATGTTTATTAAGGCTTTGACAAAATATCGGACAGATCACAATATTTTGTACTGCAATACCAAGTACTTCATCAAGTATCGCAATACTTTCAATACTTGTGTTCGGAGGCATTTTTATCCTGCACTTTTTTCCAGTAACAGCACTTTGTTACATGTTATGTTAATGCAGTTTACAATCTGAACACTTCAATAAATGTCAAATGGCTTTGGTTTCTAAACTTTAGACACATGACTGTTATCTTTTTACACATTGTAAAGTAAACATATTAGTTATCATAGTATCGTGATACGTATTGGACCAAAGAGGCTCGTCCTAGCCCTAATGTTTATTGAGCGATGAAAGATAGAAGTAGAATCTAAATTGGGGCCATTTATTTTTGGGGGTGGTCCCACCTGTTTCACTTTAACACAGGCCAAAACTAAAAATCAGGTCCCCCAGCTTTAACAATGTGGCCAAAATGGCCTTGGATTGGCCTCAGTATATTTTCACGGCAGGTGGATCAGCCTCTCAACATAAAGTGCCTGTGTTGTTAAAGTGATAGTCTGTAGGATTGCAAAGTGAGCGTGAAATTGAACATAAACAGTCAAGACAAACTTTTTAAAAAGTAAATGATCAAGCTCCCTCCCCCTCCCTCCTGATTGGACCTGACAGGCCGGCTCACAGGAAGGCTCATGTCATTGGTCAAAGTCACAGCTCGTGAGTGTCTGAGATCAAAAGGAGGTACTTCAGAAAAAATATTGTTTAGCAATTCCTTAGGTTATGCCAAATTTCATACTCAGGCACTCAATCATACGCAGTCCATTACATTTGTGAAACATTTAAACTTACAGACTATCACTTTAAATACTGATGGTTAGAGCGCAGTTATCAAAGCACATTGACCTGAACAAAATATCCCAGATGCACGTATGTTACCGTCCCGCTGTGGTTCACGAGAGCGCTCCCTTTTCACAGGCTGAATCCAAGAAGAAGAAAAGTAGTGACCAAAGTGACAAAGTCTCGGTAAGTGCCTCATTCTAAATCACGTGCGCCTATTCTGTATCATCATGAAAGTTGAAAATGTTCAGCGCTGCTTACTGACAAAGCTATGAGCCGCTGAAAACGTCTCATCTCCACAGGCAAGACTGATTTTTTGTTGTGTGTTGATTGGACCATTATCGACAGTAACTTGGTAGAAAATAATATAAGTCATTACATGAGCCAGAACCAGACACTTATAATGAAGATGTGTGTACTCTTGTGTATTCTCTGATTTGTAGAGGCACAAAGTAACTGCAGCTTTTGCATGATCAACTTCATCATTTCACAAATTGAGGGAAATAAATCTCAGTGATGAAACTGAGATTAGGTGAAAAACGTTATTTCGACACTACTGTAGCTCTGACCACACACTTTAGCATTAACTGTCCATGGTGCAATATTTTACTGAGTAGTTGAGCGGAACATTTTTGTGGATTTGAAATTTGTCAGATGTGGCAAGATATTTACAGAATAACCCCACATACTACAAGACAAGAAATAGTTCGACACAAAGAATTTGACTGTGTCCCATGTACCACTCGGCACCACAGTAAATAACTTTTCTCAGCTCACAGTCAGGAGGATGGTTCCAGTCGTTCTGGAGGTTCATACTTCTCCATTTGTTTGGGAGCAATGTTGGGCAAGTTGCTTAAAAATTGTAATTATATTCTATATCAGTGATAACAGCTTTAAAAATGTAATATGTTTGTATTACATATTACTGTTACACTACTTTGAGTTACTTTTGGCAAAACATAAACGTGTTTTCTTTTGCTTTCCCCCACTCTCTCTCATTAACTACACACAACTGCAGATCTTATTCACCAGTGTCTAACTTGATTGCTGCATTTTATTTGGGGGGAGTTTGGCATTTTTTTCATTCATACATTTTAAATGCTCGAGTTACTTGAAATGTAATGACTAATATATTCCCGTATTTTGTGTAAGTAATCGTTGCTTTTGTAATACATTACCCCAACACTGTTTGGGAGTCACCAGAGGAAATGCTATTTAGGTGCTATTAGATCTACAGTAGATAAAGATCAAACCAGGCCTGTAAAGGACTAGGGTCAGACTAAACTGGATTGGATTATGTTAAAACTAATTTAAACCATGTCTGAATATATAAGAAAAAAACATTCTTATAAACATTTAAGCTTCAACTATTGAAGCTTAAATGAAATGAGCAGTGATTAAAATGAATAAGGTCTAAAATAGCAGATGACCAACTGAAGAGGCCCCCGTACCACAGTTTGTCTGGGTGTTTTTCTTACTGAGGACCGATCGTTGCCTAATGGCTCCAACGGTAACACTAGATTACAGCCTGCAAGTTCCATGTGTAGATACAGGGAACAAGAATTAGGAACTTGTGGGCTATAATCTAAAGTGTTCCCACTCCAACTTCTCTTCTTGCGATATTCTATCACCTAATGCTGCAACTGGTAACTTGAACTGGTATTTACAGCATGTAGAGTCAGAGATGATCAGAGCTGCTCCAAGTTGCTCCAAGTTCAAGCATGAGATGAAGACCGCAACCATCATGATGATCATAAAACTGTCACCACTACATCAGTGATGTGAACGTTACTTTTGGTCACAGCCTTCAATGTAACGTAATTTAGCATGTTTTCAGTTCTGTCTAGTGTGAAGAATATAACGTTATTAGCTAACTGTTGTAGCCGTTTTGTTTACATACGAGTTCAGTCAGCTGGTCGCTGAGGTCGTAAGTCATCATTTTCAAGTGGTTATATCCCATTTGACCTTTTTTCTTCATTCTGCCCTCTTTCAGAGTATGTCCAAGAAGAAGAAGAAGAAGAAGCACCGGAAACAGCGTGGGAAAAAGCGCGCCAAGGCCACGTCTCAGTCTGACTCTGAGCAGGAGTAGAGACTCCAGGCCGCTGGACACACTGCTGCTACCTGTCAGGCTGGTTTTACCGGACGTGTTGTGAATTCCAAAGCAGCCCATCCCACCCACAACAAAACGACACGTGAAATATTGAAACACTTTTAGATCTAGGGCTAGATTGTCGTGCCTGTCTCCTGCATGACACCCTGTCGTCCTGCCTCATGTGGAAGCTGCTCAGCAAGAAACAAAAGACTTGAACAATTACGTTTTCTTTTAGCTTCAGTTTTTGTGTCACGGGACAGAGTTGTGTTTGTGCTAGAGTGAATTCAAGGGGTAATTATGCAAACTAGACTTTTTAGAGCTTTCTACCATGAATACAATATTGATCTCTTGTCAAAAACATACCAGGACTTGTGTTTCGAGTCATTTACGTATCTTTGAAAACTGTTCCAAGTGCCATGGCGCCTGCTTTGTTTTTTCCCCCCCATCCGTTGCTCCTTCATTTATACCAAGCTCCTCTCTGCCAAGGCTCACGAACCTTAGCACAGCTCACCCCTCCTTTGCAGAGCAGCGAGAGGCAAAAACATGAGCTCAGCTGCTACAAAGCAGCAGTCTTACCTGATACTAGTGCTGCTGTTCCGAAGTGATTGGACATAGGTTAAGGCTCCTGTAGAACTGCAGTAAAGGCCAGGCTCAGCTCCACTGAGGAGGAAACCAGGGCTGGGGGATGGAACTGCACACAAAATACTTTACACATGGTATGACTAATGAATATTTTTAAACGGAGGCGCTCCTCATTTATTCATTTGCAAAATACTCATGTACTGTGGACTTTTTTTTTTTTTTACATGTATGTCCTATTTAGAGCAGCGCTGCTTGTAAAAGGCTAGAGGGCATTTTATTATTAGAGACAAATATGTTTTCAGTCCGATAACATAAGGTGTGAATAAAAACAGCAGTCGGGCTTGTTAAGACACTAAAGCGTTTTTTCCACTGGCAGACACTACACAGCCCAGTGCCTTTACGACTGCCGAGGCCAGGGCTAAACCGGTCTGACCTTGTATAAGAACCGTGACAAACGTAACGTGAGGCCAGCGCCTGTTCAACGAGAGAGAGGACAGCCCTCACTATTAACATGCAGGTCATACGGATTTAATATTTCACAACATCACACCGCTGTTCTAAAAGGGGATTTTGCCGATATTAGCATTTAGCTGCTGTTAGCACAACTTTAGCATAACATTAGTTTGAAGCTTACCTTCACAGTTGTTTTTTAGCTGTTTCTTTCCTCTAGTAATTGCCTTGGCACCTCCTGAATGATTCCAGAACCTCCACCAGAAGGCAGCATTTGTCCACATTTGTTCTCATCACGCTCTAAAACCTTTTTAATGACGATCTGTAGAGCGTGCTCCTCTGTGGGTGCTTCGCCCACAACACACATGGTTGTGTTGTGTAGTGAAAACACAAGCGTGTTCTGATACGTGACAAGGCGGGTACATAGACAGGCGTGTCATGTGGAAAGGCGCCTTAAGGGCCAGATCTTCTGCCTGGCACAAGGACAGCGTTGCTCCAAACACAACGCTCCTCTTGCCTGCACCGAGCGCTGCTCTGCTATGGCAGCCTCACATCTCTCCCTCGTTTACATAATGCTGCCTCCATGTTCTTTTAGCATTCTAGGCTTTTATAAGTTCTATCAGGTCAAACTAAACACTTTCTGTATCCCACCATGGCGGAAACATGATCCAAATAAAAGCACGGGTTCACCCCCTCTCCCTCCCCTTTCCCAGCCCAGGAAAGAGTCAGGTTGGAGGAAAAAGGTTGTTCTATCTAACATCACCATTGGCCATGGAAGTCTGTCCAGCCCACTCAATGCAACAGGTTTGGAGCTGCAAGATCTCACATTGTGCCCCTCCTAGGTGGAAAAGGTTACCCCATAGTTTGTGTTTAGAAACACAAGGTCCGGCCCTAAGCCTTTTCTGTCTCTGAGAATGTACAGCCAGTGTTTAAGCCGCTTTAGCCACGATGCAGTCAACAACAGGGCTACCATTGATGTGCTGTCATCTGTGTTAATTCTGCCCAATCAAATAATTTGTCATAATTTGTTTACAAATTTAGACTATGATAACTAAAACTAGGACTGTGGCTAGTAATAAATCAAAATGAGAAGTGACTAACATGTGGCAGTTTGAATAAGTCTCGTATCCGTGTGAATACTAATGTGAATTTCATTTTGTGAATCTCTAGTTCTATTGGACTTAGGAAAAAAAATGACACACACTTTGCAGTAAATGTTGTGTGAATTGGGCTGTATCAGACAACTGAGGCTCAGAAGATCTCAGAGTTCAGCACACGAGCAAATGTCGACTTATCGTTCAATAAATGACAGATAAAGATTACATTTTTGGGCTCAATATTTATCGTCCATTTATTTGCATTTCTTACCCATTTTTCTAATGTAATGCTTTATGTTTCATCCTGAGTAGGTTGTGTTTCATTGCATTTCATGTTTATAGTGGGATATTTTAAGATTAAGACCTTCAAACAAAGCTTTTATTGTTTAGTTTAGTTTTAGTTTAGTTTGTTTATTTGAGCACTTTATAAAACATAAATTGCATGGTTACATCATTGCAGTAAAATAAAGCTCAAAAGGAGTAGGCCGAAGCAAGAAAGCTTATAAATGCCTACCCCCATTCAAAGTAATTACTTACATGCATTTCAGATAAACTCAAGAAATAGAAAACATAATTGTAAGTCCTTTCAAAAGAAAAGGCCCATCATAATACTGAGAATATAAATAAGTGAAACGCATGTGTCCAGCTGCAGGTAAATAATAATGGTAATAATAACGGTGATACAAGCAGCATCTCGTGATCTTACGTATGGCCGCATTAATAAAGAAAAGCATTTTACAAGAAGAAAATCACATGAGAATTACAAAACTTGTAAGAAGACATAGCACGAAAATAATAATGTATGCAATTTACCAGTGTATATATAACCATATCCAATCATTACTTATAAACACTAGTCACCATTGTATTTTAACCATTGATTTAGTTATTATTTAAGTATTACATTTGTCATAGTTTTTAATCAACACTACACATTATTATTATAAATCCCTTTGCAGTCATTCCCATTTCCACTGTAAAAATATTGGTTGTGATTGTTTTATTATTTTGTTGTTTGCCTAGTTTAGTGAGGTGCCTTAAAAAGCCAGGGTGTAATGTGGCCAGTTAGGCAGGCGAGGTCCATCTCTCGCCTGCCCTCATTCTATTATATTTAATAGTGACCAGTGGAAACAGGCTGTTACAGCTTTGTGGTTAGCTTTTGCTTATTCATTTCTCTCAGTTCCTATAATTCATAACGACTTAAACTTAGGAGTTGGTGACATTGGTTCTATCAGCAATGATGTGGTTAAACAGGTTCACAGTAATACAAACATTACTTGTAATTAATCCGAACAAGATCACATGTCATTAGCATATTTCTCAAACATACTTCTCTTATACTGTTTTTGAATTGTTGTAGACTAACAGCACCTATTAAGGATTCCTCTAGATTATTCCACAGATTTACATCTCTCCGGGTGATACAGTGACTTTTAGGGTAGAATGGATACATTGTACTTTCAGATTATGGGTACCCCTTAGATCGTAACTTCCCTCTCTTTTACCAAACATTTGTTCTATATTGTTTGGGAGCTGATTGTTTACAGCTTTATATATCTGTAACAAAGTATTATATTTTATAAGGTCATCAAGTTTCATGGTGTTAGATTTTAAGAACAGTATATTTGTATGGTCCCTATATCCAACATTGTGAACAATTCTAATAGCCTTCTTTTGGAGTATAAATAAAGCCTGTAAATGACTATTGAAGGTATTTCCCCAGCAGTAATTTATGTACGGTAGAATTAAGGAACAGTACAGGGTGAAGAGAGCCTTGTGGTCCAGAAAAAATCTACACTTGCCCATTATGGCCACATTTTTCGCCATTTCCCACGAATGTTATCTATTTGTGGTCTCCAGCTAACCTTATGACTGAAGCTCACACCCAGAAATTTATATTTCTTGACTTGTTCTATTCGAGCATTGTCACTATCGATTTGAATCTGAACGTCACTATTCCGTTTTCAATAAGTTCAGTGATAGTTTGTTTCTATTAAACTATTTGAATTTGTATAATTCTGTTGTGACCTCTGAGACAAGCAGTTGTAGATCTTTGCCGGAGGCCAGAATTGTTGAGTCGTCCGCAAATAATATACATTTTAACTTTGTTGAGACTTCACACAGATCATTTATGTACAACAATTTAGGTCCTAATATAGACTCTGCATACAATATTCCTCCGTCCTGATCAGTGACGGACTGGCCATTGGGCAATGTGGGCAAATGCCACTGCGGCCGCCTGGTCTCATCACTTATTGTGGCCGCATCACAAACAAATAAATAGGCTAAATAAAGCGAGGAAGCGGCCGCCTATTGGCGCAATGGCTGCAAGCGGCAGCACCACCAGCAGCTCGCTCGCCGCTCATCACAACTTGTGGCGCACAACCATATAAAAAGGCTAAATAAATAAATAAAGCGGAGATGCGGCCGCCTTTTGAAGACAAATGTGGCCTCTCTGCTAAAATTGCCAGGGCCTCTTTTGGTGCCAGTCCGCCACTGGTCCTGATACATGTTCATTAATTTGTACGTACTGCTTTCTTTCAGTCAAGTATGACTTCAACCAATTGTTAGCGATCCCTCTGATCCCGTTATTTAATTTATTTAAGAGTATTTCATGATCTATAGTGGAGGTCTATGAATATACCCAATGAATACAGCTTATTGTCAATATTGTTGGTGACTTCTTCGCTTAGATTGATTAATGCATGTGCAGTTGACCTGTTGCTTCTGAACCCATACTGACAGTCACTGAGTAAGTTATGTTTATTCACAAAGCTGTGCAGGTGGACAGCAAAATGTTTTCCAGAATCTTGGATAGTTGAGGAAGTATAGAGATCGGTCTATAATTTGTAAACTGACGATTATCCCCACTTTTATAAATTGGAACGACCTTGGCAATCTTCATGAGGTCAGGGAAAAGGATAGGTTGCATGTATGTGTTATATATAATTTTCATGTCATGTCATGTCAGAGTCGTTCCAATTGGTCGATGTTTTAAAAAAATATATTCTTGAAAGCTTGAACTATTTGAATTATTTCATTTTCATTCGTTGCCATGAGAAAGGAGTGTACATTCATGTTTTTATGTTGAGAGACGTTACTGTTTGTTTTGGCTATTGTCATTTTGAAGCTTTAGGGTTTGTTTCTGTGGTTCTTCAATATCGTTTATCGCAATATTTTTGTGGCTTAATATATAGAACTTTAAATTCTGTTATCATGACAGGCCTAGTGGACATGGTAGTAGATCCACATGTACTACTATTACTACTACTACCATAGTTACCTCCTTTTTCTCTGCGAAGGATGACCTTGGACAGACGTCTCTTCTCTTTAATGCTCAATGAAACTTTTTGACATCAGTTTATTTATTTGTCGGCCTGGGTTGCATTCACTCGGTAGCCACCATGTGCTAGAGGAACAGTTTGAAATAACTGTACTCTTTTGGAGTACTTCTATCGCGCAGTACTTCTAACGTCTCTCATAATATTCTGAAGTATCTGTACTTTCCACTGTGAGTCAGTCTGTAACAAAACCCTTATGCAGCAGATTAAACCAAATTAAAAATTAAATCGAAAAAGAATACAAACTTCCAATTTAAACTTACATTTAGTTTTAACTAAATTATTTATGAAAATATTGTGAAATATTCTGTGGAAATAGTCTTTGCTGTGCATTATTTGATGAATTGTGCCAAAATGAAGCCCTTAGGTAACGTCTTAACTCCCACTTTAGCGCAGTGCATTTTCTCCTGTTCGCTTTACCCAAATCTAAAAACTTCTCACAGCCTACAAGCCAGTGTAACACCTCATTTGAAATGTAAGGCCTACAAAACTGATCTAAGTCTTGTTTCCATGCATTGTTGTGGCCGTGTTTTTGTCACTTTTTTATTGTGTTTTTGTAGTTTTTTCATCCTTCATTTACGTCTCGTTTTTGGCGCTATTTTGATGCTGTTTTTCAGTAAGCTTTTGGATTTGGGTAATGCCTGGATACCTGGATAATGAGAATATTTGCTTGTTTAGGTGGGGGGTAAAAGGTTAAGACGCTTTAAACTCATCAAAATGTATTTAAAGATGCACTTGATGGAATGTAGTAACATCGCCCAACTGTTAACATGTGTTCCATTGTGTCCGGTGTACTTCTACCTGAATACCCGCTCTTTCCTGTTTGATGGAATGTTTAAGAGACTAAATGTGGCACAGATTTTTGCATTTGTAACATTAAAAACAGTATTGTGCATCAAATGGCTTTTAAAGCATTACATTTGACTTGCTGCTTTTTGTATAAATCCGTTTTTTTGTTTTTCCCCATCAACATTAAAATGATCTTTGAGAGTTACTGAGAACTCAAATAGTGTTTTCACCAAGTACTTTTTTCACTTTTATCTCTTCAGCCTAAGGTGACAGATAGGTACAGATTTCCACTCTGGATTAGTGGCTCCTGTCTTGTGACTGCAGAAGCAAGGGTCACGCTCAGCCTGTAAACTTTTGCTTGTTGGGAAATCAATGTGGGTTGGCTCATCATAGAATCCTATAAAAGGGAGCGCCGCATGACACTGGGTGAAAACTTCCTGGTTTACTACAGCACACGCACAGACTCAGGAAGTGCATGTGTAACAAAGAACCTCTCACCCGCCACTGAATGGTAAGTGATTACATCTCCCAGCTGAATGTACACAAAGCTCCGGGCCTCAGACTTGTGTGTGTGTGTGTGTGTGTGTGTGTGTGTGTGTGTGTGTGTGTGTGTGTTTTTCCAGCGCTCGTGTTTGAAGATGCTGAGGAAGCCGCTGCTGCTCCTGCTGCTCTGTGGAGCCGTGTCCTGCTCGATCATGTGCCCCGACGGGAAGATCAAGTGCCGCAGTCAGGACACATGCTGCCTCACGGACCAGGGGTACAAGTGCTGCCCCTACCCAAACGTAAGCTCTTACTGTATACCAGGGGTGGGCAAGTCATTTTGACAAGGGACCACAAGAGTAACCTGAATTGAGTTAGAGCAGTGTTCTCAACTGGTTTGGCGTCGGGACCTACAGTCACCCTGGGATGACGAGCTGCGACCCAAATACAACTTGTAACAAATATTAAAAAATATTGTTGTTGAATAAGCATTAAAAAAAGCTGAAGTTAATATTAAGATAAAAACAACCCAATAACAGACTGTAATAAGACTGTGAATAAAAGACTGCAGTTGTGATACTTTACCTTTTCTGTACATAAATATTAAAATGTTAAATGAATTGTTTTCTGTAAAAGGCTCTCGACCCACTTTTGGGTCCTAACCCACCACTTGAGAACCACTAAGTGCACCAACTCAACTTTCTCCCATTGCAAAATTCACCAAGTTATACGTATTTGGAACTCGCTTAATGTTCCCCATCAAGTGAGTTCCAGATATAACTTGGTGGGAAAAATGTGTTGTCATGGCGTCCTGCACACACTTGACCTCGGCTCATTCCCTCAGCTCTCTGTCCCATTCGGGGCTTTTTTCGCCCCCTAAAAGTAAAATACATTTGTAAATGGTTTTTGCTGGGCGCATTGGTTTTCTATCACCTGGATAAAGAATCAGGCATAAGAACAACTTCAAACAAAGCTTTTATCGTCATTTTGAAGCTTTAGGTTTGTTTCTGTGGCATTAAAAGGTTCTTCAATATTGTTTATCGCAATATTTTCGATAAAATATTGAATGAACACCATAACCTGTTCATTTGACTTTAAACACGTTTTGATGGTCCCGAAGTCCATTGCACTGCCCTGACGACCTGAGGGGGGCGCTGTGTCAGCGCTACACATTTCTACAAAACATGTACACTACAAGTGAAAACCAGTCTGTTTTATTATTCTGCACGGTTTAGGAGAGGCAATTTAAACGTAAAGGAGTAAGTAAAAAGGAAAACTAATTAGACTGACATTTTATGGATGAAACGCTGTAGACGAGTCTTTATGCTGAAAATGTCAATACTATCACGCACCGCCCGCATGGAGCATCACCAGCAACAAACCTCACCGCACGTCACTGCTTGTTGCAACAAATTCTGAATAATGGATCGGGCCCCTGTTGAATGTATGACTTCATTGTGTGACGTAAATTAATAGATACTGAGATGATCTTTTTAGCTTTTGAATAAACAAGTCATTATTACAGAATAAAATCTGCCAAAATTAAAATCTCAATCTGTCTTATTTTTGGGACTTTGACGCTTAATAAATCAGGCTAAAAAATCTGTATATGAAAAAAAAATATATATATATATATATATACACTCACCTAAAGGATTATTAGGAGCACCATACTAATACTGTGTTTGACCCCCTTTCTCCTTCAGAACTGCCTTAATTCTACGTGGCATTGATTCAACAAGGTGCTGAAAGCATTCTTTAGAAATGTTGGCCCATATTGATAGGATAGCATCTTGCAGTTGATGGAGATTTGTGGGATGCACATCCAGGGCACGAAGCTCCCGTTCCACCACATCCCAAAGATGCTCTATTGGGTAGAGATCTGGTGACTGTGTGGGCCATTGTAGTACAGTGAACTCATTGTCATGTTCAAGAAACCAATTTGAAATGATTCGAGCTTTGTGACATGGTGCATTATCCTGCTGGAAGTAGCCATCAGAGGATGGGTACATGGTGGTCATAAAGGGATGGACTGTCGCATACTGGATGTTTTTCCCTTTTCACACCATTCTTTGTAAACCCTAGAAATGGTTGTGCCTGAAAATCCCAGTAACTGAGCAGATTGTGAAATACTCAGATCGGCCCGTCTGGCACCAACAACCATGCCACGCTCAAAATTGCTTGAATCACCTTTCTTTCCCATTCTGACATTCAGTTTGGAGTTCAGGAGATTGTCTTGACCAGGACCACACCCCTAAATGCATTGAAGCAACTGCCATGTGATTGGTTGTTTAGAAAATTGCATTAATGCGAAACTGAACAGGTGTTCCTAATAATCCTTTAGGTGATTGTATACTGTATATATATAAAATATTATAAGAATCATCACTGCGTTAGTTAACCTTTTTGTAAATATTTAGTAAAGACCAAATTGAGTTTAGGTGTCACTTCTGTGTGGAACAAGAAGAGGCTGTGTTTGTTACAATGGAATGGGAACAAAGATTCTTTCTTTCACTTTCATGATGGAGAAACTGAAAGTGTGCGTTCCTCTCTTGTGAACAGGCTGTGTGCTGCACCGACCAGGCCCACTGCTGCCCCTTTGGATTCATGTGTGACCAGACGACACAGATGTGCAGGAGGAGCTGGATTCACACGCCGCTGCTGCCCCAGGACGAGGCTCCTCTCAGGGTCAAGCCTTCTCCTCTGCAGGCAGGGCAGGCTCCTCCTTCTGATGAACAGGCTGCTTCCTCTGTGGTGTACTGCGATAACTACTACACCTGTCCCAACGGCCAGACCTGCTGCAGACACCCTGCCGGAGGCTGGACCTGCTGCCCGTACTCCCCAGTGAGTGGACACACGACATAAGCACCAGCCAAACACGGGTACACTTCTACTTTACTCATCAGGCACTATTCAAACAGAACATACATAAATCACATGACCCAACAACAGGATTTGATTATATTAAAGTGATAGTCTGTAAGATTGCCAAGTGAGGAGAGAGTGAGATTTAAGTTTGAAATCCTCCTGATTGGACAAGTAAGCCACTCCTAGTTTGCAAACTTTCAAAAATAAATGATTAAGCTCCTCCCCTTCTCTCCTGATTGGACCTGACAGGCCAGTTCACAGGAAAACTCGTCTCATTGGTCGAGGTCCTAGCCTGTGGTTTCTGATTAGTTGTTAAAATCAGCAAAGGGAGGGACTTTAGAAAAAATATAATTATTTAATATCACTTGCGTTGCGTCAAATTTCAGACCCATGCAATTATACACAATCTATTAAAATTAACAATTAAACTTACACAGTATCACTTTAAAGGGACTAGCTGCAAGTTGGTTGGTTATGTTATGCTCACTACTGCCACCTCAGGTCTTAGGCGTAACTGCAGTCTCTATAAGCTCGTGCATGACGGCACTTCAGACCCAAAGTAACACCTGTTTGAGTGACAGTGCAGGATTTTAGAGGCAGTTGTGGTGAACAGGTCTGGGCTCATTCTACACATTAGGACATGGCTGGAACATGTAGGGGGAAGAAAATACATCATTTTAAAATGTTTAAACTCTGTCTAGTCCCTTTTAAAGGTGCATTATGCAACTTTTTATGTAAAAAAAAACCAATTCAAAAACCTTGATATTTGTGTGTAATGGACCTTTTTGTGACACAGAGGCTGTGTGGTTATCATGGCGCCTTTACTTTCCATCACGCTACAATGCTCCGGGACCAATTGTTTGGTAGGTTTTTTTGGTGAGTCTCCGTCAGCATGAAAACCTACCGGCAACTCTTACAAACAATTGATCCTGGAGTGCCATGGCCACTGTGAAAGAAAATAAACGACACGGCGACACGGTAGTACAGCGGTTAGCGCTCGTGCTTCACAGCTAGAAGGTCCCGGTTCGATTCCCACCAAGGCCGGGGCCTTTCTGTGTGGAGTTTGCATGTTCTCCCCGTGTCTGCGTAGGTTTCCTCCGGGTACTCCGGTTTCCCCTACCACTAAAAACATGTACAATAGGCCAGGATGAATGAGAGTGTGTTTGAGAGTGCGCATGAGGGACGACGGATGGAAATTAGCCCAAGGCTACAATCCGGTGTGGCTTGTTCATTAACTTGCACTGTCCCTACCAAATAAACCAATAAATTAAAAAAATACAAATAATAAAAGCAAAATAGAGGCCGCTGGGTCACTGAAAGGTCAAATACGCATTTTCACATAAAAAGTTGCATAATGTACCTTTAAGGGGAGACACTGGAGCAACACTTGACATTTCCATCTCCACATTTTGGCCTTGTTGGCTCCCTTAATCCTTCACTCTCTGATTTTCACAATTAGGCTTTTAAAGTCACTGTAACTTTAAGGTATACAGTATTGATGGAACAAAATGTGCTTTGTACTCCTTCAGTGTATTGTAAACTCAGTCAAAAAACACTGTGCACCTAATTATAAAGCATTCTTATCAATTTTGTCAAGTGACCTCACAAATTGTGAAAAGTGCTTAAGAACGTATGCCTGTGAAGAAGTTGGAATCTAGAAATATGTCTTCAGGACCATTATGGACTCTCTGCAGTAAAAATAAAAAATCAGCTGAGCCTCCACAAAAACACAGCAAAGATGTACAAAAGCATCCAATAAAACAGTGTGGAACACAGAAACTACAAATGCAGTTAGCAGAAAAAGTTAAAAAGGTTGCTACTTGTTTACACGTCACCATTGTTTCATATTTATGTCAGTCAGTCAACACTGTTAATAAGTGGTCAGTGAGAAACACGTCCTGATATTTGTTCTAGTTTGTGGTCCCAGTGATGATTGGTGAGTGTAAAGTCTTGAGGGGTTGGTTTTTACACACCCACATGTAGAGACGGGCCAAACATGGTACTAAAGAGCGACACCTTGTGTTTAGAAAAGGGCATTGCAGCACTTATTTAATCCAGAAATGACATAGCACTGGGCTCCTGCTGAAACGTGAGTTTGTATAGTCAGGTAATGATCATGAAGAGACTAACAAATGTTAATTCTATTTTTAATGACTAGAACTAAATGAAAGAAGTTCATGAGACTAAAACTATGTCCAAGATCTCCAGATATTTTTGTCGACTCATGAAGACTCATGAAAGTCCAACTGTAAAGAACCGTGTGAACTTCAGTGCTCAATAAAATCAGAATTTTTGATTAATACATGTATTTCTAGAGCTGTGTAAAACCGAGCTCAGTGCAGTGCATTGGCGTAGCCACGGGTGTGCCAGGGTGTGCCAGTGCCACCCACAGAGCCAGCTGGCACACCCAAAAAACTGAATGCATTTTATTTTTTTATTTTTTACATATAACGTAAATCCTCTAATGGCCTGTATTCCATGTAGCTGGCTGAGGCAAATAAAATCCGGTCTCTAAAACAGGCCGGGGCTATTATTAGAAACTATAGCGGTAGAAATATTTCCCATGTTCGGAATTTGTCTCATACTCGTGTAAACGATAACCCACGTGCAGGATGTAAACAAACGGGAACCCAGGCCGAGACAGGGAACGCTGCTGCGGAGCTGATCCAAGCGTAACTTTGAGACAGATTTAGCCACTTTTCAAACCTTCTGTGACTATAAACAGGGCAAGCAACAAATGTTGTGTCACCCTCCAGGGTTTTAATAAAGTCCTCAAAGCCCATCCAGCGGCTCTCAGTGTGCAGGTAAAGTTCCCCACCTCAAAGTAACTCCTCCGATCGGCGCGAGCGTCTCGTCTTCTCTCAGGTCTGTTTTATGATCGATCACAAACACAAACGCTCCGTCTAAACTCGCCTTTACACCAGATAACAACAAATAATCCGGTCCGCGGTAAAAAAAAAAAAAGAAGAAAAAAAGAAAAGAAAAAAAAGAGAGAAACCTGGCGTGACATTGATGTCAAAGTTCCGCTAACAGCAGCGAAACGCTTCCTGTTGTCCCTACAAAATAAAAAGCGTCAATGTCCCAGACGCTGGGAGTGTTTGCAATGTTGCTAATATTTTAGGTTCAAAGGACACAAATCTCGTTTTGAAATAAATAGGATAGAAGATAAACAGGTTTACTTATAAATATGACAGGAAATACATGTGAAAAGTGTTAACAACTCATTTAAATCGCGTTAAAAACGTGTTTAAAGGTTGAACAGTTATTATGATGTATTTCAGAAGTTGAGAATGTGTTTGATTATACAAGTTAATGCCAGCCATTGATTTTGAATATGTAAGTCGGAATTTATTAGATTTGCCTGCAGGCCTGCAGGGGGAGCCCTTGCCACTCTGCTTTAAGCAAATTATGAAACTGGCAACATTTTCCCCCGTCAGAGGGGCATTACATGTACACAGTAAGAAAACAAGTTATATTTGTTGAGAATAAATTTGGCACACCCAGTGTTTGCTGGTGCACACCCAGTGTCTTTTTTCTGGCTACGCCACTGGTGCAGTGTATTTATGGTTCATATTCATATTTCAGTCAAATCATGTCCTGTCTAACACAGATGCCCTTCCCTGTGTTATCAGGACTCCAAAATATTACTACTGGATCTGATTTTTTTGTACATTCATTCAATTTAACTAATAGGACAAGATGGCTGCCTCATTTGCCACAGCAACGGTTGGAATGTCCTGTCTAGAGTTTTTGTCTCCCTTTTAATAAAACCCTAGATAGGACATCGCCATAGTGACACACAATGTAAACCAATATAAAACACCACTTATTTTGTATCCTAATAAAATACATAAATCTGCTCATTTCATGACTTTTTTCCTATTTATTTTTTAATGAAAAAGTAGCAGAGACTTTCTGTCATTATAATTGGCCACATTTAAACACGTATATTTACATTAGTTTCATACTATTTAACACTGTATTATAGGACTGCATTTATTTACACCATATACTGTATATAGGCAAACATTTTACCTTTTTACAATTGTATTGCATTTTATGACATAACATGAAGCAAAGTTGATCTGTTCTTAAGTCACAGAAGGAAATAAAATAGTAGATTGTCTTTGTTTATTCCCAAACAATACTTTAGTTTGTCTGAGCTCAGGCTGAAGGAAGCGTTTCACCAATATTTAGCTCGTGAACTTGAGACAGTGAATACACCAACTGTAGAGTGAATGGTGCAAAATAGTGACAAGACAAAACAACAGTTCTTTTAAGATTTACCTGGATCTGACCTGGAGTCATTCATGTAAATGAGGAGGTCTGAGCACAGTGTATGGTGTATGCATAGGCCCGCTGCTGCCTGGACGGGTTCCACTGCTGCCCGTACGGCTACGACTGTGACTACACCTACACCCACTGCATCAGGCAGGGTGTGCCCCACCCCTTCAGCCCACGCCGCCCCTCCACCCGTCTCGCCAACCCGGTAGACCACCTCCTCCAGGTCAGCTCCTCCGGTCTCCCCGCGCAGCCTGCACAACAGGTAGGTCCCTGATACTGTCCACTCACATCAAGTACTTATGATCCTTTTGTAGTTATGAATATCTGTAGTTTTACTTCAGTGACATGACGAAAAGTGAATTATTTAAAGGAAAGTTCCAGAGAATTCTGAATCACTCATTTCCATTTGGTATACTGTAGATTCAGACGGCATCATTCATTCATTCATTTATTTATTCATTTGAGCAGAAAAGTATTTTTTTAAATTACAGAAGAAAGAAAACAAAACAAGACTTTGTGCTCAAAAGGAGTAGGAAGAAGTTCAAAGAACATATAATAAACCTACCCCTTATCCCCCATTCAAGTAACATCACATAAACTTTCAGCTACACCAGAAACCAGAAACTAATGCATGAGTCTGTGCTTACGTATTAATATAAATAGTTTATGATCTTACAAAATGTCATAAAGGATTTATCATCTATGGAATTGACCATAAATGGTCACGTTTGAAGCTGCCAGAGTGAAAAACAAAGGCTGAATTATGAATATATGTTTCTACTAAATACAGATACAGAAACATGGAGAGGAGCAAAATGGTTCAGCAGCCCATACAGTAAATCTACTGCTAGCTTTATGCTACATGCTAATGCTAGCTTTGAGCGCTTGTTTGTCGCTTCTAATGAACAATCTACTGTGACAAAACATCCATATGGACCAGTTTGTGTATTTATAGTATAGTGGTAGATATAGAAAACAGCTACAATTAGTGAAAAATGGTGGTTCCCGTACAAGCTTCTTTCCCCCACGGCTAGGCCACGCCCCCTTGAATGATGCATTGCTGTCTGTATCTATAACCTGGTAAGAAATATATACGTCTCCGTATGTCACTTCCTGGTAATGTCCGAAAAGGAGATGAAATAGTGAACGTCACAAAAAAATGTCAATTATGGCAAACCAAGATTTTATTTTGTGTCTAATTCACTTTAAAGAAACGCAGTTCCACCATTTTAATCTGGACCCGCAGCTCTCTCGGGGTCACGTGGACTCTTTGTAAAGTCAGTGTTCAGTGTTCCCCTTTATGTGTGTGCCGTCCACAGACCCTCACTGCTCTGGGGGAGGAGTCTGCTATCCAGGAGGGCGGAGTCATCCGCTGTGATGCCCAGTACCACTGCCCCAAAGGCTCGTCCTGCTGCCAGAACCAGAACAAACAGTGGAACTGCTGCCCCTACCCGCTGGTGAGACCATCTCTGTCCCCGTAAAGACTATATCCACTTATCGGCCAATGAATGACACATAAACTATACATTTGGGCTCATAATCCATCGCATGTACGTTTATTTGCAATTTATATCACATTCTCATGTAATACTTTATTCTTCGCCCTAAGTAGGTTGTATTTCATTATATTTCATGTTTACAGTGGGATATTTTAAGATTAAGCCCTTTTTTAAGCTTTAGAGGTTGGGAGTCTGTGGCATTACAAGGTCTTCAATAATATTGTTAATCGCGATATTGTCGTGGTTCAGTATGTCGAACTTGAGGAATCAGATGAGTTTTGTCCTTCAGTAGGTTGTTAAAGCAGACATTTGTAAAACAGAGTAACAGACAGTGAACAGTGAAAGTGAAACATGATTATAAACTTACCTCTGAAGGATTTGGATTTAAAAACTGAAATTTCGGAATAAGTTTTAAGGTGCGTTCAGACCGAACGTGCGTCCACGCTCCGTCAGCCTCTAGTTGGACGCCAAACATTGCCGCTTCACACTCGCGAGAAACGCCTGTTTGCGGCGTGTGAAGTTTTGCAAGCGTCATAATTAGGAGGCGTGTCATACAACTCAGGCCGAGCGCAAACCGCCATGATCAACTTCTCCTCCATGCTGCAGGTCAGGGGCGCAACTACCGCAACTACCCCCCTCCCACACAACACACACATGGCTCTTGATGGTTGGGTTTTTTTTTTTTTAAAGAAAGTAAATACCCTCTGAATTGACTTTATTTTAACTAAAATGTCACTATTTCACACAATATAACATCGATATTTCCCTCTATGGAGTTTGTTATCACAAAAAAACAATCACACGGCCCGATTAAGCTTCTGTTGCTTCATTCACGTAACTTTTCCTCCTCTCCCTCTCTCTCCCTCGCACAAGAGGGGAGAAAACAACGCAAGCTTCAACGCGATCTCCTCTGTAACCGTGTTTATTGTTTCATTAGGACTTTTATTTCTCAAACTTGTTGCCTTATGCTCACTTTGAGCTCCTCGTGGGGCTGCAGCAGTAGCGGTGGAGATGACAGTCCCTCTGCACTCCTCTCTGCCCCACTCCAGCAGTGACTTTTGTTTCGCAAAATAAGCACAACTAAAGTGACGCCCCTCCCCCATAGAGGAATAAAAAAAACACACTTCACCACCGCGAACCTGTTCATATCGTTCACTGTAAAGACTCGTTCAAAAGAGCCGGATCGTTCACGACCGACACACATAGACTGTTAAAAAGAACACATCACTATTGGCGCCCCTATGAAAGGCATATATTGCGTATGCCCTTTTTGCTCCACTGCTGCAGGTAACAGGTGACGCTTGTGCTCACTATTTGAGCCCAGTCTCTGATTGGTTAACAAGGCGTAAATGAACGCACATGTAGATTGTGATTACTTGAGTGCATGAAGCAGTGGGCGCGGCATCGCTGCTCTGTACCGCGCTGTTCTCCCTGGCTTTGACGCGCGTTTATCCTCATCTGCTCGCATTTGCAACGCTTCATACGCGCGGACATCTTTGCTTACATTTCGACGCGCGTCGAAGCACGTCTACATAGGGTTAACATGGAAGTTGGTGGCGTGTCAGCGTTTGGTCTGTACGCACCATTAGACGTCTAATGATTTAATTTTTTTTAAGCGTCAACATAGCGACAAAAATGAGGACAAAAACGCAACAAAAAAGTGTCAAAAGGCAAGGAAGAAAAGTATGCCACAAAAAAAAAAAAAACGATGGAAGACAAAAACACGACATCAAAAAGCTTTCAAAAGAGGCGTTACTCTGGCCTATAGGCTGCGAGCTCCAGTCCAGAAGCTTTTAGATTTGGGTAAAGCTGAACTGGAGAAAATATCCGCTGCTAAGGCGGGGATTTAGAGGTTAAAAAGCATTAAATGAATTATACCAAACTTAAGGCCTTTAAAATCTATTATTTCCTTGGAGACAAAACCCTCTCCGTGACATCGCTCAACTGTTTTTACTGCATACATTCATCAACAACACTAAAACTTCACACTAAAACTAATTCATTGTGTCCCATTTACTTTTCAATATCAACAATTCCCTCCATTCCTCTGTTTGATTGATTGAATGTTTACAAATCTCATGAAATGAAACATGCCGAGATTTTATTTTTTTTACATTTGTGGCATTAAAATGGCATTAAAAAGCATTCCATTTGACTTGCTGTGGGAACCCTGTTATTTGAAGAACTGACTCTGCTGTGTTCCTGTGTGTTCCAGGGCGTCTGCTGCGCCGACGGGAGCCACTGCTGCCAGTACGGCTACACCTGTGACCCTGGCTCCCAGGAGTGCCGACGGGGCTTCATATAACCGCCTGGCCTCACGCGACCAGGACACAAAGCAGCTGATGTTCAAGTCGATGTAATGATTTATTGGACTGGGCACTGTTGCATTTTTTCCGATACAGTACTTTAACGATACTTGGTTTCCGATACCGACACCTGAACAATACTTTTATACCTACAGTATACTAAAATAAGACAGAACAATAACGTGTGGAAGATCTGCAAATTTCCAATATCGGGTTCATCTCCAATGTCAAGAAATGTGTAAAAAAAAATGGGGCAAAAAATATTTGTGATAAATAATGAGCAAAAATGAGAGGAAAGAATTGGGAACACCACACAAAACAGCATCAAAACTTGGATCTAAAGACATTTTTTTCAGTTCCTGCTTTTGATACTTGTATATTTTTATTATATCAGTAGTACCTAATCTTTTTCCCCGGTACTGTACTGGTATCATTTAATGGTACCCAGGCCCAAAAGTGAGCGCTTTTCTTTGTATCACAACGTATTTTCAAAGTAACGCCTTCGCTTCTACGCAATAAAACCCAGCTTTCCGCACTGAATGTTTGGCGTTTCGCTCGGGGTGGATCAAAGTCAAATGTTACTGCTGCGATAAAAAGCAAACCAAACCTGTTCCTAATGCTCCTGTTGCACTTACTGAAGCAGGTTTTAAATGTTTTGTTATAGCAAATGCAAAGCAACTCATATCCATCCATCCATCCATCCATCCATCCATCCATCCATCCATCCATCCATCCATCCATCCATCCATCCATCCATCCATCCATCCATCGCACAGAGGTACCAAAGTATCTGTGCCAACCTCCTGAGGAACCATCCACCCTGGGACCAAAGGCCCCACATTTAGAGAGTTCTTTATTGCACTGATATTTAATCAACTTTTTACACTGATCACAAATAAAAATGATTAAGCAAAGTACATTTTGCACTCTTTATTCCTCTCGTTTTTGAAGATGCTTTACATCTGGACTGTTGGTTGAGTTGAGGACGTTATGCTTCTGAAGACGGCAAAAAGAAAACGAAACATCCTCAACTCAATCAGCTCAGTCAAGCCGACGCTTGTTAAAGCGTCACTACGATGACTCATTCCTGGATGACTGAGAGCCACAGCTGCCCTGGAGCAGATTGAGGAGAGCGAGGCTGCCATTCTTCTCTCAGTCTGCACCTGCCTGGGTGGAGCAGGTCTGGGCAAACGTATTGATATTGGAAGGTTTTTGAACTGCAGCGCGGGTCGGACCGGGCTGGTTTGGGGTTTAAACATGTACAACAGGCGCATTACAAAAAGGGGAGAGTGGGGTAAGTCGAGCCACTGGGTTGAGTTGAACTACTCGTTATTATTTGAAGATAACACTTTTTATGTAAGATTATAGTAATAATAATCACTGATTAAAAATAAAAGATTGTGACAAAAACAGACCTATTCATGTAGGAGATTTTTTTTTTTCCTTTTCTGATGTTGGTCATTTTATTTGGTATAAAAGCAGATCAATAGTTAAAGCAGTACTAAGTAACGTGTTTACCTTAATAAATCCTTTCCGTAGTCCCTGTGGGGGTAATACAAGTGTTAATGGGATGATTGGGGGTCTTTCATCTCCCCCTGGTGTCTCTGGCCAGAAAACCACAATTGCAACTTAACTTAACTGCCTCCAGGTCGGAGTCACCAATACACACTAATGGAATCACGAAGAAGAAGCTAACAGGCTAACGGGCAAAGCTAACTGCGGGCTAGTGCCACTTAAACAGTATTTACAGACAAGTTTGAGTGAAAAAAATTGAGTAATTTGACCCGGAGGCATCAGGTCCAGATCATTGTTGTTGGTCTTCCACTTGACTTATTTGTTCCATAACCCTCAGGATCTGAGTCTTACTCAATCAATCAATCAAACTTTATTTATAAAGCGTATTTATAAAGGTATCACAAAGTGCTTTACAGATTACAACATTTAAATCAAGTATCCAGGCAAACATAATGTCCAAATAAGTGTCAGCAGTAGGTGGCGACGAGCGGCACGGGTGTCCTCTGTCCTTAGACTCTCCAGCACGGCAAGGAAAAACTCAAAAACCCGGTGGGAGAAACGAGAAACCTCGGGCAGAACCACAGAAGCTGGAAAGATCCACTCCCATGGACGGACAGGCTATAGAGACCCAGGCCGATGGGATCCCCTCAGCAGACGGGCCAGGATCGAGACCGTCCAGTCCTTGTTGTCAATCCAGTAGGCCGGGTTCCTCCGTTCAGCCGGGTTCCTCCATTCGATCTAGACAGACACTCCCAAGGGGAGTGGGACAGGAGACACCATGTGAATAGTAATGAACAGACTACAGATAAAATAAATATTGTATCATAATAAGACAAAGTTTGTAGTAAGAAGAATGTGAGTGTTTCTCCTAAGGCAGCTTTTACTTCAGGCTGTGGGTTAGAGCTTTACCTAACTGACCTGATCATAAGCTAATTCAAAGAGGTAATTTATTAGCCTAGTCTTAAATGTAGGGACTGTCTTACTGTGTCCCGCCTCAGCAGCAATGTTGTTTTTGGGGTCAGCCCTATGTTCCCACACTTCTATTGATTAAGATTAGGCACCAGGCCACTATCCTTAAGGTTAGTGGCTAGGGCAGGGTTAAGCTGATTGATATACTGTATGTATGACGTTTCACTCTCATGACTTGTGATTGGTTGAAGTACCAACTAACCTACGGAAGAAAAAAAAATCGGACCCGGGGAACATAGGTGTTCACCCGTTGTTTTCAAGTAAAGATTTACTCCAAACATTTTTGTCTCACCCCCATTTCTTCTTGTTGCATATTGAAGTTCTACTTGGAACCTTGTTAACGTCCAACCATGCAAAATGTGATTTACAGGTGCTCGTTATAATTAGAATATCATGAAAAAGTTCATTATTTCTGTAATTCAACTTAAAATGTGAAAAGCCTATCATATTATGATATAGACTCTCATTACATGCAAAGTGACATATGTCAAGCCTTTATTTGTTATAATTTTGATGATTGGCTTACAGTCCATTTTCAAAATATTCTAATTTGATGAGGTTTTTAATTTGGGGTTTTTACAAGCTGAGCCATAATCATCCAAATTATAACAAATAACGGCTATACATATCTCACTTTGCATGTAATGAGTCTGTCATATTAGTTTCACAGTTTAAGTGCATTCACTTCTGTTATTCAACTTATTCATGATATTCTAATTATAGACGAGCTCCTGTATTTCTTTATTTTTGCCATTTTTCAACCGGTATGAGTGTGATGTGGGCCAGGTTCACGGACGTACAATGGGGGCTAACTTCACACAGGTATTGACAATACCTGACATTTAAAAGTCATTATTTTCATCATCACATCTAGAATGTTGAACCTCCATTAGACGCACATCAGACCCAGTCCCCCCCACACCCCCACCCCCACCGGTGTCCACATGTCCATGCTCCGCCCCTCCCCGCTCTGTCCTGCCTCTCCTGCCGCAGCGCTGCAGCGCACACTCCGCGGACACGATGGGAGCCTCTGAGCCGCTGACCGTCCCAGACTGAAGGAGCGCGGGTCCCCGATGTGCTCGGAGGGTCCCAGCAGCAGAGTGTGTGTCGTGGTGCTGGAGGAGGAGGAGGAGGAGGAGGAGGAAGAACCCTCTGTCCCTCTCCGACATCCAGCCCGGCCCAGCACCCACAGCACCCACCGCGCCGCAGCCAAGGTGAGTCCAGCTGCTGACATCTGCACATCTGCACATCACACCGTGACTCTGGGCTTTTGCTGAGCCCCGGGCCGTGTTTGTTTCTCCACTCAATAAAAAAACAATGAGGGTAATGTTTGTAGGAGGCGCTTCAAAAGACACAACAACAACAACAACAATTACAGCTGAACTGAAGCAGATGAGACACAGGCACAAGTTTGAACAGGCCATTCCTCATTTCATTTCATTCTTTTTTCATTTATTTTCTTCATTTATTTCATTCATTTAAAAAGCAAATGCAACAACAGCATTTAACATAAGAAAAGAAGCAGAAACAAGTAAAAACTTAATGTCTGTCCCAGTCAACGCAAAATCATTTACAGTTCATTTGAGCGTCTAATGCAGCATCTTATCAATACACAATAACACATAAATACACTATAGTCTGCTACTCCGCAGTCTCATATTTCTGTAACAGGCGCATTGAGTTGCCTTGTGTACAAAATGTGCGGTATAAATAAAGTTGCCCTGCCTAACACTGATCATTTAACATTCTTCTTAAACACATAAATTGACGTGTTAATAAAATTGACTCGTATGATTGAGACACATATTTCCTTTAGCCGATTGAAACCTGGGTTAGTAAAAAACGCAGTTCTTTTTAGTTCATTATCTACTTTTCTTATGCAAATTATCCGGGTAGCTGCATGAGCTTTATACATGGTTCTTACAAGGTTAAACTCTACTAATTCATTAAATGTCAGTGTATAAATATAGGATTAATTAGGTCTCTGTATCCACTTCCACTGGTGACTCTAATTGCTCTTTTCTGTAAAAGATTACAGATATGGAACAATCAGTGAGTCATAACAGAAACAATGCACTTTCATTTAGAGAATCTTTGACTTTATGCAGCACAGCTTTTATTTGGGACACCTTTACTTTTTACTTGACATTATCTACATGTGAGTTTAAAGGAACAGGCCACCGTTTTTCCATACTGAGATATGTTCTTACCTGAGCTTAGACGAGTTGATACGTACCTGTCTGGTCTTTGTGCGTGCGCTCAGTCACGCAAAACGACCAAAGATGTTGTTAGCATTTGGCCTCTCCCAATGTATTCCTATAGCTCCAAACAGGGGTGAAGTTAGAAGCGACCAGGCTCTTCCACGGGCGCAAAGACCAGACAGGTCGTGTCAACTCGTCTAAGCTCAGGTAAGAACATATCTCAGTCTGGAAAAACACTGGCCTGTTCCTTTAAAGTGAAAGCTAAGTAAGTTCTTTATTTGTCATTGTATAAGCGTACAGTGAAATAGTGTTCAGGTGTTAGTCCTGAGCCTCTGTGGGCTGACCTGCAGCATGTTTTGGATGTCGTGGAAACCGTCGAAACCGGAGGAAACCTGGCTGTCTGCCTTCAGTCTCCTCTGAAACGGAGCAGCGCCTCCTGAGTTTGTCCCTGTTTGAGAGCATGGTGTCCTGCACTGGTCAGTTCCTCCTCCATTCTGTGCAGCTCCCTCCGCTCCACAACAGTCTTTTACCATCTTCTGGAAGAGCTTAGCCAGAACAATAGGAGGGACAGAAGGCATGTGTGTCTTAGCTGCGAGTCTTGCCCGGATACCTTCTCGTTTGTCCCTTCCTTGTTTCCTGTAGCTCCTCCTGTGACGCCTCCACTGTGCTGCAGGTGTGGGGGCTCTTGGTGCCTCTTCAGTGTTTCAGAGGAAGGAATGTGCAGGTCTCAAATGTCATTAGCTCATAAGCTGCTGTTTGTTTACTGTTTTTAATAAGACATTATGGACTCCATGCACCCCAACAAAAACACGGCAAAGACGTACAAAAGCATCCTGTAAAACAATGTGGAACACAGAAACCACAAATGCAGTTAGCAGAAAATGGCAAAATACGCCGCTGTACCAAGAGGAGAGGGAGGTTGCTGCTTGTTTATATAACAGTGGTGTTCAGCTCTGCGTTGTGTTTCTATCTAAATGACTAGCAGGACTCAGGTTAAGGTTGGAGGAGGCAACCGCACTCAAAACTCTGTTTATTTACATAAGGCAAGGTAACGTAACAACCCAAAGTCCCAAACAAGTCCCTGCTCCTCGTGGTAGCTCTCCTCCTCTGGTGGACGCTGCCGTCTCATCCGACCTCCTGAGCTCTTCTGCCCGACACCAGGAAATCCCCACGGACACCATGTGCGTCGGCGCCGCAGCAGTAGCACCACACACCCAATTGCAGGGATTTAACTAATAGTCCTATTTAACCGTTACATTTACATGTCGCACCTCAAGAGTTCAGTCTGAGGTAATTAGGTCCACAGTAACGGACTTCATTGCAAATACATTCTAATTAGGAAGTGAGAGAGTCCCTTTATGTTCCCAACTGGTTACAGGATCTGGCAACCCAGAACCCTGATTGTGATTGGATCATCATCTTCAGAATCCTAACTAAAAATGTGAACATAAAATGCACCTTTTTACAAAATGTTTTTGAGTTTTAAGATAAATGAACATTCTAATTGTTGGCAGTGCAGAGCTCATGTGATGAAATATTGACTAAATATGGCGTATACCCGACCTTCAACACTGGACTTCATCATAGTAGAATAGGGTTCTGTTAAAAAGTTGCAGTATGTTATTGAATAAAACAAAAAAACCTTCAGGTACCTCTGGATTGAAAACATGTATTTAGTTTAGTTTTGTGGATGCCTGGTGTGAGTGTTTTTTTTTTTGCACAAACATTATTCTGTTTAATACAGGATGAATGGGCCTCATTCACGACACGCTGTTACGCACAAATCTGTTCTTAGGGCCTTAAACTACTAAAACACTAAAACTAAAACATCTCCAGTTCTGTTCACAATCTGCTCCTGATGGAACCCAATATTCTGAGTCATATATATTTGTACATATTAAATCATGCATAAATTATTTGCAAAATGTAAATATAATAAATTACAGATGCCTTTATACAGAAATAAGTTAGTAATATCGCTGGTAGCCTACTTTTATTAATGGCAAGGAAAGTACCAATGTATTACTGCTAAAACCGCCGTTCACAAATAGCATTAAATGCGCTGCATTAACGTTTTTGATAAAGTCAAGTGCACACTACTCGTCGAGGTGGGCAGCACGTCGCGCCGCTGCAACTTCCTCTATTTAAAGGACCGACCTGGGGGAAAAGAGGGAAAACCCTTTCTTGATGTACAGGTCATATACAGTGCTTCTCGAAAGTATACTTTGTATACTTTGTAAAAGTATACCTTGAACTTTTGCACATTTTCTCATGTTTACAGCCATAAATATAAAGATTTTATTTTTGAATTTTTTACTGAAAGTTCACACACAAGTAACTGACAACTGTGAACTGAAAGCAAAATGATACATGATTCTGTTATTTTTCAAAAAATAGAAAACTGAAAAGTGGGGCGTGCATAAGTATTCATACAGCATTTTCTGAGTGCATTAAATTGCCTTTATAACATTCCTAATGACTGCAGAATGTTCACACCTTGCCCTAACCATTAAATAGAGGCCACCTGTGTGTAATCTACTCTCAGTATAATTCCAGCTGTTCTGTGAGGGCCTCAGAGCTATGGTCAGAGTGTATTGGTCACTAAACAACATCATGAAGGCCAAGGAGCACACCAGAGAGGTCAGGGATAAAGCTGTGGAGAAGTTTAAAGCAGCGTTAAGTTCTACAAAGATTTCCCAAGATTTGAACATCTCACGGAGCACTGTTCAATCCATCATTCAGAAATGGAAAGAGTATAGCACCACTGCGAACTTACCAAGACACGGCCGTCCACCTAAACTAACAGACCGAACAAGGAGAGCACTGGTCAGAAATGTAACCAAGTGCCCCAAGATAACTCAGGAGGAGCTGTGACGTACTGCCGCTGAGCTGGGGGAATCTGTACATGGGACAACTATAAGTCATACTCCACACAAATCTGGCCTTCATGGACGAGTGGCAAGAAGAAAGCCATTATTGAAAGGAGGCCATAAGAAATCCTGTTTGAAGTTTGCTAGAAGTCATATGGAGGACACAGCTACCATGTGGAAGAAGGTGCTTTGGTCAGATGAGACAAAAATTGAACTTTTTGGCCCAAATGCAAAACGTTATGTATGGAGCAAACCTAACACTGCTCATCGTCCTGAGTGCACCATCCCCAGTGTCAAATATGGTGGGGGAGCATCATGCTATGGGCTGCTTTTCCTCAGCGGGGACTGGGAAGATTGTAAGAATAGTTGGAAAGATGGATGGAGCCAAATACAGAGACATTTTGGAGGAAAACCTGCTGGAGTCAGCAAGAGAATTGAGGCTGGGGCGGAGATTCACCTTCCAGCAGGACAATGACCCTAAACACAAAGCTAAATCTACAATGGAATGGTTTAAAAACAAACATATTAATGTGTTAGAATGGCCCAGTCAAAGTCCTGACCTAAATCCTATTGAAAATCTGTGGAAAGACCTGAAAACTGCTGTTCACAAACGCTCTCCTTCTAATTTGACAGAGCTTGAGTTGTTTTGTAAAGAGGAATGGGCTAAAATGTCAGTCTCTACATGTGCAAACCTTGTAGTCATACCCCAGAACACTTGCTGCTGTTATTGCAGCAAAAGGGGGTTCCACAAAGTATTAAGTCATGCTGTATGAATACTTATGTACGCCACACTTTTCACTTTTCTATTTTTTGTAAAATAACAGAATCATGTATCATTTTGCTTTCACTTCACAGTTGTCTGTTACTTGTGTGTGAACTTTCAGTAAAACATTTGAAATAAAATCTTTATGTTTAGGGTTGTAAACATGACAAAATGTGCAAAAGTTCAAGGTGCATTAGTACTTTTGAGAGGCACTTCTATTTAAAATTTTTAGGAGGGTCCTGGCGCCGATAACTGAGATTTTTTCCTTTTGGGGTTTTGTTGGTTATTAGTTTTTGATTCGTGTTTTGTCTTGAATATCCTCTGTCTTTTGCGCGCGGTACTTTTTTGTCCTTATATGGTGAATGATTGGCGGTGACATATGCTAATTAGCCTCACACACACGTGCTTCCAAGTTGGGATTCACCAAACTCAGAACACACGTGTGAAGTATTTTCCCTACTTAAAGCAGTACTAAGTAACTCATGCCCCTAGGCAAGGCAAGGCAAGGCAAGGCAACTTTATTTATACCACGCATTTCGTACACAAGGCAACTCAATGCCCCTAGAGGCCACAAGCGCCACTGCAGGTGTCATAGCATGTTGCGTTTTTTTTTTTTTACGTATTAATTGTCCGTGAGAGTAATTACTACGCTGACAGAAAAGACAAAGGGAGAGAGGGATATTGTACATTGTGCCACAACTCAATTACACAATTTTTTTCACTCAAACTTGCCTGTAAATACTGCTAAGGTGGCACTAACCCACAGTTAGCTTTGCCCTTTTCAGTCATTGTATTTTTATTTCATTCATTGTCACTTGTATTACCCCCAGAGGGACTATGAAAAGGATTTATTAAGGTAAACTCACTTAGTTACTTAGTTAGTAGGGCTGTACGATATGGACAAAATTTCATATCTCGATATTCATGCCAGGCAAGGCAAGGCAAGTTTATTTGTAGAGCATAATTCATACACAAGGCAATTCAAAGTGCTTCACAGTTGCAGAAAAATTACAAGAAAACAGATAAAATCAATCAATAAAACATCAACATAAAGTTAATCAATGACAGTAAAAGGCAAGAGTGCAGATAAAATACTTTCAGTTTTCATATGCACGGGTAAAAAGAGCTGTTTTCAGCCTGGATTTGAACATTGTCAGAGTTGAGGCCTGTCTCACATCCTCATGAAGACTGTTCCAGATTTTAGCTGCATGAAACTGAAACGCAGCCTCACCGTGTTTATTATTGACTCTGGGAACCACCAGGAGACCCCTCCCTGAAGTTCTCAGGGCCCGAGATGGTTCATACGGCTCTAACATGTCAGAGATGTACTTTGGTGCTAAACCATGAAAAGACTTGTAACAAGCAGAGCTGTTTTAAATTCTATTCTCTGAGTGACAGGAAGCCAGTGCAGAGACCGGAGCCAGATATCCAGATATCTCGATATCGATACGATATAACTATGGGTTAGGTGAAAACTAAGCATTTTTCAGAAGAAAAAAAAACATAATACAAAAGAGTGCAGTTTTATTGATGAAAATCTATATTGTTTGTATCTTGCTTTTTGAATGTTTATATCTCGATATCGATATGATAACGATATATCTTTCAGCCCTATTACTTAGTTCTTAAGAAGATATTCATGAATAAGGCCCAATGAGTTTAAAGCTGCAGTAACCTGTGTCTTTGAATTATTTTGTCAGTAGTGAACCCTGCTCTGCCCCCTCTCCTCCCCTCACCCACACTCCTCACTCCCCTCCACCATTGACCACACGCTGCTCTGATTGCATTCAATGAGATACGGAAATCTCATTAATCTTGTGTGCAACGTACATTTATCAGTATAAATAAGATATGTAGCAGATATGTAGATATGTACATTTACATGACTTTTTTTTGCATGTAGAACATAATACTTTCATTTAGAACTAAGGGCTTGAACGCGTCAGCCTCGGTGCCTGCTTTACTTTGTAAGGAGGAAAAAGACCTGACAGCTCCTGTAGATTTTGGATTATTAAACAATGGGAGGGAGGTGTGGCGTCGGTCTCCTTCTGCAGTACAAAGTTGCCTCGCTGTTTGCGACAGTGGCGCATCTAGCGATGCAATGTGGGAATGCAACCAGGCCGGTCCATCAAAACGGGATCACTTAGAGTAGCTTTAAACACAACTGTAACTGTAAAACGGCTCTGACTGTGTCTAGGGCTGCAACTAACGATCATTTTGGTAATCGATTAATCTGCCAATTAATCACTTGGCTGTGAATGGCGTATGAACATTTTTTTTGAATCACATACAGCTAAAGTGGCGCCGTTTTAAACTTAAACTTTAAGTAAATGTTTGTTGGAGGCTCTAAGTGATAATTCTGCTTTCTGATTGTAAAAAAACACAAACATATTTATGAAATGTTCAATGTACAACACACTACATACCCTAACTTCAAAAAGAACCCATGTCATTTTTGTTCTATTTGAGTCTATTTGTGTTGACAAGAAAACGATAAATCGATTACTAAAATAGTTGTTAACTATGTCAATAATCGCTCAGTTGTCGATTAATCAATTATTTTTCAGCCGTAACTGTGTCTCTGTCCACAGCCGTCTCTGCTGACCGCCGTCTTCAGCGGGATCCGGAGCAGGTGCACTCCCTCCTTCTACTACGTAAACAAAGTGTCAACGTTCAGGTCAGTAAACCCCACTAGGGCTGGGCCATGTGACGATACGAACCGATAAAGGAAACGGCACCCAGTGTTCAATCCACTACAAAACACATCACACTGTGGCAGGTTCCATAATCCAGTGCACAAAGAGCAAATCTGATCCATTTTCACAAAGGAAGAGTCCCAAAAGAACCTTGTGCAGCGCTGCTTTTGTTATGCCACGGTAGAGAAGTGAAACCGTGCGAGCGCATGGAAATCAGCCAAAGTTCATTTGTTTCGGAACTCATTTGTAATTCTAGTGAATTCATGAGGGTTAAAGCAAGATTAAAGACAACATGTTAAATAGGTTTTTAGTTAAAACAACCCTTGAATAAACACAAACATGTATAATGTCTTGTTTCTTTTTTGTGAACGATTTAAGAAATTCTCTGTATTTTCTTCCTTATTTTTGATCATTGTAAATAATCGTAAAACCGCAATATAACCCTCGACAATACACATGCACATAAATCGTGACAAAAAGGAAATCACGATGATGAGCAGTTTAGTTTTGACCTTGTGTTGCAAACTGTTCCCGTTTGTAAAGCAGTGATATTGATTCACAGTCAATCACAGAGAGTGACCAAAATCAAATGGGAATAAACGGATATCTGCTGAAAAAGCTCAAAGGAAATAAGTTTGCATGGCCTCGGGCTGATCACAGAGCGGGATGACGGCATAAAAATATCCCCTCAGATTATTTTTAGCCATATTTTCGTGATCTTTCTGTTGCGACTCTGTTAAGAACTGAAGCCGAACGATAAAGTGGTTTATCAGAAATATCACATGTTACATCATAACATTAATTAAAGCTAATGTCAGCTTAAGTAAGACCTGCAGCCTGGACATAGGTGGATACTGTTATCCATCCACAACTTTCTGATTCGGACTAAAGTGCACGTTACTGGAAATTGTAAAGTCTCTATCATTCCATAAATATTTGATCGAGGTCATTATGTGTCTCTTTATGTTTTCCTGTGAGGCAGCGTTTACAATGTCAGCCATTACTGGCAAACGGTATCTCACCGCAGCCACAAGGGGGCAATAGCCAAAATGTGGACTCGATACAAAACGATACGATACGGAAACTGACATGATTACTAAAATAAAAGTTGAAAAGTACAAAATGAGCGTGAAAGTAGGATTGAGAGTCAGACACAATATAAAATAGCGTGAATGTTTGACTAAAGAAATCATTCTCAAGATTGGATATGAAAGCCCTTCCTCGTCGTCTCATTGGTCCACACGTAAACCTCTGATATGTTGCTTTAGAAAATATAATTGTGTCATGTTACTTACTTTACAACCAAATGCAAGCCCAGAAAATCATTTATGGGCAATCTATTCAATCTGTAATTCATTTAGATTTACAGACTATCTATCATTCTTGAGAATGATGATCAGTATACAGTATAATATTTTCCGTATGTCTCCGCTTTGTTTTAGCCAATTTTCCCCTATTATTTCCCTACATTTTTGCCCCATTTTTCCCATTTCTTTTTTTGCACAATTTTTCTTTATATTTTGCCACAATTTCTCCCATTTTTTTCCAAAATTATTCCCCATTTTTCACACATTTCAGATTAGCCCGATAATGTAAATGTAGATCGTCCACACATTATTGTTCTGTTTTCTGTTTCTCGATGACAAATATTTGACCATAGGTATCATTCAGATTGCAAAGTGCAATACAAGTGTGAGCCATTAGTCTGATTTAGTAGTAGATGTAGAGTCACCCAACAATTCCTCAAGCTTGTGGCCACTCGGATAGTGTGTTGATTGGAGTGTGTGTGGGTGTGTGCGCCTGCAGGACAGGTGTGTATCAGTCTGAGTTGGTCTTCATGTGTAACAGGACGTGCAGAAGCGGACCCCCCTGCACGCGGCCGCCTTTCTGGGCCACTCACGGGTCGTGGAACTACTCCTTCTGTCAGGTGCTTCCTCTCACCCCTGTTTGGAATAAACGTCCCCTGACTGTCCTCTCGTCCTGACTGTCCTCTCATCCCCAGGGGCCCAGGTGAATGCCAGAGACCAGCAGTGGGTGACTCCTCTCCATCGAGCTGTGGCCTCCTGCGCTCAGGTAACAGATTGTCCGCCTGGTGCTAGAACAGCGTTGGTCCATATGAGACTGTCATCTTGCTTGTGAACTGTCGCACCATGGTTGCACCATGTGACTGCAGCCAGTGGCAACAAATTAAATATTCAGGTCTGTAGGAGGGACCACTGTTGTACTGTCCAGCCCCCGTTCAACACACTCACTGCGTGGATTGGGGACAATTCATGCTTTTATCAGAAATCGTTTAGACTACTGCAATGCACTCTATGTCGGGCTCAATCAGTCGTCTCTCACTCGACTTCACCTTGTACAAAATGCCTGCACGCTCCCTGAGGTCAGCAGATACAGTGAGGAAAATAAGTATTTGAACACCCTGCTATTTTGCAAGTTCTCCCACTTAGAAATCATGGAGGGGTCTGAAATTGTCATCGTAGGTGCATGTCCACTGTGAGAGACATAATCTAAAAAAAAAATCCAGAAATCACAATGTATGATTTTGTAACTATTTATTTGTATGATACAGCTGCAAATAAGTATTTGAACACCTGAGAAAATCAATGTTAATATTTGGTACAGTAGCCTTTGTTTGCAATTACAGAGGTCAAACGTTTCCTGTAGTTTTTCACCAGGTTTGCACACACTGCAGGAGGGATTTTGGCCCACTCCTCCACACAGATCTTCTCTAGATCAGTCAGGTTTCTGGGTTGTCGCTGAGAAACACGGAGTTTGAGCTCCCTCCAAAGATTCTCTATTGGGTTTAGGTCTGGAGACTGGCTAGGCCACGCCAGAACCTTGATATGCTTCTTACAGAGCCACTCCTTGGTTATCCTGGCTGTGTGCTTCGGGTCATTGTCATGTTGGAAGACCCAGCCTCGACCCATCTTCAATGCTCTAACTGAGGGAAGGAGGTTGTTCCCCAAAATCTCGCAATACATGGCCCCGGTCATCCTCTCCTTAATACAGTGCAGTCGCCCTGTCCCATGTGCAGAAAAACACCCCCAAAGCATGATGCTACCACCCCCATGCTTCACAGTAGGGATGGTGTTCTTGGGATGGTACTCATCATTCTTCTTCCTCCAAACACGTTTAGTGGAATTATGACCAAAACGTTCCATTTTGGTTTCATCTGACCACATGACTTTCTCCCATGACTCCTCTGGATCATCCAAATGGTCATTGGCAAACTTAAGACGGGCCTTGACATGTGCTGGTTTAAGCAGGGGAACCTTCCGTGCCATGCATGATTTCAAACCATGACGTCTTAGTGTATTACCAACAGTAACCTTGGAAACGGTGGTCCCAGCTCTTTTCAGGTCATTGACCAGCTCCCCCCGTGTAGTTCTGGGCTGATTTCTCACCTTTCTTAGGATCATTGAGACCCCACGAGGTGAGATCTTGCATGGAGCCCCAGTCCGAGGGAGATTGACAGTCATGTTTAGCTTCTTCCATTTTCTAATGATTGCTCCAACAGTGGACCTTTTTTCACCAAGCTGCTTGGCAATTTCCCCGTAGCCCTTTCCAACCTTGTGGAGGTGTACAATTTTGTCTCTAGTGTCTTTGGACAGCTCTTTGGTCTTGGCCATGTTAGTAGTTGGATTCTTACTGATTGTATGGGGTGAACAGGTGTCTTTATGCAGCTAAAGACCTCAAACAGGTGCATCTAAATGTAGGATAATAAATGGAGTGGAGGTGGACATTTTAAAGGCAGACTAACAGGTCTTTGAGGGTCAGAATTCTAGCTGATAGACAGGTGTTCAAATACTTATTTGCAGCTGTATCATACAAATAAATAGTTACAAAATCATACATTGTGATTTCTGGATTTTTTTTTTAGATTATGTCTCTCACAGTGGACATGCACCTACGATGACAATTTCAGACCCCTCCATGATTTCTAAGTGGGAGAACTTGCAAAATAGCAGGGTGTTCAAATACTTATTTTCCTCACTGTATGTCCTTGTTGGTTGTTCCCAAAACAAAAAGGAAAACCAGAGGCGACTGCTCTTTCGCTGCCGCTGGTCCTAAACTGTGGAGCGCACTGCCCCTGCACCTTAGACAGAGTCTCTTGTTCTTTTTAAATCCTCCCTTAAAACACACCTTTTTTCCTTGGCTTTTAACACAGCCTGAGAAGTTTGACTTTTGAATATTTTGTATTTTTTTACTGTTCATTTGTTTATTAATGATGTCATTTTTACTGCTGTGTTCAGCACTTTGGTCGACGTTGTTGTTTTTAAAGTGCTGTATAAATAAAGTTGGATTGGATTGCGTTAAGTCTGAAGCTGACGATTTCAGTCAGCGTGAACTGCTCGTCTCTTGTCTTCAGCCTGTGTGTTTGTGTGTGTGTGTGTGTGTGTGTGCGTGTGTGTGTGTGTGTGTGTGTGTGTGTGTGTGCGCGCGCGCGTGTGTGCGTGTGTTCTGCAGGAGACAGTGAAGGTGCTGCTGAAGCACAGTGCTGACGTCCATGTCCAGGACAGACAGTGGCACACGCCTCTTCATGTGGCGGCCAGTCATGGAGCACTGGGCTGTGCAGAGCAGCTGCTGACCCTGGTCCAGAACGTGGACGTGTGTGACCGCGAGGGACGCAGCGCCCTGCACCATGCTGCCTTCAGTGGACACCTGGAGGTAGGACATTTGTGTACTTTGTGTAAAAAGCTGTGTGGGCCACTGTTGTTTCCAGTCTGTGCTGTAGATGGTGAGACTGCTGCTGTCCAGAGGAGCCCAGGTGAATGCGTCTGACCGAAGGGAGCGCACGGCGCTGCACTGGGCGGCCCACATGGGTATGAGGCTGAGCTCTTCTTAGGCCTTGGACCCCTCTGCAGCTGTGCTGTGTTACAGGTCATGTGGAGGTGCTGGAGCTCCTGGGCTCTGAGGGCGCCGACCTCAGCTGGAAGGACAAACGGGGCTACACCGCTCTCCATGCAGCAGCCTGCAGCGGCATGAGCCGCTCTGTGCACTGCCTGCTGAGCCTGGGGGTCCAGGTCTGCAAACTTCATCACTTTAGTCAAAGTAGTTCTGTGGTAGAGTGTGTCAGACGGACTGCTGTGTGCTGCAGGTAGACCGGCAGAATGTCTGGGGGAACAGTGCGCTGCTGCTGGCGTCTGCCCTGGGGCACGATGCGGTGGTGAGGGCTCTGCTGGAGGCTGGGGCCAGTGTGCGACTGGTGAGTCTCTGCTGTTTCATGAAGAACCTCTTCTCCTCTAAGTCTCCTCCTCCTGCAGGTGAACAACCAAGGCTTATCAGCGCTGCACTTGGCATCCTCCTGCAGCCAGGGGGCGCTGTGCCAGCAGCTGCTCCTCACTCATGGGGCTCACCTCAACACACAGGTGGGTGCATTCTGTGAGGGCATGATTTTGGAAAAAGATTTTTAACTGTAATGTTTTGTATTGCATTTCTGTGGTGAACTCAGGGTTCAGTTCAGTCCAGGTGAGTTCACATTTCAAACGGATAACCACAGTCGTGGTTCTTTGCAAAGATGCTTGTGGTCTTTTAGTCAACCATTCCAACTGCACTCCTGGTGAGATGGTGATTAACTGCAGCCTAGATCTTTAATAATCTCTCGATAGGACATGGCCATAGTAAAACGTTGGAACGAATGGCAGTTCTCGCGGCCATCTTGTGACTGGCCCTTCTAACCCAGTGCAATGTAATGGAAATGCCACTTATTTCCTGACCGTATGTCAGATCTGTTTTTTCAAATGTTATTCCAGTTTTATAGGAGGCTCAGAGTTTAGCGCCATTTGTTCATGGATTTTCCTCTGTCAAACACTTTTTATATCAAATATAACATTTGTTTCCTGCTTTAAAACAGTATTTCTATACTTTTTAACACCACATGACCAATATTTATTGAACATGGGACAGTGATACAGTGAGTGCTAACCACTGAACCCTGGGAATGATTGGAGAAAACAAAGCTAAAAGGCTAAACAACACAACGTTTCAAGGAAATGACCTGATCCTGACTGAGATACGAGACTTAGAAGTCATAAACCAATCACAAACAATGAGTGTCTCACATTCTGCTGTTGGATCAATGGAAATGTTGCTCCTGGTTTTGCATTGGTGGCATAGGAGTTAGGCTCGCCGGTCAGTCACAAGATGGCCGCCATGTTTGTCACGTCAACGAGCGTCACGTCCAATCTAGAGTTTTAAGTAAAAAGCTTTGCTAGTGTATGTTCATTAGTTTGTCCATTCTTTGTCTATCACTTCTCCATAATCACATCCTTAGAGTCATCTGTCTGTCTGTGTCCAGAGTGTGGAGGGCAGGACCCCCCTGCACCTGTCGGCCTCCCGCGGACTCCTGCCCATCGCCCTGACTCTGCTTCACCACGGTACGCTCTCTGCCCCTGTCCCTGTCCTCACCCGTCCCTCTGCCCCGTCCTCACCTGTCTTTCCCTGTCTTCACCTGTCCCCCTCCCCTTTCCTCACCTGTCCCTCTATTCTACACAGGTGCAGACGTCCACCTTGTGGACAGGAACAGGGACAGTGTCCTCCATCTGGCTGCCCGCTCTGGCTCCGCCCCTATCCTCCAGGCCGTTCTGCAACACGGAGCCGACTGTAACAGGTTAGTGAGGCGCTCTTTCAGTCAGACCAGGAGGGCTTTGATGACGAGGTTAGGTCATAAGAAACGTACCTACATTTGGTAATATCTGCTTAAATATTATTTTTAAAACTAGGCCTGACCGATATGGATTTTAGGATCGATACCGATATGAAGGGGGTTGGCATGGCCGATAGCCGATATATATAGGGCGATTAAGTATTTTAGTTTGATGTAATTTTATTTTTAAATCTCTCAAACAGTCCATAGTAAACATTTATAATTATAGTGAAAGTTTCAGTCATAGAAATATATAGAAATATTTCTAATAGCGGTCGACCGATAATGTTGTTTTCAAAGGCCGAAGCCGATTATTGGGGATTTGGCCGATACAGTTGCACTGCTGATATTTTTTAAACATGTCTGGTCTATAATCAGGTGCATGAAGCTTCTAAATATGTCAGTGTTTGAACTCTGATAGCAGGGGGCGCTGTATATTCATATTTAGTAGGTACTTCAGAGGGAGCTTGTTTGAAAGACAAAAATCAGTCGATTCCAAAACAAAAAAACGGTAAATCTCTGTCTCTTCTGAAATTATACAGAAAAGTCTACAACATAATAAAATGTATAATATAGCCGCAAAGCGGCGATTATCGGCCCTCGCCGACCACCCTGCCTAAAGCAAGGGGGCGCTTCGCGCCCTTTTATCTCCCTCAATCTAAAATTATAGTATTGCTACTGCCTTTATGTTTGTTTTTTAACTTTTTTCCCTGGGGTCTTAGTTTTAGGATTTTTGGAATGCGCAAACGCGCACTCCGCACTCAATTTTGACATTATACAGAGAAAAATTAGTATGAATTCACACTATATCTGCAAACTGAAAAATATTTTTACATTTTACTTAGGGCTGCGGCTGCGCCGCAGAACATCCACAAAGGTTATCCAAGTACTTTGGATAACCTTTGGTTCCTCACTTCTCGCTGAATTATGGAGTTTAAAGGTGCTATGCGCAACTGTAAATGTTAAAAATAACCGTTTTCTAACCCATACATGCTTATTGCCTGATGTGCTGAATGAGTTCCTGTCTGATCACTGCCATTGCCCCTATAATCCTGTGCAGTCAAATAAATAAGAGGGATTCGGGTCGGAATCTTAAGGTTTGAGCCTGGGCGTGACGTCATGCGCGTTCACGCGCACCTGGCTAGCTCTGGGGAGTTTGTGTATTCGCCGCCATTATCCGCATCAGCGAAGACTCCAGCGACTTTTGCCAAAGTAGAGGATGGATTGTAAGAGAAGATGAACTCCAGTTCATCCCAAACAGCAATGCAAACTCCACGTAAGATAAAGAAGATAAAACGTTTGTCTAGTTCAACCAAAAGGGGCAAATTGGAGTGAGACAGGCGTCGGAGTAAGACGAGAGTCAACATCGGAAAGGCGTTCATCAACAAATGGGGAGACCTCAGCTCCGCTCTCGGGCTCAAACGGACCCTCAGTTGGCTTTCTTCTTGCTAAAATGGTAAGATACAGTCTGTAATGTCTGATACGGTAAATCTATGTGAACAAATGACGATGCGTAATAGTTGTAATGCTATGTGTTTAGCGTGTAGTGTAGCGTTAGCTAAATGTAGAATCAGAATTGGTTTTATTGCCATGGTCAGTGAACAGGTTCACAAACTAGGAATTTTGTCCGGAGCAATCGTGCAACATAAAACATATAACATAAAAGATGCTAACTATGTTTTTGTGTATGGTCTAACCGGTAGCCTTTTGTGTTTGGCTAACGTCTTCAAAATGATGCAAAATGCTAAAAAGAGCTCATGTCCTTGACCAACACGGCTGAATTTTCAACGCCGTTGTGTATATATGTTTTCTTTTTCGGCAAAATCAGTAAAATGTTCCCGGGAATGTGGTACATTTTGCATGTAGTTTATATGAGGTATGAGGGGAGAAAACATGTTACTTGATAGGCTAACGTTGCTGTTACTGTGTACTCGATTCTAATCAATTGTTATTTTTGAAGAGCCCATATACATTTGTAGTCATTGTTTAGTCCTACTTTAGACCTGGTTTATTCATAGTCTGACCTAGTTCAGACCTGATGTAGTCCTGGTTGTGTTCTGAGTTAGTCCTCCTGAGTTGGTCCTGGTTTAGATGGTGTGTAAATTGCAAATAAATAATAATAATAATCTCTTTTTACTTCGTCTGAGGTCAATAATGTATTCATGTGCATTTTTTCAAACATTATTGGCTAAGATACTTTATTTTCTTTTGTACAGGATAGAGTTTGAGCAAGAACTGGCCACAGACCCATATGACTCCGATTATGTCTTTGTGGTATGTTTTGTCATAATGCAATTCCTACAGTCTTTTCCTTGTAAAGGTGTGAATAAATGTTTTTGTTACACAGCACTGGTGGTCCAATGCAGAATCAAATGGATGAACTTCTCATCATTGGGCTAGAAGAAGCTGTCATGGACATGTGACCGGGTCTGCTGTTATAGTGGAGTGGGTGAGTACTACATGGCTATGTAGTGTTTTATAAAAAGTCATGAACAACAATATCAAATGGAAAATAATGTAGGTGCATTTGTAATGCTTATTCTTTATCTGCATAGTTTTGCCCACGTGGACACAAGTTGTGGATGTGAAACAGCCAGCCGTTGCTCAAACATGGGACGCAAGGACTTTATGCTTGCAGCAAACGGGCTATTGTCTAGGAATAATTACACCAAGATCGCCCTCTTCTTCAAATACATGAACATGAGAATGGTGACATCTTCTACTGTGGGATACAGCATTTCTACTGCGTACCAGCTGTAAGGGAGTTTTGGACAGAAAAGAGGGCTGCCATTATCAACCGATTACAGACTAAAAACAGTGTTGTTGCCCTTGGTAAGTAATAAACTTAAAGCATGTATTTGCAAATCCTCAAATAGCTAACATGCATCTGTATTTCTGTTTTAGCTGACGAATGGAGTCCTCAGGTAATTCAGTGGTTTATGTGCTTTGTCTCTGGACTTTTTTTTTCCGTAAGTAAATCTGAATAATTTTTGTATTTGAGATAATGATAATGTAATGTTTGTGTTTTATAACAAGGAGAGATTAATGGAGAGGGGTGTTTTCCATTCCCTACGCCCCGGATCTACCTTTGCCTTTTCATATGAAGCCAGGACATTTCTTGCAGCGTTGGACTACAACCACCACAACCACAAAGGCCAAGTGTTGTAAGTGATTACTTTATGACTTTCCTATATAATGCATGTTTTGGGAACTAATGTCATAATTTGTTCTGCAGGCAAGAACGACTGTACAGCAAGAAGTCACAGACCGGATACAAAGAGGCAAAAGACTACAGTTACATCCCTGACCTGCAGACAAAAATTCTAGGAATACAACTTCAGTCTGCAGGAGAACTCTCAAGAAAACGAAGCTTGAGACCAGGTGAACCTTGGTTTCTGGGACCTCTGTTTGGCATTGTGCCCCCTCCTACAGCTGATCTGGTGCAGTCACAAGTCCACAGAGGGCAGGTATGTTGTGTTAGTTTTTCATTGTTTTACAATGAACATTTGTTTTTTCTTTTAGTGTGTATTTATGCAAGATTCCTATTTTCATTAATATTTTTGCCACATCACTTCAATGTCCTTTTCCATAATAAAATAACTGTTCTAATGTATGTTTTGTTTTTCTAGGAGATGCCATCAGCTCCCTGAACAGACTCCAAGTCAAACATAAGCAGTGCATATTTATTTATTTTTACAAACATGGAATTATTTACAATAAAGCCGTTTCTTCCCTAATTCGTAGCCATATTTTCTGATGTGCTCACTACTTGTTTAATGCCTGAATGGTGCTTCTTTATAGCCAACATAAATGCCAAAAGGGTCAGGATAATTGTCTGTCCTCTTCACTGATCAGTCTAGATCTTGATTGTCCTCTGCACCTTCCCTGCCTCCTTCCCTGCCCCTGCTGCCACTGCTGTCCTCAGTGCTTCTCTCCACAGGAACATCAAATTGATTCGAGCTGTAATTCTAAAGGAAAAAATAAAATATGTTGTTATTGTGATAAAATACATGCTGTATTATTCTACACATCACAGGAAAGAAAATACAATGATAAAGGGATACTTATTTTACTTCCCTCATATTGTACAGCAGGCAGGCCTTCTATTTACTATAGCAAATAACTGTATTTTCATCTACGTTTGCTTTGTTCTGAACTGCATAACTACCGGCCCATGCACGGTCTCTTTCCCTGCAAATATGACCTTGTACTGAGTGAACTAATTCCATGTTATGTGTACAGGTAACCTTTTTCCCCCCTTCTAAATGTCTAAACTAGTGAAACTTGTTGGGGGCACTACACACCTTGCTCAGGGACAGTAGTTGAAAAGTATTGGCACAATTCACAGAAATGTTTATCAATGTGTACTGTTCCTGTCAAAATACCTAATAAATAAATCAGCACTGTTGTAGGCTATTTAGGTAAATCAGTTCAGCTTTGTGGAGTGTGATGTAAAATGCTGGTATGTAAGCTTCATAATTAGAAAACAATGTTGAGCAAATTAGTCTCTAATAATGATATACTGCTATTGGAATATGCTACTTAGCAGATTAATAAAACAGGCTACACCCCAGTAAATATTCGGTGGATTAGGCTGTTTTAGCTTAGAAGGTAATGTCAGAGCCAATTGATTATGTACTAGCTTGACACATTTTAATACTTTTTTGACCAACTAATAGGATGTTTGGTGTGATTCTTATTTTTTTTTAGCTTATACAAAGTAATAACTTATTCATGAACGCATTTCCATTATAATCCAATCATAACACAAAACAGGTAGAAATGTTGAAAAACGTTTTCTCCTATACTACCCCCGTTTTTCCTCTCAAACATTAATATGTAGTTTACTCAAATGCAAATTCCATTCACATATTCAAAATAACTTACAGATTTATAACTTTCTTACCTCTGTAGACATTACGAGTCTAAACAAAAGATTTGTGCAATCGCTGTCGCTGTTGTGTTCTGAACTGCTCGTGCTCGTGCAAGCGTGCGTGTGTTCCATGAGCGTGCACAACTCTGGATGCAATTCCGCTTGTCGCCAAAGGGGTCATAGTTCTGCAAGAACTCATAAACTTGCGTTGTGCACCTTTAACATTTTTCCATCAGAATAAAATGGGACGTTCTGGTCATCGCTACGGCAACACCGTGAAAAATATGGCATGGGTGTGATTGACTTTTCTGATCGGAACGACCAAATAGAATTTTGTGCCAAATTATTTTAATTTTCGTAAAACTAAAATTTGTACTCTCCATATAATTCCTATAGGGGGCGCTATCGCGCCCAATTTGAATTTTGCCAAATGAAAGTGTTTAGGACTGAGACTTTAACAACTGATAACAAAATGAGCAAAATCGGGCTTCATATGTGCGAATGGGAGCCATTTTTTGTTTGCGAAAAATCTCAAAATACTTCGTACAGTTTGCGGCTTCGCCGCATAAAAACCGTAAAACTTAGAAAAGTAATTTGGATAACTTTTAAAGTTCTACTTCTCAAGATTATTTTCCACCCAAAATTAGGTCGTTCCGATAAACGCTCTAGGAGGAGATAGATTTTGTACAAAGTGAAAAATAAAGGCGGATTCCCGCTTCGCGGGCTGTCATCCAAAATGGCCGACACTCAATATGGCGGACGGCGTTGCCGTAATAATATTTTTGCTCAACTTGATGCACGTCTGTACCGATTTTTATGATTCTACGACAAACTTCATTTTTGGCCAAGTCCCATCTCGCAATGTTAAAAGAAAAACGGAGGCGGCGCTGTCGCACCACTATTTTGAAATTCAAAATTTGGAAATAGTCAAAAGGTGCGTCGGATCGGGTTTGAATTTTGGGCCAAAATCGGTGACTTTTCGTCGATGTTCACTGGGTGAAAATTGCGACGGTGCGAAAGAAAGAAAGAAAGAATAATATTTCCATACGAAAACAATGTTTCCGCTTACCATAAACTATATATTTTCGGAAAGCGCTCGCGCCTTCCTACCTCATGGTACCAGGGCTCTCAGTCGCCCATTGACTTTTATGGGCTCTGTACAATTACAATGTTGATTTTTGCATTATATATGTATGTGCACGAGACATGCACGACAAGAGGAGTGTGTTAGAGAGTGTTTGAGAGGAGGGGAGCGCTTCGCACTCGTTTTGTGCGTTTTGTTCGCACTTTGGGGGAGTGCTGTTCAATGTCCAATTACAATGTTCGTTTTCTGATACATATGCACGACGAGAGGAGTGCGTTAGTGCATGTTTGAGAGGAGGCGAGCGCTTCACGCTCGTTTTGTACGCTCTATACGATTACGATTCCTTCGCCAGCCCTGATGGCGCTCGGGCCTAAAAATACATGTAAGTTGAAAAAGTATCTGTACCCCTTTAACCTTTCGACATTTTGTCACGCTATGGCACGCTAATTGAAATTTTATGTAAAAGACACAAACTAAGTGACACACAATCATGAAGTGAAATTAAACTTATACATGATTTTGAACTTTTATTATGAATAAAAAAACTGAAAAGAGGCATGTGTATAAGTACCGGCCCCCCTTTCCTTTTAGTGCGTCCAGTTGCCTTCAGAAGTTGAATGATGATTTCTGAATGATCACATGTTGACCTAATGACTAAATCGAGTCTACCTGTGTGTAATCTAATGTCAGTTCAAATACAGCTGCACTGTGATGGTCTCAGAGGTCTGTTAAGAGACTATTGTGGAGCAGACAGCATCATGAAGTCTAAAACACAAAAGATCTGAAAACTGCGGTTCACAAGCGCTCTCCATCTAACTGAGCTTGAGCTGTTTTGCAAAGAAGAATGTGTAAATAAATCCAGTCTCAAGATGTGCAGGACTGGTAGTGACATACCCCAACAGACTCGCAACTGTAATTGCAACAAAAGGCAGCTCCACAAACTATTAACTCAGGGGGTATAGATACTTTTGCACATCCCACTTTTCAGTTTTTTATTTATAAAAAAAGTTCACAATCATGTATAAATTTCATTTCACTTCACGATTGTGTGTCTTTTACATCTAATTTCAATTAAATATATTTGTTTATGGTCCATAGTGTGGCAAAATGTCAAAGTTAAAGGGGTACAGATACTTATGCAACCCATTGTAGGTGTACAAACTTGACCGATTTTCACCACGATGTATCGGCATTTATATTGGCCAGTATTGTAAAATACATAATATCGGCCTGATACAGTGACTCTCGAAAGTACTAATACACCTTGAACTTTTGCACATTTTGTCATGTTTACAACCCTAAACATAAAGATTTTATTTTGAATTTTTTACTGAAGTTCACACACAAGTAACAGACAACTGTAAAATGAGACATGATTCTGTTATTTTACAAAAAAATAGAAAAGGGAAAAATAAAATCTTTATGTTTATGGTTGTAAACATGACAAAATGTGCAAAAGTTCAAGGTGTACTTGAACTTTCGAGAGGCACTGTATATCGGCTGGCTGATATATTTAAAACACTAATTTGAACCCAGTTAGACTTACCCTGTTTCATCGTGGAGGTGGAGCTCCTCTCCGCTCCGTGGATCCTGAACTGAAACATGAAAACTCTCTGAATCTGCCTCTTCCTGTAAACTCCCAGAGCCTGCACAGTGCTGTCTTATGGTGCTTTTAGGTGAACATGAGCAGAGGGTCTGGGGTATCTTTTGTTTCACTCAGAGTTTTGTCATTTCTGTGTAAAGGCCGGCGGTTCGGGGGATGCTCCCTCTTCACTTGGCAGCTCTGAGTGGCTCTGCTGACTGCTGTAAGAAGCTGCTCTCCTCAGGTACACACTGTAGCCCTCAGACACGCTGACATTCTAAAAGGATATGAGGGAGTGACATCTAAAATAGATGAAATTCTTGGAGACTATAGCAGGGTTTCCAAGGGGCATTAAAAGTCATTGAATCAGTCAATTCTCTTTCTTCTGTTTTATTAAATGTTTGTAAATCTTAAAAATGCATTGGGAAGATATTTTAGTTAGGAGGTGCTGACGGACAAAATTTACCCCAAAAACGCTTTTTCTGTGCATATTTCCTATTTATTAATATTGCTATATCGACTTATTGTCCAATAAATTACAAAAAAATAAAATCATATATTTTAGGCTTAATAATTATCGTCAGTACATTTATTCACATTTTTCCGTAATTTTCTGTCCTATTTAAAAAAAAAAGTGTTTCATTGAGTTTCATGTTCACAAGGATATGTCAATGTGTACTTTTAGAACAATATTTTCCTGCCTTTATGAATCGAACTTCAGATTTAGTTGTCGTGACAGGCCTAGGCGCTGCAAGTGGCATGAGAAATGTTATTGAATTAATGCTTAACCCACTTGACCTGAGTCCAATAAGACAAAGAGGCCCACGTAACTCCCAGAGCCTTTATGTGGGAGAAAGCGAGTTTTCCGCACGGTCGGACAGAGTTACGTTGTTTGTAAAGAGCTTGAATTTGTGGATTATCCAAACTGAAGCCAGTTCTGTGTTTCAGGGTGTGACATAAACTCCTTCGATGACTTTGGAAGAGGGGCTCTGCACGCGGCGGCAGCTGCGCGGTACTGAGGACATTCTCATTCAATATTGTGTTCATGACATTCTAGAGCCTCTAGGACAGGGTTCTCAACCGGGGTGCCGCGGCACAAGTCCAGGGGTGCCATGGGAAAATTTATGATGATTTATATGACTAATCCAAACGGGGCTAAATGATCAAAAATCATTCAATTTAATTGTTGGTGTAAGAGAATTCTAACAAACGATGATCGAGAGGTTGATGAAGAATAGGCAGCAGTCAGGATGTCTTATGCAGGAGAAGTTTATTTGCCATCTTGGGACCCAGAGACATGAACTCAAGACATTATGCTAGTCCTAACATTCAAGTCTGTCCATACTTCCACATCAAGAGAGTTAAGTAATCCTGGTGACACGTAGGCACTAAGCATCTACCACTGGCAGTGTGCCACGTGAATTCTATGCACTGACAGTCTGCCACATGTATTTAGACCACAAGTCATGTAGAAGGCCAAATTGTACTGATTTGGCAGTACTATATGATAAGGGCAATGTGTGAGGGCCGAATTAACTCTATAATTCCCCATCACGCCACCCTTTTGAAACACGTAGTAGTTTCACCCAAGTTAAAAGTAAGTTTAACCTTAAATAAAACCCAATTAGAATCAAGTTAAGATCAATCAAAGCTAAGTCCCAATAAACTCTCAACAAGATTAACTTCTTATGTGGAAGGACACACAGAATCTACATTTCATTGATATAACAATATTCAACACTTCATTCAACAGTACACGGGTCATTGCGATGGAATAAATGACCCCCCTCTCAGTGACCCCAAAGTACTGAGACATGTGCATCATTAGACCCACCAATCACCCAATCGGGGTAAACGCTGACACCAATAAAAACACATGCATCAAGTACTAAAGGCGTATAAGAGGGGGCACCATAACCAAACTTCCGATCCCAGACTATATTGCCAATTACCCGGGAAAGGTAAAAGATTATGGCCGCCAATTCAGTTTCTCCTGCAAATTATATATTATTGGTCCAAGTCAGAAAATGTACATACACAAAATACAAACACCACAAAAACATTTAAAAAAATTAAGTATGTCAATTCTCAGGAAAATCACATTCACCTATTAAGAGGAATGCTCATAAGCAAAAAATAGAACAATCTTCACACTCAGGACGTCGACACACCTCCAGGTGCCTCGGATCTAAGGGACATGACTGGACCATCTTGGATGAGCCATCGGGATTAATATACCCACACCCACCAAGATGTCCCTACGAACCTCCATGTCGGAATAGAATGGCGTGGAGAGTCAACGGCGTCCAAGGAGAAGGGTGCAAACTCATATTTTCATGCACAATGAAATTTCCCATAAAATTCAAATCTAACTGGATGGTAACCCTCATTATTTGCGATCTTAACTAGCTTAAGACAGAATACAGTTCACCCGCTTCCCATATTTAATCAAGATTAAAAGTAATGTTACTGAAAAATGCTAAGCAAGAACCCCCAATAAGACCAAAACATATTCATCCTTGTATACTTCAGGCGTATCGGCTTCTGATGTAGAGCTTAAAACCTTCCTCCGACCTAAACATACCTGCAATAAGCAACACACAAAACATAAAATGACAGAACCTCCCCACAAGACAACCAAGTATTAAAACCTGCTCCATGCATTTTGTGAGTCCGGACCTGCAAAGTTATGAATTCAAATTCAGATATATAAAGCCATGAAAGATAAGCACTATGAATTAGAATATAAATGCAAAATCACAAGAGGCTGAAGACTGACTGGACCAAAAATTGAATAAAAAAAATAAAAAAATAAAAATTAAAAATAAGAATAATAAAATAAAAATAGTAATAATAACAAAAATAATAATAATAGTAATAATAACAAAAATAATAATAATAGTAATAATAAAAATAATAATAATAATAATAATAATAATAGTAAATAGAAAGAATAAGAAATATAAAAACATGAAAAATGAAATGTTAAAAACTAGGTAAATATAGAAATAGGTATACAAAAAAAATGGCCTCCCACTAAGTCCTAATCAATCTCTGTACATTTGTCGCGCTTATGGAAACAAAATGTCAACCATCAGTGGTTTTGAGCCGCGGGAACAAATCCTGACTTTACCGCTCAACTTGGTATTTGCCACTGATGTCGGACCTCAGTGATATGGCAATAAAAAAAGGCAATATAAAAATGTAAAAAATAATTAAAATAAATGCATAAAATAACAAAAACTAGAATAATAAAAACTAAATATATAAAAAACCTTAATACATGCTATGAAGTTAAAAATGTATAAAAACTTATCAACTATAAAAGAGGAAGAAAATGTTAAATAATAAATGTAAATAATAAGTAAATAGAGCTAAATATAAAATTAAATGCAAATATAAAATGAAAACACTCATAAATGTACAAATGAAAATGATGCAAAATGAAATAAATGCAGAGGCAAAGTGGGGTGCGTAAGATGAACCTGTCGTTCCTCTCCAGACACAAACTCCTTCAAACACCTGCATCAAAATCATATCATACAGTTACTTCTGGCTAAACTCAAACCACACTTTGACACTAAACCAATGTAAACCTTTTAAATGCAAATGTAGAACCAATTATCTTGCTCAATTTGTTTGAAATACCCCGATACATTATGTCTGCTTACATAACCTCTACATTTTAGTCAACTTTTAAAATCTTAATCACCAATTATTCAAACCCAAACGGATATGTGGTTGCCTTTTTTTGTCAGATCCAACCCGTCTCTCAGGTTGCCTGTGGAAAGAATGTTATATTTGCAAACAGCCACACATCAGTACAATTTTTACAAACTTGCCGACCAAATATGACTTTTCATTAGAGTTGGGTTCAGTTATCATGACCTAAATATCAATCATTACTATCAATCGCAAGTTAATATATGTGATGAGATAATAAGTGTTTCCTTCGTTTGCTTGGAAACACAAAATAAATACAGAAGGATACTGCTCAGGCACCACCTCCAGACATCAGAGCGAACTGACATTCTCTTCTTCCACGCTGCCTCCTGCAACAACAAAGAAGCACACTCCGGCCTGCACAAGGCCACATGTTATCATGCCATTGGTATTATTGTTCTCCAGCTCCTCAGCTCCTGTCCTGAGTCAGGCCCTTCTGCAAAGTCCCTGTCTCTGTGGGAAATGAACGTTATCAACCTAGAAAGAATATGGATTAAAACATGTTACACACTCAATACATACAGGTTACTAAAAATAGGCACACTCCTATGATTTTATAGTAAATATAAAATTAAAAGTGCAATCATGGCATTAGTATGGTTAGTATGAAGCCATAATATCCTTACACACTTCCTATTGTTTACAACAACTGGGTTTTATTTACACTACGTCACGTTATTTCTGACGCTGTCCCTGTGTTTAATGATCGGGTTTTAGACTTGAAGTTCAACTACTTACTGTAACTTTTGTTTTCACAAAATGTGTTCCTTCTAGATCAAAAGAGTCACAATTATTTCTACAGAGATCAAATCGACTCTCCTTCTTGGCCCCTCCTCTTTTCAACAGTTACACGAACTCGGTGTGCACCCGGAGTCGTGATAAGTGTGGAAAATGGGCAATACACTTTTGAGGTCATAAGTGTGACCTTTCTTTGAGTGACTCTTAAGATACCGGATTTACACTGATTATCACTTTTGCTATTTTTGAAATAAAACACGTTTGCCAGCACAAATTTCAGATTAGAAGACACCGTTCTGCTACGCTGCATGCAAACCTCTTCATCGGACTGCGCGCAACGCAAAACCACAGTCTCAGATCCAAATCTAAGAACACGCTATGAGTTCAAATCTGGATTCAGCCTCCGCTGACAAGTCTTGGCAAACGACACTATATTTCAACTTCAGCATCAAAGGGTTTTTCAGTGTAAGTGTAAACGATTACTTTATTACAACGCTCCAAATTAAAGTACACCAGTACCAACCGCTTATCAGAATTTAGGACTTCTTCTTTTGCTTAAAAACGAAACCAACAATAAAAACACTGAATGATCAATTTCTGTACAAAAATCACTTAACTTGCTTAAATTAAAATCACACAATTTCAGGGAGTTCAGAGACAACACTTACACAATCCGAAAATTGTTAAGCCTTAATTCAGATCCCTAGAACACAACTAGAATGACTATACAATAAAATTAGACTCACTAAATACAAAGAAATATACAATAATCACATCATTCATCATCAGACAACCTCTCCTCTGCCAATCCAAACCTCAGACTATCGTTTCCTACACATGCAATCATTCATTGCCTCCGAGATCTCCATTATCCATCAACACCTGATCACACGGGCCTCTACCTCTCACCACATCACCTTCAAAGCACTTCATAACCTGGTCCCTCCGTACATATCTTCACTCTCAAACTCTCCGTCCCACCGGCCAAACTCGTCACCATGGGGAGCTATAACACACTTCGGGCACTAATCACAAAGCAAGCAAATGAATCTCTACCTCTACTATCAACAAAACATTTTCACACAAGAATGGTAACCTCTAGAAGTTACTTTTCAAAGTTAAGGGGATAATATTTTATCAGCTGCAACGGATCAACGCAGCTTTGCTACACAGTAATCTTAGACTTACAATAATGTTTTTTTTTTTAGAAGCTAAAATGATATCACTGATTAAATATTCAAAATCTCTGTCATTTATTTATTTAGTAATGTATTTATTTTACATAAATTCCTAAAGTTTACTGCAAATCAGGTAGGATTGAACTTAGTACACTTTGCCTATAACTTGAAGAAAATATTATAATTAATATACTGCTAAAGCAATAACGGGCCTTGGCTTCATCTAAACTCGCCTCGTTACATTGAATAATTTTTACTTTATGTGAACCCTACAATCTCTGTGTTTGTTAGTTATTTATCACTCTGTAAATGTCAAACTATCAAACTATTCAATTACATTTATTTATTTATTTATTTATTATCTACTTTATCTTGATAATTATAGCTGTTCAATTAAGATTCAAATAGTGTGACCAATCTGAGCATTAAAAAGGGTCAAAAAATGAAGATTAGAAAAAATAAATAAAGAGAATTTACAGTAACACGGAGTCCCATGGGCCCTAGCCCATGGGCAAAACACAAAAAATTGATTTAAAAAAATATATATAAACATCTATTTATACGCAAAAATTCAAAACAAGTGTAAACTAAAGGTGGAACAGGGGCGAAGCATCGGACCTGAGGCAAATTTGCGAGCACTAGTCCGCCTGCAGACAGCTTTTTAGGGCGTTGGGGGACGGCAGCAGAGGAGGTGTTTTGGTTTCGAGAGCAGGGCAGACTCTCAGGTTTTGTAAACTGTCCTTCATGCACTTGGACCAACACTCACGCAATGCGCAAAGACCCACCTGCCTCTCCCCGATAACCACCAAAAAGGCAAGGTAAAAGTAAATTAAAGACTTAAAATCAGCTTGTCCTACCGCGCAAAGCATTACAAAATAAGAAAAAATTCAAAAATGCTAACAAAAAATAAAACAAGAAGAAAATTTGAAAGAAAAGCAACATGAGTAAATAATAATAATAACAATGAATTAAAAAAATCCTCTGTACACTGTCAGGAAAAAAAAGGGGCTAATCTTCAGAAAAAGGAGAATCTCCTACTTGTTTATGTTTTACCTTCTCATATCGATTAGTGATCAGTTTATGTTATCATATTAAAGTTAATCGTCTATTCTAGATTTCAAATAAATTGGTATTTTTAAAGGGATTATACGCACATGGTTTGTCAGGATCCCCAAAAACCTTAGCAAGCAAGACCGAGATGTAAAAGTGTATTAGTAATTTAAACCATATCAAGCAAAACACCACTCTAAACTTTGTTTTGTTTAGACCTATTTTCTTTATTTGACCTATATATTCAAATCAGTGTTGTTTGCAATTAAGAATTGTTTTGAATTCATTATGTCTCGGCGCTGCCATCTCCTGGGGATCCCACGTCACCTTGGGAAACATTATTCCGACTAATGTTGAATCTTCATATTAAACACTTAGCCTGCGATACAAAATATTGGTTGCCTTAGTCAAAACAACTTGGTCCAATAATTATTATTATAATAATTATAACTATTATTATTGGTATCCAATAATTTGGATACCAGCTAATCTAATCTTAACCGTTCTCCTCAGGGAATTGCCTAGGGGAACAAAGGTAGCGTTTTGACCACTTCTCGAATCTAACCTTGGGCCTGACTCTAAGTATGTAAAAAAAATTACAAGCAAGTGCTTTACACTCACCTAAAGGATTATTAGGAACGCCTGTTCAATTTCACATTAATGCAATTATCTAAACAACCAATCACATGGCAGTTGCTTCAATGCATGTAGGGGTGTGGTCCTGGTCAAGACAATCTCCTGAACTCCAAACTGAATGTCAGAATGGGAAAGAAAGGTGATTTAAGCAATTTTGAGCGTGGCATGGTTGTTGGTGCCAGACGGGCCGGTCTGAGTATTTCACAATCTGCTCAGTTACTGGGATTTTCACGCACAACCATTTCTAGGGTTTACAAAGAATGGTGTGAAAAGGGAAAAACATCCAGTATGCGGCAGTCCTGTGGGCGAAAATGCCTTGTTGATGCTAGAGGTCAGAGGAGAATGGGCCGACTGATTCAAGCTGATAGAAGAGCAACTTTGACTGAAATAACCACTCGTTACAACCGAGGTATGGAGCAAAGCATTTGTGAAGCCACAACACGCACAACCTTGAGGCGGATGGGCTACACCAGCTACAACTGGTGTCGCCTTGGGGTCCCCCCAGAACAGCTGGAGGAGGTGTGCGTGGATCGGGAAGTCTGGGCATCTCTGCTGAGACTGCTGCCTCCGCGACCCGGCCCCGGATAAAGCGGAAGAAAATGGATGGATGGATGGATGGACATTCAGATGGTAGAGTCAGAATTTGGCGTAAACAGAATGAGAACATGGATCCATCATGCCTTGTTACCACTGTGCAGGCTGGTGGTGGTGGTGTAATGGTGTGGGGGATGTTTTCTTGGCACACTTTAGGCCCCTTAGTGCCAATTGGGCATCGTTTAAATGCCACGGACTACCTGAGCATTGTTTCTGACCATGTCCATCCCTTTATGACCACCATGTACCCATCCTCTGATGGCTACTTCCAGCAGGATAATGCACCATGTCACAAAGCTCCAATCATTTCAAATTGGTTTCTTGAACATGACAATGAGTTCACTGTACTACAATGGCCCCCACAGTCACCAGATCTCAACCCAATAGAGCATCTTTGAGATGTGGTGGAACGGGAGCTTTGTGCCCTGGATGTGCATCCCACAAATCTCCATCAACTGCAAGATGCTATCCTATCAATATGGGCCAACATTTCTAAAGAATGCTTTCAGCACCTTGTTGAATCATTGCCACGTAGAATTAAGGCAGTACTGAAGGCGAAAGGGGGTCAAACACAGTATTAGTATGGTGTTCCTAATAATCCTTTAGGTGAGTGTAAACCATCTTTAAGAGAACCAGCCAAAGCCCATCTGCTGACGTGGCCTGGGCATATCTCATTTCTAAAACCTCAACAAAGGTGGCATCATTCCTGTACACCCAAAACCTACACAGACATCAGAACCTTAAAGACAGAATTAAGTTTCACTTTACCGCAAATCCAACTACAAAGACAGATTATATATTTTTTTTTAGGTCCTGGTACTTTAAGAATCAGGTTAAAGCTCAGTTTTCTAAAACAAATCACAGCAGAATAACATCCGTCAACATTTTTCAACATAACAACAACAACAACAAAAGCAAGACATTTTTACTTCTCAATTGTACACACTTAGATCCTAACTTTGTTTCACTGTCGCCAAATATCATTCATTTGATCGCCTGTCAAGCACAATTTTTTTTTTTTTTTTTTTTTTTTAGCAAAATGCCATAAATTATACACCTTTCCCTCATTGTTTTTAACCTTATGTGTTTTAAAAACCCAGCTGTTGTACTCACAAAGTTGCAGCTAAACAAACACATCGGTGTTACACCGGAAGTCAGCCCTCCTTCGCAGTTCCTGTGGCCTGTAAGCAGAGATTAGAGCAGCATCAACTTTCGAAAAACAAAACATAATCTCAATTCATTATCACCAGCGTGAATCATCAATTGAATTGTCATTCAAAATGCGACATTGTTTACCCTACAGAGACTCTTAATCTGTATCGTAGCTTTCGGGATGCATTATCATTGCTCAAAAAGCATACCCCGGAATTCTATGGGAATAGTTCTAGTAAACAATGTTGCCATTTTTTATTTTTTTTATTTTAATGCTGACTCAGCAATCTGTCTCTAGGCAAATGTTATCAGGAACACTTTGTTTCACGGACCTTCCCAGACAGACAAAACACATTAGATAAAACAGCAGGTGGACAGACAGACAAACGCGGAGACACAGACATGAAACATAAACAATGGAAATAAAGATCTCCAGCTGCATCCAAAAAAACTATAGCCAACTTCATTTTTTCAAATAAAATAACGTGATATTTATCGCAATGTTCATTAGTTGATTCTGGAGCCTACAGTTAGATTCAGCCACGCAACGGACAGAAACGTAGGTCGCATACGTCCGCCAAAGCGTCTCTCTTTTTGTGCACAACAACTTCAACGGCACCCCGTGAGAAAAAATATCCTAGGTTCTTCTCCCACCAAACCGTTAATCACCACAACTGCCCGATTTCCTCTAAACGACGTTCAGACAAAACCACCAGCTGCAGTTTAACTACAAACCTCATGTAAACACTGCATCAATTTCTGATACAAGGCCCACATAAAGTCTGTATCCACGGTCCTCCTCGACCGTGGCTATACTATCCTCCAACCGTCTAAGTAATTAATTGCATGGCCTATGCAATTCATTACCGGCTCAATATTCAGCACTCAGTTCAAGATTAAAGTAACATAAAACAGCCATACACACAGTAGCCCACAGCTCGGCTTTGACCCATAATATCCACAAACCAGACAGAGCCAGTGACCTGGACTCGGACTCGTTTACAGCTTTCTGTGGCGTACCGGCTTCAATGGCTACATCAGTGTGCCTTATGTTTGACGCCAATATCAACCTTAAACAAGCTTATACTCGACATAGTCTACAATATGTGTCCCTCTCATTACCTGTAAGGGCTAGCTGCATAAACAGTAGCGTCAACAGGCCTGAATGGAGCCTCACATCTTCCTGTAGATATTTGAGTCTAAGCTTGTGCATCAGAATACCCTAGTCTTAGTACAGGACCTAAATCCCTACTCTCGACCAGAAACAAACATCCAGAATCAACCAATAACATTGTTTTTACTCTTTGAACATTTCCCAATGCATTATTCTTTTTTAGCAAGCATGCGTCTGGTAAGGCCATTCTCCCTCCTTTTTTATCAAAGGATAAAAAAAAGAAATGCACTTACCAGAGCAGCTGTATGTAAACAAGTTCGTAGACGCCAGTTTGTAAGAGAATTCTAACAAACGATGATCGAGAGGTTGATGAAGAATAGGCAGCAGTCAGGATGTCTTATGCAGGAGAAGTTTATTTGCCATCTTGGGACCCGGAGACATGAACTCAAGACATTGCCAGTCCTAACATTCAAGTCTGTCCATACTTCCACATCAAGAGAGTTAAGTAATCCTGGTGACACGTAGGCACTAAGCATCTACCACTGGCAGTGTGCCACGTGTATTTAGACCACAAGTCATGTAGAAGGCCAAATTGTACTGATTTGGCAGTACTATATGATAAGGGCAATGTGTGAGGGCCGAATTAACTCTATAATTCCCCATCAGTTGGAATTCACCTGTGACCCAATAAGGTACTAGTTTAAGTTGGTTTCGCCATGAAATAAATCAAATAATTCAAAGATTAATTTTATAATAAGCATTTTGTCAGAGGGGGTGTGGCGTTATGCAGCGAACAGCTGTTTAGAGCCGACACTTCTCTCTCGCTCTCTGGAGCGCATTTGCCAAAGCAGGGCGAGTTCCCATGGAGAGATCGAAACAGATGAGATTTTAACCTTCCTTAATCTCAGTGGGACTTTACTGGTTAAATAAAGGTCAAATAAAAAAATTAAAAACATTTCTCTGAATTTTTGTTAAATCGGGCCATGGACGACTAAGTCTTCAATCTGAGAACCAGGCTGTTTAAATGCGCACGTGATCATTAGTGAAAGCGCAGCGCACGCCACTTTTCAAAACGTGTCAACAATGTTTTCCTTGAAATTTGACCTGAAACTGAGGTATTTAGGCATTTAGCCTCTTCCATAACGTTTGTACCAGTCCAGAGAGGAGAGAGGAGGAGCAGGAGTTATAGGCTGACAGAGGAAATAGATATATTTACTATACAAGTCAAACAGTACAATTTAGGCCATAGCTTCCTCACCAGCCTGGGCTAAAAAAAAGGATCCGAAAAGAAACTGGCCCTTGACTAGAATTAAGCAGCTACAGTTTGTGTGACATCGAAGGATGGGTCAAAGCCAGGGGAAAAACAATATAACCTCTATCATCCGATCATTGTTCCTGAATTAAAACAGCTATTTTCATGTGAGACACATGATCACACAACAGATACAGCAAAATATGTTGGGGTGCCGCGGACTGTGGGAAGTGCGTGTAGGGGCGCCACAGAGATGAAAAGCTTGAGAACCACTGCTCTAGGCTAATATTAAGGTGAAGGACTGGTCAAAGTGCTTTGGTATACACTCTTTGTTTCATGCTTTCTGATGTCTGCTTACTATTCATTTTGTGTTTTATAAACCCATGCGGGCTGGGCACCTTTAGGTGCAAGACACCAAATAAGAAACTAAACTAAACCAAGGTATAAACAGACTTACAGTACATAGATGGGAACAACCTCTGTGGGTGAAAAGTCCTCGTCCGTTGAAATGAATGAGCAGAGATCATCTAAAAACTTCTTATGTACATCTGAAAAAACTTTTTATTTGTTTTATTTTAAATTTGGCAATTATGAAAAGGCAAAGAAAATGCTTTTAAACTGAGCTGAACCCACTGTGATCATTACATGTAATATGTAATATTTGCTTGAATGCACAATGGCCGCCAGCTGGACAGTAACTCCAATGGATCACCATGACAACGTCTCATCTAGAGAGTTTCATCATAGATCTGAGTTCTTACATTTGGCTGAAAGGCAAGGCTGAAATAAATTGTTGTAATTCTTCATTTATCAAATAGTTCATCACTTTGTGCTCAGGAAAAGAAACACCTACTTTAGAACAATGAATGAATAACAACTGTGTCTGAACAGGAACCTGCAGTGTCTGAACCTGCTTCTGAAGAGCGGAGTGGACGTCAATAAGAGGGACACTTTGGGGAGGTGAGGGACACTTTGGGGAGGTGAGGGACACGTGACGGGGACAGGTGGGCGCTTTGACAGTTCTGGTTTGATCTCAGGACGGCGCTGCACTATGCGGCGGCGAGCGGTGTCCCTCAGAGCTTGGCGGCCCTGCTGAGTGGTGGAGCGCATGTCCTCCTGCTGGACCACACAGGCTGCAGCGCCCTGCACTACGCCGCGGCCTCGACAGCCAGGCAGAGTGGGTCAGACCGGGATGGGCCTGTACGACGGGGCAGGGGTGTGAGGAGCAGCCGCTGACTCTGTGTGTGTCCAGGTGTGTGGAGTACCTCCTGAGGGCGGGGGCCGACCCCACGGTCTCAGACGCACACGGCTACTCTCCTGTTCACTACGCTGCAGCGTTTGGACACACCCTGAGCCTGGAGCTGGTGAGACTCACCCCCTGTCCGGGCACAGAGGTGTTAAAAAGTCGAATATTTAGATGTAGCATTTAGATGTAGTATTTAGATGTAGCGTTTAGATGTAGTTTTTAGATGTAGCGTTTAGATGTAGCGTTTAGATGTAGCGTTTAGATGTATTATTTAGATGTAGCGTTTAGATGTAGCGTTTAGATGTATTATTTAGATGTAGCGTTTAGATGTAGCGTTTAGATGTATTATTTAGATGTATTATTTAGATGTAGCGTTTAGATGTAGCGTTTAGATGTAGCGTTTAGATGTAGCGTTTAGATGTAGCGTTTAGCTGTAGCGTTTAGATGTAGTGTTTAGATGTATTATTTAGATGTAGCGTTTAGATGTAGCGTTTAGATGTAGCATTTAGATGTAGTTTTAGATGTAGCGTTTAGATGTAGCGTTTAGATGTAGTTTTATATGTAGTGTTTAGATGTAGCGTTTAGATGTAGTTTTTATATGTAGTGTTTAGACGTAGCGTTTAGATGTAGTTTTTTAGATGTAGCGTTTAGATGTAGCGTTTAGATGTAGTTTTTATATGTAGTGTTTAGATGTAGCGTTTAGACGTAGCGTTTAGATGTAGTTTTTAGATGTAGCGTTTAGATGTAGCGTTTAGATGTAGTTTTTATATGTAGTGTTTAGATGTAGTGTTTAGATGTAGCGTTTAGATGTAGTTTTAGATGTAGTGTTTAGATGTAGCGTTTAGATGTAGCGTTTAGATGTAGCATTTAGATGTAGTATTTAGATGTAGCGTTTAGATGTAGCGTTTAGATGTAGCATTTAGATGTAGTGTTTAGATGTAGCGTTTAGATGTAGCGTTTAGATGTAGCGTTTAGATGTAGCATTTAGATGTAGCGTTTAGATGTAGCGTTTAGATGTAGCGTTTAGATGTAGCATTTAGATGTAGCGTTTAGATGTAGCGTTTAGATGTAGCGTTTAGATGTAGCGTTTAGATGTAGTGTTTAGATGTATTATTTAGATGTAGCGTTTAGATGTAGCATTTAGATGTAGTTTTAGATGTAGCGTTTAGATGTAGCGTTTAGATGTAGCTTTTATATGTAGTGTTTAGATGTAGCGTTTAGATGTAGTTTTTATATGTAGTGTTTAGATGTAGCGTTTAGATGTAGTTTTATATGTAGTGTTTAGATGTAGCGTTTAGATGTAGTTTTTAGATGTAGCGTTTAGATGTAGCGTTTAGATGTAGTTTTTATATGTAGTGTTTAGATGTAGCGTTTAGACGTAGCGTTTAGACGTAGCGTTTAGATGTAGCGTTTAGATGTAGCGTTTAGATGTAGCGTTTAGATGTAGGTTTTAGATGTAGCGTTTAGATGTAGCGTTTAGATGTAGTTTTTATATGTAGTGTTTAGATGTAGGTTTAGATGTAGCGTTTAGATGTAGTTTTTTAGATGTAGCGTTAGATGTAGGTTTAGATGTAGCGTTTAGATGTAGGTTTTATATGTAGTTTTTATATGTAGTGTTTAGATGTAGTGTTTAGATGTAGCGTTTAGATGTAGCGTTTAGATGTAGCGTTTAGATGTAGCATTTAGATGTAGTGTTTAGATGTAGCGTTTAGATGTAGCGTTTAGATGTAGCGTTTAGATGTAGCATTTAGATGTAGGTTTTAGATGTAGTTTTTATATGTAGTTTTTAGATGTAGCGTTTAGATGTAGCGTTTAGATGTAGTTTTTAGATGTAGCGTTTAGATGTAGCGTTTAGATGTAGTTTTATATGTAGTGTTTAGATGTAGCGTTTAGATGTAGCATTTAGATGTAGCGTTTAGATGTAGCGTTTAGATGTAGCGTTTAGATGTAGCGTTTAGATGTAGTTTTTAGATGTAGCGTTTAGATGTAGCGTTTAGATGTAGTTTTTATATGTAGTGTTTAGATGTAGTGTTTAGATGTAGCGTTCAGATGTAGTTTTAGATGTAGCGTTTAGATGTAGCGTTTAGATGTAGCGTTTAGATGTAGGTTTTAGATGTAGTTTTATATGTAGTGTTTAGATGTAGTGTTTAGATGTAGTGTTTAGATGTAGCGTTTAGATGTAGCGTTTAGATGTAGCGTTTAGATGTAGCATTTAGATGTAGTGTTTAGATGTAGCGTTTAGATGTAGCGTTTAGATGTAGCGTTTAGATGTAGTTTTTAGATGTAGCGTTTAGATGTAGCGTTTAGATGTAGTTTTATATGTAGTGTTTAGATGTAGTTTTTAGATGTAGTGTTTAGATGTAGCGTTTAGATGTAGGTTTTAGATGTAGTTTTTATATGTAGTGTTTAGATGTAGTGTTTAGATGTCTTTTTAGATGTAGTGTTTAGATGTAGTGTTTAGATGTAGTGTTTAGAGTAGCGTTTAGATGTAGCGTTTAGATGTAGTTTAGATGTGTTTAGATGTAGCGTTTAGATGTAGCGTTTAGATTGTAGCGTTTAGATGTAGCGTTTAGATGTAGCGTTTAGATGTAGCGTTTAGACGTAGCATTTAGACGTAGCGTTTAGACGTAGCGTTTAGACGTAGCGTTTAGATGTAGCATTTAGATGTAGCGTTTAGATGTAGTTTTTAGATGTAGCGTTTAGATGTAGCGTTTAGATGTAGTTTTTATATGTAGTGTTTAGATGTAGTGTTTAGATGTAGCGTTTAGATGTAGCGTTTAGATGTAGCGTTTAGATGTAGCGTTTAGATGTAGTATTTAGATGTAGCGTTTAGATGGTAGCGTTTAGATGTAGCATTTAGATGTAGTGTTTAGATGTAGCGTTTAGATGTAGCGTTTAGATGTAGCGTTTAGATGTAGCATTTAGATGTAGCGTTTAGATGTAGCATTTAGATGTAGTATTTAGATGTAGCTTAGATGTAGCGTTTAGATGTAGCGTTTAGATGTAGTGTTTAGATGTATTTTAGATGTAGCGTTTAGATGTAGCATTTATATGTAGTTTTTAGATGTAGCGTTTAGATGTAGCGTTTAGATGTAGCTTTTATATGTAGTGTTTAGATGTAGCGTTTAGATGTAGCTTTTATATGTAGTGTTTAGATGTAGCGTTTAGATGTAGTTTTTATATGTAAGTGTTTAGATGTAGCGTTTAGATGTAGTTTTTATAATGTAAGTGTTTAGATGTAGCGTTTTAGAATGTAGTTTTTAGATGTAGCGTTTAGATGTAGCGTTTAGATGTAGTTTTTATATGTAGTGTTTTAGATGTAGCGTTTTAGACGTAGTAGCGTTTGAGTGTAGATGTAGCGTTTAGATGTAGCGTTTAGAATGTGATAGCGTTTAGATGTAGCGTTTTAGATGTAGCGTTTAAGATGTAGCGTTTAGATGTAGTTTTTATATGTAGATGTAGTTTAGATGTAGTGTTTAGATGTAGCGTTTAGATGTAGTTTTAGATGTAGCGTTTAGATGTAGCGTTTAGATGTAGCGTTTAGATGTAGGTTTTAGATGTAGGTTTAGATGTAGTATGTAGTGTTTAGATGTAGTGTTTAGATGTAGTGTTTAGATGTAGCATTTAGATGTAGTATTTAGATGTAGTTTTTAGATGTAGTGTTTAGATGTAGTGTTTAGATGTAGTGTTTTAGATGTAGGTTTAGATGTAGCGTTTAGATGTAGCGTTTAGATGTAGCATTTAGATGTAGTATTTAGATGTAGGTTTTAGATGTAGTTTTATATGTAGTGTTTTAGATAGTGTTAGATGTAGTGTTTAGATGTAGCGTTTAGATGTAGCGTTTAGATGTAGCGTTTAGATGTAGCATTTAGATGTAGTGTTTAGATGTAGCGTTTAGATGTGCGTTAGGAGTGTAGCGTTTAGATGTAGCGTTTAGATGTAGTGTTTAGATGTAGCGTTTAGATGTAGTTTTGATGTACGTTTGTGTAGCGTTTAGATGTAGCTTTAGATGTAGTTTTTAGATGTAGTGTTTAGATGTAGTGTTTAGATGTAGTTTTATATGTAGTGTTTAGATGTAGGTTTAGATTAGTTTTAGATGTAGTGTTTAGATGTACGTTTAGATGTAGTTTTAGATGTAGCGTTTAGATGTAGCGTTTAGATGTAGGTTTTAGATGTAGTTAATGTAGGTTTAGATGTAGCGTTTAGATTGTAGTTTTAGATGTAGCGTTTAGATGTAGCGTTTAGATGTAGTTTTTAGATGTAGCGTTTAGATGTAGCGTTTTAGATGTAGTTTTTATATGTAGTGTTTAGATGTAGTGTTTAGATGTAGCGTTAGATGTAGCGTTTAGATGTAGCGTTTAGATGTAGCGTTTAGATGTAGTTTTTAGATGTAGCGTTTAGATGTAGGTTTAGATGTAGTTTTATATGTAGTGTTTAGATGTAGTGTTTAGATGTAGCGTTTAGATGTAGTAATGTAGTGTTTAGGATGTAGCGTTTAGATGTAGCGTTTAGATGTAGCGTTTAGATGTTAGTGTTTTAGATGTAGTGTTTAGATGTAGTTTTAGATGTAGTGTTTAGATAGGTAGTGGTTTAGATGTAGTTTTTATATGTAGTGTTTAGATGTAGGTAGTGTAATAGAATGTAGTGTTTAGATGTAGTGTTTAGATGTAGCGTTTTAGATGTAGCGTTTAGATGTAGCGTTTAGATGTAGGTTTTAGATGTAGTTTTTAGATATGTAGGTGTTTAGATGTAGTGTTTTAGATGTAGTGTTTAGATGTAGCGTTTAGATGTAGCGTTTAGATGTAGCGTTTTAGATGTAGTATTTTAGATGTAGTGTTTAGATGTAGCGTTTAGATGTAGCGTTTAGATGTAGCGTTTAGATGTAGTTTAGATGTAGTATGTAGTTTTAGATGTAGTTTTAGATGTAGTGTTTAGATGTAGCGTTTAGATGTATAGCGTTTAGATGTAGTTTTTAGATGTAGCGTTTAGATGTAGCGTTTAGATGTAGTTGTTTAATGTAGTTTTAGATGTAGTGTTTAGATGTAGCGTTTTAGATGTAGCGTTTAGATGTAGCGTTTAGATGATAATGTAGTTTAGATGTAGTTTTTAGATGTAGGTAGCGTTTAGATGTAGCGTTTAGATGTAGTTTTAATGTAGTGTTTATGATGTAGTGTTTTAGATGTAGTGTTTAGATGTAGCGTTTAGATGTAGTTTTTAGATGTAGCGTTTAGATGTAGCGTTTAGATGTAGGTTTAGATGTAGTTTTAGATGTAGTTTTTAATGTAGTGTTTAGATGTAGTGTTTTAGATGTAGTGTTTAGATGTAGCGTTTAGATGTAGCGTTTAGATGTAGCGTTTAGATGTAGCGTTTAGATGTAGTGTTTAGATGTAGCGTTTAGATGTAGCGTTTAGATGTAGCGTTTAGATGTAGCGTTTAGATGTAGGTTTTAGATGTAGTTTTTTAGATGTAGTTTTAGATGTAGCGTTTAGATTAGCTTTAGATGTAGTTTTTAGATGTAGGTTTAGATGTACGTTTAGATGTAGTAGTGTTTAGATGTAGTTTTTAGATGTAGTGTTTAGATGTAGCGTTTAGATGTAGGTTTTAGATGTAGTTTTTATATGTAGTGTTTAGATGTAGTTTTAGATGTAGTGTTTAGATGTAGCGTTTAGATGTAGTGTTTAGATGTCGTTTTTAGATGTAGTGTTTAGATGTAGTGTTTATATATCGTGTTTAGATGTAGCGTTTAGATGTAGCGTTTAGATGTAGTTTTTATATGTAGTGTTTAGATGTAGTGTTTAGATGTAGCGTTAGATGTAGCGTTTAGATGTAGCGTTTAGATGTAGCGTTTAGATGTAGGTTTTAGATGTAGCTTTTAGATGTAGCGTTTAGACGTAGCGTTTAGACGTAGCGTTTAGACGTAGCGTTTAGACGTAGCGTTTAGACGTAGCGTTTAAACGTAGCGTTTAGATGTAGCGTTAGATGTAGCTTTTAGACGTAGCGTTTAGACGTAGCGTTTAGGACGTAGCGTTTAGACGTAGCGTTTAGAGTAGCGTTTAGACGTAGCGTTTAGACGTAGCTTTTAGACGTAGCCGTTTTAGACGTAGCGTTTAGACGTAGCGTTTAGACGTAGCGTTTAGATGTAGCGTTTAGACGTAGCGTTTAGACGTAGCGTTTAGATGTAGTGTTTAGATGTAGTATGTAGATGTAGTATGTGGTGCACAGTAGTGCTGTACTGCAGGGGTTCAAAGCTCACATAAGTGACCGTTTACTGCTCTGAGAGATTTTCTAATTGAAACACATAGTTCAGGAAATTTTTCAAGATTAGATTAGAACATTTGCAATTAAAATGTCCTGTATTTTCACTTTGAGAGTGGCTGCTGTACTGTAATCCTGTTCAGTACTCAAGTAAAGTACTCTGTGCTGTAATCCTGTTCAGTACTATAGTAATGTACTCTGTAGTATAATCCTATTCAGTACTATAGTAAAGTACTCTGTACTGTAATCCTGTTCAGTACTATAGTAAAGTACTCTGTAGTATAATCCTGTGTGCTTGTGTTTCAGATGATGGCAGAGACTCCCCTCCACACGGTGAGACAGCATGACTTCCTCTGACTGAGGGTCCCAGCATGACTCCCTCTGACTGAGAGCCCCAGCATGACTCCCTCTGACTGAGGGTCCCAGCATGACTCCCTCTGACTGAGGGCTATGACTCCCTCTGACTGAGGGCTATGACTCCCTCTGACTGAGAGCCCCAGCATGACTCCCTCTGACTGAGGGCCCCAGCATGACTCCCTCTGACTGAGGGCCCCAGCATGACCCCTGAGAGCTGTGTTTCCTCTGTCCCATGTGGAGCTGTGTCCCTCAGATGAACTCTCACAGTAATGGTCATATGTGCTGTACACAGGCCTGTTATGGACACTGTGGGCCCCTGGACACACTCCTGTCCTCTGCGCGGGACATAGATGTCCACACTGCCCTCAGCCTGGCCTGCTCCAGGGGCCACCGGGACTGTGTTTCTCTACTGCTGCACCACGGGGCCTCTGCATGGGCCCCTGACTACACACACAGAAAGACGGCTGTGCACTCTGCAGGTAAGTGCTCCACAGCAGCTCTGTGAGAGCAGAGTGCTAACCTGTGTCTGTGACAGCTCAGAGCGGCCACCATGAGTGCCTGCGCCTCCTGCTGGACAGCAGTGAAAGTGCTGCAGTGGACACGCCGGACGCCAAAGGACAGTGAGTGTCAGTGTGAACATGAGCTGCTTTTCCTACAGGTTTCTGAAAGTGCCGGTTGTTGTTACAGGACAGCACTAATGCTGGCGGTTCTGAATGGGCACACACAGTGTGTGTCCGGCCTGCTCCGCGCGGGGGCCAGTGTGGATGTCCAGGACATGTGGGGCCACACCGCGCTGCACCGAGGGGTGACGTTCTCTCCTGTCTATCCACATCAGACACACACAGTGGGTGATGAGGTGTTCTGTGTCCAGGCGGCGGCTGGTGAGGAGGAGTGTGTCAGGCTCCTGCTGCAGCGCGGGGCCAGTGTGTGTCTGCGGGACACGCAGGGAAGGAGCGCTCTTCACCTGGCCGCGGCCTGTGGCAGAGCCTCTGTGCTGAGGGCCCTGCTCAGGGCCCCTAGCCCTCTACAGGAAACAGATAACCAAGGCTTCACTCCTCTGCACTGGGCCTGCTACAGCGGTATGTCCTCAGCATCTCACTGTGGGCTAGGCCTGTGCTCTTATGCCCCTGCTGGTGTGTGCAGGTTATGACTCGTGTGTGGAGATGTTACTGCGGCAGGACACGTCCAGGACCATGAAGGGAAGCTCCTTCAGCCCCCTCCACTGCGCTGTGTAAGAAGCTTGACAAGTCCACAGTGATACCCCTCTGTATTTCATACACAGGTATATCAGTCTGGCCACGCCCACCTTCACCGCTCCAGCCACGCCCACCTTCACCGCTCCAAACTCTACTGACCCGTGCAATCACACTCCTTTATTTACAATCACGTGTTGTTGACTGCTAGTGAAATACATTCCTGTATCAAATTAGGGATTTGAAAATACTGGACATTTTCCGCTGCGAGCCGTCCCACCACCCCAACCAAACTCCAAGACGAGTCACGCAACCTTGCTACAACTGCCACGCGAGGCTAGTGACACAGTTTAGTTCGGAGGGCAGAGGAGTGTTTTTTAAAATATATTTTGTAATAATACGTGAAATTTCCAGGATACAATTCATACGGAAAGACGGCGTGAAAGAGGGGCAATATACGGTAGTTTCCCCGGCCAAAACGGGAGACTTGACAGCTATGGTGAAAGAATCTACCTGCACACAAACGTCTGCTTTGTCTGTAGAATCAACAACCATGAGCGCGTGGCCCAGATGTTGCTGGAATGCTCCGGTGGCGATGCAGATGTGGTGAACAGGCGCGACTGGAGAGGCAGGTGAGCGGGTACACTGGCGTCCTCAGGCGGCTCTGAGGCTGATGGGGTTTGTTGTAAACAGAGCTCCTCTCCACGCCGCCGTGTTCTCGGACCATGTGGAGTGTGTGCGTTTGCTGCTGAGGTTTGGAGCCCTGGTGAACCACACCGACACACAGCAGCACCGCAGCCCCCTGATGATGGCAGCTCTGCGCGGACACACCAACTCTGTGGGTCAGTGCCCAAACATTACAATTGCATTTACAAATATGCAATATGAGCTCATTGGCACTCGGGTCTGCATGTCTAGTTGGCCATTTGGGCTGCGATTTTGGAAATATGCCTTACAATTTTTCTGATAAGCTTTGCACTAAGCGTTCTTGCTTCAGCCTACTCCTACTGCAGACCTGTACAATGTGAGTAAATCAGAGATGTAAACTGCTCAAATAAACTAAACTAAACCTTTTAGACATGGTGAAGTCCAAAGAAGAAACTACTAATATTAATAATGTGCAGGCGGCTGAACTGTGCTTGTGTTTGGTGTCAGAGGTGCTCCTGAAGAGCGTCTCCACAGACCTGAGCCTTCAGGACGTAGAGGGAAACACCTCTCTGCATTTGGCCTGCAGCAAGGTACTCGCCACCGAGCCAGCTCCAATTCACACCAGGTCCACTCTCTGGTCCGCGCTGCTGGTTATGTGTGTTTATTATGATCACATTCATGAAAAAATGTTCACAACAGAGGTTTGTCCCTGAAAACAACAATAAAAAGGGATTGCTGTATCCTCTGGCCACAGCCCTGTATCACCTGCAATGACAGGACCACTATATTCAGTGAGAGTAAAGGGATGTTACTGGGTCTTATACTGGGCCTCAGGAGTGCCTATGGATTATAACATTACATAAAAAATGACTGTAGGTGGCTTGTGTTGATGCCTTGATTGTTTTGATGTCTGTACTTTGAGTACTACAACTGCAAACAGTGTGTGACAGTGTTTTGTGCCTCAGGGACAGCAGACAGATATTAACAGATCAGAATACAGAGACAAAACTATGAAACTTAAAATCTCTGTTAATAACCTGAATACTTGAGTGCATGTAAACGTAGTCAGTGTGTGACAGTGTTGTCTGCCTCAGGGGCTGGAGACATGCGCCTTATTGATTCTGGAGAAGATCAGTGATAGAAACCTCATCAACTGCACCAACAGAGCTCTGCAGACGTACGTCTCTGGAAGCATTACATACACAATAATTCAGTGTTTTTGACAATGCAGCGCAGTCAGGCCCGTCCTTGTATGTTTTGCAGAGCCCTGCACTTGGCTGCTCAGCGAGGGCTCACTGTGGTGGTCCAGGAGCTGCTGCTTAAGGGCGCCACTGTCTCTGCAGTGGACCGCAACGGTGCGTATCGGTTAGTTAAGTTTTCATTTTGACTACAGTAAGCTAATTATTATTATGGTTATTTCCATTTGAACTTTCAGTCCTTCTGTCAGATGTTGCACACCATTTTGTGTCATGAACATGTCCATAAGCAATGATTGTATGATAGACAATCTCCTGAAGATGTCCAAACCCTCCACAGTCCAGCCTAAAGCAGAATCTCCCATCTGTTTTCTGGTGGAGCATGTTACCTGTGTGTGTGTGTTTCTGTTGTGTGCAGGTTACTGTCCCGCTCTGGCGTGTGCACCCAGCCGTGAGGTGGCCAACTGCCTGGCCCTCATCCTCCGCTCCATGTGCACTGTGTCTGGGTGGAAAGGCCCAGTCTGTGTGTCATCTCAGGACCTGAATGACTCTGATTCTGAGACTTACTGAAGACCTGCCCACAGACAGTCTACACCACAGTGGGGCATTGTGGTGCCATCTGGAGCAGCCCAAATACTCCTGTTTTGACGGTTGAAGAGAGAGATGTAGCTTCAGGTTTTGTATTTTTGTTGGTACGATCCAACAATGGCATTACTACTTTTTTTTTTATTGAAAAAGATGTTACTTTATTTTGTCTATTTTTTCTTTGTGCTATAAAGCCTGCTGCTTATAACAAGCCCAAGTCTCATTTTTATGTGCATTTAATACAAAGCATTTTTATTGGCCGCAAATTAGCTGTGGCAGTTATACTTTCTGAAAATTCCCTGTTAGAGATGTGTAAATTTAAGAATTAGTTTAGACACAACTAATGATATGAAATAATCACTAATGTTGTATGTTTTATGTTGTTTGGATGAATTTAATGAAAAAGACAAAACAATATTGCTTATAGATTTAATGTTTTAATGGAATGGAATGTTCAATAATCCTGATCAGTGTTGCTCCAGTGGTCCCTGCAGTTGTTCAGTGGTAGTCCAGTATTCCATGCAGCAGGTCAGTGGTAGTCCGGTGGTCCATGCAGCAGGTCAGTGGTCCCTGCAGTTGGTCAGTGGTAGTCCAGTGGTCAATGCAGCTGGTCAGTGGTAGTCCGGTGGTTCATGCAGCTGATCAGTGTGTGTCCAGTGGTCCATGCAGCTGTTCGGTGGTAGTCCAGTGGTCCATGCAGCTGGTCAGTGGTAGTCCGGTGGTCCATGCAGCTGGTCAGTGTGGGTCCAGTGGTCCATGCAGCTGGTCAGTGGTAGTCCGGTGGTCCATGCAGCTGATCAGTGTGGGTCCAGGTGGTACATCCGTCCGTACAGTGCAGCCGTGACGAGGCCACCGCTCATGCTCGAATGCTCCATAGTGACGGAGCCCCGTGGCGTTGTGTGGAGGCGGGTCGGCTGCTCCAGGGTGTAGTGGCTGGACAGCACAGATGGGTACACGTGTCTGGTGCTGAATGTTCCCTTGAGCACAAAGTCAATTTTTGTGTCCGCCTGCACCACCTCCTGCCCACACGATCGTTCTTCAGTTCCTGCACATTTCACCAGGGCACACACCTGCACACCACAGCAGCACAACGTCTTATTTTTACTGTTAGAGTATAAAAAGGACGAAAGTTACCCTTTAAAATGCTTATTCCAGGAAATAACATCGCAACGCCTTTTTCCCACACGCATTCATTCACAAATGTTGACACATTTTGTACCCGTTTGTAACACAAAAGGCTGTGAACGAGATGACGCTGTAATAATTCCAATATGGTCATTTCCTTTGTGGGAGACAGCAGCGGCTACAGAAATACACAGGGCATGTGCAAACTTAACACAAGTTTAGGGCCATTTTCTCCGAATTAGGTCTTCATTCCACTCTTGGAACAACATCTCCACTTTAGTAGCTCAAGGTTTTTCAGAGGAATTTTCTAATTCCTAAAATCCAATATCTCTCCGGAAAAATGTATGTAACTAAAAAAGCAGTAAATTAATATCATACATTTGAACCTAGTGCTGTGCATTATTTAGATTTTGTTGCAGGAAATATCAGCAATGTTAACTATTTTTATGCAAAAAAAAAAAAAGCCTCTCTTATATCTAAGAAAACATAACATGACAGAAAACCTGCAATAGACGTTTTTGCATGTCATTGATATCAGTAACTTACAGCACAAGTTTCAACTTATCACTAAAATATGTTTTTTTTTTCCATGGGGAGACTTAAAGCAGTACTAAGTAACTTGTTGACCTTAATCAATCCTTTTCGTAGTCCCTCTGGGGGTAATACAAGTGTTAATGGGATGATTGGGGGGTCTTTCATCTCCCCCTGTTGTCTCTGGCCAGAAAATCACAATTGCAACTTTCCTGCCACCGGACCGGAGCAACCAATACTAGGGATGTAACGATTCACTCAAGCCCCGATTCGATACGATGTCCGATTTTAAGTTCCCGATTTAGATTTTCTTTTCCACGATTTTTTTTAAACCTTTTTTAAGAAAGAATATGACTCATTCATACCAATGTTTCTTTTGTTTTGACATCTGCATTTTTGTCCTTGTAACAAACTGCAACTGTCTCGGTAAGAGAACTTTATATTACAAAAAATAACAAGACATGAAAATGAACTATAATCATTTTGACTACATAATACTACCATTTAGAACTAATTTTACAGTGCAGTTTTTTCACTCTCGAACGCCTCACAGCCTCCCGTGCGGGGTCGAACCGTCATTCCGACACACCGTCATTCCGACACCCCTCTATTGCGACATCCCGCCAATCCGACACTTTTTGGTACCGCTATTCCGACAATCGTTTTGAGCGTATCTGTTTGCCCTCGGCTTTTGTCCGTGTTTCGTGAGAATAGCTGATAATGATGGAGGCTTATTAACGATCCTCATGGCGCTAGAGGAGTCAGCTCAGCGTCTCCTTCCCTGTTCATCCCCGCTCTGAGAGTCCCCGCTGTCGGCCCATCTATGCGCATTTCCCAGTCCCTCTACAGCGGCTCATGAGATGGTTTTGGGCAAAGGCAGTGACAGGTGCGGGCTAGTCTGTATTTCACAACAAAGCGCTGAAGTTCGACGTGTGCGTTTTAAACTCAGACACTGGAGCTGTCGCTCGAGGCTTTAAAGAGACTGAAAAGTGGATGCACCGCTCACAGCGCTGACCGAGCCACGCGCTCTCCTTCCTTCAAAACATTGTCCAAAAACAAGTCCTTCTCCAAGAAGCAGCGCGCATGGGTGTGTGTATGTGGGACACTGCTTTTACGCATAATGGACACGCATATGACGCGCCCCACGGACAGCGCTCCAGATAACCTGGAGCCCATCATTATACTCACATTTACAAAAACATAAGTCAGTTGTTTTTGTTGTAAAAATTTGATTGTGCTCTTATCGTTTTTGAGATATTAATTAATATTATTCTATTCAGGGCATTGTTGTCCCACTTTATGCGCCACTCACAATTAAACTGTCCCACTCAAACTTAGCATTTATATAACTTACACTTTAATTTGATGCATTTCTGATTTGGACTAAAAACGAAAAAATACATAAAATAATAATATTAACCTAAAAAAAAATGATCAAAGGCATGTAGCCTTCAATCCATGGTTATTCTGTCTCAAAGTACATTTGGAAAAACACAACTTATGGTTGTTTAATTGTGTTTCCCGCAATTGGAATCGATAGAAAATATTGAAAGGTGTAATGGCTAATAAATGGGAGGAAATACTGCTAAAACAACGTCCATTATTATTGTTTACTGCTTTCTGATATGCTACCGGTTAACGCAGTGTTCGTTGTTCAACATCTACGTCCTGCGTCTCGGCAGCACATTTTGTTTATTATTATTTGTGTTTATTTATATTCTATATTGCGTCCTCACTCCTCTCTCAATGCCGCTGCCTATGCTCATTACGCATTGTGTGTCTGCCTTCAAATGTCCCCACACTGAGGCGAACGTGACTGAATGGAATTAAGAAGAGCTTTTTAAAATAAAATAAAAAACAGTGTTTGTGCCACTGTTTTATTATTGCAGTTATGAGGAAGACGAGTAGACTAAAAGAAACGCTATCAGGCGGTGTGCAGGTCTCTTCATTCATCAGGCAAAACGTAAAACAATCATCAGCAAATATAAGCCCTGATTCCCCAACACAAAGTTAGCTGCCTGTAGTGTTCTCTGGGGCCGGTAACAGTGGAGGGTGCAGGAAGGGGTTCCTGGTCGGGGACACAAGGAACTGGTAGAGTTTTTGGTGGCCTCTTGGAGCATCAGACAGCCGACGCACAGTGCGTAATGAGCGCATGACAGGCGGGGGCACTGAGAGGAGTGAGGACGCAATGCATGTGTTACTCCATTCATATGGCTGGAGTGCAGCCATCAGAAGAAAAAAAACTTGCTGAGAGCTAGGAGCGGCTATGGCACGAGCCGCTGCCCTTGGCTCTCCGCACACCGCGTGATGGAGTACGGACTCCTCCAGCATCAGCTATTCTCAGGGTTTTGTTTTGTGCCCAGACAACACGGGAGCCGTGCGCTATTGCGCACGAGCGCGAGAGGGAACCGTGTAGAGACATAAAGAAAATAACACTGCATTATCTGGTCCTATAGGCTCTTGTGATCGTGACACTTCATTTTCGAAATCTTTTGTCTTGTGTGAGTGGATGTGAGCGTAAATATAGTTAATTCTAGAAGGCTTACGTATTTTTGAATTATCTTGTGTGTCGGAATGGCGGGACGTTGCACAAAAGATAAAAGTGTCACCACTCCGACAAAGGGGGGGGGAAAAAATGTGGACGCTTGCTAATAAATGGAAATGGAAACACCCCCACTCCGACAATTAGACCTCAACGTCGGAGTAGCGGTGTGTCGGAATGGCAGGGTGTAACCTCCCGTGCAGCCTTTGTAAACATAAGGAGGAAAAAGACCTGACAGCTCCTGTAGATATTGGATTATTTGACAAACGGACATTTGATGAGGATTTCAGCAGAATCTGAGCAGGTTGGTCAGATGTTTGTCAGTTCACGATCTTTGGTAAACTTCTCTCATAATGCTAAACTCTGCGTTAGCCGCTAACGCTAATCTCGTAGCCGCTAACTTTAGCTGCGTCTGCTGCTTCGATGCCTACACGTGTATGTGTTTACATGGTGTGGCGTGTGTTGGGGGCATTGACTGTCAATGGTTGGGGGTGAGGCGGGGGGAGGTGTGAAAGTTAGCTCGCTGTTTCTACATGCAATGTGAGAATAAAGCTAATCCAGTCGAGCAAAATGGAGTAGCTGAGGGTGGCTTTAACATTCTTTTTTCTTTTTTCTTTTTTACATCGATTCACATTTTACGCATATTAAATCAATTTTTGATGAATCTTTACATCCCTAACCAATACACACTAATGGAACCATGAAGAAGAAGCTAACAGGCTAACGGGCAAAGCTAACTGCGGGCTAGCGCCACTTTAAATCGTATTTACAGAAAAAGTTTGAGTGAAAAAAAAAGATCTCCATTGTGTAATTGGATGTACAATATCCCTCTCTCCCTTTGTCTTTTCTGTCAGCGTAGTATTTACTGTCATGGACAATTAATGAGTAAAAAAACACAACATGCTACGACACCTGCAGTGGCGCTTATGGCCTCTAGGGGCACGAGTTACTTAGTACTCCTTTAACACACAGAACAAAAAAGACCTTTGGAATTGTCTAATTTCTTTATCTAAAAATGTGAATATAGTAATTATTTTGTAACTGAAATTCAATCTCCTCTGCTCCATAATCTCCCCAAAGTAAATCTGAGCAGTCTGTGTGAAAGATCGCACCATGAGAACATCTCCACATGGTGTTGGTCATTCTGAAATAATGTCCTCATGGTCCCCACACTAACCTACAGTATGTCCGTGAAAGTAGATATTCATTTTGTGCATGTGAAGCCTGGATTACCTGCAGACTGTAGCGCCCGTTGACCGTGTGCAGTCCAGCAAAGGCGCCCAGTGCGTACAGCTCCGTGTGGTTGGTGTGTGTGCTCTGATACTGCAGCCAGCAGCAGAAGGAGCCGTCACAGACGCTGAGCTGACCTCCCGCCCCGCGCAAGAGCACAAATGTGAAGGGGTCATGCATCATGGAGGAGGTGAACGTGTGTGGGGCGCTGCAGCCCTCTGCGGGACAGGACCCTGCGCTGGTGTCCCCCTGCTCTCCCTGTGGCACTAGGCCTGTGGGCAGAGGGTCATGGAGGGGCTCCAGTGCGCTCAGCGAGGCCACAATGAGCCGCCCCTCCTCGGGGTCACCACTCTGGGCGTGATGGTAGACTGCGGAGGAGGGGGAGTAGATCCCACTACCGCTCATGAGCAGCTCATCACTGCGAATGTTTGCTGCTAAAAGTGTCACATTGGCCCCAAGGCTGAGCGCACGCTGGAACTGGATAGTGTCCAGTAGGGGGAGCTGGTTCATCCACGCTGTCGGGAAGATGAGCTGCCGGACGCCCTGCAGAGAGCCAGGCATCAGTTAAAACTGTAGGCTACTATGGCATTAATGTTATGTGTGGACACAGTAATATGGAGGTCAACAGAATAATGTTCAGCTATGCGCTCCTGAAGTAGATGTCCACACATTGGCATCTTTTCTGACATTTTCTAACCCCAAAAGTTAGCAAACCAAGACTCCGCACACTCGGGAGGCGACAGGTGCCTAGAAGGCAGGGTAACTTATGCAAAAAAGAAAAGATTTACAAAACCATTTTGTCATATTTTTTGAGTAATTGGTAGTTTCTTTCTTTTAAAATAGTATAGCTGATTAACCTCCACTGTGCGTTTGAACTCTTTCATTTTTATTGACCAATTAAAAACAATGTAACAGGATTTTTACTTCCTGGATTTCTAGCTTGAGCTCCCGAGCACTGCCATGAGGGCTCACCTTCTCCAGCAGGGCCACGGTGGGCTGCCTGAACAGGATGTCGAAGCAGGTGATGAGGCCGAAGGTCCCGGCGAAGGGCGTGTGAAAAGTGACCAGCTCAGCACGCGGCGGGCTGTCGAAGGCGTCCTCGAAGTACAGGTTCTGTTTGTGGTAACGGGCCACCAGCAGGCCGTCGCTCCTGTGGGACACAACATCACTGTGACGCTCACAGGTTATGGCTTAGCGGAGTATTTCCCGAAAATACCACATAAAATTACTTTTGTTTTTCAGTTGTAAAAGCAGACTAAACCTCTTTGTACTCGGTGCCTTTGTGGTGAATTAACAGATAGTAGTTGTTCAAAGTTTACGTTACTGTTTGGTTCCTGAGAGTTGTGAAAGCTGCTCATGAACTCAGCCCAGTGAAGAATAAGACGTTATCAGCAAAGTGTTAGGAAAGTTTGGAACAGGTCTCATTTTAAATCGACGCACTAACTCTTTTGTTTAGAAACAAACAAAAAGTTGGGTACAGGGCCTTTAAAAAGATATTTCAGAATTTTTGACATTGGGCCTCATTTCCTAGTTATCCAGAGTGTTGTTGATGTCTGGAGATATTTTTTTCTTAAATTCATGCAGTTCTTATATTTGAAGAGTCTAGTGGCGCTAGGCTAGAGCAAGGCTAAAGCAGTTCTATGGTATCAGTTAGCCTGCATTAAAAACAGTCTGACCCACTCCACAGTGCACCTGAGGTAAATCACTTATAACACCAGACTAACCATATAAATGTCTGTGTTAATAGAATCATTTTTGAAATATAACTGACCTTGTATCACATGAATTACTGCATTTTGAGGGACTATTTTCTCGCAGATCACTCCGCCGCTGCGTTAGCTTACAGCCACGAAGCTGATGCTGCTCAAATATAAGTTATTTTAAATACAAAATGGTTAAAATGATTCTATTAACACAGACATTTATATGGTTAGTCTGGTGTTATAAGTGATTTACCTCAGGTGCACTGTGGAGTGGGTCAGACTGTTTTTAATGCAGGCTAACTGATACCATAGACATACTTTAGCCTTGCCCTAGCCTAGCGCCACTAGACTCTTCAAATACAAGAACTGCATGAATTTAAGAAAAAAATATCTCCAGACATCAACAACACTCTGGATAACTAGGAAATGAGGCCCAATGTCAAAAATCCCGAAATATCCCTTGACATTGACAATACTGAGTATTGTCAATGTCAACGCACGTCACCTGTTCAGAGCGGCGTGAACACAGCGATGGGAGGAAGGAGTACAACATTTGGGAAAAAAAGGACACAGATCATCGAATTTGGAGCAACATAACCTCACCTCCACTACAGTACATCATAAAGACAACGGAAACACATCTAGAAAGAGAGGGGAACATCTACGACAACACAGCAGCTGTGGTTTGAAAGGCCTTTCCCGAGCGCAGGCATTCGGATCAGAAGAATTACAGTATGCTTCAATAAACTTCAAAAAACACGGGCGCAGGCGCAATAAAGGATGCACTGGATTACAAACATGTTTAAAAAGGGGATTTTACCATGACATGATCGCTGGACAGACAGGTACTACACACTCAAACACACACATATTGAAATTATATCGGGAGAGGGAGAGAGGAAAGAAGCGAGATTTTCCTCAAGTGTCAGAGAAATGTAGGCTAGTAAAACTATTCCACTGTCACTAAAGCACAAACAAAGAATCAGGAAACCGTTTTCATTCACATCTTAGTGCTTAGCAGCAACAGCGCAGTTTTTTTTTCTACAGAATCGCGCAGCAGTGGTGCCGCCTGAAGTGAACACATGTGAGTGTCTGATTGCAAGCCTTTCAAGCGTCCAAATAAAAGCAACAGCGCGAGCCGTGCAGTTAGGTGTGTAGGCAGCATAATACTCCCATAACAGAGGGAAATACTTTACAGTTTATTAAAAGATATAAGTATACTGTACTTATATTGCTCTTTTGTGAGCAAACATAATTCTCAAAATCATCTGTGTGAGCCACCCAATGGGCGAGGAAAGCACTTCTCTTTGGTCCTCATGGCGGGGGGCTAACATTGCTGCGATGCTGCCCCCAGTGGCGGGAGCGGCTCCAGAAGGTTCACTATAACATGGAAACCAACAGGGACTTTACACGTGTCAAAAACAACTTTAAAGCCTGGCTCCAAAGTCTTTTATTGTTTCTAAAAATACAGTTTATTCCCGTGACAGCTCTGAGCAGAGTGGTTTTTGGTAAATTTACTTTTAAAGTTTTAGCTTTGGCCTTAGAATGACAGGCCCTGCAGCACTGTGGAGGCTTGTTGCTGCTCAGCCCGGAGTTTTTTTCCTTTTCCTCATTGTTGTCTTCATCTCGTATCGGAACTCGAAGCTCTCTGGACATCTCCAAGTTTACAAGTTGTAATTAAGAGTGGCGTTCCAACGCATTTTTCCAAGTAGCAGGTTGGAAATTTCCCTGTTACCATTTGCCTGGAACGCACTATTAGCATGGATTCTCTCTCGACTGGTGTTAATAATGTAAATGGGGAGTGCGGTATGACAGTCCACTAATAATATGCCTATTTTGTTTTAAATGTTCATCTTAATTTACTTAGAATATTTACTTTTTATAGTTTTAAGTTCAATACTCCACTGGGTTTCATGTGTTAAAAGTAAATTAGTCAGAATGAAAAACAGCTGAACTAGCTGTTTTAGCTGGAGCTGGTTTAGGAGAAAATGGACTGACCCTAGCCTGGCCTTAGCCATCCGTAAACTCCGGTCAATTATAATTTCCCTGCATGTACGTCTGGGTCTGATCTCAGTGGCCGCGTTACAACACCCGCCTCCCCCATTCAGTGAGCGGGGGAGGCGGGTGTTGTAGGTCATGTCAAGCATTTGCGCCGCATTTGCTGGTTGTAGTTCGGCAATGGCGGCGGATACGAAAGTAAAGGAAGCTCTTCAGTCCGTTCTGGCTCGGCTCCCAAATATCCAGAAATTAAAATCTAAGCCTTGGAATGCACAAGGAATGCTCCCAAGAGTTATGACAGAGTTATGACAGAGTTATGACAGAGTTATGATAGAGTTATGATAGCTGCTTCACTCAACACGGGCGCATTACAGACGTCATGACCAAATGCTAGCGAAAATCAGATCCAATCGTTTCAAAGGAGTTCACCCCTCCCACCTGATAACGGAGCGCAACTGTGAAGATCCAGACCCTTGTACCAAACGAAATGAGTACGAGGGTATGGTAAAACCAGGATAGACTGAACCTGTAGGCCACGTTGGTGTTGAAATGCCAGCGTCCGTCAGCGGGGCAGGGGACGGAGCCAGAGGACCCGGGGGACCCGGAAGAGGAGTCAGAGGACCCGGGGGAGGAGCCAGTGGAGGAGCAGGGCTGTACGCTGCCCATGTTGGCCACCACATACAGGCCGTGCCGGCGGGCCATGCAGCTCAGCCACCGCTGCACCTGTGGACCATCTCACCGTCAACATAGGGGCAACCGGAGGAAACCGGGAACACACTCAAATACTGTATATGTGTATACTGGATCCTGTATAACACACTCAAATATATGTGTAAAGATAAGGTAACACACTCAAATATATGTGTAAAGATAAGGCATGAACAACTTTATGTACACATTTCAGAAACATGATCTATTCCCGCCCTCAGATCTGAGGCCAGGTTTATTCACAATTACGGATAGATCTGTGAAGTAGAACTAGAGGGAGTACCTCAGTGTTGGTGTGAGGTTAGATTTTGTGTGAAGTAGAACTAGAGGGAGTACCTCAGTGTTGGTGTGAGGTTAGATTTTGTGTGAAGTAGAACTAGATGGAGTACTCGGTGTTGGGGTGAGGTTAGATTTTGTGTGAAGTAGAACTAGATGGAGTACCTCGGTGTTGGGGTGAGGTTAGATTTTGTGTGAAGTAGAACTAGATGGAGTACCTCAGTGTTGGTGTGAGGTTAGATTTTGTGTGAAGTAGAACTAGATGGAGTACCTCGGTGTTGGGGTGAGGTTAGATTTTGTGTGAAGTAGAACTAGATGGAGTACCTCGGTGTTGGGGTGAGGTTAGATTTTGTGTGAAGTAGAACTAGATGGAGTACCTCGGTGTTGGGGTGGCGCTCCGGGTGCACACAGGGGTTCCAGCTTTCCTGCTGAGGGTCAGGGACCTCCTCCAGGTACGGCGTTATAGAGGAGCGAGTGAAGTTAAAGCCCTGCAGCCCGTCCTCGGGGAACACCACAATCTGAGCGCCCTGCAGACACCACAGGTGTAAGAGTGACGTCATCAACTGGTCAACAAGAGCTGATCTGCCAAACAGCCTCAAAGTCTGAGTCTGGTCGTCTAAAATGGCCCATCTGAAGATGTCCATGTTCAGTCAGTGGGACACGGACCACAGTTTGAGAACCATAATTAGGCTGAGAACAATCCCTCATTTTGATTCAGTATGTCACTTTTGAAATGTCCCTGTCCTTTATGTTATTATTTAACTATGACCATGTTATAAACTAAGCACTGTCCTTAGAGTTGTTATTTAACTATGACATAAGGTATGGCTAACTGAAGTGCATACCTGGCGTAGGTACGTACCTGGTATGCGGCGCTCGCGGCCTGTTGCTCGTACACCTGTACGTTCTGACGCATGTGCTGCAGCGCCTCGCGCCGGGACAGAGGCACGCGCGGCTCTGGGTTCAGGATCACGTAGTGTTCGTAAACTGCAGCGACGTACGACGAGGCCAAGCAGTGCGCATGCGTACCACAGCATAAAAAGGTCATTAAAGACAGAGTCCACGGCACCGCAGCCATTGGTCTGTTTTTCTACTGCCTTTTAAGTCCGAGAGTCTTACCGTCCGCACTTTTGTGTTCGGCTGCAGAAGCTTCGAGTCACTCAGACTTTTGTCCTACGTCCATACAAACACTAACTGTTCAGCGTCACGTCGCAGCTTAAATGCCTGCTTTTTTGCCCCCCTTTCCTTTTTCTTTAAGGGAGGTCCGGCCACGTTTTTCACCACCTTCGCTCCCTGCCCTCTTATTATGTAAATGTCCCTGTCTCAACAACGCGCTGTTCATCACCAACTCCACAGCAGCAGGTGGCGCTATGCACAGCACACAAACTCAAAGCGGATGTTACAGATATAAACACCAGAGGGCACGGGCATGGACAGCTAACTGCTAACAGATCCAGCTCCATATTTACCAATGCTCCTCTTACTGTAGTGTCCAGCGGAGTAGCACCATGTCAGGAGCGGACTCACCGCTGGGCCCGGACCCGCAGCCCAAGCCGCTGTTCGGGGGCTGCTGGAGCTGCCGCATACTCTCCGGCGGTGCCCTCCTTGCGTCCGGGGCGTTCGTCTTTAACGAAGCCCGTAAGGTGATGCGCAGAGGCGCCCCCACGTCAATGGGAACAGTGGCCCAGATCACCTTCGCTTTGGGTGAGTCAAACACTCGCAGTGATGCCTGATGTTGTGACCTGACCTGACTGACCGGATGCTCTTGCAGGTATCGCCGCGTGGGGCTTGGTCATCATCGCAGACCCGGTGGGGAAAATGGAGAGGAAGAACTGACGACTTTTGGATTGTACATGGACAATTGCAACAACGAGGACTGTTGTTTATTTCTGATAATAAATACTTATTATTCCCCACTTTTGACACAATTTAGAAAGTTCCATTTGTTCGAGTCTGTTCTGTACGAATCCGCACACACCACAAGGGGTCGGAAATGAGTCATTTACTTGGTTAGATCACATCCCTTGTTGGTTTATAGGCTGTACCACTTCCAGTATTTAGTTTAGATCAGAGGTTCCCAAAACTTTTCAGATCACGACCCCAAATATCAGTGTAAACTGGGGAACACCACAGTATAATGTAAGTAGTGCTTTTATTCTTAAGGGGAACATTTTAAAACATTTAAAATGTGATTTATTTGAGTTGTTTATTTATTGTAATTTACATAAATATACTGTTTTAAAATACAAAATGAGACAATATTCATATTTCTGAAACCCCCACTTTGGGAACGCCTTTAACTGCCGTAACTTTAAGGTGTGTCCGAGCGTGTGGCCAGGGGAGGTCCGGGGTCAGAGGCAGCACTTGTCCCGGTGATGTCGCTTGCTGTGAACTGTAGCTTCAGCTGTTTGTGGAACACAGAGGGCCAGGTTTAGCCACACAGCGGCTCACTATCAACTTTATTAGTGTGATATTGTCACAGTCATCAGAAGCATGATGCAAAACACACACGAGTCGTTTCAGTCGCATACAATGATGTTTTGACATCATGAAAGCTTTTTGGTTAACGAAATAAGAAAATAGAATTGACAGTACATTTAGGCACACTAACACATACTGTACACACACATGTACAACTGCCGTCTGCGGAGAAGTGTTCGCGGGTAAAGTCTGGCTCGGCATTCTTCACTTACAGCCCCTGCACCGAACACCAAAACAGCAGCAGCTAAAGCACATCTGTCAGTCGGAATGTCAGTGTCAGATAAAACCGCATTTAAGGAGAGGGGCTCTATTAAAATAGACTTTAAAATGCACATGCAATGCGTTTGTTTAGAAAAATATTGCACAAAGTAACATACATGAGTAAAAGTGATTAAAATACGCACATTCAGCTGTGTCTTTCACACTGGTGCCCTCCCACACGCACACACACACACACACAGGTATAGTCAATGACTCAGACGTGAGACATGGGACACTCAGGAAGAGCGGCGTTTGAGCGGTCGCTCTGCGCTCCTGCCGGGCTCGGTGTGGAAGAGACTGAAGGTTCCACTGTGGGGAGTGTGTGACCAGGAGCTGAAGGTAAGGCAAAGGGCGGCAGTGTCACAGAGGTCCACCAGGGGGCGAAGCACAGCACTGAGCCGCACACGGATGCAACAAGTCCACACACGTGAGAATGGGGAAGTGAATAATCTGTCGCAGAGAGGGGGCTGCTCCTGTCGCAGAGAGGGGGCCGCTCCTGTCACAGAAAGGGGGCTAGGGGGCTGCTCCTGTCACAGCGTTGGGGCTTCTCCTGTCACCTCTTGGCAGTGCAGGACTTGAGTTTCTGGCTATATCTGAGGATGCGCGGTGAGCGAGAGTGCAGCTTCACGAAAAGCTCGGGGAACTTGTACTGGGGAAACATGGTTTCTAGAAAGCCCTCCAGGAGGACGTAGACAAGGCGACGATTCATGGGCTGGTACTGGAACATGTCAAAGACCCGCAGGATGCCCTTCCGCGTGGTGTCAGCCCCGATGATGTGCTTCAGCTCATCTGAAACACAAATGGTATCCTGTACAGTTGTGCTCAAAAGTTTACATACCCTGGCAGAATGTTTTATTATTTTTCAGAGAATATGAAAGATGACACAAAAGGTTTTTTTTCACGCATTGTTTGTGGTTGTTTGAAGCCATGTATGGTCAAACGACTTAGTTTATTCCTTTTAAATCATGACAAAAGAAAGTACCAAAATGACCCTGATCAAAAGTTTACATACCCTAGTTTTTAAAGGAATAGGCCACCATTTTTACATACTGAGATATGTTCTTAGTTTAGACGAGTCAATGCATAACTGTTTGGTCTTTGTGCGTGCGCTCAGTCACGCAAGTGTTGTTAGCATTTAGCCTCTCGCAGCAAAGGTATAGTGCCGAAGGGGTACTATAATGTAAGGCGTAAAAACACAGGATAGACCCACTGAGATTAAGAATCTCTTTTTCAGGGGAGTCCTGGCCCCAGAGGGGAATCTATTGTACATGTTTTTAGTGGTAGGGGAAACCAGAGTACCCGGAGGAAACCTACGCAGACACGGGAAGAACATGCAAACTCCACACAGAAAGACCCCGTCCAGGTGGGTTCCAATTGAACCCGGGACCGTCTAGCTGTGAATATATAATTAGAATGTCATGAAAAGTGGAACTTAAACTGTGAAACTAATATATGATAGACTCATTACATGCAAAGTGAGATATGTATAGCCTTTATTTGTTATAATTTTGATTATTATGGCTCAGCTTGTAAAAACCCCAAATTAGAATATTTTGAATATGGACTGTCAGCCATAATCATCAAAATTATAACAAATAAAGGCTTGACATATGTCACTTTGCATGTAATGAGTCTATATCATATATTAGTTTCACATTTTAAGATGTATTACAGGAATAAATTAACTTCTGCATTATATTCGAATTATTTGATGAGCACCTGTAAATCTCACTTTACTGCATGGACGTCGAGGTGCTCCTAAGGTGGTATTACGCCTCACAATGTAGTTCCCCTTTTTATCCGCTTAGAAAATCGACATGTTTAATTTTATGTAACTAGACTTGGATCGTGTAAAGGCTCACATAACTGTTTTTTAAAAAGGGAAAACGTGGAGCAGCTTCGTAGCTTCCAACTTCACCTCAGTTTGGCACTATACCTATGCTGGGAGAGGCTAAATGCTAACAACATTTGCGTCACAAGCGCAGTTTCCAGGCTGGTGATGAGTGACACTTTTCCTCCAGTATTCTTTGATAACATGCTGTATTCATCCTGAAATCAATTTTGACCAAGTTCCCTGAAGCTCACACATCCCCAAAACATCAGTGATCCACCGTTCATCACAGGCCTTGTTGACTCCTCCAAATGTAACGTTTATGGTAATGGACAAAAAGTTCCATTTTGGTTTCATCATTCCAAAGGACATTGTTTAAGAAATGTTGAGGCTCGTCTCTGTGCTGTTTGGCATATTGTAAGCGGATACTTTTTGGCATTTGTGAAGTAATGTATTTCTTCTAGTGACTCGACCATGCTTCTTCAAGTGTCTCCTTATTGTGTATCTTGAAACAGCTACATAACCTTTTTTTCAGAGAGTCCTGTATTTCAGCTGAAGTTATCTCTTGGATTTTCTTTACATCACGAACAATTACCTTGGCAGTTGTTGCTGAAATTTTTGTTGGTCGATCTGACCATGGTTTGGTTTCAACAGAATCCTGAATTTTCCACTTCTTAGAGTTTGGACACAGCTGATGGACATTCTAAGTGCCTTGGATATCTTTTTTATAACCCTGTCCCATTTTATACAGTTCAACTAACTTTTCTTGCAGATCCTCTGACGATTCTTTTGCTTTCCCCTTGACTCAGAAACCAGAATAGTCAGTGCAGCACTGGATGAAAGATGCAAGGGTCTGTCAGGAGCTCAGAAACTCACACATGATAATTACAAACACAGGTCACAAGTGAGGATGCTTACCTTTAGTAGCCATTCAAACCTCTTGGAGTCAACTTGTGTGCATATTATCAGGCCAAGATCACCAGAGTATGTAAACGTTTGATCAGGGTCATTTTGGTAGTTTATTTTTTCATTATGATTTAAAAAGAGAAAACTCAGTTGTTTGACCATTAATGACTTCACACAACCACTAACGATGAGTGAAAAAAAAACAGCGCTACTAACGGCGCTACATTTTCTATAACGGAGTAATCTAATTAATTACTCTCCCCATCGTTACAACGCTGTTATCGTTACTGGCAAAACAAAGTAGCACGTTACAATTGGGCTCACCAGCTGTATTTCATGCTGCAGGAGCATGGGAGAGCAGGGGGCGGAGTCTCTACTCACGCTGCCTTTGTCGATGCCCCTCACATCATTCAGTGTCCTCTGCCTCTCCAGGACAGGGTCAACTGCTTGGCCTGCACCTTTGTCTGCAGATCATATTGCGCACATCCGACTGTGTCTGTGCAGAGTGTTGCATCGTGCTCTCTGCTCCAAAAACTATGTCCGTGTCCCCGACCCGCGGCTTGTCATCCCCATAGCGCTGTTTGTGACCGGTGCAGGACGGGGAGAATCGAGTTGGTGATCATTGATCAATAGTGTTGGAACTTATTTTTAACCCAAAGCCGCAGAATCGGTGGAGACGCGTCTTTCCCCTCTCCGCTCCAGAGAACACTGCAGGCTGCTAACTTTCTGTTAGGGCATCTAAACATATATTTGCTGATGATGGTTTTATGTTTTGTCTGATGAATGAACGGAGAGACTTGCACAATGCCTGTGAGTAATGTCTGCCCTGATCTTTGGCACATGTTTCTTTTACTCCTGTTCTTCCTCATTCTCTTTGAATACGGCCGTATTCCTACATTAATAAAACAGCGGCGCAAATACTGGTCAATACCATTCAGTCACAGAGGCCTCCCCCACTCCACCCCCCCATTCAGTTACTATGAACATCTCTGACATGATACATAAATACAAACACCTGTCTGTTCTACTCATTTCAACTGACTTGTGAAAACTGCTACAAAAAATACACATTTTTGACATATAGCCACTTTTTTTTTTTTAAACAGTAATGCAAATAGTTACTTTCGCTGGTAACGAGTTACTTTTATTATAGAGTCATTCATTTACTAGTAACTGAATTATGAGTAACTATAACTAATTATTGTTTTAAAGTAACGTTCCCAACACTGAGAACAACTGTAGGTAGGTGTACAAGTACTGATTATCCGGGACCAGGCACTCACTCACAGAGAGGAGGCCCTGACAGGAGCACACACTCACAGAGAGGAGGCCCTGACAGGAGCACACACTCACAGAGAGGAGGCCCTGACAGGAGCACACACTCACAGAGAGGAGGCCCTGACAGGAGCACTCACTCACAGAGAGGAGGCCCTGACAGGAGCACACACACTCACAGAGAGGAGGCCCTGACAGGAGCACACACTCAAGAGAGGCCTGACAGGAGCACACATCACAGAGAGGAGGCCCTGACAGGAGCACACACTCACAGAGAGGAGGTCCTGACAGGAGCACACACTCACAGAGAGGAGGCCCTGACAGGAGCACACACTCACAGAGAGGAGGTCCTGACAGGAGCACACACTCACAGAGAGGAGGTCCTGACAGGAGCACACACTCACAGAGAGGAGGCCCTGACAGGAGCACACACTCACAGAGAGGAGGCCCTGACAGGAGCACACACTCACAGAGAGGAGGCCCTGACAGGAGCACACACTCACAGAGAGGAGGCCCTGACAGGAGCACACACTCACAGAGAGGAGGCCCTGACAGGAGCACACACTGACAGGTCTGACAGGATGTGTAGGTTTCGCGGCCCGTACCTGGCATGATGCCTAGCAGACTGGTTTTGGCCGCCACTCGAGTCCTCATCTGGACGCTCTTATCCCTGCGAGGAGGCGTCTCTGCCAGGATCCCGTTGGGCCAGTATGAGTCCCTGTGGCAGAGCCAATCTTAGAGCAGGCCACACCCCACAGAATAGTCAATGTTTCATGATAAAACGTTTTACCTAAATTTCTTCACATAGTCGGCCACTTGTTCGGGTGAGGTCATGAAGTCCACGTGATCGACGATTTTCCTACAGTCCAAAAGAAGAGAATAAAGTTTGAGTCTAGGCATAAGCACACGGAGCAGTGTGGAGGAGGAGCTGACCTGTTGATGGTGTCTCCATACGTGGCTCTGATGAGCTGCTGCAGCAGGTTCTTAATGTTCCTGCGCAGCCACTGGTTCTTCTCCTTCAGGTCAAACACCTCGTCCATGAGCAGCAGCATGACCCTCAGCGGGATGTTGTCGTCCACCTGTTCACAGGAGAGAAGGCTTCAGTACAGGCGGACACAAACACTGGCTCCTGTCCACCAACTTTCAGGCAGCTATGTTTGGGTTCTATCTAAGGTGTAGCTGCCAAAGTTCTCTCTCGCTCTACAACGGAGTCTGCCCGTCTAATAGTTACTCACATTATCGTCCAGCTGAGCCGAGACGCGGCAGTGCTCCGGGTCCAGCTCAGGCTTCGGCAGCAGTGGAGGCACCTGTGGAGAACGCCACCGGCCGTCAGTACCACAAGGTTTAAGATAATTATATTTAATTCCTAAAGTAAACTATATTTGGCATGCAAGTCTCTGGTTTGCAACAGTCTCCCGTTCCGATCCGTCTCCAATCTGTTGGAAGGATCTGGCTCCTCCCTTGTTTTCTCACATAGTAAAGACATCGACTGATATGCGTCTTTGGGGTCCGATACCGATGTGAATGGGTAAGGCCGATATATATTCTAAGTAATTTAATTTGATGTTATTTTTTTTCCATCTCTCAAGCAGCCTGTATTTAAACATTAATTATTTAGTAAAGGTTATCAATCATAAAAATATATAGAAATATATCTAATAGAGGTCGACCGATGTGGGTTTTTCTCAGGCCGATGCCCATATTTTTGGCCAAAAAAAAAAAAAGTCTGGTCTACAATCCTGTGTATGAAGCTCCTAAACGTGTCAGTGTTGAACTGTGACAGAAGGGGGCGCTGTATTAGAGGCATAAGGCGGATTTGTTCAGGTACTTCAAAGCTTGTTTGAAAGACAAAAATCAGCAGATTCCAAAACTAAAAATGGTAAGTCTACAACATAAAATATATAAAATAGGAGAACACTTTTCACCGCGATGTTTCTCCGCCCCTGAGGCCGAGGATGTTGTGGGAGGACTCATTTTAAAAACGTGAAGTCATCACTTTCGGTTTAGGAGATATTATATGATACACAAATATCGGCCCGATATATATCGGCTTCGGTCGGGCCCTAATCATGACATCATCAAAAACACGTCTGGATTAGGAGGCACATCAACTGCAGTTTTTATCAGATTGTAATTAATATACAGTACCGTTTGTAACAATTTATTATGTATTGTTTTTTCTCATATTTCAAGACTATTTCCCTTGTAGATATTCACTTTAGAATATATATTCTCCATAATCCCATGTATTCATTCATTCACAGTTTAATTTCTTCAACGAGAAACACACAATGGAGCTAGTGTTGAAAATAAAGAAAAGCTAAAACAAAGTGTTTCCTAACTTTTACAGGTACTGTGTGCATGCGTGCGTGTGTATATGATATATATATATGATATATATATATTTTTTATTTTTTTTATTTATTGGTTTATTTGGTCGGGACAGTGCAAGTTAATGAACAAGCCACACCGGATTGTAGCCTTGGGCTAATTTTCATCCGTCGTCTCCCATGCGCACTCTCAAACACACTCACATTCATCCTGGCCTATTGTACATGTTTTTAGTGGTAGGGGAAACCGGAGTACCCGGAGGAAACCTACGCAGACACGGGGAGAACATGCAAACTCCACACATATATATGAGAGCCATAATCATCAAAATTATAATAAATAAAAGCTATACATATCTCACTTTGCATGTAATGAGTCTATCATATATTAGTTTCACAGTTTAAGTTGAATAACAGGAATGAATGCACTTTTTCATGATATTGTAATTATAAACGAGCACCTGTATATACTAAAACCCACAAGAGCGTAGTATTAGACTGATCTGTCAGTCAGGTTCTGTTTGCTGATTCTACAAAGCATGGTATTGTTCATCACTACAGGCCTTGGGCTGGGGGAGATGCCTGTACCTTAAGGATGGAGTGCTTGATGTCTTGGCCCAGACGTTCCGACATACGGCCCATGTTATCCGACACTTTGTTCATGCCTTCAGCCAAACTGTCAGGCAGTGCTTTCACGGCATTAGACACGTTCCTCATGGAGCTCCGCAGAGGATTGACAAGGTGTCGATCTAAAGGGCACACACATAAAGCACATGTACACAATGTACCACATGAAAGCTTTATCACTAAACGCTACTCAAAGACGATCTGTTCTCTTCCAATGCTGCATTAGTTTGTTGACCCACATCGGTTTGAGGCTCCATCAAAAAACCCCGCTTTTCCACAATCAAACAGTCTATTGTGTACTTCCCTTTTGGCGTAACAAGCACCAGGCCAAGACTTATAGAGCAATGTATTTGGCATCGCATCTATAATAAATCTATTTGTTTATGTTAGCTACGCTGTTCTTCTATCAAACTGGAATAAGTGCAGCCTGAAACACGAGGATAGATTTAAAGCGGGCAATGACAGGAGTGTTAGTGGAGGTTATAGAAGTCTTTGGTGATGTGGATAAGAGCTGAGATGTTTATTTACTTTGTGGTTCATCTATCGTAGTTTGCAAACGGCGACAGGCGCTGACATTAGCCTTGATATGTGGGTCTAATGCTCTTTAATGCTACAGGGTTTTCCATGTCTTTGTTGATGTGACTTTATTATCTTTATACTGTTGATGTGACTTTATTATCTTTATACTGTAGATGTGACTTTCTTATCTTTATAATCTTACACTGTTTAACATACAATAAAATTTGCCCTAGCAAACACATGACTTTGTATTTCACAACTGTCAGTGATCGTCACGTGTATGTTCAGTTACCTTGCGCGCAAATTCTCCCTTTCCCTTGTTGTAGGCTTTATTTTCCAGAAAGTCATAGACATAAGGGATGATAGCAGGACAGGCCTTCACCATCTCTGGGTTCAGCAGCAACTGTGAACACAAGACACGATACACTCCTTTAGTGTATTGAAAACTCAGACCTTTGTGGAAAAATAAAGCGCATGTCATTAAAACGCATTTGTATCAATTTCATGAACTGGCAGGCTAGTTTTCTAGCATTGCTGTGACCCTGAAAGTGACCCTAAAGTTGTGAAATGTGCCTATAAACTTGTCCCTGTAAAGAATTCTCAAGTCAAGCATGTTAGGAAAGAGTTTGGACCACAACTAATGTTTATCATTAAGTGGCTCCCTCTTTCATTGATTGTAATTTAATAAATCTGGTATAGGGCCTTTAAGCTGAAAACAAAATGTGTTCAGTAAACGGCGAACACAGAGCCCACGGCAGAACTTCTCAGTGCTTGTAACAATAGCGCATGGACAAACCTGTAAGTATGCGTTCAGGTCTTTTTTTCTCTTCTCCAAGAATTCCCGGTCCATGTTGTTGAAGGTCTTTTTGCCCGGCAGTCGGAGGATCGATGACAGATTTTCAAACTGAACAAACAAAAACAGCACTAGTCCATTTTCCTGCCAATGATGATTGCGTCTGCTATTATATTACTATAGGTCATAAATAAGAGTGTCAGTTTTTGAAAGAGAATATAGGATTTGGAAATAATCTGCCGCTGTCTCCACTTTGGTTTATTTAACTGAAGTAGTACTAGAATGTGGCAACTGTTTGTGGGAAAACACAGCAATCACATCCTCGCTCCATCTGCTTTTACAAGAAAATGAGACGTCGAAAAAACTCTCTCTGAACATTGACCCACTTTTGTCCAGCAATGATATTATTTACATTACTTTTGACTAGACAGAACACAAGTTAAGCGCCGTTTCAACTTCCAGAAAACCTTTGGATATTGTGGCTTTCTGAAGCATGTCGGGTGTAATATAAGTGAAAGTAAAAGCTCTTTACTTTGAGATTGTGAGTCAGTGTTTAGACTGTGACAAGACCGTCCTCCGTGCATCCTCACGTCCTCATTCTGTCCAGGCGACAGGAGTCCGAGCGGCGGAGAACGGCCTCCTCCTGTGTTTGCAGCGGAGCCAGGGGTCAGAGGGTTTCAAAATTCCGGGCATTCTCAACATTGGAAATTTGCCAATGGAATAAACGTGAATTTATGGGAATTAACGGGAATATATTGGAATTAATGGGAATAAACAGAATTAACACGACTGAAGGTAGCTTCTTTACAGATAGATATAAACTTAAGCAAACAATTTTGATGTGATAGTTATAAACTGAAATATCTATCACAGCAGATATGAAAAGTCTCAAAGAAATCATCTTCGCTGCAATACACCAGGCTTTGAAGAGGACAGTGTTTTAAGTTGTGGTCGGTATATAAGTTGTGTGCAGTTTTACAATATTGTATTGTTTTGTATTGTCTATAGTTCTGGTCTGTTCTGTTTAATGCAGCTCTGTGTCTGACACAAGCCCCGCCCACTTCTCGTACAGTAATGATCAGCGTCTGTCAGGGTCTGAGGTAGCAACAGGTGACCAATCACAGGGTGATAAAACAAAATCATTATATTTGTCCCAGCGCTCATTAGAGGATTAAGCAGAATGTAGGTTTAGGAAAGTCATGTTGTTTGGGTTGTGGTGTGACATCACTTAAACACATGTTTTCTAGTTCAATAACATCATTGTGGGTATCCCAGGAGCAGGTCTGGCTTTTCATACATTTGCTACCTGCTCGGTGATCCTCATGTGGAAGTCGTGGAAGTCGGAGTAGCGGCGGTACGTCTTCCAGCAGTCCTCACTGCCGTCCATGTTGCGCCTGAAGACGGTGATGGCGTACAGCGCGTAGGTCTTCCCGTGGTCATTACACACCCCTACAGCAGCCCAGAGGCCCGGGACAAGAGCATCAGCTACTGTAGCCTCAATACAGACACACACCAGTACACGCATGCACGTGAAGGGAGGAGGAGGGCAGCGGCGGGGGAGGAGACAGGGAGAGGAGAGAGGGGAGGAGACAGGAAACAGAGGGCGGACAAAGGGGGAGGAGACGAGATGGAGGCAGGAGACAGGGAGAGGAGACAGGGAGAGGAGACAGAGGGAGGAGGAGACAAGAGACAGAGGCAGGAGACAGGGAGAGGAGGGGGGGAGGAGACAGGAGACAGAGGGAGGAGAGAGGGGGAGGAGACAGGAGACAGGCGGAGGAGACAGGGCAGGAGAGAGGAGACATAGGGAGGAGACAGGGACAGGAGACAAGAGACGGGGAGGAGAGAGAGGGAGGAGATAGGGGAGGAGAGAGGAGACATAGGGAGGAGACAGGAAACAGGGACAGGAGACAAGAGACGGGAGGAGAGAGGGGAGGAGACAGGAGACAGGGGAGGAGAAAGGAGACAGGATACGGGGAGGAGACAGAGGGAGGCGTCAGGAGACAGAAATGCATGTGGGGAGAGCCATAAGCAGCCGAGAAGCAGAAAAAATGAGAGGAAGAACAGAAAAGACAAAAAAGGACATGAAGGTGATGAAACGGTGCAGTGAGAAAAAGATGGCTGGAGGAGAATGACAACAGGAAACCTCCACATGAGCCTTTGTGTTTGTTTGTTTGTTATGTGTGTGAACACCTGTGTCCGAGATGAAGGCGTGGAGATGCATAGTCTCATCGTGGCAGGAGTTGGACAGCTCGTCCAGAGACTGAAACAGAACACAGTTGTTTTGAGCGCTCCTCCTCCACCAGTCTGCGGCCCAAATGCCGGACGTACCAGGTTGAGGCTGCCTGTGGGGGAGCCATTGAAGGACTCGCCCTCACCGTCGTCCGAGCCCCTGTAGCTGGGCTCCTTCAGCATGTCCAGCTCGGCCAGCATGCGCACGTACAGTGGGCTCTGCTTGAAGGACGGGTAGTAGCGCTCGTCGCGGAGCATCATGTCATACACCTGCCCAACAAAAAACAGGGATGAGCTTTCGGCAACAATATGTTTTGCAATATGCCGAGGGGAAGTGGGAAGGCAAACAGGTGTCAGAGAGGGAGCAGAGAGAAAAGCGTTATGCGACGCGTAGCAGCAATTCACCAAAGGTGTTTGGATCCATGCGAATGTATGACATGTTGTCACTGTGGCTTTCTCTCTCCAACTCCCGGAAAAGAGTGTCATACTGCCTAAACATGCGCCTTCTCTGTATCCAAGGACGAAATGTATAGGCTACTGTATATCCACATTGCACTACAGAAGCTGAAATTCGTCCCGAAATGACCGTGCAATCTAAATTTGTGTCAAAATCATCCAACGCGTTACCTTTCTCTGGATGTCGTCAAAGATCTCTGGGGTGGGGTCGTCTTTCTGCAGCTTCTCTCCAAGTTTGTCGATGGCCATTTCATCCACCTGCACCCTGGGTGAGGCCTGTGGAGCACACGCATGTCAAAGCCGGTGTGTGGCGGCTGCATGTAGGACTGGTGGCACAATATCAGAAACAACTGCTGTATTCCGTAACTGTCTGACATAGTGCAATATTCTACTAAACCATTTCAACACAGTATGTTCCACTACAAAGATCAGAATCCAGAAATTACTCTAAACTTTGCACCAAACACATCCAAACTTTCCCAAAGAGCCTCCATGTTGCTTGGTCCGTCTGACATTGCCACGGTAACAGGGTTGTGTTTCCGGGCTATGTCTTTCTCTTTATACTTTTGAATTGATAAAAACAGCATTTGGGTTGGCATAATATTGATGATACTGCTACAAAACAGACTCGAGGTTGCCCTAATGAAACCTTTCCAAGTTAAATCGAAACCTTTCAAAACTCCAACATGTCATTTAGCTTTGGAGTTTGTGAGATCGAGCCTTGTTTTTGGTGATCTGTCTTTTAACTGAAACTAAACTAAAATCGGAGCCTGAGGACCCCAGAGTTTGGTTGATTTCCCAAGGTAAGAATCTAATAAATGTTTACGTTCCAAATTACTATTGTAGGGGTCAAATTGAATGAATGAATTGTTTAGGGTGGTTTAGCAAATGTGTGTTAATCTTTGCGTCATCTAAAAGGACGATAATGATCATTTGTCCTGATGGTGCGGCCCCAGTCGACATGAACGTGCCTTGTCGGACAGGTACTGCTCGTAGACGCCCAGCGCGGCTGCCTTCAGCAGGCCCTTGGTGGTGGCGGGCTGCTTCTTCCCGTCTTTATTCCACAGCTGCATGGCCTCCAGCTGCTGCTGCGCTGTCACCCTGTAGCCCTCCACCGTGAGCCAGAAGAAGAGCTCAGCCTGGGCCCCCGCCGCCTGCATGAAGTCTGGGCACACACAAGCACGCACAGAGCTATGAGCTGAAGAGCCTCCAAACTTTCTTTGTTAGTATTATTTATTGTGTTTTCAAAGGTGACATACTATGCAAATGTCCCTTTAAGCTGGTTATGGTGTTTTTTCTGTAGTTAGGACTTGGAGTGAGCGACTCATGTATGTCTGAGGAATCCTGCCCTGCCTGTGTGTGTCCTGTGCTGTTCTGGAAATGTCCAGTTTGTCCCCATCTACTGTAACGTCCCCACCAACATTCATGGATTCTGGTGGTGCCATAGTTTGTTGTTGGTTTGGTTTGGGAGAGACATTTTGCTCTGACCCTGTGTTTTGGTGACGACTTTTGCTTAAGGGCCGGTCTGAATCAATTCTGCAGCTTTGGATCGGAAATAAATGACTTGTTTCTTTTCTCAAGTCGTTATGTTCAATACTTGCAATGTTTAAAGTGTTTAATAGTCTATGTGTATAATAGAATAGATCATCACAAAATGTCAGAAAAAACAGAATACGCCTTCTTAAGTCTATTTTACGGGGCACACTACACGGAGTGTTTAATCTGCATATGTGATCTAAGTCCAGTGTTTCCCCTACCATTATATGTATTATTATATTTTTGTTTTATGAGTTGTTCAATTCAGTCCGAGTCCGTGTTTTTACAGATCCAGTCCGCGTTTTGCACTCAGTGACCCAGGCCACAGAGCGAGTAAGTTTAACTGGAGCATTAGATGATAATAACATTAACTTTAAATCCCTTTGGCACTTTGTAAATAAGAAAATCCAACCCAAGCTAAATGCAACAGTTGAGTTTAGGTGAAGCTGTTAGCATCTGTTTCACATGAAGTCAATGAAGTTAGCACCGTTGGATTTTGTAGAAAGTCCTGAACTTAGCCTTAAATGCTGATTTTGGCTCCTCTTGTGTTAAGCAGAACACAGACTCATAAACTGTGGATATGAGGAAAATCCAAACACCCATGGGAAAATTAAATAATGGTAGTCTACATTAGGCTAATCTAATAATATTTATTTATTGGTTTATTTGGTTGGGACAGTGCAAGTTAATGAACAAGCCACACCGGATTGTAGCCTTGGGCTAATTTTCATCCGTCGTCCCCCATGCGCACTCTCAAACACACTCTCATACATCCTGACCTATTGTACATGTTTTTAGCGGTAGGGGAAACCGGAGTACCCGGAGGAAACCTACGCAGACACAGGGAGAACATGCAAACTCCACACAGCTGTGAAGCTGTGAAGCACGAGCGCTAACCGCTGTGCTACCTGCCACCCTAATAGTATATGAATATACTATTAGGGCGGCAGGTAGCACAGTTTGAGAATGAAATTTCATTCTCAAACTTTCTAAAACACATTATTGTTTCCTACATCATGCTTTACAGTTACTTAAACTGAATTAATTGTGTATCATATTCAAACAATAAATTGTTACAAATAATAACATTTGCTAAAAACACTTTATTTACCCGGCAGCGTGCATGGACAGCGAGCATGCATGTTAACCATGCCCCCCCTGCCAAACCAGTAAACCTAGGGGAAACACTGAAGTCTGATGTGGGTTCTACAGCTTGGCATCAGAGTCGGAGATTTTAGAGATTAAGGAGCGAGTAACTCACGCTTCTATGGCTCCCTGTTTTTATATCCTCCTTCTTTAATCCTCATTCCACTGGCTCAGTGTTCCTTTTATCCTCATTCCACTGGCTCCTGTTCTTTTATTCAGCTCATCCTCATTCCACTGGCTCACTGTTCTTTTTATCCTCATTCCACTGGCTCCCTGTTTTTTTTTATCCTCATTCCACTGGCTCTGTTCTTTTTATCCTCATTCCACTGGCTCCTGTTCTTTTTATCCTCATTCCACTGGCTCATGTAATCTATCTTTTTATCTCATTCCACTGCTCATGTTTTTTTCCTCATTCACTGGCTCATGTTCCTTTTATCCTCATTCCACTGGCTCCTGTTTTTTATCCTATTCCACTGGCTCACTGTTCTTTTTTATCCTCATTCACTGGCTCCTGTTCTTTTATCCTCATTCATGGCTCCATTTCTTTTTATTCATTCACTTTTCTATTCCACTGGCTCATGTTCTTTTATCCTCATTCCACTGGCTCCATTTTTTTTATCTCATTCCACTGGCTCCATTCTTTTTATCCTCATTCCACTGGCTCTCACTGTTCTTTTTATCCTCATTCCACTGCTCATGTTCTTTTATCCTCATTCCACTGGCTCCCTGTTCTTTTATCCTCATTCCACTGGCTCACTGTTCTTTTTATCCTCATTCCACTGGCTCACTGTTCTTTTTATCCTCATTCCACTGGCTCACTGTTCTTTTTATCCTCATTCCACTGGCTCACTGTTCTTTTTATCCTCATTCCACTGGCTCCTGTTCTTTTTTATCCTCACATTCCACTGGCTCCCTGTTCTTTTATCCCTTCATTCACTGGCTCAGTGTCTTTTATCCTCATTCCACTGGCCTCATGTTCTTTTATCCTCATTCCACTGGCTCCATATTCTTTTTATCCTCATTCCACTGGCTCCTGTTCTTTTTATCCTCATTCCACTGGCTCATGTTCTTTTATCCTCATTCCACTGGCTCATGTTCTTTTATCCTCATTCCACTGGCTCCCTGTTCTTTTTATCCTCATTCCACTGGCTCCTGTTCCTTTTATCCTCATTCCACTGGCTCCCTGTTCTTTTTATCCTCATTCCACTGGCTCACTGTTCTTTTATCCTCATTCCACTGGCTCACTGTTCTTTTATCCTCATTCCACTGCTCATGTTCTTTTATCCTCATTCCATGGCTCACTGTTCTTTTTTCCTCATTCCACTGGCTCAGTGTTCCTTTTATCCTCATTCCACGGCTCCCTGTTCTTTTATCCTCATTCCACTGGCTCACTGTTCTTTTATCCTCATTCCACTGGCTCCTGTTCTTTTATCCTCATTCCACTGGCTCCATGTTCCTTTTATCCTCATTCCACTGGCTCCATGTTCTTTTTATCCTCATTCCACTGGCTCATGTTCTTTTTCCTCATTCCATGGCTCCTTTCTTTTTATCCTCTTCACTGGCTCACTGTTCTTTTTATCCTCATTCCACTGGCTCATGTTCTTTATCCTCATTCCACTGGCTCCATGTTCTTTTTATCCTCATTCCACTGGCTCCATGTTCTTTTTATCCTATTCCCTGGCTCCATGTCATCCTTCATTCCACTGGCTCCTGTTCTTTTTATCCTCATTCCACTGGCTCCATGTTCTTTTTATCCTCATTCCCTGTCATGTCTTTTATCTCATTCCATGGCTCACTGTTCTTTTTACCTCATTCCACTGGCTCATGTCTTATCCTCACACTGGCTCCATGTTCTTTTTATCCTCATTCCACTGGCTCCATGTTCTTTTTATCCTCATTCCACTGGCTCACTGTTTTTTTATCCTCATTCCACTGGCTCCCTGTTCCTTTTATCCTCATTCCACTGGCTCCCTGTTCTTTTTATCCTCATTCCACTGGCTCAGTGTTCCTTTTATCCTCATTCCATGGCTCCATGTTCCTTTTATCCTCATTCCACTGGCTCTGTTCTTTTTATCCTCATTCCACTGGCTCACTGTTCTTTTTATCCCCATTCCACTGGCTCCCTGTTCTTTTTATCCTCATTCCACTGGCTCCCTGTTCTTTTTATCCTCATTCCACTGGCTCAGTGTTCCTTTTATCCTCATTCCACTGGCTCCCTGTTCCTTTTATCCTCATTCCACTGGCTCCCTGTTCTTTTTATCCTCATTCCACTGGCTCAGTGTTCCTATTATCCTCATTCCACTGGCTCAGTGTTCCTTTTATCCTCATTGCACTGGCTCAGTGTTCCTTTTATCCATTCCACTGGCTCCCTGTTCTTTTATCCTCATTCCACTGGCTCAGTGTTCCTTTATCCTCATTCACTGGCTCCCTGTTCTTTATCCTCATTCCACTGGCTCACTGTTCTTTTATCCTCATTCCACTTGCTCACTGTTCCTTTTATCCTCATTCCACTGGCTCCATGTTCTTTTATCCTCATTCCACTGGCTCACTGTTCTTTTTATCCTCATTCCACTGGCTCCACTGTTCTTTTTATCCTCATTCCACTGGCTCCCTGTTCTTTTTATTCCTCATTCCACTGGCTCACTGTTCTTTTTATCCTCATTCCACTGGCTCCCTGCTCACTGTTCTTTTATCCTCATTCCACTGGCTCACTGTTCTTTTTATCCTCATTCCATGGCTCATGTTCTTTTATCCTCATTCCACTGGCTCCATGTTCCTTTTATCCTCATTCCACAGCTCACTGTTCCTTTTATCTATTCCACTGGCTCCTGTTCCTTTTATCCTCATTCCCTGGCTCCATGTTCTTTTTATCCCATTCCACTGGCTCCCTGTTCTTTTTATCCTCATTCCACTGGCTCCCTGTTCTTTTTTCCTCATTCCACTGGCTCAGTGTTCCTTTTATCCTCATTTCCACTGGCTCCCTGGCTCACTGTTCTTTTTATCCTCATTCCACTGGCTCCACTGTTCCTTTATCCTCATCCACTGGTTCCATGTTTCTTTTTTATCTCATTCCACTGGCTCCATGTTCTTTTATCCTCATTCCACGGCTCACTGTTCCTTTTATCCTAATTCCACTGGCTCACTGTTCTTTTTATCCTCATTCCACTGGCTCCATGTTCTTTTTATCCTCATTCCACTGGCTCCATGTTCCTTTATCCTCATTCCACTGGCTCCATGTTCTTTTTATCCTCATTCCACTGGCTCACTGTTCCTTTTATCCTCATTCCACTGGCTCCATGTTCTTTTATCCTCATTCCACTGGCTCCATGTTCCTTTTATCCTCATTCCACTGGCTCCACTGTTCCTTTTATCCTCATTCCACTGGCTCACTGTTCCTTTTATCCTCATTCCACTGGCTCCTGTTCTTTTTATCCTCATTCCACTGGCTCATGTTCCTTTTATCCTCATTCATGTCTCACTCCATGTTCTTTTATCTCATTCCTGGCTCCATATTCCACTGGCTCCATGTTCTTTTATCCTCATATCACTGGCTCACTGTTCTTTTTATCCTCATTCCACTGGCTCCATGTTCTTTTATCCTCATTCCACTGGCTCCTGTTCCTTTTATCTCATTCCACTGAGCTCCCATGTTCCTTTGATCCTCATTCCACTGGCTCCATGTTCTTTTTATCCTTCATTCCATGGCTCCCTGTTCCTTTTATCCTCATTCACTGGCTTCCCTGTTCTTTATCCTCATTCACTGGCTACAGTGTTCCTTTTATCCGCATTCCACATGTCTCAGTGTTCCTTTTATCCTCATTCCACTGGCTCCATGTTCTTTTTATCCTCATTCACTGGCTCATGTCCTATCTCATTCACGGTCCATGTTCTTTTTATCCTCATTCCACTGGCTCCCTGTTCTTTTTACCCTCATTCCACTGGCTCACTGTTCCTTTTATCCTCATTCCACTGGCTCCATGTTCTTTATCCTCATTCCACTGGCTCCATGTTCCTTTTATCCTCATTCCCTGGCTCCCTGTTCTTTTTACCCCTCATTCCACTGGCTCACTGTTCCTTTTATCCTCATTCCACTGGCTCCATGTTCTTTTTATCCTCATTCCACTGGCTCCATGTTCCTTTTATCCTCATTCCACTGGCTCACTGTTCCTTTTATCCTCATTCCACTGGCTCCATGTTCTTTTTATCCTCATTCCCACTGGCTCACTGTTCTTTTTATCCTCATTCCACTGGCTCCATGTTCTTTTTATCCTCATTCCACTGGCTCCATGTTCTTTTTATCCTCATTCCACTGGCTCACTGTTCTTTTTATCCTCATTCCACTGGCTCACTGTTCTTTTATCCTCATTCCACTGGCTCCATGTTCTTTTTATCCTCATTCCACTGGCTCACTGTTCTTTTTTATCCTCATTCCACTGGCTCACTGTTCTTATTTATCCCCATTCCACTGGCTCACTGTTCTTTTTATCCTCATTCCACTGGCTCCATGTTCTTTTTATCCTCATTCCACTGGCTCACTGTTCTTTTATCCTCATTCCACTGGCTCCATGTTCTTTTTTATCCCCATTCCACTGGCTCACTGTTCTTTATCTATCCCCATTCCACTGGCTCCATGTTCTTTTTATCCTCATTCCACTGGCTCCATGTTCCTTTTTCCTCATTCCACTGGCTCCATGTTCTTTTATCCTCATTCCACTGGCTCACTGTTCCTTTTATCCTCATTCCACTGGCTCCATGTTCTTTTTATCCTCATTCCACTGGCTCCATGTTCTTTTATCCTCATTCCACTGGCTCCCTTTCCTTTTATCCTCATTCCACTGGCTCCATGTTCCTTTTATCCTCATTCCACTGCTCCATGTTCTTTTTTCCTCATTCCATGGCTCCTGTTCCTTTTATCCTCATTTCCACTGGCTCCCTGTTCTTTTATCCTCATTTCCCACTGGCTCAGTGTTCTTTTATCCTCATTCCACTGGCTCCAGTGTTCTTTTTATCCTCATTCCACTGGCTCCAGTGTTCCTTTTATCCTCATTCCACTGGCTCCATGTTCTTTTTATCCTCATTCCACTGGCTCATGTTCTTTTATTCCTCATTCACTGGCTCATGTTCTTTTTATCCTCATTCCACTGGCTCCTGTTCTTTTTACCTCATTTCCACTGGCTCCTGTTCCTTTTATCCTCATTCCACTGGCTCCAGTTCTGTTCCTATTCATGTCACTTTCCTCATTCCACTGGCTCCATGTTCCTTTTATCCTCATTCCACTGGCTCATGTTCTTTTTATCCTCATTCCACTGGCTCCATGTTCTTTTATCCTCATTCCACTGGCTCACATGTTCTTTTTATCCTCATTCCACTGGCTCCATGTTCTTTTTATCCTCATTCCACTGGCTCACTGTTCTTTTTATTCCTCATTCCACTGGCTCACTTTCTTTTTTATGCCTCATATCCACTGCTCCATGTTCTTTTTATCCTCATGGCTCATTACCCATCATGGGCTCACTGTTCTTTTTATCCTCATTCACTGGCTCCATGTTCTTTTTTCCTCATTCCACTGGCTCACTGTTCTTTTTATCCTCATTCCACTGGCTCCATGTTCTTTTTTATCCCCATTCCACTGGCTCATGTTCTTTTTATCCCATTCCACTGGCTCACTGTTCTTTTTATCCTCATTCCACTGGCTCACTGTTCTTTTTATCCCATTCCACTGGTCCATGTCTTTTTATCCTCATTCCACTGGCTCACTGTTCTTTTTATCCTCATTCCACTGGCTCCATGTTCTTTTTATCCTCATTCCACTGGCTCCATGTTCTTTTTATCCTCATTCCACTGGCTCACTGTTCTTTTATCCTCATTCCACTGGCTCCATGTTCTTTTTTATCACTCTCATTTCTATCACTGGCTCACTGTTCTTTTTATCCCCATTCCACTGGCTCACTGTTCTTTTTATCATTCCTGCTCACTGTTCTTTTTATCCCATTCCACTGGCTCATGTTCTTTTATCCTCATTCCACTGGCTCACTGTTCTTTTTATCCTCATTCCACTGGCTCACTGTTCTTTTATCCTCATTCCACTGGCTCATGTTCTTTTTATCCTCATTCCACTGGCTCATGTTCTTTTTCTATTCCATGGCTCATGTTCTTTTATCCTCATTCCACTGGCTCACTGTTCTTTTTATCCTCATTCCACTGGCTCACTGTTCTTTTATCCTCATTCCACTGGCTCATGTTCTTTTTATCCTCATTCCACTGGCTCACTGTTCTTTTTATCCCCATTCCACTGGCTCACTGTTCTTTTTATCCTCATTCCACTGGCTCATGTTCTTTTATCCTCATTCCACTGGCTCACTGTTCTTTTATCCTCATTCCACTGGCTCATGTTCTTTTTATCCCCATTCCACTGGCTCACTGTTCTTTTTATCCCCATTCCACTGGCTCACTGTTCTTTTTATCCTCATTCCACTGGCTCACTGTTCTTTTTATCCTCATTCCACTGGCTCACTGTTCTTTTATCCCCATTCCACTGGCTCCATGTTCTTTTATCCTCATTCCACTGGCTCACTGTTCTTTTTATCCTCATTCCACTGGCTCCATGTTCTTTTTATCCTCATTCCACTGGCTCCATGTTCTTTTTATCCTCATTCCACTGGCTCCCTGTTCTTTTTATCCTCATTCCACTGGCTCCATGTTCTTTTTATCCCCATTCCACTGGCTCACTGTTCTTTTTATCCCCATTCCACTGGCTCACTGTTCTTTTTATCCCCATTCCACTTGCTCACTGTTCTTTTTATCCTCATTCCACTGGCTCACTGTTCTTTTATCCTCATTCCACTGGCTCCATGTTCTTTTAGAGTGCTTGTTTATATCATGGGGAGCGGGAGGCGTGGTGTCTAAAGGTGTATTTATTGGCAGTATACCAAAAGCTATAATAGTGACCTGGATGTGTCACAAACTGAACTTTTAACAGCATAATAGGTCTGCATCATAAAAGACAAATGAGCCTTTTGTGACAACTGAGGGACTTCAGATCGTGTCAAATTGTTTTCATATTTGTTCAAGGCGTGGAAGTATTTAGTCACACAGTTTTGACATTTCTGTGGCTCTAGTGTAGTTTCTGTGTGTGCTTTACACATTTGTCAGCTTACTGCCCTGGATCATCCAAATTTGGTTGTTGATCTGGCTTCACTTTGTTATTAGCTGAGGCACACTCCATTTTAGGACAAGGCTGCAGACTAATATTTGAGCTGGTTACATCACTGCAGCAAACAAAAACATTATTATTTTAGACTACTACTCTCCCGTAGATACAGGTCAAATATGACTGTAACAGCTTTGTTCTGTACTAACAATATGATGACGAGGATCAGACAGGTCCTACAGGTCAAAACAAGGTCTGACGTTGGAGCCCTGTAGGTTTAAGCTTTTAAGATTTGCAGAATTTTCTCCTGTTTTTGCACATTAAGCATCTTGTACTGGCCGATCTACCAGTGCAGATTTGAACATGTTAAAGAAGGTTATTATGCTTTTTGCAGGTACTGGGTAATCCTCTCAAATACAGCTTGATCACCATCTTGCTTAGAAATGCTGTATTGATTTAAAACTACTTGTTCAACAAACCCCCCCCTCCCCCTCCCCCTCTCCCCTTTAGACAGCATGTTGCTGTCTAAAGCTTTGGCCGATATTTTTGCCTGTCGTACTCTGCAATGGAGGGATACGTTTTGCAATCGATCAGAAGGTGAAGAAATCATTTCCTGGTGAAGTAGGGCCACAGGAGCAGCTCATGGTTAGGTAAGGAGGAACTTGGGGTAAATAGAGCGGGCATTGGATAAGCTGCCACTGTACTAAGTAGTACTAATACTATAGTAGTATTAGTGACCTGGAGGGTTCAAAGATGACATGGTAAAAAGCTCTAGTCGATTTGGCATAATCCCTCACTACTTAAACTGGTGCATCATGACAGTGCACTTTGGTTCCCTGTTGCTCCAAATATTATTAAGGCACGATACCTGATTTTTGATTACAAAGATACCTGATTTTTGATTACAAAAATCAGGTATAATGCCTTTAACTTTGATTGAAACATGACACATGATAATGATGATGGACATTGAACTCACTATAGTTAATGGTGATGGACACTATGAGGCTTTAGTCTTAAACATTGATTACCCATGAAGAACTGCAGCGCGATGTTGTGGACAAGGATGTGCTCCAGGGGGATGACACACAGCTTTCCAAAGTTGGCCGCCAACTTCACGGCATCCACTTCCTTCAAAGGGCAGGACAGAGGAAAGGTGAAGACTTATCAAGAAGAGTCAGTTACAACAGTGAGCTGCCTGTCCTTTAACTGGACAAACCTCAGTTGAAATGTGGCATGTAAAACATGGTGAACATACAGGCTCCCATAACTGCGACACTCAGATGAACGGTACTGCACAACATGGGAATCCTCGCTACAATAGTTAGGAATGCATACTTTTGAACATGAGAATGTGATCAGCATGCATATGCTTTGCTCTACAGTGGATTGGGCTCACCTTTCCAGACTGCAGTCTCTGGATACGGCCCTCGCACACTTTCTTCACAAACAGCAGGCTGTTGATCTGGTTCTTTATTACGTTGATGTCTATGGGAAAGGAGAGAAGATCAGGGGCACGGTTTTATCAGTGTTTCCTCTATATTAATTAAGGAGCGGCGGGCAGCCGCTCCTTAATGGAAAATGGAAAAGAAAAAATCTGGAAAAAAAAAAGAAATGGGGCAGACGCACATTAATCACAGTTGCCTTTAAATGATCCTGCCGACATAATGCAGCCCCGTTGGCTGCCGCTCAATTTAACAAGTAGAACTATTCAGAGGTTATTGGTGCTGTCCAGTTTAACTCCACATAGCCTACTGTTGTGTTGATGTAGCTTTTTGTGAAAACGTTAGCTTTCTTCTGAGTCGACTATTAAACTTAACAGCTCCTCCAAAAACGTCACCGGGAATAGTGAATAGGGAATAGTCTATATATTTTGCCCTTGGATACAGCTAGAGAAAGCGCATGTTTGGGCAGTATGACACACTTACTAGGCGGGACGGGACCGGGCTGGGGGTGGAAACACTGTTTATCCTTGGAAAAATTAGACTGAGCCTGGAGAGTTTTCCCAGTGTTAAGCACAGGGCAGTTCTCTTCTCTATTGTGAGGACTAATAAAGGCTCATTCATACTTCACAAGACGCAAGAACATAGTTCTTACACCCTGAGCTGCAAGAACAAAATGAAGTCACTTTTGCCTTGTCGCCATGGAATGGTCGTCAGTTACAAAATGTGTCCATGGCGAGAAGGCAAAAGTGACTTCATTTGAATAAATGAATAAACAGTGCCTGCTTTAACTAACACCACCGGCGGCACGGTAGTACAGCGGTTAAAGCTCGTGCTTCACAGCTAGAAGGTCCGAGGTTCGATTCCCACCTGGACGGGGCCTTTCTGTGTGGAGTTTGCATGTTCTCCCTGTGTCTGTGTAGGTTTCCTCCGGGTACTCCGGTTTCCCCTACCACTAAAAACATGTACAATAGGCCAGGATGAATGAGAGTGTGTTTGAGAGTGCGCATTGGGGACGACGGATGCAAATTAGCCCACGGCTACAATCCGGTGTGGCTTGTTTACATGCATGAGACCAATACAAAAAAAACAAAAAACATTTTATCATATTATTAATGGCCATAACATGTAAACATTCACAGGACAGGGAGGAAAAGTAAGTGAACCCAGGAATCTCGCTGAACTGCAGCAGTTTTGTAAAGAGGAATGGTCCAAGATGAATTCCTGATCGTTTGAGCGTCTAATCTGCAACTACAGAAAAGCAGTTATTACTGCAAAAGAAGGATCAGCAGATATTTAATCTAGAGGATCAGCTACTTATTCCACGCTGTTGTGAATGTCTCAGTTTTTTCTGCAAAATATCTTGATAAACTTGTGAATTTATTTTTCGATTGATGACAGCACGTTGTCCAGGCCCTGAGGCAACAAAACAGCCCACACTATGATGTTCCTGCTCTATACTTCACAGTGAGGAGAGGGTTTTGATGTTGATGTGCTGTTCCATTTTTCCTCCACACATGATATTGTGTGTTCCTCCCAAACTATTCAACTTTGGTTTGCGAAAGAGCTCTTGGATGCTCTACAGCACTACTGGAAAATATACTGTGGACTGATTAACCCAAAGTTGAATAGTTTGGGCATAGTTTAAGCAGTGGCTGTTTTACCCATTTAGGCCTGAAACACCTGGAAAAAATGCCTGGAAAACCTATGGGCAGTTTCAGAAAAGACCCCGAAAACCTGAAGTTCTAGAAAGTTCCAGAAAACCTGAAGTTCCTGAAGTATTTAGCAATTGTGTCAACGCCTACTAAATGATTGATTTCTCAGCCTCTGTAGCAGATAGGAACAAAATTCAAAAAGTATTTGAGAGCTTACACTTGTGGCTTTCCTGAGAAATTGGATTTCTCAGGAAAGAATGATTAATGATTAAACAGACACTGTTTAATCATTCTTATGATTTTGAAACATGGGAAATAAATATAATAATTATTAAGCTTTAAAGAAATAAAAAGCTGGTGATGGGGAAGGGCAGAGTATCCTGCTCTAAACACAGCAGGAGGAGGAGAAAGCCCCTCCCCTCAGAGAAAGCCCCTCCCCTCACTGCTGCTCAGCGCTGTCAGCCAGAGGAGAAGACACAGCTCTCCTCTCCTCTCATCCCGCACTTGACTTCTCGATAAAACTACGTGATGGAAAGAGCATAACAACTGTTTCTGATCGTTTTTGAGTCAAACCTTTTGATCGAATGAAACATCGCGTGCTGCGGCGCCGCATTTACATGTAAGCTCTATAGCGAAAAAGTGAATATCTCACCAAATTACACGAAACAAAAAGTGTTGTGATGCTGACGCTCGCGCGCCTCTATTCTGTTGCATTTCATTGGCTCAAAGGCCGACAATTGGTCCAAAAACACCCGTATACTCGAAAATTGACGTATATGCTTTCCCGGCCTCAATGGTAGAATTGCGCAAGAGCGCCTCCGGCTTTAAAGGTAGATAATTTTAGTGACCAATTTAGGCAGAAATGTGAGAAATTCCAAAGCATTCACATACAAGTGCTCTTCATATAATTAGATCATCATGTAAAAGTGCATTCACTTCTGTTATTCAACTTAAACTGTGACACTAATATATGATAGATATATGATTATGGCTCAGCTTGTAAAAACCCAAAATTAAAAATCTCATAAAATTATAATATTTTGAAAATGGACTGTAAGCCATAATCATCAAAATTATAACAAATAAAGGCTTGACATATGTCACTTTGCATGTAATGTATCTATATCATATATTAGTTACAGAAATAAATGAACTTTTTCATGATAATCAAATTATATGACGAGAACCTGTACATGTTCCTCCCACTGTATTTGTAGCAGGTAAAAAAGGCAGAGTACCTTTTAAATTTTCTTTTAAACTTTCTTGGTGTTTAAAAAAAAGAAAAAAGAAATTGGTTAATTTGTTATGTATATATATGTTATGATAATATTTTTGCATAAGATTGCTAATGGCAAACATTAAAATGTAAAAAATACGATCTATGATTTTTGGTGTAAATTTCATCTTTAAAATGTGCATTATGGAACTTTTTATGTAAAAAAAAAACTTTCAATTAGTGCGTACTTGAGCTTTTAGTGACCCAGTGGCGCCATTAGTTTTCAGTAGGTTTTCTCTACTGACAGACCCTCTCACCAGAAATTGTAGAGGCTACTGTGATGGCCTCAACAACGCGACACGACAAAGGACAGAAAGCAGTGTTGTTTTCGTCAACGAAGACGATAACGATATCATTTCGTTGACGCCCCTTTTTTTAATGACGATAACGTAACGATGACGAGCTAAAAATAGCTCTTTGGGGACTAAAACCTGACGAGACGTTTATGAGTTTACGTCAACGAGACGAGACTAAAATGGGAGAAAGTGGTTCGTCAGATCGTTCACAAACAGAGTTTGTATGCGGAGCGGGAGAACACACCGGTAAACGTGACACAGAGCGGCGCCGTCAGCTCTCATGATGCGGCCGGGCAGCGGCGCCTCTTTCTCTCTATCCCCCCGTGGCACTGCTAGCGTACATTCTCCACGGAGCGCGTCTGACATCGATGTCTCAGGGACATCAAACTCAGGACAGTTTTAAATACCGTAGCGTATGAATGCAGAACGCATGTTGAGGTAAGCTACGTATGTGCAGACAGCGCTGTTGATAAAAAATAATCTGGAAGCGGTGATCAGAGGACGAGGAGAGTGGGCGCTTTTGGGAAAAGTCCTGTTCACAATGACACTTCTACAAGTGCCTATTGTGGTGTAATCTGTTTGTCAAAAGCTATAAAGCCAATAGATAACAATTATTTATCCCAATTTCCAATACTTATTGAAATTAATTATAACTTTTTATAATGAAACTGACGAAAACTTGACTAAAACCTTTTACATTTTCGTCTGACTGAAACGTGACTAAAACTATCACATTTAGAAATGACTAAAATGTGACTAAAACTATACGCATTTTCGTCCAAAAGACTAAGACTAAAACTAAAACGGCTGCCAAAAACAACACTGACTGAAAGGCGTCACGCTAACCACCCGTACAGCCATTGGGTTACAAAAAGTTATGCACAAATGGCAAGTAGTTTTTTTTCCGCATACAAAGTTGCATAACCCCTGGGTCTGGGGGTTTAGTTGAACCATTTGAAATCTGGTGGTTCAACTAAACCCCAGAACCAGTTAAACTGACCCAGCTCCTGGGGTAAAGTGGGCAGACATAGATACTTCAGGGCAACTTGCATCATTGTTTTGCACCAAAACACCCCAAAAGCAGCACAGCATTGGCCTGATCCAGTGACAGGACTCGGAGTGATGAAGGTGTGCATATTCTAACCACTGGGGCACTCTGCTTCACTACAGGGCTATTGCTTTAAATCTTATTACAATGACCACATCAAGTCAGCCAAATACACTGTGGAGGAAGATGCACACAGAACAAAAAGTATCAGCTTTGTCACTGTGAGAACAGGAAGTAAGTGAGTGCACAAACGAGCGAGGAGAGACCCACCGTCACCGGCCGTGTCCAGGGAGCGCAGGTACTGCAGCTCCTCCAGCACTTTGTCCTTCACGGCCTCCAGCTCGGACACTCGGTCGCTCAGCTTCAGGATGTTCATGAAGGCCTCGTAGTTACAGCTGGAGTCCCGGATCTGAACACAGAACCACTCTTCAGTCTGTCAGCTCTCACAGAGGGACGTGGGGGAGCAAGGGGAGCCTCAGCGTGAGGGCTGCACCATTTTGGACAAAAACTAATAGCGATTTTTATGGAAAGTACTGCAATTTGGTTTAGAGTATGCTTTAAAACCAGAGGTGGGTAGAGTAGCCAGAATATTTACTTAAGAGTAACTTTACTTGGAAATATTTTTACTCATATAGGAGTAAAAAGTAGTGGCCCAAATATTTACTGAAGTAAGAGTACCTGGAGAAAATGTTACGTGGTATGGAGTAGATACATGATCCTGGTGCTATTGGTGCATCCCTAATTTGACATTATATTGAACAGACTGCACAGCATTTGGAATAAAAACTCAATTGGGTATTGAGAATCGGCCTGAATAACTGCAGTCTTTGCAATGTGCAATTTGTGAGAATTAAAATAAAGATTTGGGGAATGCAGTCGTCATAAGGGCATGCGGAGCAGGACAGCCTTACCATCCAGATGACAAACTGATTGATGTAATCTGGGTCACTGAGCTGGTTAATCAGAGGGAGCAGGACTCCACAGGCCAGAACTTCCTGCACACAGCACATTTCACACGCGTCACCCGACCGATCGTGTGCGTCACATGATCCAAGGAGATGCCACACCAACACAGGAGCTGATCATTAACAGAAGAGCACACGGGGAGGGACTTACCCTGAGGAAGTATCGCATATTCTTGTTGTGGAAATCTCCAGGAGGTAGTAACAGATACAGAAGTAACTCGCACAGGTCCCGCAGGAAACCTGACACAAGCAGAGAGGTGGTTAGCCCTGGCATTACCCAGTCACACTGAACCAGGCGGTCAGCCCTGACATTACCCAGTCACACTGAACCAGGCGGTCAGCCCTGACATTACCCAGTCACACTGAACCAGGCGGTTAACCCTGGCATTACCCAGTCACACTGAACCAGGCGGTCAGCCCTGACATTACCCAGTCACACTGAACCAGGCGGTTAACCCTGGCATTACCCAGTCACACTGAAACAGGCGGAAGCCTGACATTACCCAGTCACACTGAACCAGGCGGTCAGCCCTGACATTACCCAGTCACACTGAACCAGGCGGTTAACCCTGGCATTACCCAGTCACACTGAACCAGGCGGTACCCTGGCATTACCCAGTCACCTGAACCAGGCGGTCAGCCCTGACATTACCCAGTCACACTGAACCAGGCGGTCAGCCCTGACATTACCCAGTCACACTGAACCAGGCGGTTAACCCTGGCATTACCCAGTCACACTGAACCAGGCGGTTAACCCTGGCATTACCCAGTCACACTGAACCAGGCGGTCAGCCCTGACATTACCCAGTCACACTGAACCAGGCGGTCAGCCCTGACATTACCCAGTCACACTGAACCAGGCGGTTAGCCCTGGCATTACCCAGTCACACTGAAACAGGCGGTAAGCCCTGACATTACCCAGTCACACTGAACCAGGCGGTCAGCCCTGACATTACCCAGTCACACTGAACCAGGCGGTTAACCCTGGCATTACCCAGTCACACTGAACCAGGCGGTCAGCCCTGACATTACCAGTCACACTGAACCAGGCGGTTAACCCTGGCATTACCCAGTCACACTGAACCAGGCGGTCAGCCCTGACATTACCCAGTCACACTGAACCCTTTTGTTTAGTCCTGGCATTACCCAGTCACACTGAACCAGGCGGTCAGCCCTGGCATTACCCAGTCACACTGAACCAGGCGGTCAGCCCTGGCATTACCCAGTCACATTGAACCAGGCGGTCAGCCCTGGCATTACCCAGTCACACTGAACCAGGCGGTTAGCCCTGGCATTACCCAGTCACACTGAACCAGGCGGTTAGCCCTGCATTACCCAGTCACACTGAACCAGGCGGTTAGCCCTGGCATTACCTAGTCACACTGAACCAGGCGGTTAGCCCTGGCATTACCCAGTCACACTGAACCAGGCGGTTAGCCCTGGCATTACCCAGTCACACTGAACCAGGCGGTCAGCCCTGGCATTACCCAGTCACACTGAACCAGGCGGTCAGCCCTGGCATTACCCATCACACTGAACCAGCGGTCAGCCCTGGCATTACCCAGTCACACTGAACCAGGCGGTCAGCCCTGGCATTACCCAGTCACACTGAACCAGGCGGTCAGCCCTGGCATTACCCAGTCACACTGAACCAGGCGTCAGCCCTGGCATTACCCAGTCACACTGAACCAGGCGGTCAGCCCTGGCATTACCCAGTCACACTGAACCAGGCGGTCAGCCCTGCATTACCCAGTCACACTGAACCAGGCGGTTAGCCTGGCATACCAGTCACACTGAACCAGGCGGTCAGCCCTGGCATTACCCAGTCACACTGAACCAGGCGGTCAGCCCTGGCATTACCCAGTCACACTGAACCAGCCGGTCAGACCAGCCTGGCATTACCCAGTCACACTGAACCAGGGGTCAGCCGTGGCATTACCCAGTCACACTGAACCAGTGCGGTCAGCCCTGCATTACCCAGTCACACTGAACCCTTTGTTTAGTCCTGGCATTACCCAGTCACACTGAACCAGGCGGTCAGCCCTGGCATTACCCAGTCACACTGAACCAGGTGGTCAGCCCTGGCATTACCCAGTCACACTGAACCAGCGGTCAGCCCTGGCATTACCCAGTCACACTGAACCAGGCGGTCAGCCCTGACATTACCCAGTCACACTGAACCAGGCGGTTAACCCTGGCATTACCCAGTCACACTGAACCAGGCGGTTAGCCCTGGCATACCAGTCACACTGAACCGGCGTAGCCCTGCATTACCCAGTCACACTGAACCAGGCGGTTACCCTGGCATTACCCGTCACACTGAACCAGGCGGTCAGCCCTGGCATTACCCAGTCACACTGAACCAGGCGGTTAGCCCTGGCATTACCCAGTCACACTGAACCAGGCGGTTAACCCTGGCATTACCCAGTCACACTGAACCAGGCGGTTAGCCCTGGCATTACCCAGTCACACTGAACCAGGCGGTCAGCCCTGGCATTACCCAGTCACACTGAACCAGGGGTCAGCCCTGGCATTACCCAGTCACACTGAACCAGGCGGTCAGCCCTGGCATTACCCAGTCACACTGAACCAGGTGGTCAGCCCTGGCATTACCCAGTCACACTGAACCAGCTGGTTAGCCCTGGCATTACCCAGTCACACTGAACCAGGTGGTCAGCCTGCATTACCAGCACACTGAACCAGGTGGTCAGCCCTGCATTAACCCAGTCACACTGAACCAGGTGGTCAGCCCTGCATTACCCAGTCACACTGAACCAGTGTGGTCAGCCCTGGCATTACCCAGTCACACTGAACCCTTTTGTTTAGTCCTGGCATTACCCAGTCACACTGAACCACGCATAAAAAAGAACGGGTCAGCCCTGGCATTACCCAGTCACACTGAACCCTTATGTTTAGTCCTGGCATTACCCAGTCACACTGAACCAGGCGGTCAGCCCTGGCATTACCCAGTTACACTGAACCAGGCGGTTAGCCCTGGCATTACCCAGTCACACTGAACCAGGCGGTTAACCCTGGCATTACCCAGTCACACTGAACCAGGCGGTTAGCCCCTGGCATTACCCAGTCACACTGAACCAGACGGTCAGCCCTGGCATTACCCAGTCACACTGAACCAGGTGGTCAGCCCTGGCATTACCCAGTCACACTGAACCACGCGGTCAGCCCTGGCATTACCCAGTCACACTGAACCAGGTGGTCAGCCCTGACATTACCCAGTCACACTGAACCACGTGCCGGTTAACCCTGGCATTACCCAGTCACACTGAACCAGGTGGTTAACCCTGGCATTACCCAGTCACACTGAACCAGTGCGTCAGCCCTGGCATTACCCAGTCACACTGAACCAGGCGGGTATAAGGACCCTGGCATTACCCAGTCACACTGAACCAGGCGGTTAGCCCTGGCATTACCCAGTCACACTGAACCAGGCGGTTACCCTGCATTACCCAGTCACACTGAACCAGGCGGTCAGCCCTGGCATTACCAGTCACACTGACCAGGGGTAGCCTGGCATTACCCAGTCACACTAACCAGCGGTCAGCCCTGGCATTACCCAGTCACACTGAAACCAGGTGGTCAGCCCTGGCATTACCCAGTCACACTGAACCAGGTGGTCAGCTGTGGCATTACCCAGTCACACTGAACCAGGTGGTCAGCCCTGGCATTACCCAGTCACACTGAACCAGGCGGTTAGCCCTGGCATTACCCAGTCACACTGAACCAGTGGTCAGCTGTGGCATTACCCAGTCACACTGAACCAGGTGGTCAGCCCTGGCATTACCCAGTCACACTGAACCAGGTGGTCAGCCCTGGCATTACCCAGAACACTGAACCCTTTTGTTTAGTCCTGGCCATTACCCAGTCCACACTGAACCAGGTGGTCAGCCCTGGCATTACCCAGTCACACTGAACCAGGTGGTCAGCCCTGACATTACCCAGTCACACTGAACCAGTGTGGTCAGCCCTGGCATTACCCAGTCACACTGAACCCTTTTGTTTAGTCCTGGCATTACCCAGTCACACTGAACCAGTGGTCAGCCCTGGCATTACCCAGTCACACTGACCAGGTGGTCAGCCCTGACATTACCCAGTCACACTGAACCAGCGGTTAACCCTGGCATTACCCAGTCACACTGAACCAGGCGGTTAACCCTGGCATTACCCAGTCACACTGAACCAGGGGTCAGCCCTGGCATTACCCAGTCACACTGAACCAGGTGGTCAGCCCTGGCATTACCCAGTCACACTGAACCAGGGTCAGCCCTGGCATTACCAGTCACACTGAACCCTGTTTAGCCTGGCATTACCCAGTCACACTGAACCACGCGGTTAGCCCTGGCATTACCCAGTCACACTGAACCAGGCGGTCAGCCCTGCATTACCCAGTCACACTGAACCAGGCGGTCAACCCTGGCATTACCCAGTCACACTGAACCAGGCGGTCAGCCCTGGCATTACCCAGTCACACTGAACCAGGCGGTCAAGCCTGGCATTACCCAGTCACACTGAACCAGGCGGTCAGCCCTGCATTACCAGTCACACTGAACCAGGCGGTTACCTGCATTACCCAGTCACACTGAACCAGGCGGTAACCCTGGCATTACCCAGTCACACTGAACCAGGCGGTCAGCCCTGGCATTACCCAGTCACACTGAACCAGGCGGTCAGCCCTGGCATTACCCAGTCACACTGAACCAGGCGGTCAGCCCTGGCATTACCCAGTCACACTGAACCAGGCGGTCAGCCCTGGCATTACCCAGTCACACTGAACCAGTGGTCAGCCCTGGCATTACCCAGTCACACTGAACCAGGCGGTCAGCCCTGGCATTACCCAGTCACACTGAACCAGGCGGTCAGCCCTGGCATTACCCAGTCACACTGAACCAGGCGGTTAACCCTGGCATTTACCCAGTCACACTGAACCAGCGGTTACACACTGAACAGGTGGTCACCCTGCACCCAGTCACACTGAACCAGGCGGTTAGCCCTGGCATTACCCAGTCACACTGAACCAGGCGGTCAGCCCTGGCATTACCCAGTCACACTGAACCAGGCGGTCAGCCCTGCATTACCCAGTCACACTGAACCAGGCGGTCAGCCGTGGCATTACCCAGTCACACTGAAACCAGGTGGTCAGCCCTGGCATTACCCAGTCACACTGAACCAGGTGTCAGCCTGGCATTACCCAGTCACACTGAACCAGGCTGGTCAGCCCTGCATTACCCAGTCACACTGAACCAGTTAGCCTGGCATACCCAGTCACACTGAACCAGGGTAGCCCTGGCATTACCCAGTCACACTGAACCAGGCGGTTAGCCCTGGCATTACCCAGTCACACTGAACCAGGCGGTACCCTGGCATTACCCAGTCACACTGAACCAGGCGGTTAGCCCTGGCATTACCCAGTCACACTGAACCAGGCGGTCAGCCCTGGCATTACCCAGTCACACTGAACCAGGCGGTCAGCCCTGGCATTACCCAGTCACACTGAACCAGGTGGGTCAGCCCTGGCATTACCCAGTCACACTGAACCAGGCGGTCAGCCCTGGCATTACCCAGTCACACTGAACCAGGCGGTAAGCCCTGGCATTACCCAGTCACACTGGAACCAGGCGGTTAGCCCTGGCATTACCCAGTCACACTGAACCAGGCGGTCAGCCCTGGCATTACCAGTCACACTGAACCAGGGGTCAGCCCTGGCATTACCCAGTCACACTGAACCAGGCGGTCAGCCCTGGCATTACCCAGTCACACTGAACCAGGCGGTCAGCCCTGGCATTACCCAGTCACACTGAACCAGGCGGTCAGCCCTGGCATTACCCAGTCACACTGAACCAGGCGGTCAGCCCTGCATACCAGTCACACTAACCAGGCGTCAGCCCTGGCATTACCCAGTCACACTGAACCAGGCGGTCAGCCCTGCATTACCCAGTCACACTGAACCAGGCGGTCAGCCCTGGCATTACCCAGTCACACTGAACCAGGCGGTCAGCCCTGCATTACCCAGTCACACTGAACCAGGCGGTTAGCCTGCATTACCCAGTCACACTGAACCAGGCGGTTACCCTGGCATTACCCAGTCACACTGAACCAGGCGGTTAGCCCTGGCATTACTCAGTCACACTGAACCAGGCGGTTAGCCCTGCATTACCCAGTCACACTGAACCAGGTGGTCAGCCGTGGCATTACCCAGTCACACTGAAACAGTGTGGTCAGCCCTGGCATTACCCAGTCACACTGAACCCTTTTGTTTAGTCCTGGCATTACCCAGTCACACTGAACCAGGCGGTCAGCCCTGGCATTACCCAGTCACACTGAACCAGGCGGTTAGCCCTGGCATTACCCAGTCACACTGAACCAGGCGGTTAACCCTGGCATACCCAGTCACACTGAACCAGGCGGTTAACCCTGCATTACCCAGTCACACTCAGGTGGTAGCCCTGGCATTACCCAGTCACACTGAACCAGGTGGTCAGCCCTGGCATTACCCAGTCACACTGAACCAGGTGGTCAGCCCTGGCATTACCCAGTCACACTGAACCAGCGGTCAGCCCTGGCATTACCCAGTCACACTGAACCAGGTGGTCAGCCCTGACATTACCCAGTCACACTGAACCAGGCGGTTAACCCTGGCATTACCCAGTCACACTGAACCAGGCGGTTAACCCTGGCATTACCCAGTCACACTGAACCAGGCGGTCAGCCCTGGCATTACCCAGTCACACTGAACCAGGCGGTCAGCCCTGGCATTACCCAGTCACACTGAACCAGGCGGTCAGCCCTGGCATTACCCAGTCACACTGAACCAGGCGGTCAGCCCTGGCATTACCCAGTCACACTGAACCAGGCGGTCAGCCCTGGCATTACCCAGTCACACTGAACCAGGCGGTCAGCCCTTGCATTACCCAGTCACACTGAACCAGGCGGTCAGCCCTGGCATTACCCAGTCACACTGAACCAGGCGGTCAGCCCTGGCATTACCCAGTCACACTGAACCAGGCGGTTAGCCCTGGCATTACCCAGTCACACTGAACCAGGCGGTTAGCCCTGGCATTACCCATCACACTGAACCAGGCGGTTAGCCCTGGCATTACTCAGTCACACTGAACCAGGCGGTTAGCCCTGGCATTACCCAGTCACACTGAACCAGGTGGTCAGCCCTGGCATTACTCAGTCACACTGAACCAGGCGGTCAGCCCTGACATTACCCAGTCACACTGAACCAGGCGGTTAGCCCTGGCATTACCCAGTCACACTGAACCAGGCAGTCAGCGTTGGCATTAAAGGGGACAGATCAAGCATAATTGTGACCTCGAAAATCATACTGTGTTTTAAGCCACTCGCACGCTGAGCAATCTCTGAATCTTCACAGTGACTATTCTTAGTGCCATGGAGTCAGTACAAACAAAGCTCCTACCCTATGTAACAGGAAGCACTGTCCCCAGCAACCGATCTCTTGCCGACGCTTACCCCTCATTCCACGCAGCCCCAACAGGCATAAACGCTGGAGCGTCCCTAATACAAAACTACACACGCTGATCCTGGCACCAGTGTCCTGACAGTTGAATCCAGAAGATAAACTACGGGAAACCTTTATAAGTCATTAGATAAATATAGCATTTTCAAACCTACAAAATGTAAGATTGAGATCAACATAAACCAACTAAATATCTGCAAAAAAGCTTTAAGCACTATGTGGGTTGCTTGAAGCAGGAGGAATTTGCCACAGTGAACAAAATGATATGTCCCATTTAAGAGGTTACACTGAGCTGAGCGCTGCTTTACCTTCTTCATCTTTAGGGGAAGTGCACACCATGTCCCTGCACACGCTCCTCTCCATCTCCACTTCAGCCTCAAAGAAGCGGTCCACCATCTCCTCCAGCATGTCCCCTGTAGACATACCGTGAACGGGGGAGTTTCTCAGCAGGAGTTCAGCCTGAGCAGAGTGGCTGAGAGGACTTACCCTGTCTGTCGTCCCTGTCCGCCAGCCGGTCCTGCGCTTTCCCAAACACACGCAAATGAGTGGCAAAGTCGTCCACCAGGCGAGTGGTGAAATACGGCTGCCAGTCCACCTCCTTGGACCTACAGACAACAGTCACTACATTAAAAGGAATCGTCACAAGAGCCAAACAAGGCGACTCCCTCTCGCTTATTCCTGTTATAAACAACGGACTCGCTTCTGTTCCGTGTGATCATTTTCTGACAACTGCAGTAAGCGCTAGTGGCTAAAGTGTGCGGAAAATCATTTTCAAAACAGACTGCATGTTTTATTCATGTTTTTATCAGTAAACTCTAAGGCTAACCATTTGAGAAGACTCTTGTTGTATAGGTAGTATTCTTAGTTGTGAAGCTTTAGATCGTCGACTGGATCAAGTTGGGAGTTGAGAGTGAATTACTTCAACAGAAGCTGCTTCTTTGCTCTTGTGGTCAGAATGAGTGAAAGAAAGTTAAGTCTATTCAAGACTCAAGCTCCACCCAGGAGGAGGGGTCAGAACATCCCACCTACTGCACTTGTTTACAATTTCATTTAAATCATCCAGTCGACGATTTAAAGCTTAACTACAGTTTAAGCCTCAACAATACTCCTGTATCTCTAAATCCTACTGTATCTCTCAATGGATAAAAAGGGCTGGATTATTAGAATTGCTGTCAAAGAGAGAGACACCCTGTATGTTTTCATCAGCTAAGCTAATTGCAGAGCATTAATGCCACTGATATAAGATTTTTTTCACCTCTTCGGTGAAGGTTTGTGTACTTACCGTGTGGAGAACTGCACCAGCGCATTCTGGAGGGTTTGTCGAATTTCCAACAGGAAAGACTCATCCTCACTTAGTGTGTAGTACCAGTACTGGATATAGTCCCTCAGAGCAAACTGGATCACCTGGGCAGAAGGCACACCCAAGTCAGGAAACACTTCAATGTACTGACTGCTTTGTCAAGGTCAGTGTTTCACACAAGAGGTTTTTACGCTTTTCCAAACAGACAGTAGGCCGCCTGGTACTGCTCCATAGAGAATGGATTTCCTTGCATTTGACTGGACCAATCAGAGCACTTTGAGGCTGCACAACATATTCAGCATCCATTAAAAATGATGGCAGCGGAAAATTGTTGTTTTCAGTACAATGCTTCTGTTCTTGAAAGAGAAAACTCGATATTCTAAAAACTCTTTGCATATGACTGAATAGTGTATGGACAGAATCAACAGCCTGTTACATGTTACAGCCGTCCCTTTAAGAGACGGCTGTAACATGTAACATGTAAGAGACTCTCTTACATGTTAACAGGCCACACTCACACTTCTCTGATTGGTTCACTCTGTGGCGGAGTGTTACTCTGTAGTGAATACATGGACCAACGGCCAGGCTACACATTTTTAAGGATTATCACAAGAAAAGAGTAACTGCTTGCAATTCAAAGTGCATATGACACATGAGACATCATTTTTGCTAAACATAGTTAACACAATTAAATTATAATTGTATAAGATTTTGCTAAACATTTTACCCAGCTTCGTTTAGATTGACCATTTTTGTGCTCTGGAACCTCTTCTCCATCTCACTTCCTTTCAGTATCTTAGAAATTCAAAGAAAAATAACCTTTTTCTTAACATTTCTTCATTAAATCGCGGCTTCACTTAAATAAAACTATAATTATTACTTACAACAGATGTTATCCATCTAAATAAGTCAAAATAAGTCATATTTTCAAACGCAATATCATATTAGCCTGGTGAGACCAGAATGATTCCCCTCTGTATTTTTGTATACATCGGGGAATCAGTCTGGACCCCCCGCCCCTGGTGGTGGTATCAGAAAAATCAAAACGATCCCGTGCAATCAGATTAGTTTATTTGGGTCACGTGTTGTTCACGAGCAGCGTCACTCATGGGACGCGGAAGTTCCCCCAATAACAATCTACGAACGGCGCACGAGAGAGAGAAAGAGTGTGTCTCCAATCAGCGGTAAATGACCAAAAACACATCGATAGTGGGCGAGTTTCATGATTCATAATCCTGCGCGAATATTAATGCAGGACCTCTAATAACGCCGCATCAACGGTAGACGCCCGCCTTTCGCTGATTGGTTTACTCCGCTTCCTGTTTGCTTGCATATGTACCGCTGTGGGAAATGGAATCGACGCAGCGGTGACCAGACTCACTCATGAGTACAGTCTGGATTTTTACAGGCTAATATCATATGCCCTTTAAGTGTCACATAGCAGAAGAAACTCAACGTTTGATTTACTATAGCAGTGTGTTATGTGTGTGACATTAATAAGCGGATTCGGCATTTCACCGAGCGCAAAGCATGCTGGTCCAGGTTAAAGGTCAGGACTACCCAGATCGTATCCCAAACTGTTTACAAGACCTAGTGTGACACAGATATTGAATATTGTGAGCGTTGAAAATCGATGTTTAAAAGAATTTTGTAAGAAACGGGGACACAGTGTTACTGGGAAGAGAAAGAAAGAACTTGTGGCCTTTGCCAAACCAATAAATAAATAAAAAAAGAATTGAGGTACTAAGTAAATAAACGTATAGCATTACTAGTTAGCTATATGTCAAATTTACTAATTTAATCCATTCGTCACGACGTTCTGGATCTTTTCTTTCAGTTGGAAAGCTGATGAGTGCGTATGGCGGCTCGCATAAAACGCTGTGAGGTTCCTTTATTGCACTTGTGAACAGGGCAAAACTCTTCCATACACTGATTAAGCCCATGTGGACAGTCGCAGTTCAGAATGAATGAGAACCTGGCATATCGAAGTAAAACGACTTTAAGCGACGTAATAGTCACTAAATAACTGGTTGTTCCACTATGACAGTGTGGTTTTAATGAGCTTTGTTGACACCGTGGGTAGTTGTGAACTTTGACCGGAACATTACCACGCATGCGTACTGATAATGCTTATTTTGCTTACTGTGAAAGTGGCAAAATGAAAAGGTCACACATTGACCGTAATTGTAACAGGACTGTGTGTTTGAAGTATCCCTACTGCAAAGCTCCAAGATTAGAAGAATGGCAGTTGTCAAGGTAAATGTTCCGCTTTTAGCAGCAAGCCCTTACTGCTCACAGAATCCTCTCAAACCATAGCAAAAGCAGAAAACCATCTGACCTACATCTGTACATGGCAAGGTGTTATTTTAGCTCTCCAGCTGCTCATGGGACGCAAGTCAAAGATGACACTTAACAGAAAACATGTTAACATTTTGACACAAACACCTGTCAAACAACAATATTTGGTACACAGACTCACCCCACTGACACCACCCACAGAGCTCCACCGCCGAACTCCCCCACTGATGATCCACCTCCAGATGCCTCTCACTCACTGCACCCGGCATCCACATTTTCAAACATCTTCAAAAGCTTTTGGCCGGGTTTGGCTGCTGGTACCTAGTAGCAACCTTGCACCCCACAAACTGCCCCACACTCACTGCCCCAGAGCTAGAGGCCCCTACATGAGGAAGAGACCCCCGGCCACTGACCAAACTCGCCTGTCTACTTACCCCCCGCCTACTGTTAGCAGGGACTCACCTGCTGCAGCGGCTCATCGATGAAACTTGAACCGGTCAGTCTGCGGTCGATCTTGGGAGGTTTCAGCTCGAGCTTCATCTCCTCCAGCGTCTGCCAGACACCACATTAAAGGTCTTATAGCTTTTATTTTATTGTAGTATAACTTTAAAAGTGCATCAGTAAAATGTCCTAATGTTCAATGATATTACAAAATGCAGTTATACTAAAGGCCAGTAGAAGGCGCACTGGTTGAAGCCATCTGTGTGCATGCGAGTGTGTGTGTGGGTGGAGGGGCCTGTATTTAGGGGCTAACCTTCACAATTCCCGTGGCTGGAGGTGGCAGGTATGAGTGCTCGCAGCTCTCCAGGTGCTTCTCTGAGTTGATCTTTCCATAGAGAAGGATGACCACAAAACCCCTGTAGGAGGGAGGACACAGAAGTGACATTGCCCAAGGCCACACAGAAATCACGAGGCACTGAAGCAGACACTCACCCTCCGAGGAAGCAGAAGAAATAAAAGGCCAAGTAGAAGATGGCGAAGGGTCCGAAGGTGACGAAGAAGAGCACGACTCCGAGGCCTCCCCATCCCCAGAAGGATAGGCTCGCCTAAAGCACACAGAACCACAGTCTCAAGGTTAGACTGAAGTGCACAGAATAAACCACAAAGCTAGCTCAAAGGAAGTCACAAAACAAGTCACAATACTAAACTCCAGGTATCTTCAATGAAGGTTCTCGGGTCATCTTCTGTACTCTGTAGTAGAAGTGTCGAACGTTTCACCTCTTATCCAAAAGGCTTTGACAGCAGGGTTGGGACGATGGACGATATCATCGTCCATGACGAACATCACGATGGAGAGCCGCCATCGTGATGCCACGCCCCCTCCTGTCAAAAACATGCACTGATCTTCTGTGGGCCTTGTAGACCTACAAACTTTGCTGGAATTGCACTGTAAATTAAATCTCGAATATAGCTAATATGCAGCTAGTTTAAGTAGCCTACCAGAAGCCCGAAAACATGATTTGTTAGCCGTAATTATTAAAATAAAGACGCAGCGCTGCTCTATTTCTGACGCGCGGGGCTCTCTCTCTCTCTAAAAGCAGCTACTGTTTAACACCGCGTGGTTTCACTTTGCTTTTCGTACGGAAACTAAACAGTTTTAAAATGCCGCGATGGATCTCACATCAGAGCGGAGAACGCATGGGTTTGGATGTTCTCACGAAGGACGGAGAGAGGAGAGAGAGGAGAGAAAGAGGCGCAGGAGGTACGAGGCTACGAGCACACGGACCGGGCGGCCCGTGGAGCAGCTTCAAAAACATAGGTTACCACGCAAACTTCTAAATATTGTCCCATTCACCCACTGTTTCTTAAACATTACGTTAAAATTGAGCAAATGCAAATAATAAGCTCCAATTTACATTTGTATTAGTGTGATAAGAGCCTTGGAGTTTTAACGCATTTCTGTTGCAAAATTCGTGTTCCATGACTCTGTTCATGTTTAGTTTAGATACATTTATCCTGCAATCTCACATTTTTCCTAACATAAATAAAATGCAGCCTGTATATAGGCTATGTAAATGTCTTAAAAAAATGCTTATAATGAGAGATGGATGATATCATCGTCCATCACGATGGTTCACTGTAAACATCGTCAACTGCCAATTAAGGGGACATCGCCCAACCCTATTTGACAGCGCAATTAAGTTCCAGTTAAGCCCCCAGCCCAGATAAAGACCAAAGGGAGGAGTTCAGCCTGGCTCAGTCCCTCCCCTCTATTAACAGCTACTCTCACCTGCAGTTATGCATCTTTGTAGAGTCCTAATGACCTAACTCACACCTCACTTTCAGTCTGAACGGCTCTAATCTCAGAAACAAGAAAACACAAGATTTTTCTTCAGTTATTTTTCTTCACAAAGCTAGCTCAAAGGAAGTCACAATACTCCAGTTAGTCTATTCTGGCTCCATAACAGAACAAAAGTCATAAGGCTAGGCTATAGTCCAAGAAATAAGTCACAAAGCTATCCATCACTTTGGACCCATAGATAGTCCTTGTATAAAAATGGGAAAAGTCTGCTACCTTGGGGCGAGTTTATCCCAGGGCCGTCTTACCACTGAGTGTGGCACTGATGGAATAATGGTTTACTCTTTGTAAAGCTTAGACGCGTCGTACACTGTCGCCCAGTTAACATATAAGTTGAACATATTTTAAGGAGTCTAAAGTGTCAGTTTTATGGTGGACTGTGAGGCCAAGGCCAGTCCACACTCGGTTACACAGCAAGGCTCTGACAGACTCAGTGTTTTCCTGCAATTGTTGGAGCAGGAAGTCCAGCCCAACCAAATATCCCACTTAATGACAACTCAGATAACAAACACAGTTTAAATGTATTGAAGAGAAAACTTATAGATGGTTGTCCTGTTTTGGTGGGGTTCCACAATGTCCTTCGATTTCTTCATCAACCGAAAACAGGGCTTAATAACCCATCAGATAGATAGCTTTCCTAATCATTTCGGGTTTTACACAATTTTGGACCATTTAAATTGGAGAATTACCTTAAACGTGTCTGCCGGTTACCAAACTGTGGAAAGTCATAATATTATATCATTCATAACATGCCTATAAAGCCTACATGGGGCAGCGGCGCAGGAATAGGACATTGCTTGATTCGATTTGATTTATCATTACTCAGCCCTAGCATAAGTTGTGTAAAAGTTTCCCCTTGTGTCACGCCCACTGCTCAGGACAGACTGCCCCACTGGTGGAACAATGGGTCAATTATTGCTGGGTTTAAGCCAAAGACATGGCATTTTCAGCAACTGACATTATTAACCATGTATACGTAACCACCACAAGCGAGTCCTTGACTTGTGCTACAGAGGGCAGGAAAACAAAGTGCGCTTCATTTTCAATATCATTATTTAACTCACACAGGGATCATATTCGCTCCTCCTGGGGGCGGAGTGGAATCATCCAAAATAATGCAAGTAGTTCTCATTTCTGTATACTTCTAATTAAAATTATTTCATTTGTCTAAAGAGAAAATGGAGATCTGATTCTGTATCCACTAAAATCCGTTTGCTTTATTTGACAGATCTCAGTCTCAATCTATTTCCATATCACACACATCCCACTTCCAATGGATCCCAACTCATGTCTCCTTAAAGGGCTAACTAGGGACGTTTTATGCACACAAGGACATACCACCTTGTGGATGCCTGAGCCCGTCAGATCTAGAACGGTCTGCTGTGAGCAACAGAATTGTTGCCTCTTGATAAAAGAGCAAAAACTTGGCTTGTGTTGCTGACAGCGAAGTGAGGCCAAGCCATCTCTTCTCATCTCAAATACTGTAAGTAACAATATGAATTCTAATCATATACATTTACAAAAATGTAAGACATCGACTAATTTCATTGGATTTTGGATGCAAAAATGTAATTCACAAATGTAATTGTATGCTGTTATGTTGCGCTGCAAAGGAAAAGAAGGAAAATGCTTTGGACGGGATCCTCATATGGTGTCATCAGTTGAAAGTCACTATGGTAATATTGCACAATGATGTTACCGTTGTATGTGAGGTAGTTATGTTTTTACTGCCAGGGCCGGAGGGTCCGTGGTTGATGTTAATGGTTTTTGGGCAACTTTGTTTAGATGTACATTCACTGAACTCATTTACGTCAAAGTCTCAGACTGATTTGTGAAACGATGTAAAAGTTACTGTTTGAAATAGTGCTGGTCACACTCGGCTTCTCCCTGTCCTCCACACACATCAGTCATGTGACACAGCAGTGTCTCACACATGTCCACACCACACATGTCCACTGTCCACACAGACACATGTCCTAAGACACATGTGCACATGACATGTCAGGTCCTGGCCAACCAGCAGCTGAGCACAGGTCTACACAGGTCTGTCCCACAGTCCACCACACACGGAAGTCTCATATCTGCAGCATTCCCCACATTCTCCTCCGGGAGCTGTGGCCGCTCTGATGTGCCAGGGCCCAGGGCTTATGCCTCTGTCGAGCCCAGAGCTGCTGTCACTAACACTACCCAGTGGTGGGCACGGCTCACCTGAGAGCACTGTGCAGTACACTCACAGTGAGGGGCCACTCGGAAACTGGACGGTCTGCTCCAGAGCAGAGAGTGGGGCTAATTTGAGATCAGTGTTGACAGGGGATCTGCTCGGTTGATCGTATTAAGCAGCGTTACCGTGTAATCCCGGCCACATTTAGGCTGTCAGCCTGTGTTTACCTGGCGCTAGGTGCTAGCTTCCAGAGGCTATTGCTGTCCGAAAACAAAGTCCCCCCGCTGCCCTCTTACCTCTGGGAACATGGTGTTTGAGCTGGGCCTCGGGGCTCTCCTAACCCCAGCACATCGTCACATATGGGCTAAAGGCGGATTAGAGGTCTACAGAGCTCGTATTTTCAATCTCCGTGCACTCGAAGGAGCGTCGCCATGATTGTGAGAATTACGTCTGCGGGACCAGTTCCTGAACGCGCCCATGTGATTGGCTGACGCCAACGTGACGCAACGCACACCCGAGCAGTCGAACCGTCAACTCATTCACTCATAATATAACACTATACTAATATGTCTATGCTATATACCCAAAGTCCGGGACGTCACGGCCCCCTTATCGATCCGAAAATCTCTCGGGGAACCCCAGCAATAATATATTTACTCTATTCTGACAGAGGAATCTGTCAGTTAACATTACATAAAAAACAAATTTAGCAATGACTGTAGGCTAAAAACGGGTTTAAAATAGTATAATGTAGCAAATAAATGTACTTTTCCTTCAAAATCCAGATCTCTACACAATATGTTAAATGGGGAAGGATAAGTGAACAGTATATAGTATATAGAGCTTTGTTATCAATGATATATTTGGATTTATTCATTATGGCTGAAATCTTTCGTTTTAATTTTTATGATTTCCAGATGATTTTCTGATCGAGTGTTACACTAAGAAATGTATGTTCATAGACTCTTTCAATAGTTTCGTTGCCAATTTTAACTGGTAATTGTACATTCATTACACGATTTCCAAAGAACATTGCTTTGATTTTCGTAATGTTTAGAGACAATTTGTTTACGCAGAACCAATCTTTCAATTTATCCATTTCTTCTGTAATCTCGATCACCATTTGCTGTAGGTCTGCACCTGAGAGTATGATTGTTGTATCATCTGCAAAAAGGACCAGTTTAAGCTTCTTGGAAACCAAGTACAAATCATTGATATATAATAAAAATAGTTTAGGTCCCAGCACCGATCCCTGGGGGACACCACAGGGTATCACACATGGATCTGCACTGCCCCATTTGAACATACTGTTTACAGTTTGTTAAATAGGATTCAATCCAATTGAATGCAATACCTCTTATCCCATATTTTTGTAGTTTGGTCAAGAGTATATTGTGATCCATAGTGTCGAAAGCCTTCTGAAGATCGATGAAAATACCTATTGAATACTTTTCCTTGTCGATATTATTGATACTATAATACTGTAATAATAATGCATCAGTTTATATAGCGCTTTTCTGGACACTCAAAGACGCTTTACATTGCATTATTCATTCACTCCATACTTGGTGGTGGTAAGCTACTATTGTAGCCACAGCTGCCCTGGGTAGACTGACGGAACCAGTCTGTGCCATCGGCCCCTCGGACCACCACCAACCACTCACTCACTACATGCCAGGCTTCCTGGTGTTACCAAACGGTCTCCATCCAAGTAGGCCAGGCCGGCCAGGCCCTTCCCTGTTTAGCTTCCAAGGTCTGACGGGATCGGGCAGAGCAAAGGCGGGATGGCCAATATTGTAATACTATCAACTAATTCACTTATAATATATAAAACTATAACATAGTAATATACTATTATATATATACAGTGCCTTGTGAAAGTATTCGGCCCCCTTGAACTTTTCGACCTTTTGCCACATTTCAGGCATCAAACATAAAGATATAAAACTGTATCAAATAAAAAACTGAAAAATTGGGCGTGCAAAATTATTCAGCCCCCTTAAGTTAATACTTTGTAGCGCCACCTTTTGCTGTGATTACTGCTGTAAGTCGCTTGGGGTATGTCTCTATCAGTTTTGCACATTGAGAGACTGAAATATTTGCCCATTCCTCCCTGCAAAACAGCTCGAGCTCAGTGAAGTTGGATGGACAGTGTTTGTGAACCGCAGTTTTCAGTTCTTTCCACAGATTCTCGATTGGATTCAGGTCTGGACTTTGACTTGGCCATTCTAACACCTGAATATGTTTATTTGTGAACCACTCCATTGTAGATTTTGCTTTATGTTTTGGATCATTGTCTTGTTGGAAGACAAGTCTCAGGTCTTTTGCAGACTCCATCAGGTTTTCTTCCAGAATGGTCCTGTATTTGGCTCCATCCATCTTCCCATCAATTTTAACCATCTTCCCTGTCCCTGCTGAAGAAAAGCAGGCCCAAACCATGATGCTGCCACCACCATGTTTGACAGTGGGGATGGTGTGTTCAGGGTAATGAGCTGTGTTGCTTTTACGCCAAACATAACGTTTTGCATTGTTGCCAAAAAGTTCGATTTTGGTTTCATCTGACCAGAGCACCTTCTTCCACATGTTTGGTGTGTCTCCCAGGTGGCTTGTGGCAAACTTTAAACGACACTTTTTATGGATATCTTTAAGAAATGGCTTTCTTCTTGCCACTCTTCCATAAAGGCCAGAGTTGTGCAGTATACGACTGATTGTTGTCCTATGGACAGAGTCTCCCACCTCAGCTGTACATTTCTGCAGTTCATCCAGAGTGATCATGGGCCTCTTGGCAGCATCTCTGATCAGTTTTCTCCTTGTATGAGCTGAAAGTTTAGAGGGACGGCCGGGTCTTTGTAGATTTGCAGTGGTCTGATACTCCTTCCATTTCAATATTATCACTTGCACAGTGCTCCTTGTGATGTTTAAAGCTTGGGAAATCTTTTTGTATCCAAATCCGGCTTTAAACTTCTCCACAACAGTATCTCGGACCTGCCTGGTGTGTTCCTTGTTCTTCATGATGCTCTCTGCGCTTTAAACTGACTGAGACTATCACAGAGCAGGTGCATTTATACAGAGACTTGCTTCCACACAGGTGGATTCTATTTATCATCATTAGTCATTTAGGTCAACATTGGATCATTCAGAGATCCTCACTGAACTTCTGGAGAGTTTGCTGCACTGAAAGTAAAGGGGCTGAATAATTTTGCACGCCCAATTTTTCAGTTTTTTATTTGTTAAAAAAGTTTGAAATATCCAATAAATTTCGTTCCACTTCATGATTGTGTCCCACTTGTTGATTCTTCACAAAAAATTAGTTTTATATCTTTATATTTGATGCCTGAACTGTGGCAAAAGGTCGAAAAGTTCAAGGGGGCCGAATACTTTCGCAAGGCACTGTGTGTGTATATATATATATATATATTACTGTTATCATTTATAACAGTAATACTATAATACAATAATACTACAGCTGTAAAAATACTATAATACTGTTATTTCTAATAACCATGTAACACCGTAATGACACACAAAAAAACATGGATTCACCCATAAAACCTACTACCTTTAGTTCGACAACCTCGTCACATTAAGAACCTGTCAGTCATTAGTTTGGCCCCTTTACACAGACTAGAAACAGAAGAATTTCACCCACGTACTCACCTAATGTCTGTCCTTTTTGCACTTTTCTGTCATCCTCTTTTGAAAACACAACCATTTATTATGAATCCAAAGAAAACGCTGTTGGCCTTTCGAATTCTTTTTTCTCTCCTTTCGCTTCAATTGAAAGAGCATGCACGGCACACATTTATAAAAGGCTAATCAAACAAAAACAATGTCAAAGTTCTTTTTCCCCTCTTTTTTGTATAAGTTTGTATTGAATAATTGGTCTCAATTTTTCTTGCAATTCTGTTTTGTGTTCTTGTCAATGTAAACAATCACCCCGTTTGCCACTGATGATCCGGGCATCATCCGTCATGGATGGGGTCAGTTCTAGAAGTTTTACTATTACTGTAAAAAACCACTTATGCCAGGGGTTAAAAAATAAATAAATACATAATATCTCTCTCACACACACAGCATCAGTCTTGTGGCCAAGCCCTTGGTGGGACGTAAACAGCAGCTGGTCACTGTGGTGTTGCCCTTCCGCCACCTACAGGGTCTTTTCACCCAACATTGGTATAGTTCACGTCTTTACTTTATCAACCATTTTTGTGCAACTTCTTGGTAATTTAGATTACAATTACATAGCGATCTTGCATATACTGTGCAACAAAACACAAGCGTTACTCCAACATCTTTTTTTATTTACAGGCGATATCTCCCATCACTGAGTTCATTAAAGTATTTTACACTGCTCCACAGACTGTACCAAAATAACTCGCATTAAAGCAGACCATAACATGATACTTGGGAGTAGGTCTAAAGAAAAACAAATAAAAAACAAAACCTACAAAATCGTTTCATCATGGCAGATCAGTTCTTTTTTTCAGAATACATATTGCAAAGTCTTAAAATGTTTAAAACTCCATAATTTTATAAAACCTTAAAAAGACAAATTAAATGTTCTAACGCTAAAACAAAGTAAACACATATTCCGATACAAAATGGGGAGAAACTTAGGTTTGATTTTGTGCAGTTGATAAAATAAGTTAAGTGTGAGGCTAAAATAAGGAGTGGTCAGTGAAGTTTTCACTCCATGGCGTCAGGGTCAGCCTGAGCCATGTAGGCGTCCAGCTCTGCGTCCAGGTGGCCCTTGGTCTTGGACATGTAGGCGTCCAGCTGGTTGTCTAACTGTTCCCGGGTGACGGTGGGACGTCCCAGACCGCGGCCTCGTCCTCTGCCTCGGCCGCCTCGGCCACCACGACCTCCAAACGCCCCGCGGCCCATCATGCCCCCACGGCCTGAAACAGACACACTGCACTTACTCACAGCAACAGGGTTTACACACTTCCCTTCACATGGAGTCACAGCATGTGATTAACTAGAACGAGTAGGAGATTAGTAGCAAATGTCCAGCTAAAAGTCCATCCTCCTTCTGAACAATTCAAACTAGAGCAGAATGATATGACAGAGCTAATGTTATTCACAGTGTAATACCAATCTAACTGTCCAGGTTAAAGCTGCACTAAGCGTGTCTCAGGACAATTATCCAATAAGACTTTGCCCCCTCTTATTGTTGCCAGATCCTACACTTTAAAGCAGTCATTTTCATGAGCCTTTCACAGCCGAGCGATTAATCGATTACCAAAATAATTGCAATTTCCAGCTCTAAAAATGACTGCACACGTCGATGGTAAATTACCATTTTAATTGTGGCGCACAGCAAACAAAAAACGGAGTCTAGTCAGACTGTGCAGCGTCACACTCATTGGTTTGGTCACAAAACTTGAGCTTTAGAATAAACAGGTTGACCTGGTTGGCTCAACGCACAGGGGCGTGTGATGTTCGTGACATAGCAACAGTGTTATTTGCACTGAGAGCGCTTTCTTATATATAATTGTGTTTATCAAAGTAGGCCTACTCTATTTTTACCTGTGAAATACAATTATGTAGCCCATAACAAACAAGAACTGAATCAAAATGAAATATCAGTTATATAAAGTATTCCTGATAATGACTAGTGCAAAAGAGCACTCTTAGGACTTGATCAACCAAATTCATGTATGTGACACAAGAGGTGTCTTTCCACAGGCAGGCGCGTATCAGCCGAATGCCTGGTCAACCCAGTTTGTCGAGCTGTTCCATAACAAAAAGGTCTATGCCAAACCGGTCTGACCAGGTAGAAGTTTTGGGACCGACCTCTGGCTGTGGCCAAAGCGCGCTGACTCGTGTCTGATGTGACTTGAACAGACTGCTGGCCTCTGATTGGCAACGAGAGAGTAGACAGCCCTCACCATTGACACAGGTTATACTGCTGTGCTAAAAGGGGATTTTACCAATATTAGCATTTAGCCCCCGTTAGTGCAGCTTTAACTGGTGTTAGCATAACATTTGCATGTATCTTACCTTCATAGTTCGTATTCTGTTTTAATACAGCTTGGCTCCTCTGAATGATTCCATAACCCCCACCAGAGGGCAGCATTTGTCCACATTTGTCATCGCGGCTCAAAAACTTTTAAGACAAGACGATCTGTACAGCGTGCTCCTCTGTGGGGGCGCCGCCCACAACAAATGCGTGTTTGTGTGGTGGAAACAGAAAGGTGTGCGGGGTAGAGTCGATACGTGCATGTAGATCGTGGCGTGCGCTGTCGGATCGCGCTATGTGGGACGACGGCTAAAGTGCTGCTCCGAGGCAACTAGTGAAAGAATCTAGAGCTGGCTAAATACTAATCTATAAAGTGACCAGACCATGTAAGTTTTACCTCTGGCTGCTCCTCCTCGAGCTCCTCCTCTGGACAGAGTGCCTCCTCGTCCAGGCATGCCCCCACGCTGACGGCCTCCTCTTCTCATGGCGCCACGCCCGCCACGCATAGGCATTCCACCCATACGCCTGCCTGCAACACATACGTTTGAAATGCACCGAGATGTGAACATGTCAGAAAGGTCTGAAGTGTTTACAGAACTATACTGTTAAAGGCAGTCATTTTCTCCTATAGTAGGTCCAAGAAGGCCATCGGGCATTACCCCAGAGTCTGTGGTTACCTCTGAGGGACAGCGCGCCTCTGAGTACAGGTCCTCCTCGGCCACGCCCACGGCCCATGCCTCGTCCAAACCCGCGTAGTCCTCTGCCTCCGACCGCTCCTCTCATCAGTCCCATTGGCCGGCCCAGCCGCGCCTGGATGTTGCCCTTTCCCAGGCGCTGTTTCAAGCTCTGAACACAGTCAGGTGTCATCAAATACAGTCCCACATGGTTAAAGACTGTAGATGTAAACTGCCCAGGGCTGGTTATTCTAATGTCTCTGAAGTAGTAACTATACCACCTGGATAAGACTGCAGCTTACACGCACTTTTCAGGACACATTCAATTGCACCAACCCTTTTCTCACCTTTTACTAGGGTTTCACAGTGAAAGAGAAGACATTTTTGTGCTACACAAAAACAAAGCTGATTTTAGGCTGCGCAGAGAAACGGTGCAGTGTTGACATGTTGGTGCAAATGAACATTTCACACAAATCAAGCTACTAAACATTTTAGTAGCGGACATTTTCCCGTGTTCTTGAAATGAACGGGCTTCACGCTCTACCGGAAGTTTCAATACAACTGAAGTGCTGAGACAAGGCAAAAAGACGCAAAAGTGGGCGGGGCGGAATAAGGTGACTCCAGGTATTCTCTGTGGTGAAGTCCAGAGCAGTGTGGTTGAGGAGTTACATGTGACTACGCTTTGATCGGATCGGAACACACACACACACACACACCAAGCCTAAAAGCAAAAACACACAATTTCAAGATTTTACTGAACGCTGATCTGTCTTATGATAGACATATTTCAGAAGCAAGTTTATTCTGAGCTTACATGTTTGGCAAAACAAAACTAGCATGTCAGAGAAGACCGTTTCCGAGTGGGTACTCCCTTTATGAATAAAAAAAAATAAAAATGCATTGCTTATTTTGAACGGGTTTAGGAGGCATCCAACACTTTATAGTATAGTTTAACTAATCACAGCATGAGGAGTCAAAGTGAACAGTGGCGCAGAGGGGTGAGATATAAAGGTTAGCAAAAAAACAAAGCTGTGGGTGGATCTCAGCGCCTTCCAGTGCCAATACCCATGGGTCACTCCCAGAGTGGTCAAGACCAGTGTTTCCCAACCAGGGGTACGGGGTCTCCTTAGTTGACCGCGCACCCCTGGTCCGCCACCATGGACTCCACTTCCACTGCTACGCTGACGATACTCAACTCTATATCTCCACCAAATCCATCACCCCGGTTATCCTCTCCACCATCACCGACTGCATCCCCAATATCAAAACCTGGAAGGACAACAACTTTCTCAAACAGCAATAAAACAGAACTCCTTATCACAGGCCCCAAATCTCTCCTCTGTCCAGAACTTTACCCTCCTCATCGACCTTCACAATGTCACCCCCTCCCCCTCTGTACGCAACCTCGGCATCATAATGGACTCCACCCTCTCATACAACACACAGACACAAAAACATCCTTCTTCCACCTCCGCAACCTTGCCCGCCTCAGCCCATCCCTTACCTAATCAACAGCAGAAATCCTCATCCATGCATTCATCACTTCCAGACTCGACTACTGCAATAGCCTCCTCTATGGACTTCTCACCACTCGTCTCCAAAAACTGCAATACATCCAGAACTCTGCTGCCCGCCTCCTCACCCACACCTGGTCCAAAGAACACATCACCCCCGTCCTCCATCAGCTCCACTGGCTCCCTGTTCAATACAAGCGCCTCCTCCTCACCTACAAGTCCCTCCATAACCAGGCCCCGCCCTACCTAACCGAGCTCCTGCAGGACCACCAACCCACCCGACTCACTCCCATCACCCGCTCTAACCGCCAGATCTTGGGGGACCGAGCCTTTACCATCGCTGCCCCCACCCTCTGGAACTCACTCCCACCGCCCATTAGAAACACAGACTCACTCCCAAACTTAAATCGGTACTCAAAACCCACCTCGTCAAATTGGCTTTTTCTTAAAACTGTCCATTTTCTTTTGTCTTCTATTGTCAAGCGTCTTGAGTGTCCAAAAAAGCACTATATAGTGATGCATTATTATTATTATTAGTAGGGGTACCTGAAATTTGTGTTGATTGAAGTTGAAACCATTTGGATTTTTTTCCCCAGATGAAAGCTATTCAAGTGATATTTTGCAGTTACCTTTGTGGATTTTACAGTTTTTCAGTCTCGTCTTGAACAGAAAACATTAAAAATCTGACTTGTATCATTTTCTAAATAATTGGCAACAGCAATATAAGGGGTACTTTAGAAAGATCCAAGAGACATGCGAGACCAAAACAACCTTTACACGCCAAGTACCACCTCAAAAATCCTTTGACCTGCATTTATCAGGACCATACAGAACAAATCTAAATTAAGACTAAAATGGGTTTTAAGTGGACATATCATGCAAAATCCATTCTGCCCTTGAAGACAGGTGCTGTGTGAACTGAAAAATAAGTTTGTGTTAAGCAGATGTAACATTTGAAATGATGTGTATTACAATAGCCACAAATCTGATATGTAAATGAGAGAATGCTATGGCAGTAAAGAATGCACAAATTACTGCTACTTCTCTTTTGCACTGAAGCCCACGCAGGAAATCAAAGTTTTATTTTTGAATACATTATTCGTACAGCTGCCAGCAGGAGGAGCACCAGTCTTCACCAGCTCTGCATTTCATTGTTATTATAATTCTTACAGCGACATCATTTCAAACTATAAAGCGTAAAATAGAAATGCAGAGGCACCAAAATAATGTTTTTAAGCCTTATCTGCAGGATATGTCCACTTTAGTGTAAACCATGCTGGAACTAGAAAAGTATTTAACTTAAATATCTCTATAACATAAGCTCTACAAAAGTAACTGGTGTGCTTTTCCTTGGAAGGGTCTGCTTTGTGCTACTCACCTGTTTGTGATTCAAAGCAGCCTGCACTGAAGGGCGGTTCTCCATTTGCTGAGCAAGGCGCCGATTGCGAGCACTTGCCATATGCTGCTGTTGCATGGTGGCTCGAATGTTTACTGCAGGGGGCTGCTTGTTCTTCAGCATGTTAGTGAAGCTTAAAAAGTGGGAGGAAAAACAGGAGGAATAAAAGGACATACAGGTGGAGGAAGCAGGGTTCCACATCAACGTCATGTCTTAAAATATGGACGCAGCAGACTTTCAGCTTCCACTTGTTGGCACACATTGTTATGGTGTACACACACAGTTACTGACTGCAGTGACAGCCTTGAACTTTAAACCATTGCCAGGATAAAGACAGGAGAGAGAATAAGGAGGACACTGAGCCGCTTACGTGCCTCTGTTTTAATCCAGCGTTCAAGCTTGTGGTCTTGTTGAAGGAGGCACTGGACAGAGAGGTGTTGGTAACCCAGCCACTTACAGCAAAGACCGTAACTCAAGTCAGTCAGCTCCTGGAGAGCAGACTTGTGCGCCTGGTCACGTCTCTGCTCGGACTGGGCACTCCGTCAAAGGGACATGGACAGTCAGAGGAGAAGGTGAAGAAACTGTGTGCTTTATTCAAGTGGGTTCTTTCAGCTGTGTTACTTTAGGCACCCCATATTTGAGTGGGTTCAAATGATTTCCATCATTGTGCTGCCAGGACAGCAGCGCGGTCCAACACAGGGCTATCCCATGAGACCACCCGCTCGAGGTGCAACGCTTCAACAAAATAAACATGTTTTTGTTTATAACTTTAGGAACAGAAGGCCTATTGAAGACCAAAGATTGTGCAGTACACGCTGGGTACAGCACAGGCCCACGCTTTTTGTGGAGTAATATTTGACAGGGTGCAGACGTCTCACCGCTCGTTCAGCGACACTTTGGTCGTGCTTTTCAACACAACTTTTTGGGACGAAGCAGCACTCATTTTGACAGGTTTCACCTTCCGGCTCCTGGGGAAAACAGAGACAGTGAGATAATGTCAATTTTTCAGTGATGGACAAGTGAATTGAACGAAAAGTTTGAGTTCCAATTTGCGCACATTATGCACAGACGCACAGTGTTTTGACAAATTGTAGCTATTACTATGAACACATATCATTAGAAGCCACAATTCATCACAAATTAATATGGCATTTGTTTTGCAAGCAGAGCTAAAAAAATGGGTAGGCTTTCAGTTTCAGTCATGATTTTCCCAGATAGTTTAATTTTAGCTTTTTTTTGGTTCTTCTGATATAGTCTTATCTTGACAGTTTGACGAAACAAGTAATTCCTTACCATTTGTGTAAATTCACAGTAAATGAACACACAGTATTCAAAATGGACAAGTAAAATATCTTAAAATAATTACAATTACCCAAGGGAGTAATCCAATATCCCGCTTTCATCCTAAAATCCTGTGGCCTTACTTTCCACAAAATTGTAGTCCATATGTGTATGTCCAAATGTTTGAATGATATATTTGGGACCACGTTATCCCATCAGTGTGTTATGGGGATAATACTAGGTCACAAATTGGGGTGTGCCGTTTATCAAACACCAAATGAAATGGTTCTATGGCGGTCGTAGCGAATGCGTTTTATTTTCTCACATATGTCCCACTATTTTCCACCGCATCTCACAACTTAACTTGTCCCCCCTTGTATTACTTTTGAAGTGTACAGATACCAAGAATACATACAATCTCCTCAGCTTCGGAGGCTGAATAAAAGTTTTCAGAGGGAGATGTGACTCACCAAATGTTCTGCAGACAGAGCAGCTGAGGCGTGTTAGCTAACGCTAGCCTAAGGAGTTAGCACTGCGGGAGATCGACTGTAGGCTGTAACACTGGCTTCTGACGAATAACCTGTCAACAGTAACGTCTACTACGAAGACTTTTGCTTTGGGAAGTAAAAGCAAAAATAAAATAAAAAGCACTTCTGGGGCGAGATGTTTATCCAAATGGAACAGCGCTTTTTTTTTCTCCTAAAATGGAGCGTCTCTTATTGCACCGCGCATGCGTATGATATCGGGCTTCCTCTTCTTCTATGGATGCGGATTAGTGATTAGCAGCCCACTACCGCCATCATCCGGACGCACGTCATCATTATGGTAAGTACTTTACAAGCTAAAAAAATATATAATAGTGTCCTGTCATTGTCACACTTTCTTTTTTGCTCTTAAAACATGCTCTACTCACAAGCTTTGGAATGTTAAATTTCATTTATGAATGTGACATTTGGTCAAAAGCAATAAAAAGATAATGAGAAATATTTTATCAGTGTCCATTTTGGTATGATGAATGAGTCCAAAGACTACATGCTTGAAAAACAGATGTTGTACATCTAACTTTTCTTTTATAAAACTAGAGTTTCCAGAGTTGTGTTGTTGTTGTTGTTGTTGTTGTTGTGTATCAAAAGTACGTGAACAGACAGTGGTACTGACCAAATTTCACATTCATAAATGTAAATTTAGTAACCATAAACCATCCTTTCAGACAATCCAGACAATCCAAAAGCTATCAAAATTGTCAATATTTGTGAAAGGTTTAATTTGCTGTGAGTTATTCATGTTATGGAATTTGATGTCATGATCTCAGATTGAACGCAGCAGCTTGGAGGTGTCGTACTATTTGTTTATTTATTTATTTTCTGTGCTTGAATTGGTTGTATTGTGTTTCATTGTTTTTTTGTGTTATTGGAATGTCACGGACGTCATGCACGTCACGAACGTCATGCAACGGAACGTGGCTACGAGCCGCCATCTTGTGAGGCCAAACGATAAATTGCTAACAGTAGATGAACAGTAGAGGAAGGTAAATCGAGAAATGACTTAAGAATGACTAGGACCTGTTGTGTAATTGGTTGTAATGTTAGGTCGCACGACCGTCGAACAAATACGAAGATAGAAGGGCTGTCTTTTTATGGTTTCCCCACCTGGAAGCAACGTGAGGGAGCCCACGTAGCAGATGTTACTAAAAGAAGACGGCTAGCCTGGATAGCAGCTGTGGGAAGATCCAGTATCCAGTTTTCAAACATCCCCACATATTTTATGGTTTGTTCCAAACATTTTCATTCTGGTAAGTTCTGAATGTTGTTTTTACAGTACGTCTTTTTTAGCTCTAGCTTTGTTTTTCTCTTTTTGTTCAGTTTTTGGTCTGTTCTGTTTTATTATTATAATAATTAAAAAAGGTAAAACTAATTTGTTACATATTTTAGCAGAAGATAGCCACGCCATGCACAGCTGGGGCTTGCATTTTTGATGACCGACTTTTAAGAGCCCCTCCAGGAACCACCACCTTAACGTGGTGGAGGGGTTTGAGTGCCCGAATGATCCTGGAGCTCTATTGTCAGGGGCTTCGTGCCCCTGGTAGGGTCTCCCATGGCAAACAGGTCCTAGGTGACGGGTCAGACAAAGAGCAGTTCAGAAGCCCCTTATGTAGGGCTGGGCAATTAATCGAATTTTAATCTAATCGTGATTATAATAAGGGTCGATCACGATAATCGAGGAGAATTGGCCAATCCTGTCGCATTCTGGAAAAAATATGGAAGGCGCAATCCTGTAGCGCCTGACAAACAAACCGGAATCACAGGAGCAGGAGCATGGCACATGCGGCACAAAGAGGAGAGGACCTGGTGACTTTACGTGTAAAATCAGCTACAAAGTTGCGCTAACTCGTCTAAAGGGCAAAACGGAAACATGCGGGGAGCTGACAGAGGACCAGGACGCGCACACTGGGATGAAGAGTTTTTATCTTCGAAGAGAAAAACTATCGATGCTATTTGGACCATGTGGATTTGTTTTGAAGCTGCAGCGGTGGATTAGCTGGATTTCTAACAGTAAATTGTACATTTGATCGTCTTTTTTACTTATAAATGCGCGGTTTACTAATTTCTGTATGTAAATCTGTTAGCGCTTCACTCCGTGACGTCGTGGCCTTTTGAGGCTCCGCTTCTGACATTTTTCAAACACTCCAATTTTTTGCGTCTCCTTTGCAGATATTTGTGTGTTGCTTGGCCAGGTGAAGGGGTGACACGGGGAGGCTGTACTGTGACGCTAGAAGTGTGAAGTTTGTTTTTGCTGATGAGTTAGCTGCAGTTTTCAGTTTGGCCGCAGCATCTATTTACATGCTCGTCCAGGAAAGACCACATTTATTGTTTTCTTTTTCAATATGGGGAAAACAATCGAGATTTTTTTTTTTTTCCATAATCGCCCAGCCCTACCCTTATGAGTAGGGATGGGAATTGATAAGGTTTTATTGATATCAATACCATCAATAATTTTACCTATCGATTCAATTCTTTATCGATTCTCTTATCGATACCTGACTTGTCTGTGTGTTGGGGAAAAGCAAGGAATGAATGTGCTTTCGATAAACTCTATCAAAAAAGACACATTGTTAGTTTTCCCAAGAAAAAATATTCATTAAATTAAGCAAGTTTCCAAATATACTGTGGCTCTTGCTGGCACTCAGCCTGCCTGGCATGTGGCATCCTCTAAAATATAATGGTAACATTTGTACAACAAGTGTCTGTAACTTGTAACAGACTGATGCTGTTTTGTAACACCTAAACAACAGGACTCGGTCTCAGCACCTAAACAACAGGACTCGGTCTCAGCACCTAAACAACAGGACTCTGTCTCAGCCCAAACCCTACAGATTTTCATCTATTTCTGCTTCATCCTGCGCTACATTCTCCTTCCCCTGTCCGTGTGAACTGCTTCTGCTGCAGCCCGTTAGCCAGAGCTGCGAGAGATCAGCTGATCCGCTCATATAGCGCACTCATAGCGGGGACGGGCAGTGGTAGAGCCGCTCACAGTGCGCTTAGGGCGGGGACAGGCAGCCGCAGGGTCCGCTCTGAGCCCCTGGCCTGAGCGGAGGCTGCCGAGGTGCGCTCAGACCGGGCAAATAGCGAGTGTTCGCAGCAGCAAAGCGAAAACGTAGAACGGACACGTTTATAACAACGGACTGTTTTAATTGACGACACTCTTTCGTCTCTCGTGAACGCGCAATACGGAGGGGAAAGGCGGAGCGGAGGGCTAAAGAGTAGAATTGAGATTGGGCCGATGTTTCCCTGCTTACTTTGAAGCAGCGTCAACAGACTCGGAGAACTATGTCATTACGCACGTGAGTCTAGCTCCGCGGCGCAAAAAGAGTGTTTTCAGAGCGGGAGCATCGATAAGAGGGATCGATAATGAAGTAGACGTCCGGTTCCGATGCTTTGCTCAAACAGAACCGGGTCTACTTGTAGAACCGGTTCTCGATTCCCATCCCTACTTATGAGAGACCGACAGGCCCAGTTAGACTCTTGAGGCCGTCCTTCTGTGGACCCACCACCTGCAGGAGGAGCCATGGGGCAGGTGCAATGTAATTTGGGCAGCTCCTACAGCTGCCCCCACGATCCGGCAATGGAAAAGTGGAAGAAAATGATATGTTCTTACCTGAGCTTAGACGAGTTGATGCGTACCTGTCTGGTCTTTGTGCGTGTGCTCAGTCACGCAAAACGACCAAAGATGTTGTTAGCATTTGGCCTCTCCCAGTATATTCCTATAGCTCCAAATGAGGTGAAGTTAGAAGCGACCAGGCTCTTCCACGGGCACAAAGACCAGACAGGTACATATCAACTTGTCTAAGCTCAGGTAAGAACTTATCTCAGTATGGAAAAATGGTAGCCTGTCCCTTTAAGAGCTATTTGTTTTCATGAAGATACTAATGATTTGACATGATTTCAGGTAAACCTGCATATGAAATGAATGAAACTGATCCTGACTGGGCTCCAACATTACTGATGGGACCCTCCAAAGTTCCTGCTTCACAGTCAGACCGTCATGGATCATGGAGAACGCAACAAAGAGCTGAAGTGGGAGGTAAACCCTACTTCAAAACACCAACAGAACAGGACCTTGAATCACTACTCAATTTGTATCTGTGTACTTTTGATTGTATTTGTGGTGAACCGCTGCTAGGCATCGCTAGTGCAGTGGCGGTGGGAAGTGACAGTACAAGTAAAGGTACAAATTGTAGGTAATTGTGAAATTACTGTGAAATTAAGCATTTTATAATATCTCTGTCAAGTGTTTTATTGCTTCAGATTGATTACAGCTCATGTGTTGGTTAGAATAATTATGATTTCATTTATTACAGTAGTCAAGAATAAAACCGAACCATTTCATATCTGCTTTTTTGTCCGTCCCAAATATATATTTTTATTGTATTATAGCAAAATAACCACAAGAACAAGTTCTTTAAATAAAAGGGGTTTAACAATTTCTCTTTCAGTATAAAAATACTCCAGAATCAAAAGCCAATCAAAGAAATTCACTGCCATCGTCTGAAATGATCATGAACTTCCCAGTCAAACTCTACTATTAAACACAAGGATGCGATTAAAGAAGTTTCTGTTCTTTTTCTAAATGCAGGAGTAAATGACAACAACTCTAACAATCACTCTTTGTTAGCTATAACAAAAAAGGACAAAAGTGAACTTAAATTCCAATGAAACCCCAAGCCCAAAATGTTCTGCTTAATGTGGTATTTACACAGTCTTCTGTTGACCCTTCGTCCCAAAAGGGGATTTGTGGATGTGGGGGATGACACTTGTGTGGCTCCAACTCTGCCATGGCTGGAAGTACGAGTTTTTAAGTGCCTGTGGATATGGCCTATGGGGAACTGAAGTCCAGCTCTCTGTGAGCGTAACACTGCCTTGGCTTTGGCTTTACCCTTGTCTTTTTACCATTATTTGATTGTAAATCGATCTCGGCTACTGAAAGCAAAGAACAAAAGCCTCTTTGGAAAACTATAATTTTGCATTTCTGTGGAAATTTATCACATTACTTATTATTTATTTATTTTTACAGACTTTCAGAATGGAGCAACAGAAAATAGAAGTGTGGCTCCAGCAGAAGTTGGAGATGAAGCACTGGAGATGATCGTCACAGGAGAAGACCAACAGCACACTCGTCAAGAGATGGAAGCTGTGGACAAGGGGTTTGTTGGACAAGTTGAACCTATGGTAGAACACGCAAATGTAGAGAATGGAGATCAGACAGAAGGAGACCTAAAAGCTAAAAGACAGAGGTTGGACTGCGAGTTCTGCGAACAGAGCAGAGCAGAAATAAAACGGTTGTTGGAGGAGAACAGAGAGCTACGGTCAGAGTTGAATAAACGAGAGCTCAATCACGATTTTTTAAAAGACGACTCTGAAAAAGTCCGATATTACACTGGACTCCCCTGTTTTTCCATTTTATTTTCCCTCTTCAGCCACGTGAAATCTTTCTTGCCAGCTGCTAAGAAACTGTCCCCTTTCCAAGTGCTTTTCCTCACACTCATGCGCCTGCGACTCGATCTTCCCGTCCAGCATCTTTGTCATCTCTTCAGCGTATCCCACGAAGCCCTGTCTTCTGCCTTTGCCGACACCATCGACGTTTTACACGTCCGCTTAGGACCGCTGGTGCACTGGCCAGGGAGACGTGGTCTACAAGCCACAATGCCACACGAGTTTGCCGAAACCTTTGGGAAACACGTGGCCATTATCGTTGACTGTTTTGAGATCCGTACTGAAAGACCTTCACGTTTAAAAGCGAGCGCTCAAACATACTCTCAGTTCAAGGGCACGCACACCATGAAGTACCTCATTGGGATCACACCACTGGGTTCAATATCGTTCGTTTCTAAGGGATGGGGCGGGCGCACATCCAACGAAGATATCACAGAGAAATGTGGCCTTCTTAACAAACTGCTGCCGGGCGACGTAGTGTTGGCCGGCGGGGGCTTTGACGTCCAAAATGCAGCGGGAATGATGTGCGCTAAGGTTAAGATCCCTTTGTTCGCAAAAGGCCTCAGTCAGCTTGATACCAAGGACATTAAAGCTTCTGCCCACCTAAGGACACATGTCGAGAGAGTTGTTGGAAGCGTGCACAACAGGTTCAAAATGCTGCACACCAAAATACCAATCCGATTACTTCTCCCATGTGAGAATGAGGAGATGACTCTTCTAGACAAGCTTGTGAACGTGTGCTGCATCTTGGTGAACATGTGTCCCAGTGGAGTCGTCAAACCCAAGGGAAAATGAAACCTGTTCTTGTTGGATGGTTTTGTATGGACATGGACATTCTCAATGACAGAATGTTTATTGTGTCCTGTTTTTTGTTCTGTAATAACATCATGACCTGATATTGTAACTGATATGTTTTTGTAAAAACTCAACATGGCAATTGTAAAGAAACCACATAAAAAAAATTTTACATGTTAAAATAAGTGGCTTCACCATTTATTTGAATGAGGAGAGAATCCAGATGGAACTCTATATGACGCAGATAACCCACAACTTCGGAAGCCAACCGTCTGTATTTGGGTCATCATTAAATTATGGGCAATTTTTTGGCAAATATTCAAAATTTTCTATGTAATAAGCAATAGCTGTGGTGTCCAAAGAACAGCATTAAAATAAGAGATAATTACATGTTAAATTAATCGAAATATTTCAATAACACCAATGACTTTCCATTTATTTAATATGGGGTAAGAACACCAGTGACCGTGACATCGCTGAGAAATTTCTAAAAAAAAGATGTCCTGAATATTTCTATGTCATTTCTAAACGAAGGTGGTATATGTTACGTATGAACCTGTTTTTTCCCAGACACATTCTACACACTGATGTGAATGGCTGTAACACCAATGACATAACACTTGCCTTGATACATTGTACCTGCCAAACTCAGTACAAAGTAATGTGCTCTGTAACAATGATGTGTAATAAGTTGTACCTATGGGTTAGATACACAATGGAATAATATGTGTTTGTACTTTGAAGGTACATAATGCAATAAGACGTATGACTGTAACCTTCCTGTAAGTCCTAACCCTATTGGTCTTACGTCTTATTGCATTATGTACTAATACACATTATTCCATTGTGTATGTACTACATAGGTACAAGTTATTACAGATTGTTACAAAGCAGATCACATTGTACTACATTTTGTTAGGTCCAGTACATCAAGGGTAGTGTAAAATATGGTGTTACCTGACATACAAATGACCCACAGTAAAAAGTAACTTTGTAATGTTTCTTTTGCTCTTAGTAGACAAAATATATAATTTATATTTCCCCAGAAAGAATCTTTAACAAAATAGTTCCTCACATCTTTTTCAACATAATAAAGTGATGCTGATAACACCAATGACACTAAATTGAATATTACACTGTATCTATGGGGACATTTATTTTGTCTTAACTATTTTAAATATTAATCATTTTCATTTGAAATCTGCAAATTATTGAAGTTTATATTCTGTTTGGAATTGGTACGAAAAATCTTAACTAAATTAAAAATAATAATAATTGAAAATGGAGACATAGGGTTTTCAACATTTACACCTGGAATTCAAAGTTGGATAAAACAAATCAAAACAGCAAAGATATGATCTGAAATAGGGGGATCAGTTTAACATGTTTTGGTTGGAACTGCTGTTTTGTAGCAATTGTAGCAACAGGCGCAGATAATCCGGACCGGTTCTATTATGTCTATGGTCCTATCTGTGCGCTCTGAGCACTTCCGGGTCCCGTGACTGGTACTATTTTCAGCTGTTCATCGAGGTGAGGAGGATCTTAGGAGGATGGCTTCAACGGCACTTTTGGAGAGTTCCTCCACCAACAAAGATGTTCTGGCGGAGGGTTTGATCGACCTCCTGAAACCCGCCATCCAGCAGCTGGACCTGCATGTGCACTCCGTCAGGTAACACATACACACATATATGACATGTCTGCGCCGAGTCCATCACCCTCTGCTCTAGCACACTCTGTTTCCATCTGCACAGGGAAAGCCAAGTGGACTTACGAGAACACATCGACAATCTGGCCACAGGTACGCACTCTTACCTGAGCAGTTGCTCAGTTACACGTGGTTGCAGATTGTTTGTATGTTGAAAGCCTTTGGGGCAGTGGCGTAGCCAGAAAAAAGACACTGGGTGTGCACCAGCAAACACTGGGTGTGCCAAATTTATTCTCAACAAATAGAACTTTTTTTTCTTACTGTGTACATGTAATGCCCCTCTGACGGGGGAAAATGTTGCCAGTTTCATAATTTGCTTAAAGGTCCTATATCATGCAAAATCGACTTTTTTGAGTTTTTAGCCATGTTGTTATGCTATTTCCTTATCAAAAACACCCCCAGAGCGGTTTTTGGCTTCATTCACGCAGTTCTAAGTAATCCTCCTGAATCCTGCTCTCTGAGCAGCTGCTCCACCCTCTCCTGGTAAACGACTGAGCTGTTCAGTTGTGTCGTCACAGCGGAACGGAAGTGCCGCTGTTACATTACGTCTGTAATGTAATGCCTTACGGCCTGATTTGTATTTATAAAACTTTTTTTTTTTTTTTTTTTTTTTTGAAAAAAAAAAAAAAAAAAAAAAAAAAGCAACTCTCCGACGCGTCTGTGCTGTCCCACGACGCTAATCAAGCGCACCCACGGCTGGAGGAGCCATGGATCTGAGCATAAGTGTTGTTTTTGAAGACTGAGCTCTTTCTAACCTACTCTGGACACCGCCTGTTCTTTTTTCTTACCGATAATGTCACGGATGCGCGTTTGGCTACGAGAGGAACAGGACTACCTTCCTAAAGAAGAGTGCACTCGCCAGAAGTTGGAATTTCTTTCCGGGATTAAGCTAGCTACTATATCAACCAACCTGATGGATGCTTGGTGAACCTTGGCCAGAATCAAAGTGGATTAACTTTTATAACCAACACCAGGGCCATAACGTAAACACCCGACGATGGGGAGGCCATGCTGAGCGGTGAGTCAATCAAAACGCGTGTTAGCGTGTGTGTTAGCATGTGTGTTAGCCATTTATAAAACTGTGTTGCACATGTCAACTCCTTATAACTGCATTATGTGAAGTAACTTCACTTTTTGCAGCAATATTTATATTTATAATACTGCAAATGTGGAATGAGCGGAGAGAGGGGCGGAGTTAACTGAATCGAAGCGTCTTGTCTTCCGGGTAGGGAAAATACCCCCCAAAAATACTTATATTTCTCTCAAAAATGAGTACTCCATAGTGATAGAGGTACAATATATCATATATATGCATATACTTTACTTTGGAATGGCTAAAATAGCATGATACAGATCCTTTAAAGCAGAGTGGCAAGGGCTCCCCCTACAGGCCTGCAGGCAAAACTAATAAATTCCGACTTATTATTCAAAATCACTGGCTGGCATTAACTTGTATAATCAAACACATTCTCAACTTCTGAAATACGTCATAATAACTTTTCAACCTTTAAACACATGTTTTTAACACGATTTAAATGAGTTGTTAACACTTTTCACATGTATTTCCTGTCATATTTATAAGTAAACCTGTTTATCTTATCCTATTTATTTCTTACTCACACTATCACATGTATTATTTAAGCATCTGAACTTCCCACCTTCTTATTGCAGCTTCACAAGGCGGCGTGGCGAACTCTGTTTCATTGCTAGCAACACTCTAGCTAGGCTACTACAGTAACACTTTAATCGCTCCTGCAGTGCTCGCTGTGCTGGAGGGTCACAGTCAGGTCATTAGGTTGGTTGCCAGGTGCAGGTGTCACAACCCCCTTCGCCTGATAACACTTTTTATTGATTGATCGAGTTAACATGCCCAGTGCAGGTGTCGCAACGCATCGCCTGGTGGCAATTTTTACAAATTGATCGACTGGTTATCAAACATGTTAGGAAAAGCTACATATATGTAAAACAAAAATGCATTCAGTTTTTTGGGTGTGCCAGCTGGCTCTGTGGGTGGCACTGGCACACCCTGGCACACCCGTGGCTACGCCAATGCTTTGGGGAGGTACTTGGAGAACCCTGGGGTTAGAAATAGGATCAGAAACCTGCAGCCTGCGGGGGTTTGTGTCATGTATGTGGTCTCTCCGTGCTTCGCAGAGCTGTGTAGAATAAACGAGCAGCAGAAGGTGGCTCTGGACCTGGATCCATACGTCAAAAAGCTGCTCAACGCCAGACGGAGAGTGGTCTTGGTGAACAACATCCTCCAGAACGCCCAGGTGACATGCAACACACTCTTTCCCCACAAAATCTTATCTGAGCTCGGGGGTTGTGTCTTCTACAGTCTAAAGTTTCTAAACCGCTATTATTTGAATGGGGTCCATAAACCAAGTGAGTCTTTGGAAGTGAACCGTTTAGCTCAGTCTTTGCCTTGTCTCCTCTGTCCTCTGGCCTGTCTCTTGTGATCCTACTCTTTATATGTGAAGTTAGTGTATTTTGTGATTTGGGCTGAGTACCAAAAAACATATCTTCAGAGACAAATCTTGATGTTGTTGGTCCAGGGATAGCATTAAAGGTAGTGACTTGGTAGTTTCAGCAAGGAAATCGTCTTTTATGGAGTAAATTACTTAAAGCCACACCACGTAGAATTTCCCCCAATAAATAAAATTGAAACACAAGCATTTAATATATGACAGATATTTTCATCATTGAAAAATACCTCATAAATGTACAAACAAACATGTGCTTTTGCTCTATGCTCCTAAGACATGACTGTAACTTTGCCGGGAGTGGGTACGTCTCCAGCTCGTCTCCATGGAGATGTCGACTAAAGTCAGTAGAATTTGAGATTTAAAGTACCAGTATTGAAAAAATGTTACAGTACCCAGCCCTATCTGTGATCTCACTTCCTAATATGTGAAGTCAGTTGCTGCATCCGAAACCATCAAATTGTAGCCTCTAAGTACTAAAACTAGCAACTAATCCTTAACCTTTCATGGGCTCAGCTGTTAGATCTCTATGCAGTTAGTGAACTTCTGCTTCAGCAGCATTTGCCCAATTCGACCGTCCTTACCCAGGGGAAGTGACATCACCAACAGCTGTGTTTCTTCTTCAGGCCAAACAAAAGCGCATACCGCCACCTACTGTATATTGTCCAACAACAACATAGTGTCCAAATAAAGACATTTAAGGGAAAAAAAAGAGAAACATCCAAATGATCCTTCACATTTCCCTTTATTTTATCTCAACAGCTGTTTCATAAAGCGACAGTATGCAAATTAGCCATGTGGCTTAAGTTTCTACTAAATGAAAACAAAAGCACAAACTGCCTTCATTTAGGCCATTTACTGAGGAGGCTCTTTAAAACCATGTGACTGAGCTGTGGTGACTCTAACCTGTATTTTGTCACTTTTATAAAGTTTGGCTTGTGCAGAATCTTTTTTTTAAATTATTATTATTATTAAATGTGCACCTGTCAATCAACAGTGGTTGCGCATGAATCACTCGAGGGTGGGGGCGAGGGGGTGGGGAGATAGGCGCAGTGGCTTATGGGATGGCACATAGCTCCTAATCGCCAGTGAGTTAGCATCAGAGGTCCCTATGCTAAAGTGGCTATGATAGTTAGCATACAGGCCACTTTCCCTAAAGGTGCGTTCAGACCGAACGTGCGTCCACGCTCCGTCAGCCTCTAGTTGGACGCCAAACATTGCCGCTTCACACTCGCGAGAAACGCCTGTTTGCGGCGCGTGAAGTTTTGCAAGCGTCATAATTAGGAGGCGTGTCATACAACTCAGGCCGAGCGCAAACCGCGATGATCAACTTCTCCTCCATGCTGCAGGTCAGGGGCGCAACTACCGCAACTACCCCCCCTCCCACACACAACACACACATGGCTCTTTGATGGTTGTTTCTTTTTTTTTTAAAGAAAATAAATACCCTCTGAATTGACTTTATTTTAACGAAAATGTCACTATTTCACACAATATAACATCGATATTTCCCTCTATGGAGTTTGTTATCACAAAAAAACAATCACACGGCCCGATTAAGCTTCTGTTGCTTCATTCACGTAACTTTTCCTCCTCTCCCTCTCTCTCCCTCGCACAAGAGGGGAGAAAACAACGCAAGCTTCAACGCGATCTCCTCTGTAACCGCGTTTATTATTTCATTAGGACTTTTATTTCTCAAACTTGTTGCCTTATGCTCACTTTGAGCTCCTCGTGGGGCTGCAGCAGTAGCGGTGGAGATGACAGTCCCTCTGCACTCCTCTCTGCCCCACTCCAGCAGTGACTTTTGTTTCGCAAAATAAGCACAACTAAAGTGACGCCCCTCCCCCATAGAGGAATAAAAAAAAAACACTTCACCACCGCGAACCTGTTCATATCGTTCACTGTAAAGACTCGTTCAAAAGAGCCGGATCGTTCATGACCGACACACATAGACTGTTAAAAAGAACACATCACTATTGGCGCCCCTATGAAAGGCATATATTGCGTATGCCCTTTCTGCACCACTGCTGCAGGTAACGGGTGACGCTTGTGCTCACTATTTGAGCCCAGTCCCTGATTGGTTAACAAGGCGTAAATGAACGCACGTGTAGATTGTGATTACTTGAGTGCATGAAGCAGTGGGCGGGGCATCGCTGCTCTGTACCGCGCTGTTCTCACTGGTTTTGACGCGCGTTAATCCTCATCTGCTCGCATTTGGAACGCTTCATACGCGCAGACATCTTTGCTTACATTTCGACGCGCGTCGAAGCACGTCTACATAGGGTTAACATGGAAGTTGGTGGCGTGTCAGCGTTTGGTCTGTACGCACCATTACTCCTTCCTAACTGACAGCCCAATTCGGACGCATCTTATCATGGCGGACGCTGACGCACATCCGGTTTGGCGTAAGACCTCTTACCAATTTACTGGTTTCGGATGGAGCAAGTGTATTTTGTGATCCCACTGTTCCTTGTCCTGATTGTCATTCTGCTGAGTAATGTGTCTTATTGCTGAGTTCCCATGTGAATTCTCACATCAGCCTGTCAAGGGACAACAGATGAAATTAGCCCATGGCTAAAATCTGAGCTATTTACATACTTTTTAATTAATATAATAAAATAAAATTGAGATTTTAAAATGTAAGATACTGATCTGAAGATATTGATCTTCAGATCAATATCTGCATTTGGAAACTGCAGCATTAGATGTTCTCAGCTGTGATCCAGTTAATGGAGTTGTTGCAAGGCTCTCTTCCTTACTTTTATACGTTTTTCTTTAGCTAATGTTTGTCTCTGGATAATGGCAGAGTTCTCCAATAACGCTCAATTCAGACCCAGAACCCTTATGTTGCATTCACACCAAATGGAAGAAATATAAGAACCCTTCAAGAGGGGCGGCTGCGCGAATCTGAGTAAACATCTGGGATTATTCCGCTTTTCATTGAGCCCAAAGTTGTAAATGAAAATGTGTTTCCAGATTCTTTGATTTTGCTTTGGGGACAGTCGAATAGTTTTACTACCTGCCTCCGACACACAAACCTCACTCAGCTCTAACCTCTTGCCAAAGAATCACTGATGCTATACTGCAGTGGTTTCCAACCTTTTAGTCTTGGGAACCCCTTGAACTCTTCAGTACTTTGCTTACCCCTACCTCAAGGGTCCTGCAGATATTTTGAAAGGGGTCACTTAAAAGTACTATTAATAGATATAAAGACAATGCTGTGGTTTCAAAATAAAGCTAAAGTACTCCCAAAACCATACAGTACTACAAAATATTTCAATAGCTTTTCCTTTAACAAATAATGTTCTATTAGTTTTCACTTTCTACTTCTTTTTTCAATCTGAAATAGTTCCAAGTATCCCAGGGGTCCCTCTACCATACCATATTCTGTCTGCCTGCTAATTAAAAGCTCCAAGTTTTTTTTTTTTCTTTTCTTAAAATGAGCCACTACTAACCTTTTTAATGTGCCCACAGGAGCGACTTCGGCGACTCAACCATAATGTGGCCAAAGAAACCGCACGCAGAAAGACCATGTTGGAGGCATCAGGGGTGTTCGCCTCCCGCTCCCCTAGTTTACCCTGAGAGCCCTGGTAACAAGGGTATGCACATGTTGTTTTCACTCTAAATCAAACCGTAAACGTCAATTCAAATATGGATATGCCGAACTGCCACTCGATTGGTTTATGTTGTCATGCTGTTGCTATGCTGTGACATCACATGCACGCGCTACGCTTCCATATTTTAAAGACAGTTTAGTCCTTGTTTGAATTTGACTTCGGTACTTACAAGGTCAAATATATCAAATAGATGGAACTGGATGTGAAAAGAGCAGCAGCTTTTAAGGCATCGCTTCGCCATCTTTCTGTCATAATGTGTTTTTCTAACTGAATAATTCAATGTAATGCAATGATTGTGAACCTGCACTGGTGTCTTTCTGCACGTTTATCATTACTTTGTGGTAACTCTTTTCTTAATTTAAATTTTACTCAAGTAATGAAGTCAAGTAACAGTGGAGGCTCCACCCTTGGTGCCGGAAATAAAAATCCCAGTCAAAATGGAAGCTTATTTGGAATGAGGCGTCTACAATTTTACTGTGTGTTTGATATGGACAATATGTAACTGGTTAAGGTTGGGGCCAGGAGTTGGAAAATGTCCAAGTTTGGAAATAGGGAAACAATTAAGGTTAAGGTTAGGAAAATGTTTTAGGGTTAGGCTCTGAGAAAGGCTTGGGTTAGGTTTATTTAGCGATAAATAATGACATGTTCAGTTCAAATTTGTCAAATAAGTAATAATTAGTTTTACCACTCAAACCAGTGCATGAAATTAACAAAGAAACAATATGTTGATCTCTTCAAGGCAAATAGCAAAGAGAGTTTGGAACCGTCGGAAGGTTCTATATGTGACGGATGTGGTTTTCACCCTTACTCTGCGTTGTGTTTTAAATCATAAATGACTCAAAAGAGAAACTCAAAAAGTCAACTTAAATTCGGAGGCGGCAAAAGGCACACTACTCCATTTATTATCAGTAAGCAACAAAGCACTTCAAAAGTCCTCAGTCCCTGTGCCTCGTGGTGGCCGCTCCTCCAGACGCAGCCGTCCCGCATGACCTCCTAAGCTCGTCTGCTTGCCGCCAGGAAACCCACAGACACACATGTGCGTCGCCGGCGAGGCCACAGCGACTCCTGGCGGCGCAGCGGTAGCACCACACACCCAATTGCAGGGATTTAACCACAGTCCTAATTAACCCTGTTACATATAGACACTGCCTAGTATTTGTATGGCACTTTTCACATGACTCAAGTCATCCAAAGCGCTTCACACAGTTTAGAGACTTTTGTAAAAAAAAAAAAAAAATAAAATGTCAGCAGCCAATCAGCAATGTGGTAACTCATGGACATAAGACCTATAAATTGAAGGTGAAGATATATCTTAACATTTTAAATGAAAAGTTATAAAAGCATCGGTTTCTTTCTAGTAAAATATCTGCGTGATGGTCGATGCTTTTTAATTTTTCGAAGTCAATGGTAAAACGAATTGGATTTTTACTTCCGGCACCCACCGAAGGACCGGAAGTGGGTGTTGAGTGCTATATTCTGTGTATTATGTGTGTAATATTATATAATATGTTATGTGTATATTTTCTTCAAACTACTACTGTATTATTAATTAAACGTTACGTAAAAGCGGTGTCGATGTTTATTTCTGTGTGGCGGGAAGTCACCACAAGATGGCCGCCTGCGTCTGATGACAGTCCACTCTAGTGCGAACGGCATACTTCCGGATACATTGCGGAAGTGGAAGCTGATGATAAAATGTCAACGAAGTTTACATTAATACGGCTTCAGTTCTTGCCAGACATTCTTCTCAGGGCGGGCGTTTATAGTGGCAGATGCTTAAAATCCGCTTGTAGCGAATGAAAGGCAGTCACTGCTCAGAGACAGAATCATGGACTCGTGGGTTCGTTTCAATGCGCAGAGCCAGGCCAAGGAGCGAGTGTTCAGGTACAAACAACCCCTACAACAAACTGTCACACTGCGGCTCACACGGGGAATAACAAGGGAGCAACCACCTGCTCTGAGCGGGAAATAATTACCCAATTACGGTCTTAAACATATTCAGCTGCTCTTGTGACTTAAATTAAAGGTTCTCTGTTTCGTCCAATTCTCTTTCTTCTGGTTGTATGAAATGTTGCAAATGTTAAAAAATGAAATTCAGATGCTCGTCATAGTTAGATCATGAAAAAGTTGATTTATTTCAGTAATTCCATTCAAAAAGTGAAACTTGTATAATGTATATGTTCATTCCACACTTGTTTTTAATTTTGATGTTTATAACTGAAAACTAATGAAAAACCCAAAGTTTCCATCTTCTTCCACTTGTCCGTTGCCGGGTCGTTGCACCAGCCCCTATGGCTCCTCCTGCAGGTGGTGGGTCCACAGAAGGACGGCCTCACGATTCTAACCGGGCCTGTTGGTCTCTCATAAACTTCTGAACCGCTCTTTGTCTGACCCGTCACCTAGGACCTGTTTGCCCTGGGAGACCCTACCAGGGGCACGAAGCCCTGACAACAGAGCTCCAGGATCACTCGGGTGCACAAACCCCTCCACCACGTTAAGGTGGCGGTTCCAGGAGGGGAACCCCAAATGTCATATATCGATATTCAGCCTAAATATATCGGGATATGACCTTTGGTCCATATCGCCTAGCCATAGCTGAAACCCATGACTTGCATACGTCTGTGCGTGGTGGTTACTGAAACACGGACTCCTATGGCTCCTCCTGCAGGCGGAGCCATAGGGGCTGGTGCAGCTCCAACAGCTGCCCCACGACCCGGCAACGGACAAGTGGAAGAAAATGGATGGATGGATAGTTGATCACTTAGTAAAAATATTGGCAGGATCCTCGAGACAGGGAGTACTCTGAGTGTAAATGAACTTACGGCAGACAAAGAAAGTGGGGAACCACTGCTAGAATGCACACTCCAGAGCTGTGGGGGGTGGTGTGCAGGTGTAGTATGGTGAAGAGAGTGGCTGTTTCACAGCCTTGGTACCTTGCAAGGGAGTGCCTCCGAAGAACCTTCCTTTTTGATCAAAACAGTTCAAAGTGGCAGCTAATGGAACACACCAGAGTGAATGGAAGTGACACAAATTATAAAAAGGAAGATTCATGCAAGTAAATTGAATATGCTTTATGCGACGGTGGCACAGATGGTAGAGCGGGTCGTCTAATGATCGGAAGGACGGGGGTTTGAATCCCGCCTCCTGAAGGTGCACGCTGTTGTTGTGTCCTTGGGCAAGACACGTCACCCACCTTGCCTCCAATGTCAGCTCATATGAGCTATGGTCTAATTATTTCCTCATAAAGCCGTCCAAAAGTGGAGACAATTCAAAAACATGAGCGTGTTGGTCAGTAGAATAAGGTTTGTGAATCCAGTCACTACAAATAATGATCAGGGAAACATTTGGACATTTTCTTTTGGAAAATGTCTTTCAAAATCTGTTTCTCTCCTGTAGAGCTGTATCAGCATCTGCTCCGACTGAAATAGAATTCTAGAACATGAACGCAACCTATTAAAGTCAAAGCATACATCTTTGCACTGTCCTGATGGTGTGTTGCAGGGCGGCCCAGTACGCCTGCACTCTGCTGGGATACTCCCTGCACAGAGCTGGCTCCGCCGAGAAGCTGCGCCTCACCGTGTCCCAGCTGGAGGCCCACATGAGCCTGACTAGGAAGTGTGAGTACACCTCCATTGCCATTATTTCCAATGCAGGATGGCAGGGGAAGTGATGCCTCTGATTGGTTAGGGAAGCGGTGACAACAGTCAAGCTAAGCTAATCCAAAGTAGCCCTAAACCTGACCCTAACCTTAAGGATAGTGGTGTCTACTAAAGGCTCTTATTGAGATTCACTGAATTGAGCCAATAGCCAATCAGAGGCATCACTTCCTATAGTCCTGTACCCAGAGGCGGTCAGTAATGTCAATCACAAGTCAATTTACTTAAGTACTGTACTTTTTTGAGGATCTGTACTTTACTTGAGTAGTATTTGTAGTAGTATTTCTTCTTTTGCTCCACTACATTTGAAAGACACATACTGTTCTACTTTCTGCTCCACTACATTTCTACAAAGGCTCCAAATTTGTCCATGCACACTCCAGAGGTGGCACGGTTATTTATTGCACAGCACTTATTTAACGGATTGGTACTTTCTGCTTTGAATAGTATTTTCTACAGTAAATACTTCAGTACCTGTTCACTCAAGTAATAATATGACCGAGCAACTTTAACTGAAGTAATGAAAGCAGTAATGAAAGTCCCTGTCCTCTGCAGTGCTGCGTCTGGGAACTCTGCCGAGGCCCTGGAGGCGGCCAAGAGGAGCATCCACCTGAAGGACGGCGTGCTGCGCCTCTGCCTCACCCTGAGCCACCTCAACAGGGCCATGTACTTCGCCTGTGACAACCTGCTGTGGGCCGGCAAGACGGGACTGTTGCCCACACTGGACCAGCGCAAGTGGAGCGAGAGGTCCTTCAGGTCAGCACCCACAGAGAGACTAAATATGGTTTTGTTTTAGATTATCACTGGTTACACCACAGTTGGTGATAGTGGAGCTACTGCTGAAACGAGCGAGAGGTCGAGGAGTCTGTGTCACACCTGTCCTACATCATAAAGACCAGAGCTGGGTAGAGGAGCTCAAATATTGACTCTAGTAAGAGCAAAGATTCAAAAATTTTATTTGTCAATTCATTTCACAATGAATCAAAATAGTTCATTCTCTTGTCCTTGTTGTGGAACCGTGGACATGGCCATAGTAAAACGTTGGAACGAATGGCACTTATTGCAGCCATCATGTGACTGGCCCTTCTAACCCAGTGCATTGTAATCAAATGGAAATACCACTTATTTCCTTGATACTGTTTTTGATCTATTTTGAGTTATTTCATGACTCTGATCATTGTGACTGACCCTATGTCAGATGTGGTTTTTCAAATGTTATTCCAGTTTTATAGGAGGCTCAGACTTTAGCTCCATTTGTTCATGGATTTTCCTCTGTCAAACACTTCATTCACTTCTATTTGTATCAAATATAACATTAGTTTCCTCCTATAAAACCGTCTTTCTGTACTTTTTAACATCACATGAACAATATTTTTTGAACATGGGACAGTGAGTGCTAACCACTGAAACCTGGGAATGAATGGAGAAAACAAAGCTAATACGGCTAAACGACAAAGAAAGACTTTGAAGTAATAAACCAATCACAAACGAGTGTCTCACATTCTGCCGTTGGATCAATGAAAATGTTACTCCTGGTTTTGCATTGGTGGCATAGGGGTTAGTCTCGATGGCCAGTCACAAGATGGCCGCCATGTTTGTCACGTCCGATCTAGAGTTGTATTAAAGCACTTGGGTTGATATGTTTGTTGTAAAATCAGCTTTAGCTAGTGACGTCCTTGGAGGCTGATGTGATGTAGGTTGTGATATTGGTTGTGCTTGGTTTCCAGGTACTACCTCCTGGCTCTCATCCTGAACCTGGTCCGTGATGTGTATGAGCTGCGGCTGCTCATGGAGTGCGAGGCTCGCAGCCGGGGGAGCCCAGCGGAGGAGCCCCACACTGCCCCCGGTGGTGTGGCCTCACAGCTGCAGCTTCTGCTCAGTGTGCTTCACCATAACCCACCCCTGCTGCTGGACCTGCTAAAGAACAGCTGTGACGTGTTCGTCCCTCTGGACCGCCTGGGGCTGTACTCCACGGGGCCCGGCTGGGTGGGAGCCTGCGGGCTGACCTCCTCTGTGCTGTCCATCCTCACCATCGTCCACCCCTGGCTCAAACTCAAGCCCTGACCCTCGGCACGGACGTGCCCGTGTGCAGAGCTCCACAGAGAAATACTGAGAGTGGATGAGGTCATGAAGAACAGACACCTGCTCTGTGGAAGCGTTTGACAAACTTCAGGAGGTTGTGTTGGCTCTCAGTCGTACAGGAGGTGTTCAGGTCGTCATCTGTAACTGTTGAGTAATAACGAGCAGTCTGGCTCTTTAACAGATTTATAGCAGGATTTCCACGAGGCATTAAGTCATTTATGCCAAAATGAAGGCCATAAAAAGCATTAAATTAGATTCAAACGGGCATTCAATCTAAATGTTCTTGTCAAAAGTACAAAAAATTCAGCTGCAGTTTTGACATATTTTAGTTGCCTGTTGTGTCCAGGTGATTTGGACTAGGGTTGGGTGCCGTTAAATTATCAGTCTGGTATCGGAAAAAAAGTTTAGGTTCTACTGGCATCGAAAAAATAAAATATCAAAAAGTACCAAAAAATATATACCTGATGCTATTGGTCCAGGGAAGTGGAACTGTTTCAGCTCTAATGATTTTTTTCCCCCACACGTTTTCTCGTTTTAGACGACACGAGTGAAAAGTATTGTTAATATAAATGTAACGTGCCCAGCCCTAGTATTGAATGTCTACATTTCCCATCATACCAGTTTAATTGTTGTTTACACATCTTACGAAATGAAAAATGCCCAGATGTTGTGCCTTAAAGCATTTAAACTTGTGTTGACCAGGCGAGTACTAAAAAGGCACGACAACTAATAAAGCGGAGCCACGGGCCGGGTCAACCCAGGTTTAGCGGGACTGGATCACTTTATATGGGGTAGTTCTCTATGGTATCAGGCACTAAGGTCTGGGGCAGGATGAGAGACTGCTCTTTGATCAGTCAGTCAGGAGAATCTGCTGCTAACTCTTCTATATCAATGTGGACACAAGCCAAGTGTCGCAAATTCAGATCAATTTGCTTATTGTCGCTGCCTGCTTGAAGATCCCCATAAAGTGTATGGAAAAAAAATCCTTTCAAAAAGAAAAATCTACTTTTCTCATTGGTTTGACCGTCTTTCCGCACCGCTCGGTGCATTTGTTTGTGGCTCAAATGCAAACGACGACTTGAACTCTTCTATACAAAGCCTGTAGGGTTTAGTGCGGGGTATGTGGATATGTTTTTGGTTGTATTTGTGATATGACATTCTCTGAAATCCTGTATTAAACCACATAATGACAAGCTCCAGAGTAACTTAAAAAATGTTTAATCAAACCACAACATTAATAATAAAACGTATTGAAATAAGCACAGTAAGAAAAGTGAAGTCAAGGTGCGCAAGTCAGGTCTCCCTCACTCCTGGGTCTCCATGCTCTCGTCATCCCCCTCCCCTCCCTCCTCCAGAGCCTCCTCTTCCTCCTCCTTCCTCTCCGGAGGCTTCTCGTAGGCCTTCTCTGACGGAGTGACGATGACTCCGTCCCATGTGGACATCTCTGAGGCCAGATCTGCTCAGCACAAAACATTGAACATTTGACCTGAGAACTGCAAAGACTGTTTAAAACAGTCACTTTATTTTGTTACTAATACCTGTAATAAAAGACTAGAGTATTTCTACACTGACAAGTGCCCTTAATAAAAGTCTGCACTGTTTATCTCTATTCTGATCCTGTGCTGTTTGAGACAGAGAAAGAACAGGTTTGTTAAAATATCCAAAAGCCATACTGTGTTGTTGTAATAAGTTTCTGTAAAACACATGAAATCTGCTGAGCTAAACTAATACAGGACTCCCACGATTGTCAGAACATGGTCTTGCTCTACAGGCTCAGCGGGTTTACTTCCATGTAGATTGTTATTTTGAAAAGATAAGCTCCAGAAGCACTTGGCTAATTCTGACACACAGACAAAAGTAGTTCATCTGTTTGGACTGATCCCGTCAGTGCGGACTCCACTTTAAAGGCTAAATGAAAGAACTGCAAAGGTTCACTGAGCCGCCCTCAGTCAGACTGTAAACGGTTATAGTGCGTATGTCCTAATGAGACGATTTTATAATAGAAAGGTGCTGGTGGGCGGTGTTCATTTCATAGACTCAAATATTTTGTCATTTGTTTTGCTGACTAAAACTAAATTAAAAGTTGTCTAAAACTGACTAAAAAGTAAAAAGACTTAATGAGAAGAGAGACTAAAATCATCCAAACTTCCACTGACAAGAGCCTCATATTAAAAGGAACAGGTCTGAGCTTTGTTTATATGGGAGAAGCTCCAGAGGACCTTGATTAAATGTGATTATAATAAATATTATAAATGCAAAGTTTACTAAATTAATCTCAGATTTAGTCGTTGAAATTAACACTGCTGCTGGTGGGCCACAGTCTGCCATAACAAAGACATGTTTTGCTTGGTTAACACAAAAATTGTCTTTACAATATGAAGTTAAACCATTCAAACTGTGGCTATGTGGACAGACGGGACAGAGTGGACACACTGTGGACACTTACAGCTGGCGTCTCCCTCCAAGCCCAGGATCTTCCTGTAGCCTCCATGAGACAGCACCCGGACCAGCGTCTGAGCCGTGAAACACACCGTGTCCTGCACAGAGAGGACGGGTCAGAGCACAGAGGACACACGACACGTCCGTCCACTCAGAGGACACGCACACGTCCGTCCACTCAGAGGACACACGACACGTCCGTCCACTCAGAGGACACACCACACGTCCGTCCACTCAGAGGACACACCACACGTCCGTCCACTCAGAGGACACACCACACGTCCGTCCACTCAGAGGACACACCACACGTCCGTCCACTCAGAGGACACGCACACGTCCGTCCACTCAGAGGACACGCACACGTCCGTCCACTCAGAGGACACACGACACGTCCGTCCACTCAGAGGACACTCACCTGCTGCTCCAGCGTCATGACTGTGTGGACTCTGAAGTTTCCGCTCTCACATGGATCTGTGATGCCCACAGATCCGGGCAGGAACAGGCCTGCAGCCAGCATCTGCAGGCAGCGTCTGCAAACAAGCACCGTCATCAGAACATAGGACCACCCCGGGACAAACGCACACAGCCAGGCCCCCGGGACAAACGCACACAGCCAGGCTGAGTAATTCATAAAGTTGGGTTTTTGGACCACACAAACTCATTATTTTTAAAATCAAAGATCATGAAGTTCTGTGACATTGTTGAGTTCCAAACTGTACAGATGTTATACAAAGCAAGATACAAACTGTTGCCAGGCCAAATACAAAGAAGGTTCCAAGAACGTACTGGTTGTTATGAATTACGTGACGAATTAAACTTTAGGACTCAGAAACATAGCTCAACTTTGAAAAGTTTTAGCCCAACAGTTAATGGTGTACAATTGTGGAATAAACTGGAAATGGAGTTGAAACGAAGTGCAAATATCAACCTGTTCAAATATAAATACAAACAAAAGACTTTTGAAATATACAGAGAACAAGAAATGTGTTGCCACTAGGAGGCGCAGTAGGATCAATTATCTATAATCAAGGAAGAGTGTTGCTGCTTGGAACGGTTGTCATTCTATTGCTCAAATTTACAAATTGAGAATTAGGGTAGGCAAGTTATGAATCTGTTGAGAGGGACCCTCCCAACGGGCTCAAAACCTTGTCTTTTAATGCACCACTCAGCATAGGAACATCATCTACAAAATCAGCTGTTAGGGCAGCTGGGTGGGGGTTTGTTGAGGGGGAGTTACTGCCCTCTTCAACTGGCCCGTTCTACACCCTGGCTTTTTAATGCACCTCATTATGCAGGGCTTACATCACACTTCACATATAACTCAATTAAACAAATATAATAATAATGATAAATAAACCCGAATTAAATTATATTAAGGATGGTATTGACAACTGGGAAGTAGCAAGATCTCAGAGTATAATATGTATGAATGCACCTTTATAACATAAAAGTAGCACATTCTTTTGTTCTTTATTTTGCTGTTGTTTTTGTCTTATTCTTCATCATTTATTGTTACTTTGCCCTATGTTCCTTTGTTTATGATTTGCTACCTTGTAAATATTAAATGTAATGTTACTATTTTTATTTTGGGGTGGGCGCTTATAAGCCTTTGGCTTCAGCCCACTCCCTTTGAGCAGGTTAACTGCTCAAACAAATAAATAAACTAAACTAAACTAAACAGGCCCCCGGGACAAACGCACACAGCCAGGCCCCCGGGACAAATGCACGCAGGCAGGCCCCCAGGACAAACGCACACAGCCAGGCCCCCGGGACAAATGCACACAGGCAGGCCCCCAGGACAAACACACACAGCCAGGCCCCCGGGACAAACGCACACAGCCAGGCCCCTGGAACAAACACACCCAGCGAGGCCCCGGGGACACCCATCAGGACAGAATGTTTGTAGATTTGACCGTTTATAAAACCTCCTATGTCAAATGTCAGAAGTCCAACAACATTAGAACTGCCTCTTTCTGTTGAGCCGTCACAAACAGAAGAACTACTTCTCCCACAGCCTGTGCAATGCACGCTCGTCAGTGTAAATATACCTAATGGCTGAGGCCTTCATTTTCTGGCATAGCTCCATTTGTAAAGTTTCTGACACTTCCTGACGCCAGTATAACAATGTCGGGGAGGACTGTGGTGTTGGAACATGGCACTGACCTGTAGGCCACGTTCAGAGACAGCGGCTGTCTGGAGGGGTTGTTCATCACAGCAGAATGTCCCTGCAACACAGTCCGCAGAGCAGAGTCAGGTCCACACACGTCACATCAGATCAATGATCTCAATAAGCAAATCTCAATAGTTTAAGTATTTTGTCTTTAAACACAACGTAAGGACTTAAAGCTGCTGACTGTAGTTTAGACGTGAACAAACTGCTCAGAAATCCTTGTTTGACTTCAAGCACTTCATTTCAGCCTTCTATTAAAAGCTAAAGCTCCTCAAGTTCTACTAAAGGTACAGTGCCTCTCGAAAGTACTAATACACCTTGAACTTTTGCACATTTTGTCATGTTTACAGCCATAAACAAAGATTTTATTTTGATTTTTTTTTTACTGTGAAGTGAAAACAAAATGATACACGATTCTGTTATTTTTCAAAAAATAGAAAAGTGAAAAGTGTGGCGTACATAAGTATTCATACAGTATGACTTAATACTTTGTGGATCCCCCTTTTGCTGCAATAACAGCAGCAAGTCTTCTGGGGTATGACTACAAGGTTTGCACATACAGTGAGGAAAATAAGTATTTGAACACCCTGCTATTTTGCAAGTTCTCCCACTTAGAAATCATGGAGGGGTCTGAAATTGTCATCGTAGGAGCATGTCCACTGTGAGAGACATAATCTTAAAAAAATAAATCCAGAAATCACAATGTATGATTTTTTAACTATTTATTTGTATGATACAGCTGCAAATAAGTATTTGAACACCTGAGAAAATCAATGTTAATATTTGGTACAGTAGCCTTTGTTTGCAATTACAGAGGTCAAACGTTTCCTGTAGTTTTCACCAGGTTTGCACACACTGCAGGAGGGATTTTGGCCCACTCCTCCACACAGATCTTCTCTAGATCAGTCAGGTTTCTGGGCTGTCGCTGAGAAACACAGAGTTTGAGCTCCCTCCAAAGATTCTCTATTGGGTTTAGGTCTGGAGACTGGCTAGGCCACGCCAGAACCTTGATATGCTTCTTACAGAGCCACTCCTTGGTTATCCTGGCTGTGTGCTTCGGGTCATTGTCATGTTGGAAGACCCAGCCTCGACCCATCTTCAATGCTCTAACTGAGGGAAGGAGGTTGTTCCCCAAAATCTCGCAATACATGGCCCCGGTCATCCTCTCCTTAATACAGTGCAGTCGCCCTGTCCCATGTGCAGAAAAACACCCCCAAAGCATGATGCTACCACCCCCATGCTTCACAGTAGGGATGGTGTTCTTGGGATGGTACTCATCATTCTTCTTCCTCCAAACACGTTTAGTGGAATTATGACCAAAACGTTCCATTTTGGTCTCATCTGACCACATGACTTTCTCCCATGACTCCTCTGGATCATCCAAATGGTCATTGGCAAACTTAAGACGGGCCTTGACATGTGCTGGTTTAAGCAGGGGAACCTTCCGTGCCATGCATGATTTCAAACCATGACGTCTTAGTGTATTACCAACAGTAACCTTGGAAACGGTGGTCCCAGCTCTTTTCAGGTCATTGACCAGCTCCCCCCGTGTAGTTCTGGGCTGATTTCTCACCTTTCTTAGGATCATTGAGACCCCACGAGGTGAGATCTTGCATGGAGCCCCAGTCCGAGGGAGATTGACAGTCATGTTTAGCTTCTTCCATTTTCTAATGATTGCTCCAACAGTGGACCTTTTTTCACCAAGCTGCTTGGCAATTTCCCCGTAGCCCTTTCCAACCTTGTGGAGGTGTACAATTTTGTCTCTAGTGTCTTTGGACAGCTCTTTGGTCTTGGCCATGTTAGTAGTTGGATTCTTACTGATTGTATGGGGTGGACAGGTATCTTTATGCAGCTAACGACCTCAAACAGGTGCATCTAAATGTAGGATAATAAATGGAGTGGAGGTGGACATTTTAAAGGCAGACTAACAGGTCTTTGAGGGTCAGAATTCTAGCTGATAGACAGGTGTTCAAATACTTATTTGCAGCTGTATCATACAAATAAATAGTTACAAAATCATACATTGTGATTTCTGGATTTTTTTTTTTTTTCTCTCACAGTGGACATGCACCTACGATGACAATTTCAGACCCCTCCATGATTTCTAAGTGGGAGAACTTGCAAAATAGCAGGGTGTTCAAATACTTATTTTCCTCACTGTATAGAGACTGACATTTAGCCCATTCCTCTTTACAAAACAACTCAAGCTCTGTCAAATTAGAAGGAGAGCGTTTGTGAACAGCAGTTTTCAGGTCTTTCCACAGATTTTCAATAGGATTTAGGTCAGGACTTTGACTGGGCCATTCTAACACATTAATATGTTTGTTTTTAAACCATTCCATTGTAGATTTAGCTTTGTGTTTAGGGTCATTGTCCTGCTGGAAGGTGAATCTCCGCCCCAGCCTCAATTCTCTTGCTGACTCCAGCAGGTTTTCCTCCAAAATGTCTCTGTATTTGGCTCCATCCATCTTCCCAACTATTCTTACAATCTCCCCAGTCCCCACTGAGGAAAAGCAGCTCCATAGCATGATGCTCCCCCCACCATATTTGACACTGGGGATGGTGCACTCAGGACGATGAGCAGTGTTAGGTTTGTGCCATACATAACGTTTTACATTTGGGCCAAAAAGTTCAATTTTTGTCTCATCTGACCAAAGCACCTTCTTCCACATGGTAGCTGTGTCCTCCATATGACTTCTAGCAAACTTCAAACGGGATTTCTTATGGCCTCCTTTCAATAATGGCTTTCTTCTTGCCACTCGTCCATGAAGGCCAGATTTGTGTAGAGTACGACTTATAGTTGTCCCATGTACAGATTCCCCCAGCTCAGCGGCAGTACGTCACAGCTCCTCCAGAGTTATCTTGGGGCACTTGGTTACATTTCTGACCAGTGCTCTCCTTGTTCGGTCTGTTAGTTTAGGTGGACGGCCGTGTCTTGGTAAGTTCGCAGTGGTGCTATACTCTTTCCATTTCCGAATGATGGATTGAACAGTGCTCCGTGAGATGTTCAAATCTTGGGAAATCTTTGTATAACTTAACGCTGCTTTAAACTTCTCCACAGCTTTATCCCTGACCTCTCTGGTGTGCTCCTTGGCCTTCATGATGTTGTTTAGTGACCAATACACTCTGACCATAGCTCTGAGGCCCTCACAGAACAGCTGGAATTATACTGAGAGTAGATTACACACAGGTGGCCTCTATTTAATGGTTAGGGCAAGGTGTGAACATTCTGCAGTCATTAGGAATATTATAAAGGCAATTTAATGCACTCAGAAAATACTGTATGAATACTTATGCACGCCCCACTTTTCACTTTTCTATTTTTATTAAATAACAGAATCATGTATCATTCACTTCACAGTTGTCTAAAATTCAAAATAAAATCTTTATGTTTATGGTACATGACAAAATGTGCAAAGGTTCAAGGTGTATTAGTACGTTCGAGAGGCACTGTATATTGTCATGTCAATCTTTATTCAGAGACAAATTCTTTGGCAATAGACTGTGCATAACTTCAAATCATAACAACGCCGCCCAAGTTACTTCCTGTTTCGATCCAGCACACCAAAATAAAAGTACACAGCTCGTCTCATTGATTAATAATAATAATAATAATAATGCCTTACACTTGTATTGCGCATTACAAGCCTGTATTGTAAGTTTCTCAAAGCACTACGCTGTCTTCATTATTCATTCACTCCATACTCGGTGGTGGTAAGCTACTGTTGTAGCCACAGCTGCCCTGGGGTAGACTGATGGAAGCGAGGCAACCAGTCTGCGCCATCGGCCCCTCCGACCACCACCAACCAACCACTCACTCACTCACCCAGGCTTCCCAAACGGTCTCCCATCCAAGTACAGTAGTGATTAGTTCAGCAGGTACTTGCAACATTACAAGAATATAATTAAATACACACATTTTAAGTGTTTTGTCTGTTAATAGTTAGGCAGAAATAAAGTTGAACTAATGAATAAGATGGTGCTTTTATTTTGGTGTGCTGGGTCAAAACACTTCTTGGGCGGTGTTGTTATGATTTGAAGTTATGCACAGAGTCAATTGGCTCAACCCTGGCCCAAACACATCAGAGAGGGGGACATACCAGCAGGTCCAGGATCCAGGGGGTGAGCGGCTCGAAGCCCGGGAAACGCAGGCGCAGGTCCTTCAGCAGGCGGATCAGCACCTTCACCCTGAGACCACACCCACATTATTGATACAACTCACAACCCAGGAGGAGGCTTGAGCGACTGCACTACTGTTAAGACACGCTGCAGGTCGATAGGGAAACTGAAACTGAACTTTTGCTGCATGGGAATGCTTATTTATTTATTATATAATAAATAAATAAATAAAATAAGGTTGGCTCTAAAGATACAACATGTTTTTTTCCCCCAGTGCTTTCCTGCTTCATGCCTCATCTTTTTCCAATACCATAGTGGTATGGTTTAACAGTACCCAGCCCTATCCGAGCCTGTAAAGTGTGGAGTCTGCAGGAGCGACTAAATTTGAATGTTGTTAAAGAGTGGAATGAAAACTTCATTTGGAGAAAACGGCCCTAAAGTTTAGTCACTTTGGCTGCACATGCCCGCGGACTTTTATCCCTACAGCTGGGGTCTTCCACAAAGTAAATGACCATATTTGGATTACAGAGTGTGGTCGGGAGGAATCCGTGCACCGTGTGGATACCAAACAAGTAGGGCTGCCCCCTTTTGGTCGTTTAGTCGACTAATTGGTCGATGTCGTCGTGGTCGACCAAGATTTTCATTGGTCGACTAAATGCACGCACTTTTGCATCAATTAAGATGCTCTCAATTTACGTAACACCAGAGGCCTGTGGCAGGTTTATCTTTTACCTTGGGCTAATATTTCATTATAATAACAGATATATCAAAGTTTTACAGAGTGACGTTTGATCGTTTTATGTGAAATGCTTTTGCACAAAAAAAACATTGAGGAGAGAAATGAGGACGGGAGAGCGTCTCTCCTGTGTGCGCATAAGCAGCTGAGATCAGCGGCTCTGTGAGATGTGGCCAGACTTCTACAGTTGCTTAAACCACAAATACCCTGGTTCTACAGTGAAATAGCTGATACGCGAGTCTGACGCCTGTCCTCTGGCAGCAGCTCTACTAAAACATACGCGAGAACGAAATCGAAAGTAGCCTATAACGTCAGGCGCAGCAGCTCGTGGACCCGCTGTGTCTTTCTCCGCTTCATTCTGGCTTTTTCAGAGATAAATAAGACGAGGAACTTGAACCGAGTCATCACTACACTCTGAAGAAATGAAACAACCTGAGAGGAAGTCTGACACGGAGCCACGCGGGCGGCGCATTTCACAATAAAGCACATGGCTCGTGTTTACATTACAGCGAAACAGAGACAAGTGTCACACGGAGATGTCTGACCCGGAGGACATTTGAGAACAGGGATGATGATGGAAGAAGAAAACTACTGCTTTATTTGGATTATATGGATATATGGACAGCACATGTACAGCAGCAGATGCAGGAGTGAGTCTGAGATTAAAGGTGAGATTAATGTGACTTTTCACATATACATGCACCGTTGACGTTGCTTCAATGTATAAATATTAAAGCACGAGCTCCCAAAGTTTCATGTCTTATGAATGCAGTTTGGGTCAGAAAAGTTGTAGTTTTGTCAGTATCATGCCACGCCCCCTTTTAGTCGACTAATCGCTGCTCAGGACATGTTTTTGGTCGACCATGAAAATCTTTGGTCGGGGACAGCCCTACAAACAAGTCAGTATTTGTGAGAAACAGGGCGGAGTGATTTCAGACAAAATGCAAAGTTGTAAATAAACGTCATCTGTTTTTTACTTTGACATTAAAATACAGATGTTAACCTCTTAACCCCCACCTGAACTGAGCACATTTTCTCAAGTTTGGCTTTACACCCAAATCTAAAAGCTCCTTGATAAAAATTGTAAAAATAGCAACGAAAATGAGACAAAAACGAGGATGAAAACGCAACAAAAGAGGGACCACAACGTGACGAAAAAGTGATGAAAAATTGACAAAAAAGTAACAAAAAGTGACTAAAATCCAATGGCCGCTGGCTGCTGTGCTTTATGACCGCAACATAAGGCCGCCATTGCTCCGCCATTGCTGTAGTCCCTCCATATCATCGCTAGGCCCCCATTGAAAAGCATTGGACTTTAGACACGTTAAAAACAACTTTAACGCCTGGTTTCTATTTTTTAAACACTTTCTACGGCTACATATTCCTCCTGAGATAACGCTGGGTTAGTCACCAAAAAAGAAACCAGGTTGGTTTTCGAAATATTTAAAAAAAAAAATCCTACTTACTGGGGGTCGGACTGTTAGCATTGGAGCTGCGCGAGCTACACGTCACGCAAGGGCCGAGTCTACAGTGAAGATCCCGCCCTTATGCCCTTATTAGGAACATGCTTTGTCAGAGCTGGGGAGGAGGAGTCTGTCAATCCGCCATGATTTCCCCCTTGAACGTGGTCATTGTGGTAAACGGGGAGGAGTGAGTAATGACGGTCTATTAATAATATGTCTATGCTAAAATCCAACAAAAAGCGATGGAAAAAATGGTCAAAACTCAGGGGAAAAGATCCATTTCCATGAGTTTTGTAGGTCTTCAAATGAGGCGTTACTCTGGCCTATAGCCTGTAACCTTTTAGATTTGGGTAAAGGTGAACTGGAGAAAATGGCAGACTTGAGATGGTAAACAGTCCTTACGTTGACTGGGAGGCGTTCTCCTCAAACCAGCGGGCGTGGCGGATGGCGGCCAGGGCGCTCTGTAACACCTTGATGTCCACTGAAACACAGACATGGTCAGTGTGAGGCTGGGCGAGAACAGGAGAACAGCAGCGGAGGAGCCTTACGGTGCAGCTCGGGGTCCAGCTTGCGCAGGTTCGGGGGACGGTGGTGATGAGAATCTTCACGGTGGCGTCTGCGGAGCTGATCTCGAAGCCCGTCTCGTTGGTCAGCATGGACAGCACTGGAAGAGCATCAGGTCCATAAGAGCAGGGAACATGTCAGAGCGAGCACTGGGCGTATACACGTACCTTCAGCGGGGTCCTGGGAACGCAAGGTCTCCACCACTTTGTTCCCCAGAGCAGCCACGGCCTCCACTGCACAAGCACAAACAAGTATATCATACAGGGAAAACGTGACGGACAAGTTTAATCAAATATTAGTTCCACTGAGAAAACCTATGGTGATTTAACCTCGCAATGACTGCAGAGTAAGGCCTAAACGCTAATCAGCCTTTGCACAGACATCCTTCTCATTCAAAGGCATCAAAAAATTAGAACAAACTCCCACAGAGTCTGAAACTTTCCTTAGACCTGAAGGATTTCTCTCGCAATACAAGGAGCATGTCAGCACTGATAACTGTGAATGTAAATATGACTTAGTGATGTTTTATTGTAGTCATTTTAGCATGATTCTATGTGGACTGATAGCTGTAACGGGTGAATGGTTGAATGAATATTTGTATTTGAGTGGTTAAATATATTTGATATTATTGATTTTGTAACTCATCTGCTCAGGGAGATGAAACTAGCTCAAGCTAAACCTGGTGCAAAGCATCTTTAGTTCATGTTTTTTGCACATTGTCCTTGTTGAAATAAACTAAACCTCTTAACCCCCACCTGAGCTGAGCACAGTTTCTACAGTTTGGCCTTACCCAAATCTAATAGCTTCTTGAATAGCGACAGAAAACGAGGATGAAAATACAACAAAAAAGTGACAGAAAAAGCAACAAAAGCAATAAACAAGCAACAAAAACACAATTAAAAAGTGATGGGGGAAAAAAGAGCCACAAAAGCAACAATACAATAAAAAAGTGTCAAAAAGCAGGGGGAAAAGCAACAAAAAAACGACAAAAACATGACGAAAAAAGACGAAAACAACAAAAATGTGAAACAAAATGAGGCGACAACGCAACAAAAACAGTTACGATCAGTTTTGTAGGTCTTGGCTTTCAAATGAGGCGTTACACTGGCCTATAGGTTTTTAGATTTGAGTAAAGCTGGACTGGAGAAAATGTGCTTGGTTAAAGCGGGGGGTAAGAGTACAGTTACAAAGGAATGGACATGCTTTACATTCTCTGAAGTGGATTGTTGACAGGCAGATTGAGCCTCATGCTTTTCGTGCTTCCCATGATTAATAAACTCGACAGACTCTGGCATTTCCCACGGGCCTGTCCTGTCAGTGATTGTACAGAGTTACTCACGTGTGGGCAGGATCTTCAGAATCACCACCAGGTCAGCCACGTTGTGTCCTGCTGTCATGGTGCCCTTCTTGTAGGAGCCCACCTGACGGACTTCCTCAATTTGCTGAGAGAAACCCCCAAAAACAGAGAGAGATTTCATCACAGTTTGACCTCACTCACAACAGACGACTTGTGACTAGCTCTACTCACCACTTCGAAGTTGCCCGGTGCCACGATCAGGTTATCGATGACATTGTTGATTTTGGTGACCAGAGACAAGATGGAGGACTGAGAGGAAGAGAAAGACTGAGTGTTCTGATGTTGAAGTGATTGGGGTGTGGGGTGTGTGTGTGTGGAGAGGCTGACCTGCTCAGCCGGAGTGGGGCTCAGGTCCTGGTTCCTCTTCAGCAGACATTCACTGAAGCCCGTCTCGTCTGCAGCCGGCTTCACGCGTGGGAAGGCCATCTCGCACTGAAACAACAGAACACGGGTCAGCACGGGCCTCGCGTCGCATTACCACAGTGTCACTTTGAACCTCTCAACCCCCACCTTAAACCCATATTTTTTTCTCACATTGTTGCCGAGCTGTCGTCACTCTGACATTTTATTATTCATCTTTTTTTGTCACTTTTCTGTTACTCTTTTGTGGCATTTTTACAACTGCTGATTACCTTTCTAAAATAAATACTTGTTAGGTACATTTTGTGGCTTGAGATGCACTTGTTGGACATGCAATTAGCAACTGACTCACAAAAGGGTAAATAGCTCATAGCAGCTTTACCGTCATTTTCTCATGTGATTTCACACTTTTAAAACTAAAAAGCAACAGACAGACCCTTCTCAAGCTCTACTTATGTTTCTATAATATTCAGTAATGGCAGACTGGACACCTGCTGGACAAATGTGCTACTCACCACTAGGGCTGCAACGATTAATCGATTAAATCGATTAACTCGATTAGTAAAATGCTTCGAATATTATTTTCCCGCTTCGATGATTCGTTTAATTAATATATCTCATTAAAACCGCGTGAAACAGGGCCGCTTACGCGCCCGGAACTTTAAGCGGCGCTTGTTTCCGTACGACCGCTTCTGAGGAGCACAGCTCAGCTCAGTCTAGTGGTAGTAAACAACAGAGCGGAGCTAGTTGTGCTAATACTCGTAGCCGGGGAGAACCAGGCCGTCATAATCATCAAAACACGGCTCAAACCAAAAGAAACTCAGCAACGAGAGGTGAAGATAGGACGGAGGCTAACGAGGCGAAAGGACACGGCTCTCCCCGCTATCGCGCTACAACAATGCTAACAGCTGCATCAATGATGATTTACCATCAGGACAGACGATCTACACATTCATCCACTGTTTAAAGTGTGACATAAGGTAAAGTATGATGACGAACTTATCTCCTTTCCCTCCTCACCAAACGCAGACTTTAACATCCTACTCTGTCTACTTCTCCCTTGCTGCAAAGTTTTTTGCGCTAAATATCTTTACGTTGCATCTACGATTTAAATTTAAGATAAATAAATCCACAGATTTAAATATAGTGACCACCTCTTTTGGTTGTACTGCAGAGCCATGTCGTTCTCTGTCCCTTCTGGTGCTTAAGTCCCACTTTTTCCTTGAAGCCAACCTTTTTTTTTTAAACGTCTAACTGCTTTATAATATATTGCGATCTGTTGCTAGCCCAGTGTTATATACGTTGTAATAGTGAAAAGGTGTGTGTCCTTTAGTGGGATGAAAATGCCTGATGTATAAAAAACTATTTGAGGTGGTCACACTATTTCAAAAGCAAAATAAACTCCAACAGTCATACTCACACCTGTACTTAAAATTTTCTTATATCCATCCTTTCATTGCTCACAACAAATACATTTATGAACCATGCAAACTGACACATTATCCCCTGTTAAATAGAAATACTATGACAAAAATAATTAAAATGTTTTCCCTCTTTTAGGAAACCCCTCTGGTTGAGATCCTGGGAAAGAAATGAATCACCGGAGCTTCAGCAGAACATTTCAAGATTATGTCTCCAGTCAGGACCTACTTCACTTGAATAAGAGTAAAAGTACTGATATAAAAGACTCTATGAAGCTGCTCTCTCTCCTCATCATGGACATACGGACTGGTGTCTCTTTATGAGAGTGAAATGTTGCTGCTTTTGGGACAAACTGATAAGAAATGAAGAATAAATGATGTTATTTCTAGCAGAAAAATCCTTTGTTTAAAACTATGTTTTTCTCCTTTTATAATCTGCTCTAAAGTCATTGAATTTAGTTTTTCAATATAAATAAAATACTTATCAGATTAATCGATGTAAATAATCGATAGATTAATCGATTACTAAAATAATCGATAGTTGCAGCCCTACTCACCACATAGAAGTCAAACGGGATGTGCGGGACAAACGGCCGGTACCTGAAACACACAGCAGCAGTTAGTAACTCACAGACAGCTACTCTCAGACTGTGGATTACCTCCAGTCCATGTGTTTCTTATTCTACTTCAATATCAGAAGATGTGCAGTAAATAATGTGGGCACTTTTAGTCCATGTCCAGTAGGAGTAAATATAGAACGTTAATAATCAACTTTGGCTTGACGTTAACGGTGTTGATTGGCAGCTGTATCAAATCAAGTTGTAACTTTTGTAGAGGCCAGAATGACAACAGGAGAGGCCTCGCAGAGCCGCTGTACCTCAGCCTAGAGGTCATTTTCAAATATTATTAGCCTATAAGACATGAAACTAGACAGAATGTTTCTGCGTTTTATCAGAGGAGCATGTGGATGTCTTATATTCAAAAAGAGCAAAAAAATGTGTAATTTGGATAGAATACTCCTTTGTTTTTAAAGTGAGGGTCTGAAGAGTGTTTTGCACATTGTAAATGTCATAAATATGATGTGTCTGTGTCTCAGACAGCAGAATGAGCTCCACTCTTCTACGTAGAGTTTAAACCAGTTTGGAGACAAACTTCCTCAGTCCCAGCTCCTGTCCCCGAGAAAGTCCCAGTCAGTGCCAGTGCAGCCTCAGTGGCTGAACTCTGGATGTTCTTAGCTTTCAAATGTTCACACAAACCCGTGCTCATGTGCAGCTTTGAGCAAACCAAGTTCAGCTGTAGTGACTTTTACCTCCTACAAACATTCACTTTAAGTTTACTCCATCGACATGTCACTTTAGCTTCATGTGTGAAAAGTTCAGGTGAAAATATACAACGCGTGGGAAGGCGTTCATACACCTTTCATGACAAAGCGATCGATTCATCTTAAAAATCATCTGCAGATTAATCGATTACCAAATAATCCTTAGTTGCAGTCCTGATATGTATAACCAGAGATCTGGAGTGAGACTAATCTGGTTTCAAAGTATTAACATGCACTTAAATATCTACTGGGACTCAATATTTTCCCTGGATGCGCCTCCGTGTATCCTCGTCGTATGAGTAGCATAGAGCAAAGTGTGGTTGTTGTAATACTATTTCTTTTTCTGGAAGTGTAATAGCCTGCAATAATAAAGGCACACATCTTTCACTTCATTGTTAAGCTCCTTGTCAAATGAAATCTTTCTTTTGTCATGTGAAATATGGGGTTATGGATTAGAAAATGATTTGATAAACAGCTGGTGGTGAGCGTATTGTTGAAGTCTTAGGAATATGGTCCTCGTTCACCAAAATGAGCAAACTGAGGAGCACAGGCCGGTGTTTCTGTGGTCGTGTGTGGAGCTCTGGTGACCATCTGCTGCTGGCCTCACTCACCCCTGCACCAGTCCTCCCCGGCCCCCGAAGCGGCCTCCCCGGCCTCTTCCGCGGTCGCCTCTGCAAACAAACAAACATCAGCATTAGACATCCACAACATCACCACTCTGTCCCAGGACCCAGGTGTATCTCTGCACATGCGTTTCCCAACCAGGGACCCCTCGGGATACTCGCACACTTAGAATCGAGTACCTGGAATTACTACACACACACAACAAAGACACGGATGACGGTTACTCTCAATGAAAGCTAATAGGATACTATTTTGCAGGACAATGTATGAATGAGATATTTGAACATTATTTTCAACACATCACATCGTCTTCTCACTAAAGCAGGTTTACTTGGTCCCTTTCTCAATACTCTGCGACACCAGAAGTATAAATGAAAGGTACCAGAGGAACCCTCTGCTGAACCTTCGGGAACCCCTGCAGTAGCTGTACTTACATTAGGGCTGGGAACAATTCATTCATTAGCATTAGCATTAGCTCGGAAACAGCAGCAGTATATCTAACCCTAACGTTAGCCTGAACACAGTCCTGTGCACGGGCACAAGGGGAGCGCGGTAGGGGGAGCACGGAGCAGCTTTACCTCATTGCGTACGACGTTTTGAAGGTTTATTGTAAGAAAAGTGAGAGAAACAGAACCGGCGGCTCGGTGTCGGTGTGGATGAGAGGCTGAACTGTGGGCCAGAGGCGGGACTTCCGCCTGGCTCTTACTATTTCCGTCGGGGCCGGACTCCGCGTGTGGAGCTGTAGCGCCTCCTCTGGCCACACCTAAATTTGAACACCATGGGAAATATGGAAATAAGGTTTCAAACGGTGTATGCATTGCACTTTTACTGGTCAGTAATAACATAAGTCATGACGATAAGATGGAGATAGCATGACGCTCTGTGGATATCGAACTGTGATATTTGTGGACTGTTGTGTTTTGGCCATGAATGTAATATTTACTCACGCGAAACTGGAGGTGAGTAGTTTATTTACGCTAAACGTGGATACATTAATTTATTTTGTTATGATTTGCACTTCTCCACAGCATTACTGATTTAATTGATAAAGAATGAGTTCATAATATTTACGTGAAGATGCCGAAAATGTGCATAATTTATCGAGATGTATAAATGTTTAAGATCAACTTGATCTTGTACATACAAAAGCAAGTCCATCGTTACATTTTACGGATGTGAAAATGTCATAAAAATTGTGTTTACATCATTTCACTGCCCCGAGTGCCCCAACGACCACGGGCACCACTGATGCCTTCACTCTCCAGGCCTTCTCTAGCTCTTCTCTGAGCCCCTGGTATTTCTCTAGTTTCTCGTGTTCCTTTTTCCTGATGTTGAAGTCTCTTGGTATTGCTATGTCGACCACCACGGCTTTCCTCTGCATAGGCCTGCCACGATAATTACTATATCGAGTTATCGCTCGATAAGTAAAATGAAGGACGATAACATTTTTAGTCTCGATAAATGCACGTGCTGCGTGTGCTTAAAATAAATACAGAAACATGAACGCTATCACAACGCTGAGTGAGCGGAGCGTCCAGCCAACCCGTCTCTGTGCATAAAGACAGCATTGAACACATCAGCCGTATCCCCGCATGTATCCAGATCATTTATAGATCAGCGCTGCTTTTGGAAAGAGACGGGGTGTAAACAAAGTGCCCTGCTTACTACGGAGCTTTACTGATTCCAACACATTGTGAACTTTATTGCGGAGCAAGAGGGACTCGTGTGAAAACACTTGGAGTTCCAGCCAAAAGAAGCATCACGGAGAGAATAACAACATTAATGCGACTGCAGGTTTGTCCAACTGAGAACGAAACGAAACCCGCGCCCAGTCAGTGTATCAAAGCTAATCAGCGCTACTGTTAGCGAGAGGAACCCGACCGCTTTAGCCACTATCCAAATACAAGCGCGATAGTCCTGAGAACATTACTCTATGTTACTGTTCAAAAGCCAGAGAAATGCTGTAGCGGTGTGACAAAGAATCAACAAGTTTCCCAAAAAAGCTGCTTGACTCCAACACCCGTGTGTACAGGAGGTTATATTTTAAAAGAAAAGGAAAAAGAACACAACATATGGCTACTCTACTTTTGCAGTAATACAGTATTATGTGAATCCATACATTTAATATACATTTTATTCTAACCAGATTTGATTTAACAGAGAAGTGAGTTTTTGTCAGGAAATATTTAACCAGAATAATATCAATTTAACCAGAAATATCAATATTATTGTTATTGGGATTTTTTTTTAAAGATGACACTGTATATTGACTATTTGAAAAAAAAAAAAATGTTGTGACAGGCCTAGTTCAAACACAGAACCTGGTGAGAGTGTAAGTTATGTTAAAAGGTTGAGAAGCACAGATGGATACAGTGTCCTAGAATATGTTGACCCTTCTAGTTTGCACTTTGTTTGGTAAGGTGTTAATATTGAATGTCAGAAGTTCAATACAATTAAACAGTTAAACAATTAAAATAGTTGCTTACAGTTTTCTTTTTATTGCCTACAGTATTTGCATTATACTCAATATTATCGTTTATCGCGATATTTTCTGAGACGATATATCGTCCTCAAAAAAAATTTATCGTGGCAGGCCTACCTCTGCACAATGTCCGGTTGGTTCATTACCATTCTGTCTGTCTGTATCTGGAAGTCCCACAGGATCTTGGCTCGGTCATTCTCTACCACCTTTGGAGGTGTTTCCCACTTTGACCTTGGGGTTTCCAGCCCATACTCTGCACAGATGTTCCTGTACACTATGCCAGCCACTTGGTTATGGGGCTCCATGTAAGCTTTCCCTGCCAGCATCTTACACCCTGCAGTTATGTGCTGGATTGTCTCATTGGCCTCTTTGCACAGTCTACACCTGGGGTCTTGTCTGGTGTGATAGATCTGGGCCTCTATTGCTCGGGTGCTCAAGGCCTGCTCCTGTGCAGCCATGATGAGCCTCTGTGCTGTCCTTCAGGCCAGCTCTGTCCAGCCATTGGTAGGATTTCTTCAGTTATGTTTCGGTGGTACATCCCGTGTAGGGGATTGTCCTCCCATGACGGGACCTCCAGCACCTCATCTTCTGTTCCCCATTGTCTGAGACATTTACTGAGCACGTCATCTGTTGGAGCCTTGTCCTTGATGTACTTATGGATCTTGGATGTTTCTTCCTGGATAGTGGCTCTCACGCTCACTAGTCCTCAGCCTCCTTCCTTACGGCTAGCATACAGGGTGCTGGAGCACTCAGCTATCACATGGTAATATGGAGGAAACAGTGTAGTGCCTAAACGTACTATGCCATGTAATTATGGTAATTACACACACGGTTTATTACTTGGTGTAAGACTGTCCAGGTTAGTATTATCTATTTATTAAAGGAATAGGCCACCGTTTTTACATACTGAGATATGTTCTTACCTTAGCTTAGACGAGCTGTTTTCCCTACTATCTATCTATCTATCTATCTATCTATCTATATATATATATATATATATATATATATATATATATATATATATATATATATAAAATATATATTAGGGTGCATCAAATCCCCTTAGGTCTTTCAATTCCACCTACTTTTTTTCTGGGAGTTCATGCTAAATAGCAGCTCTGCAAAATTTGAAGCCAATCAGAGTTCATCAAAGGGTCCCACACTGACACCAAGATGTGTTTATTGGCATTTTTAAGGGGTGGGGTGAGAAAAAAAATTCTGAATATAAAAACTGTGGTTTTGTTTTATTTTAAAGTTATATAGTTTGTTACTGTATGCTTTCAAGATATTGTATGCAAAATTGCATTTTATTTGCTCAAAAATTTTAAAACTTATTGACATTTTAGTGCAAAAATAAGCTTAAAACTCGAGAATCTCTCGTGTAATGAGAGATAATTGTATTGTATTTTCTTTTTGGGATATTTATACAAAACTTTTACAACCTCCCTTGGAGTTGTCCTGCACCTTCACTACTTCCTTGACCTTTAGTCAGTTCCATTTCTCTCTTTTTGGTCCTTTACTTAAAACATTGATAGAATTCAGATGGCCTCCAGTGTCCCAAGCAAAAGCCAAAGGTATCAGTTGCTGGGCACAACACCTACGGATGCAGACAAAGTTATCAATACAAGCAGGCTCCCAACTTGTAATCCGCCCTCCTTTGTTTTTTTAGCACATTTCAAATCCATGACAAAACATGAAGCAGCTAAGGCAAAAGCCGGTATACCTTCTTTGCAAGGTCACAAAATGGTAGAGGAAATTGAAAAATTGCATGCCACTATGAATGACATTCTCAAGATACCAGCGGAACGTTGGGACGGTCCTGGGAAGTCGAAAGATAGAGTGGATGACTTCAAGAGACAACTTGAGTGCACGTTCAAACTCTGGTCTAGAGATGTGATGCAGCTTATTCCAAATGATGAGGACAAGAAGTTCCTAGAGTCAGTGATGAGTGATAAAGGCGTTGATGGCTGGTGTTAATGCAAAGTCTGCAAAAACCAAGGCAAAAGTCATAGAAAGAAAAGTATTGGAGTTTAAAAGAATTGAGAAAGCACAGAAAGAAAAGATGCAGGCTTCTGTGTCATCTGAGATGATTCCTGTCGAGGTTGGTGAAACAGAGTGATTCTAGTGGATCTGATGTCGAGGATATGGAGCCAAGATTGTCACGTGAAAACAAGAAATCTCATAAACGAACCGTCAAAACAGGTGTGAACGTATTCATTCCTCATAACATTTTAAAGGCTCCAAAGGTTGTTCAGTCTATGGTGAGGAGCAACATTTGTTCGTCTGCCATGTCCTCAGTCATGCATGAAATCATAGAAGCTGTCAATGAGGAACCCTGTAGACTCAGTCTCAGTTACAGCAGTGTAGAACGCTACAGAGTTGAAACTGTCAAAGCTACGTATCGATGAACAAATAAAGGAAAACTGGTCTCCACCAGAAGTTGCCAATATTCACTGGGATGGTAAACTGATGAACACGTTGGATGGGATGAGCAAAATAGAGAGGTTGCCTGTCCTCCTCTCAGGAAACGGAGGCATAAAACTCTCAGGTATCCCTGAAATATGTTTTCTGGGGCATTATGCTCCTGGTAGGGTCTCCCATGGCAAACAGTTCCTAGGTGACAGGTCAGACCTATCCTGGTTTTACCATACCCTCGTACTCATTTCGTTTGGTACAAGGGTCTGGATCTTCACAGTTGCGCTCCGTTATCAGGTGGGAGGGGTGAACTCCTTTGAAACTATTGGATCTAATTTTCGCTAGCATTTGGTTGTGACATATGTAATGCGCACGTGTTGAGTGAAGCAGCTATCATAACTCTATCATAGCTCTATCATAGCTCTATCATAGCTCCATCATAACTCCATCATATCTCCATCATAACTCCATCATAACTCTTGGGAGCATTCCTTGCACATTCTAAGGCTTCAGTTTTAATTTCTGGATATTTGGGAGCCAAACCAAAACGTATTGAAGAGCTTCCTTTACGTTCGTATCCGCCGCCATTGCTGAACTACAACCAGCAAATGCGGCGCAAATGCTTGACGTCACCTACAACACCCGCCTCCCCCGCTCGCTGAATGGTAGGTTGAAATTCAACCGATGAAACGCAGCCACTGAGATCAAACCAAGACGTACATGTAGGGAAAAGATAATTGACCGGAGTTTACGGATGGCTAAGGCCAGGCTAGGTCAGACCAAGAGCGGTTCAGAAGCTCCTTATGATGGGAGACCATCAAGGACTGTTACCTCACTCAGAGATGAAGGAGAATCGTGGGCCGGTCCTCGTGTGGACCCACTACCTGTAAGAGGAGCCATAAGGGACTGGTGCAGTGTGATATGGGCAGCTTGGACTTGGCAACGGAAAAGCGTAAGAAGATGGATGGATGCATCGATGGATGCTCTAAAAATGTAACATTCACACTGATTTGAGGACTTAAAATATTATATCTTTCACAATTTTCAAGCAACTATGCTCTTTTTTCATACATTCAAGCTTTTGAAAACCATGCTAACTCATTGTGAAAAGAAAGAGTTTTTTTTTTATTATTCTGAATGATTTCACGCCTCTAGTTCCCCTAACCCCCTAAAATTATAACACTCTGCATTCTCGCAATATGCAGATGTCATGTGGGAGACCTAAAATGAGTGTAATCAGGCCCAAATTTCACAGAAGTATTGTTTTCAATGAACCTCACCACCAAAAAAAAAGGTAGAGTTGATACAATAAAATTTTGAATATCATGGGGGGTTTGGTGCACCCTAATATATATACACACGTGTGTGTGTGTGTGTGTGTGTGTGTGTGTGTGTGTGTGTGTGTGTGTGTGTGCGTGTGTGTGATGTTGTAATACAACTATATACAACAGCACATTTTGTAATATAGCTGTACAGATCAATTCAAAGGAAGAGATTATTCTTGTTCTACATAAAAGATTCACGTCATCAAAGAACAGTTCAGAACTCCACATGTGTCCATTTATTACAACTGCTGCTCACAAAGCCACACACCTATGTCTCATTCTATAGTTTTAATTTAAAAGATTATGTGCATATGAGTTGTCAAGCATTATCTACTTATGCTACATTTCAGATACATAGTCTCATGGCAGAGCAATACAGTGATTAAAACAGCTTTGAAAACAGATGCCATTTACAGATGAATTTTAATGATGTACACAGTCACGTATAATTCGGGTGGACAATGGTCATGTGACCCGTATGGACAGATGTCATGTGAGTTGTGTGTAAGAGCTGTCTCTTGGGGTCTCAAGCAAAGATTCACAGGGACTCTGTAAAGAATCCAGCACCAAAAACAGTAAAATGCATAACTGCTGTTATATGCATTTCAATCAACAATTTAAAAAAAAAGGCTATTACACAATCAACCTAATCTCAAAGGCACAAATGTTCAATTTGAAGGGACTTGTGGACTTTGTTTTGAAGATAATTTATTACCATATGACAATTCTCATCATTAAGTTCATAACATTATCAGTGTTCAACTAAAGTTAATATGAGTCCACAAATAGCTCAGTGTCAGACATTCTGCACAAAAACATGTTTAAACAATTGGGAAAGTCATTGATTGCCATACAGTAAAAGTGTAGAAAAGGTGCGATTGTCGTCCCTCAGTTAACCACTATACAAATGAAAGTATTATAGCCGTTCTGAATCTGGGTCGGTTCAAAGTGTGATAATTACGGGGCATTGGCTGCCTTAGTGTCTTCTCTGGGGAAGAGGATGTGTGATCAATGTGGACAGATGTAATGTGACCAGTGTGGGCAGATGCTATGAGGTCACCAGTGTGGACTGATGTCCTGTGACCAGTGTGGACTACTATCATGTGATTGGTGTGGACTAATATCATGTGATTTGCGTGGACTGCTGTCATGTGATCATTGTGGACTCATGACCAGTGTGGACTGATGTGTGACAAGTATGGACTGATGTCATTGGATGGGTTTGATCAGTGGAGCACAGTGGTGTTTCTAATAGAGTCTGGAGTTGCGGATTCCGGTGTGATAACCTCAATTGGTTCCACCTGGGGCTCAGTTGGGGGAGTGGACAGATCTTCCACCGGCTCTGAGTCCGCTTCAGTGACCACTACTGCCACCTGCTGGCACAAACACATAGGGAAATGTCACACCTCTGCCTTCAGCTTATCACAGTTAGTCAATCCATGGACGAGATGAACTGTTCTCATTTTGTGTTTTTAATAGAAGAATATGGTGTTGAGCCAGCCTCTTATTGTCCACTTTCACCTTTCTTCATCTGCAACTTTTACATGGATGTATGACAGCAATTTCACATGGAAATGTTTTGGTAATATTTCATCAACTGTAAACATTAAAATGAAAAGGCAGATATGCTTTTCTGCTTTCTGATACCTGGGTAGGGCTGTGCTGGAGGGGAGTGACCGGAGAAGCTGCGACAGTGGGGGCCGGAGGGGGGCGCGTCTGGGGGTACGTTGGGCGTTGGGAGCCTGCCTGTAGGATGCACACACAAGAGTTTTAGTTCAATAAAGCTGCCATTTCATCTTGTTTTCAGGCCGTGAAAGTCGGACGTAGCTGAGCATATACTGTTAACTCGTTTGTAGCTCTCACAATACCTCACTATACTTCACATGGATTCATTGTAAGAACATTCAGGCGTGTGTACAGCTTTGTCAGATGGCAAAGTGAGTCAGGGAAAACCACCAGACAAAAGCTTCGATAGTGGTGCTCAGAAACAGAGTAACAGAATAAGTAAATTTGAGCCATTTGTTGGTGTGTCTTTGGAGTCTTAAGAGCTGTTGGCTTGGGTATTATTCCCATTCACACAATATTCATGCTACTGTGTGTGTGTGTTTGTGTGTTGGGGAGGGACGGAGGCTGAGATCTAACCTGGCGTCCTCCTGCGGCCAGCACGCTGAGTCCAAAGAGCATGACAGTGATGCAAATGAGCAGCTCCAGGACCAGGAAGATCACCAAGGTTCCCAGGATTCCATCGATCAGCAGCTGTACAAGGACCAAGAGCCACATCAGAGCTGGATGGAACAAATGCAGACAGACTTCCATACAATAATGAGCCTCACTTACTTTACATTTTTGCTCGATCAGCCCGGTGCATTTCCTGAAACAATGTTGCTGTGGTGGACAGTAAAAACAGACACATGGAATGTCTTGGTTTAAATATGCTTTCTAGAGGAAACATTTTTTTTTGTACACAACACAAGGAATTACGTTGGCAATACAAGCTAAATACACTGCCCTGGCGCGTTAATCACATTAATCATATCTGATCTGATGTTAAAATAATGATACCGTACAAGCCCAACTTCCAGTCCATCACACAAATGACTGTGCAGTAAAAACTATCTATTCACTTACATACAATAGAGCATCTACTTTGTCCCACCAACATTGTTTCAGTCTCGCACCGGGCAAGACACTTTAACGCCAAAGAGGCCTGAAACATTCACATTTATGGAGTTTTCTACTTCCACTCAGAACCTTTACTACTTTATACCATCAAGCACCCACTTACACATTCAAGTGTCTTGCCCAAAGACAAAATAACTGTTTGCACTGGTGGGAGTGTGATTACAATTAGATTTGTATCTTTTAAAATTAAGAGTTATTTCACAAATGCACATTTTAAATATATGCAAGACAGAGCATTAGCTTGAACTACTAACTGATAGTTATAATAATAGAATCCGGTGCATTTCAAAACATGTTTGTAGTGGAAGCAGAGTAGGAATTTAACAAATAGATTATTTTGCTGTTTCCATCCATCCATCCATCCATTTTCTTCCTCTTTATCCGGGGCCGGGTCGCGGGGGCAGCAGTCTCAGCAGAGATGCCCAGACTTCCCGATCCACGCACACCTCCTCCAGCTGTTCCGGGGGGACCCCGAGACGACACCAGGCCAGCTCGGAGACATAGTCCCACCGGCGTGTCCTCAGCTCCCTCTTCACCACAACAGTCCGATACAGCGACCGCATCACTGCTGACGCCGCACCGATCCGTCTATCGATCTCACGTTCCATCCGTCCCTCACTCGTGAACAAGACCCCGAGATACTTGAACTCCTCCACTTGAGGCAAGGACTCCCAACCGACCTGAAGAGGGGACACCTTTTTCCGGTGGAGAACCATGGCCTCAGATTTGGAGGTGCTGTTCCTCATCCCGGCCGCTTCACACTCGGCTGCAAACCGCCCCAGAGCAGCTGAAGGTCCTGATTTGATGAAGCCAACAGAACAACATCGTCTGCAAACAGCAGAGATGAGATCCTGAGGTTCCCAAACCGGACACCCTCCGGCCCCTGACTGCGCCTAGAAATTCTGTCCATAAAGGTAATGAACAGAACCGGTGACAAAGGGCAGCCCTGGCGGAGACCAACAAGCACCGGGAACAGGTCTGACTTACTGCCGGCAATGCGAACCAAGCTCCTGCTGCGGTCATACAGGGAACGGACAGCCCTTAGCAGAGGGCCCCGGACCCCATACTCCCGGAGCACCCCCCACAGGGCACCACGAGGGACACGGTCGAACGCTTTCCCCAGATCCACACAGCACATGTGGACTGGTTGGGTAAACTCCCACGAACCCTCGAGCACCCGATGAAGGGTATAGAGCTGGTCTAGTGAGCCACGACCAGGACGGAAACCGCATTGTTCCTCCTGAATCCAAGGTTCGACTATCGGCCGGGTCCTCCTCTCCAGCACCCTGGAGTAGACCTTACCGGGGAGGCTGAGAAGTGTGATCCCTCTGTAATTGGAGCACACCCTCCGATCCCCCTTCTTAAAGAGAGGGACCACCACCCCTGTCTGCCAATCCAGAGGCACTGTCCCCGACCGCCACGTGATGTTACAGAGACGTGTCAGCTAAGACAGCCCTACAACATCCAGAGACTTAAGCCCTGGGACGAATCTCATCCACCCCCGGAGCCTTGCCACCGAGGAGCTTTCTAACCACCTCAGTGACTTCAGCTTGGGTGATGGGCGAGTCCCCCTCCGAGTCCCCAGCCTCTGCCTCCTCATCGGAAGACGTGACGGTGGGATTGAGGAGATCCTCGAAGTACTCCTTCCACCACCCGACCACATCCCCAGTCGAGGTCAACAGCTCCCCGCCCGCACTGTAAACAGTGTTGGTGAAGCACTGCTTCCCCCTCCTGAGGCGCCGGATGGTTTGCCAGAATCTCTTCGAGGCCGACCGATAGTCCTCCTCCATGGCTTCTCCGAACTCCTCCCAGACCCGAGTTTTTGCCTCTGCGACCGCACGAGCTGCAGCACGCTTGGCCTGCCGGTACCTCTCAGCTGCCTCCGGAGTCCCACAAGCCAACAAGGCCAGGTAGGACTCCTTCTTCAGCTTGACGGCATCCCTTACTTCCGGGCGCCACCACCGGGTTCTGGGATTGCCGCCGCGTTAGGCACCGGAGACCTTACAGCCACAGCTGCGAGCAGCCGCATCGACAATGGAGGAGGAGAACATGGTCCACTCGGACTCCATCTCCAACCTCCCTCGGTATCTGGGTGAAGCTCTTCCGGAGGTGGGAGTTGAAGACCCTACTGACAGAGGGATCCACCAGACGTTCGCAACAGACCCTCACAACACGTTTGGGCCTGCCAGGTCTGACCGGCTTCCTCCCCCCCTGCCAGCGGATCCAGCTCACCACCAGGTGGTGATCAGTTGACAGCTCAGCCCCTCTCTTCACCCGAGTGTCCGAGACACGCGGCCGGAGATCAGATGACACAACTACAAAGTCGATCATTGACCTCCTGCCTAGGGTGTCCTGGTGCCACGTGCACTTATGGACACCCTTGTGCTCGAACATGGTGTTTGTTATGGACAAACTGTGACTAGCACAGAAGTCCAATAACAGAACACCACTCGGGTTCAGATCGGGGAGGCCGTTCTTCCCAATCACCCCTGTCCAGGTCTCACTGTCATTACCCATGTGGGCGTTGAAGACCCCCAGTAGAACAATGGAGTCCCCAGCCAGAGCACTATCTAGTACCCCTCCCAGGGACCCCAAGAAGGCCGGATACTCTGCACCGATGTTGGGCCCGTAGGCCGAGACAACGGTGAGAGACCTGTCCCCAACTCGAAGGCGTAGGGACGCGACCCTCTCGTTCACCGTGGTGAATTCCAACACGTGACGGCTGAGCTGGGGGGCTATGAGCAAGCCCACCCCGGCCCGCCGCCTCTCCCCGCAGGCAACTCCAGAAAAATGGAGCGTCCAGCCTCTGTCCAGGAGTTGGGATCCAGAACCCAGCTGGTATTTTGCTGTTTCATAGTGTTAATATATTACCTACAGTAAGTAAATCCAACCTTTGTGGTTTGGTACTTGAAACCATTATAGCTGCACTTCTGATAATTGTGCAGCTTAAGTCAATCGGTAAATAATTTACCTACTGAACTACTGCTGCCCCATCAGTTGATGGAAAGGCAAGGTAAGGCAAGGCATGTTTATTTATTACACGCATTTCGTACACAAAGCAACTGAATGCGCCTTTGCGCCAATGCTGAAAGCCTTGTCCAACCAGTACAATATATAAATGGAGTGTGTGAGAAGACTTGGTATGAATAGGCTCGGTGTGTAGGTGTGTTGTGAATGTGGTGAGTGAGGTGGGTGTGGTGAATGTGATGACTGTGGTGAGTGTGGTGAGTGTGATGAATGTGGTGAATGTGGTGAGTGAGGTGAGTGTGGTGAATGTGATGAGTGTGGTGAATGTGATGAGTGTGGTGAATGTGATGACTGTGGTGAATGTGATGACTGTGGTGAGCGTGAAGGAAGTGGTAAGTGTGATGAGTGTGGTGAATGTGATGAGTGTGGTGAGTGTAATGAGTGTGGTGAATGTGGTGAATGTGGTGAATGTGGTGAATGTGGTGAGTGTGATGAGTGTGGTGAATGTGGTGAATGGGACGAGTGTGGTAAATAGTATAGTGAATGTGATGAGTGTGGTGAACCTGGTGAGTGTGATAATGCGGTGAGTGTGATGGATTAGGTGAGTGTGGTGAGAGTGATGAGTGTGGGTAGGGTACCACAGCGTGCAGCTCCAGCCGGCGGCAGTGCTCGCAGTGGTAGGAGTCCTGGCGATACGGCAGGTGTTTGGACATCAGCCCCAGAGCAGCCGTAGCAAATGCTGCACTGATCAGATGTAACACCAGCACACATTTCACCTGCACAGACCAGATGACACTGTTAAGAAGACCCATTTAAGAAGAAAATAGCAGAAAAAAGACCATTAATATCTAATTTATCCAGGTATGTTCCATAAAAACTAAATGTTTAAAAAGAAATTATCTGGACAAAGTAATTTTTTCACAGTGAAATGGATCATATAAAATCATGGATCATATACAATTGTTGCTGCATACGAAGCAAAGATTTCTGCAGAATAGTTTGTTGACACTGTGGAAACGTATATTTTTTGTGCAATTGAACATTTGCCCCAAATTCTTGTTTTTAATTGTCAATCAAGTTTAGTCACATGTTTTGTACATTAAAATGTGCACTTTAAAATTCTGGTAGCACCTGTACAAAATGACTGTCCTGACAAAGACTCGTCAACGTTCACAAACATTGGCATTAAAATAAAATAATTCCTGGGGAGCACCAAATGACTTTCTACATTGATGATCCACCGAGCGCTCCTATAAACTGCATTTAAAGTTTCACTTCATCAGGCCTGAAGGTGTTCTGCTCAAGTCCAACCAATGTTTACAGTTGTTGCTTGTCTAATGTATTGTTGGGTTAATATTGCAATATCAATCTAATAGCGATAATATCAATGGGTTTCACTCTAAGTTAACACAGCTGGACAACTCAAGGAGTTAGACAGCTGGTTTTATAAATGTGGAAGGCCTTTCTCTGTTCTACTGTATCTATTAAAGGCAGCTTATTGAAACAGTGAAACAGCCTCAGTGAACATGATTACTCCAACCTACATGAATGAAGCAAAATATGGTTCCAGGTTTGTTTTTGATGAGGAAACAACCTCATAACATGATTAAAAGCTTAAAAAAAAGTACATTTTGCAAAAGGCCCCTTGAGGTTACAAGACAAAACACCCGTGTAAAGGTTTTCAAAAGTACAATGTGTCTCTGGTACTCACCCAGAACAAGGTGGGTCTAATGCCACTGTGGATCAGCACTGAGCCTGACACAGTCACCTGCAACACATGGGTTTGAGATGATTAGAAACGAGAGGGAGAGAGGAGAGAGGAGAGAGGGGACAGAAAGAGAGAGAGAGAGAAACGAGAGGAGAGGGGAGAGGGGGGCAGAGACGGGGAGAGGGGGGAGAGAGAGAGGGAGAGAGAAAGAGAGAGAGGGGGAGAGAGAGAGGAGCGAGAGAGAGAGGAGTGAGAGAGAGAGAGGGAGTGAGAGAGGAGCGAGAGAGAGGGGAGAGAGGGAGTGAGAGAGAGAGAGAGAGAGCGAGAGAGAGAGAGGAGCGAGAGACAGAGAGAGAGTGAGAGAGAGAGAGAGGAGCGAGAGACAGAGAGAGAGAGAGAGAAGTAGAACACAGACCTGGACCACTACGATGAGGAACAGAGCGATGTCTCCAGTGAAGTGCACCTCATGGACGTTCAGGACAGAGACGCTTAGACACAGGATCAGAGCCGCAATCACCAGCTGGATGGCCTGGAACAGGGGGAACAGGAGGGACAGGGGGAACAGGAGGGACAGGAGGGACAAGAGGGGGAGGGATGATGGGAGGAAAGTAGGGTTAACCTGTTACCTGCCAAATCTCAAAGCGTATTGATTGGAGAGCTAACAGCCTATATGCCAGTGTGACACCACAATTGATAGCCAAGACCTTCTAGTTTCTAAAAATATGTGTGAGATTGTCTTGTTTTTCTCTTATCATGCCATATTTGTAATCGTGTAGTGTAATAATCAAAATTGTAACTGAATTTCGATTAACTGCACAGCCTTAGTTTTAGCTAAATATTTTATCAAGGTTTAGTCAAAAATACTATACTCAAGACTGATCAAGTATCATAGTTTATACGTCAGTCCTGGAGACACTCACCCCCAGAGTTTTGGGCTCCATCTTCAGGTGGGACTGCAGCTGTCCCAAGGACAGGGACCCCATGGGGGCAGGGACAGGGACAGTGTCTTTGTCATTCTGCACCGCCGCCATCCTACAACCAAACAATAAAGAAAGAAATCAAAACAGAAATGTTAAAGTATCTTGTGAAAGGTGTGATGTAAGGAATAATGCCCGACGAGGTGTGTCCACTCCGCGGAAGCAACTCCGCCTCCGCGTCTCCGACACCTCGGAGTGCATTATCCCGCTTATACCATGGTCCGGCAAACTGAAACTGTTCATTGGGACCTGTTCATTGGGACCTGCTTACATCTTTGACATGTTAGAGCCGTATGAACCATCTCGGGCCCTGAGAACTTCAGGGAGGGGTCTCCTGGTGGTTCCCAGAGTCAATAATAAACACGGTGAGGCTGCGTTTCAGTTTCATGCAGCTAAAATCTGGAACAGTCTTCATGAGGATGTGAGACAGGCCTCAACTCTGACAATGTTCAAATCCAGGCTGAAAACAGCTCTGTTTACCCGTGCATATGAAAACTGAAAGTATTTTATCTGCACTCTTGCCTTTTACTGTAACTGATTAACTTTATGTTGATGTTTTATTGATTGATTTTTATCTGTTTTCTTGTAATTTTATGCAACTGTGAAGCACTTTGAATTGCCTTGTGTATGAATTGTGCTCTACAAATAAACTTACCTTGCCTTGCCTTATTTTTTTAAGTCCTGGGCAGGAGTTATTTCACTTTTTAATCAGTTTTACCTGAAAGTAGTTCCATCTCAATTGTTTACCGTTACTATGGAAACAGCTGCAGTGGAGTGATATAGAATGTGATTTAACTGTTTTTTTAACTGGTGTACATTATCACTTTTTTATTATACGGCCCTTCACAATGCAAGTAGAACGCTCCACTGATTTGAATGTGATTTCCCAACGTTCTACCGGTCATTATTTTTTGATAGAAGACCTCTGAAAAAAATAATGACCGCTGCCAATGACGCTGCGCGTCGGGGTCCACTTCGCCCTGTCGGTACTTATTTTCCCGATAATGACCGGCGTTCTATACATTATCCCTTACTTAATGGACACCTTCCAGCCAATCAGAATCGAGTATTCACCCAGACCATGGTATAATGTAAAGTAAAAGTCCGACTTTCAAATTCACTAAAGTGCGTACAACCAATTTTAAACACCAACAAAAAAGTTACATTTGTGCTTTTTTTTTTACAATCTTTTTGCAGAGTTCTATTGTATCAAAGCTGCTGTTTTCAGACTCTATTATTGTTTAACACAAACAAATGTTCGTTCAATTCACTGTATTATCATCAAAGACTGAAAGCCTGACTTTAGATAATGTTCCACTTATTAATACAATTATATTTACAAAGAGAATGACAAATGACCCACCAGTGTTTCACAGTTTTTTGACTCATTAAAAGAGCTCCTGGTAGACAGAACAGTCGCTCGAGACTGCAGAACCCGACACACTAACCTGAGCACTGCCTGGATTGATTACAAGAAAGCCTACGACTCAATGCCACATACTTGGATCATTGAATGCTTGGAGCTATATAACATCAACAGGACTCTAAGAGCCTTCATTGCAAACTCGATGAGATTGTGGAAAACCACTCTTGAAGCCAATGGCAAGCCACTTGCACAAGTCTCCATCAAATGTGGAATATACCAAGGAGACGCCCTGTCCCCACTGCTGTTCTGCATAGGTCTGAACCCCCTCAGCCAAATAATCAACAAGACTGGCTATGGATACCGACTCAGGAACGGAGCGACCATCAGTCACCTCCTCTACATGGATGACATCGAGCTGTACGCTAAGAATGAGTAAGACATCGACTCACTGATCCATACCACCCGGGTATACAGTGCAGACATTGGGATGTCATTCGTACTAGAGAAGTGTGGTCGGATGGTGACTAAGAGAGGGAAGGTAGTCCACACAGAAGGGGTCTCACTCCCAGAAGGAACAATAGCAGACATTGAGGACAGTTACAAGTACCTCGGAATCCCACAAGCAAATGGCAACCTCGAAGAAGTGACAAGGAAAGCGCCTACGGCCAAATACCTCCAACGAGTAAGGCAGGTCCTAAGCCTTGAGCCAGCTCAATGGCAAGAACAAGTCCCGGGCAATAAACAGCTACGCCCTGCCAGTAATCAGATACCCTGCAGGAATAATAAGCTGGCCAAAGGATGAGATACAGACCACAGATGTTAAGACACGAAAGCTCCTAACCATGCAGGGACGGTTCCACCCCAAATCCAGCACCCTGAGATTGTACACTAGCCGTAAGGAAGGAGGCCGAGGACTAGTGAGCGTGAGAGCCACTATCCAGGATGAAACATCCAAGATCCACAAGTACATCAAGGACAAGGCTCCAACAGATGACGTGCTCAGTGAATGTCTCAGACAATGGGGAACAGAAGATGAGGTGCTGGAGGTCCCGTCATGGGAGGACAAGCCCCTACACGGCATGTACCACCGAAACATAACTGAAGAAATCCTACCAATGGCTGGACAGAGCTGGCCTGAAGGACAGCACAGAGGCTCATCGTGGCTGCACAGGAGCAGGCCTTGAGCACCCGAGCAATAGAGGCCCAGATCTATCACACCAGACAAGACCCCAGGTGTAGACTGTGCAAAGAGGCCAATGAGACAATCCAGCACATAACTGCAGGGTGTAAGATGCTGGCAGGGAAAGCTTACATGGAGCGCCATAACCAAGTGGCTGGCATAGTGTACAGGAACATCTGTGCAGAGTTTATTTATTTATTTATTTATTTATTCATCCATGTTCATGTTTTTTCTTTACAAGGTCATACATTAATATAAACAGTACATGGTGAAAAGGAGCATGATGAAGACATTCCACAGAGTATGGGCTGGAAACCCCAAGGTCAAAGTGGGAAACACCTCCAAAGGTGGTAGAGAATGACCGAGCCAAGATCCTGTGGGACTTCCAGATACAGACGGACAGAATGGTAATGAACCAACCGGACATTGTGGTGGTGGACAAAGAGCAGAGGAAAGCCGTGGTGGTTGACATAGCAATACCAAGCGACTTCAACATCAGGAAAAAGGAACACGAGAAACTAGAGAAATACCAGGGGCTCAGAGAAGAGCTAGAGAAGGCCTGGAGAGTGAAGGCATCAGTGGTGCCCGTGGTCGTTGGGGCACTCGGGGCAGTGACCCCAAACTGGAGGAGTGGCTCCAGCAGATCCCAGGAAATACATCAGACATCTCGGTCCAGAAAAGTGCAGTTCTAGGAGCTGCAAAGATACTGCGCAGAACCCTCAAGCTCCCAGGCCGACGGTAGAGGACCCGAGCTTGGAAGAAAAAGAGACCACCCGCGGAGGGTGAGGGAGAGTTTTTTTTAAATTATTATTTCTTGATCTTTTAAGCCATGAAATATAAGATGAGTCCATTTACCATTTTAGCATGAATTCATAAAAATACAAAGAGTATGATCCAATGCACATTCAGCTGCATTTTTTGATGAATTTTTCAGCATTAATATATCGTCTGTTTAACAATTTGTCGAATATCCAAATGTGTTTCCACATTTCTAGAATAAATATAGGATCAATGCAGATTTGTTGCATTTAAGGTTTTATAAAAAGGTTCATTTTGCATAAAAGGCACAATATTGGGTCCTCCAGATCAGAATATTTTGTGACCTAATGTCTATCCGTGTGTGTGATGTTGGGCCAAAAAAGCAAAGGAAACACTTCAGGGCTGATCTTCATGTGATCAAAGTTTTAAATCCCTCCTTGTCCAGACAGAAGGAAAAACCTTTATCTAGCTCAGGGGTGCCCAAACTTTTTGTCTCCAAGGGCCAAAATGAAAAAGTGCCTGTGGGTCGCGGGCCAAACACGGCGATGTCAAGCGTGAAACACATATAACTGCATATAATAATAGTTACTTTATTTTCCGGTATATATTAGCATTTGATTATATCTATGCAAATAACATGCTATATTAAAACAAATGTTAACTCTGGCAGACTTAGTAGAAGAAAATCAACAATTGTAGCAATATAGTGCAAAATGTAAACGACAACAACACCTGTATCTACAGCACCTGCAGTGAAAATGCCATATTAGATCATTTTGAAAGTGTCAGTTCAGCATAAATTCTTTTATAAATCCATTTTTAACATGACCTATGTTGATGTCAACAAACTTTGTAATAAAAGTTGGAAAACTGTGAAAGTTGATGCTACAACGCTCTGTGATAAACACCAAGACACCACAACAGTGTTTCCTTAACTTTTCGAAAGGAGTGAAACAGCGCCCCCAATTTGACGCTGGTGGCTAAAAAGTGTACTGCATCCATATTTACCATTGAGAATGAATGGGAGAGAGTTAGTATTAACCAGATGTGGCGCAAAAGTAGGTCACTCTCTGGCGGGCCAACAGAATTGTTTCGTCGGGCCAAATTTGGCCCGCGGGCCCCACTTTGGGCACCCCTGATCTAGCTCAAAGTGTCGTCGAAAGTATAAATAGAAAACAAAATCACTAAAATGTAGAGAAGTAAAAGTAAAGTACATGTACTTTTTGAAGAGTAGAGTAGTTTTATTATACAGTACTTTTTACTTCTACTGGAGTTTTACTTGAATAAAAATCATTTCCACTGTGAATAAATAAGTGACAAATACCTCATGTTGATGGATAAAACAGGTGTAGTTCATCTCGTGCTCCTTATGATGTTGTATTTTCTGCCATTTTCTTTGTAAATTTCACAATTTCATATTTATTTGATGTTTTGTTTCACACAATTTATGGCGCAATTGAAAATACCTCAGCCTTTTGTTGTTGTTGCTAAAACAGTTACTCAGTTACTCATAGTACTTGAGTAACATTTTCTCCGAATACTATTTAACTTTTACTTGAGTAATTATTTCAGCTACTCTACCCATCTCTGTTAAAGACCAGACTGGTAACGCATGTGTGGTTTGAACAGTCGCCATAATGATGACTCAAGTAAGAGTAACGTTACTTTGAAATCATTTTACTCAAATACTCAAAGTAAAAAAGTACTCGGAGAAAATGTTACTTCCAAAGAACAAGGCGCACGAGATGATCTAAAATCTATTGTATCGATCAAAATCAGGCGTTTGTCACTTATTTAGTCACAGTGGAACAAAACTATTTTTACTCGAGTAAGAAACAGATACTTCATGATAATTTGACGCAAGTAGAAGTAAAAAAGTACTGCACTGCTCTGAAAAAAATACAATTACTTACTACAAAAAGTGAGTCAAGAACTTGTACTTGAGTAAATGTAACTAAGTGCTACGCCTCTGGCCTTTAACACATCCTGGTATTTCAGCTGATGGGGCAACAATCGCAGGCCTGTACCCTTCAAGGGGACACCGCGCGCCCTTCCGTCCCGGGATGATTTCAACAACCGTCGAGCTAATGTTTCAGTGCCTGTCACGGCCTTTGTTTAGGAGCATCTGTGGAGGAATAGCAGCCCGTGTCACTTCCATCGGTCCTGAACGCTTTATCAGCCCGCAGTCATTCCACCGCTGAATCACTGCCGCGCGGTAACCGTCAGTGCGGTGCTGCAGTGCGCACTCCCGCTGCTCTCATGCGGCACGTCCTAGCGCGGAATGAGCGGTGTGTGTGTGTGAGAGAGAGAGCGGGGGAGAGTTCCCTTTGCATGCAGAGCGTTTTAAATCCTGCGGAGGTCTTTACCTGGACCGAGGTGCCGAGCCTGCGGTAAGCCGTGCGTCCTCAGCCGAATCCCGGGGAAGTGATGCTGCGTCAGGGCGTGTTCCGAGCGGCTCACACAGACCGCACGCTCATGGCGCTGCAGCTGGACACTCAGGACTTGTTCCGAAGTTACCGAGAGGCGGTGCTCGACCCCACTGCTGCTGCGGACGGGAGAGGACTGAACAGTGAAGGCTGAGGCTGATGATGTGAAATCCACCGCGCGGTTCGCCAAAACAGAGGAGACCAGGGCTGGCTGTCACACTTTTATCTATAGTCCACTGCTCCTCAACAGAACGTCCCACACACCCACACTTATAGGCTACATTCAATTAAACTTAAAGCCCCCATGAAGTCAGCCTTTCCATTTTTAAATATCATAATTAAAGCAGTACTAAGTAACTTGTTTACCTTAATAAATCCTTTCCGTAGTCCCTCTGGGGGTAATACAAGTGTTAATGGGATGATTGGGGGGTCTTTCATCTCCCCCTGGTGTCTGTGGCCAGAAAACCACAATTGCAACTTTGCCTGCACCGGGTCGGAGGTGCAATACACACTAATGGAATCACGCAGAAGAAGCTAACAGGCTAACGGGCAAAGCTAATTGCGGGCTAGCTCGACTTAAACAGTATTTACAGCCAAGTTTGAGTGAAAAAAAAGATCATTGTGTAATTGGATGTACAATATTCCTCTCTCCCTTTGTCTTTTCTGTCAGCGTAGTATTTACTCTCACGGACAATTAATGAGTAAAAAACGCAACATGCTATGACACCTGCACCGGCGCTTGTGGCCTCTAGGGGCATGAGTTACTTAGTACTGCTTTAAACCCTTGATATTTGTACGTATAAAAGGTGCACTATACGCAACCTCTCATGCCAAAACAAAAAAAGATATTTGTGTGTACTTGACCTTGTAGTGGCCCAGCTGAGTGGTCTGTATGGCACCATTACCTTCCCTCACGGTGGTTCTCTACAGTGCTCCAGGATCATGTGTTTGTTTTGTAGGTTTTCTGGTGAGAACGTCTGTCAGAAGAGAAAACCTTCCAAACAGCTGGTCCTGGATTGTCCTAATAGTGCAGCAGATAAAGTCATTTTTTCTCTACAATATGTCAGTTGGTGAAACAAGCATGACATTTGGCATAGATCTTCTCTACAAGCCAATTTTTCAAAATGAATGCCATCATCAAGTTTTTTCTTCTTCAGTATTTTGTTGGTTTTGTGTCTCTGATCATGAGTTTATGCATTTGCTTCGGCTTTACAGACTTACGGTGAGTCAAAAAGCAAAGGTGAAAGGATTTGTGTTTAACATTTCATAGAGCAGACTATAAACAAAGATGAGTCCAATATGGCCTCCACTAACCCTTCAAAATGTGTTTCAGGATTCAGTAGGCAGAGTTTATTGAATGTAATAGTTTTCTTGGAATGACTGTCTGAAACTATGTCCGCACAATTCAGGAGGTGGTTTATTACATGTATAGATATAACATAGCGTATATTTACAAACCCTTTTTAAAGGGTGAATGTCACTGCACAACCAGGGCACACTGACTTCACTGCTGTGAAACTAAACAGCTAATCTTCACTAATACTGTAGCTTTACTTTCTGTACAATAGTAGACTAGCAGTGGTTCCTCATTGACTTCAACAGAAGCTGAACCCAAAAAATTTGCCAAATGAAAGCAATTTTGTGAAAGTGTGTTAAATGTTGTGAAAAGGTAAGTTAATCAGGTTTTTCAGTGTGGTCTTCCCTGTCAGCTCCCAGTCCTTCAGAGCGGCTGAAGCTTCATATACATTTCAATTGAAGCTCACTTATTAAATGGTCACATTTATATTTAGTTTAGTTTATTTGGTAGGGACAGTGCAAGTTAATGAACAAGCCAATCCAGATTGTAGCCTTGGACTAATTTCCATCCGTCATCCCCCATGCGCACTCTCATTCAGCCTGGCCTATTGTACATGTTTTTAGTGGTAGGGGAAACTAGCCTGGGAATACCCAATCACAGAATGAGGACGGACGGCAAGATGATGATACGCTATTCGACATACGGAAGCTTGTAGTTTGTTTAGGGATTAAAAAAAAGTTTATTTATGATACCAACATGACAGCAGCAGACACGACGCCATCTTTCGATCAAGCTTTAGACCGTGTTCTAAATAGTTTAGCTCGAAAGTTTACAGCAGGTACGTCATACGTCATCTGATACGATATGATTGGCTATCACTTGTGATATTTTGTCTGGCAATAGCTAGGCTAAGGGGAAACTGGAGTACCCGGAGGAAACCTACGCAGACACGGGAAGAACATGCAAACTCCACACAGAAAGACCCCGTCCAGGTGGGAATCGAACCCAGGACCTTCTAGCTGTGAAGCACGAGCTCTAACCTCTGAACTACCGTGCCGGCCATTTAGCGCCTTTCTACCTGTTTTAGGCACCCAAAGTGCTTTACATCAAGGGACCAGTCACCCACCCTGTAGGAATGCTACTACTCCAGTAATCATAGTCAGAGGGGCTACTTGAAAAGGATGTGGGAGAAATGGTCTCTTCGAAACCCACAGTTCACACTCACGGCGAAACAACTAGTAGCTCAGTGTTCCAACATCCATAAACGGTAAATGCTATCACAACACCAATGCGACAGCAAGGGGAAGGACACCAGGTCAGAGGGTAGTTGACATCAACCCCCCAACAGAGAAAACCAATGAGCTGATATACTCCACAGCAGCAATGATCGTAGAGACGCTTGGCTATCGTAAGAGCAACCATGAGATGAAATACCCACCATGGAAAAGAAGGGTGGAGGCTAACATCAAGGCAGCACGGAGAGAAGTGAGTCAATTGACAGAGGCCTTGGTGCAATGAAGAAGCAAGTACCCAAAAGGTACAGCCAGATAATAATAATATAATAATAATAATAATAATAATAATAATAATAATAATAATGCATCAGTTTTATATAGCGATTTTCTGGACACTCAAAGACGCTTTACATTTCACTATTCATTCACTCCATACTTGGTGGTAGTAAGCTACTATTGTAGCCACAGCTACAATAGTAGCTTACTAGCTTACACACACACAGATGCCCATACCTGAAGCATTGGAAACTGTCAAACAAAGGCTCCCACCCTTGGCCAGCCGCCTAAAGGGATACACGAGAGACAATGAAGCCAGACGAGTAAACCGGCTGTTCACAACTCAACCAGCGAAAGTGTAAGCTCAATGCAGGGTAACAATAGCAGAGCCGACCCACCAAGCTGGAAACTGAACAGTACTGGAAAGGCATATGGGAGAAGGAGGCAGCACACAACAGTGATGCACAGTGGCTGGTGGCTCTGAGAGAGGACCACAGCAACCTCCCTGAACAGAATCCAGTCACCATCACAGTGGCAGTAGAAGCTCATGTCCGGCATCATAGTGGTTAGGATAAGTGGACACATACTCAATACATGAGCACAGCTCAGAAGGTAATCAATAAAAACACCAGAGGTGCCAAACACCAGCTCCTGGTAGAACAGTCGCTCAAGACTACAGAACCCAACACATTAACTTGAGCACTGCCTGGATTGATTACAAGAAAGCCTATGATTCAATGCCACATACTTGGATCATTGAATGCTTGGAGCTATACAACATCAACAGGACTCTAAGAGCCTTCATTACAAACTCGATGACGGTGGTCTGGCCACCTGACGGTGGTCTGGCTACAGTGGTCTGATCCTTGCTGTAAAGCGCTTTGAGTGCCGCTTTGACTGAGCGGACTAAAGTCCCGCTCAGTCCGCAGCTTAGATAAAGACCAGGAGGAGGAGTTGGGGTTGACCCGGCTCCTCCCCTCTAATCACAGCTACTCTCACCTGTGGGTAAACACCTTTGAAGTAGAGCGTCTCTAACAACCTGCTCCCCCCAGTATCGGTCAGTCCTGTCCTATTCATAGATGATCACTGCCCATTATCTGTGCTATTCATGGCTGAACACTGCTAATTACCTGCCTTTTGTTCTTTTGTTGGCTGAGGTGCCGTCTCATTGGACTGGCCGTGCCCTGTCGGCTTTCCCCGAAGGAGATTGGAGTAAATGGTCTCAACTTATATAGCGCTTTTCCACCTTCATTAGGCACTCAAAGCGCTTTACAGCAAGGATCCACTCACCCATTCACACTCTCATTCATACAACAATGTATGGCACTGGAGACACTGGAGGCAAGCTGGGTGAAGTGTCTTGCCCAAGGACACGACGACACTGTGCATCTTCAGGAGGCACACTGTAAAGTGAAGAAAGATTAAATCTGAGCCCACCATTCCGGTTCATGGAGGGATTTTCTTTCTTGACAAAAATAGCTTCTTTTACTCCTCGTTCAAACCAACGTTCTTCTTTAGCTAAAATTATGACCTCCCCGTCCTCAAAGGAGTGGTTGGAGGCTTTGAGGTGAAGGTAAAAAACTCCTGTACGACTGAGAGCTTACACAGACAAAGAAGTGAAATGTTATTCAGTGGCCAAGTCAATCGCCTGACATGAATGAGCAGCATTTCACTTGTTGAAGACCTGAAGGGAAAATGTCCCAAGAACAAGCAGGAACTGAAGACATTTACAGTAGAGGCCTGGGAGAGCATCACCAGGGATGAAACTCAGTAAGGGACTTTTGGGCCCTTAAAAAATTGGAGGCACACATACAGTACAAACAGTTGTAATTCCTACACCGCTCATCTGATTTGAATGTAAATACCCTCAAATGAAAGCTGAAATTCTGCAGTTTAAGCACATCTTCATTGTTTCATTTAAACAATTTTGAAAGAGCCACAAATATGAGAATTAAGTCGATGTCCCAATATTTATGGACCTGACTGTAGTTACTGGACAAGCTGAATATTCATTTCCAGTATGAGTTTATTTGCAATTATTTCTTAAACAGTGGTCTCAGAAATATCTGAATGGATTAGTTTCATTCAAAATTACGGCAACGTATTGCATTCATTTGAAAAAAATGTAGTTTCTGTTTTAACGAGAATAGTGTCTGTTTTTACAAGAAAAGTTTCTGTTTTTACAAGAAAAGTTTCTGTTTTAACGAGAAAAGTTCTGTTTTTATGTGTAAAAAAATCCAGTTTTTTCGAAAAAAGTCATTTCTGTTTTAACGACTAAAATGAATCCTGTTTTTACGAGAAAAGTTCTGTTTTTACGAGCAAAATAAATCCTGTTTTTACCGAGTAAAGTTTCTGTTTTTATGACCAAAATTACTAAGCCCAGTAGGTGACATGAGGGTCATTATGTCGGGGGTGCACTGCCCACGGCTTTAGTTGGTCAAAAACTACCGTTTGAACAAGAACAGCACAGGGTAATGCTCTAGCGTGAGTCGGCGGGGAGAGATGCTTGACAGACGGCTGTGCTTAGTCCATGCTAGCGGTGCTTGCTTTCCACTCTATTAAGGGACCGTTAACAAATGACTATACTAAACTTGATGGAAAAACAATGTCATTAATTAATTAATACATTTTTTGCTTTATGGGTATTTTACCCAGTGACCTCAAATCACTTTACAATTAGTACTAGCTCTTTGCCAAGTGGCCCATAAGGCGTCCCAATATTCTAAAGTGCAGTGGGTCAAATGCCCTAAAACAGGGGTTCCCAAACTTTTTTGGCTAGGACCCCAAAAATTGACACGTAAACAACTCGGGACCCCCATTGTATAAAGTTATTGCCTCTTACGCTACTTTAGGGAAGAAAACACATTTTCATGTATTTAAACTGTTTATTTTAACTATATGAATGGATTTCACAAATGATATGCTGTTTTACACTCAAAAATATCAAAAACAGTTGCCTTTTTCTTTTTTATTTCATCCTAAAATCATCTGGGGACCCCCACCCAATGCCTCGCGACCCCCCGAGGGGTCCCGACCCCCACTTTGGGAACCAGTGCCCTAAAAGGTACAAGCCAGGTTCAGGAAAAAAATTAAATATGTAAAATTGTTTATAAAACACTGTAAAATCTTGTAAGCACAATGACAAGTCCCTAGCCCCCTTTGCCGAGAAGGAGTACCAATATGGGGCCACTGGGTAAAATGCCCATAAAGCTATTGAAGAAAAATGACACATTGTTTTCCATCGAGTTTAGTATAGTCACTTGATGACGGTCCCTTAATAGAGCGGAAAGCCACCGAGCACCGCAAGTAAGTACAAGCCGTCTCAAGCATCTCTCCCTACCGGCTCACATTAGACCATTACCCTGGCCTGTGCTGTGCTTGTTCTAAGGCTAGGCTAGTTTTTGACCAACTAAAGCCGTGAGCAGTGTTTCTCAGGTTCAGTCAACGTAACGTTGGATATCTGAATAGGCTATCTGAATGTCCATCTAACTTCACCACACAGACGCACCCCCGACATAATGACCCTCACTCATGTGACCTACTGGGCTTAGTATTTTTGGTCATAAAAACAGAAACTTTACTTGGAAAAACAGGATTTATTTTGCTCGTAAAAACAGAACTTTTCTCGTAAAAACAGGATTTATTTTACACATAAAACTGAACTTTTCTCGTAAAAACAGAAACTATTCTCGTGAAAACAGAAACTTAATTTTTTCAAATGAATGCAATACGTTGCCGTACAAAATCAAACGTTTTTCAGACAACCAGTGAACAGTTGGAGCAAAATGCAGCAGCTGAACTGAGGTGAAGAGTCTGTTGGCACATATCGGAATGTTGGCAAGTGTCTACTTATGTCCACACTTGTCACAGCAGGACAGTGGCAGGTGTCCTCTCTTGTCCACACTTGTCACAGCAGGACAGTGGCAGGTGTCCGCTCTTGTCCACACTTGTCACAGCAGGACAGTGGCAGGTGTCCTCTCTTGTCCACACTTGTCACAGCAGGACAGTGGCAGGTGTCCTCTCTTGTCCACACTTGTCACAGCAGGACAATGGGAGGTGTCCTCTCTTGTCCACACTTGTCACAGCAGGACAATGGGAGGTGTCCTCTCTTGTCCACACTTGTCACAGCAGGACAGTGGCAGTTGTTCTCTTATGTCCACACTTCTCAAAGCGGGACAGTGTCAGGTGTCTTTTTCTGTCCACACTTGTCACAGAGGGACATTGGGCAGGTGTCCATTGGAGGGTGTGCTGTTGCCGCTAGGCTGGGCTTTAGGCCGAGGCTCCATAGCGCCCCCTCTCTGTCGGGGAGGGGTGGGAGGCTCTGGGGCCGTCCTGTTGTGGCAGTGCATTCGAACCGTGTACATGAGCAGCGTTAGCAGCAGACTTAGACACACCACCAACAGCCCTGTCACTATGAGCAGCTCCTTCAGGTAGGAAGGGCCTCCAGGGGCCTCCCCAAAGCCCCTGTCTCTGTGCACAGCCATCTCAGTGTTCAGTGGTGTGACTCCGGGTGCTGTGGTGCTGGCCGCAGGTCCTCGGGGCCTTGCGGATACTCGGGAAGTCCTTAGCTCATGGAGGGCCTGTGTAGGTGCAGCACTGGGCAGGGCCCGGGTGGGGGGACTGCTGTTCTGTCGGACCTGGTACACGGCCGTGGTCTGCTGAAAGCCCCCTCCACAGACACACACAGGTAGTGTCCCAGTGTGGCCGGGGTGGCCACGAAGCTCAGGCTGCCATCCTCCAGCTGCAGGTACAGCTCCTCTGACAGACGGCTGTTGGGGCGCTCCCACTGCTGCCGAGACAAGAGGGAGGGGGCCTGGCAGTGGAGCCGCACCACCTCGTTCAGAGAGACGGAGACCAGCACCCCGGGTGGACATGCTGCTGCAACACACAACACACACATGGGATTAGGCATGTCCTCAAACATTCGTGTCATTTAACATGCTGGCACTGCAGAGTGTGTACTGAAGGGCACAGTAGGTACCTGTGGGAGCGTCAGCACACACCTCGTCCACATGTCCCCTCTCCACATCCTGTGCCCTGCACAGGGAGAGAGAGAGAGAGTCCTTCAGAGTCAGGACAGCACACAGAGCCCCTCCTGGAGTGTCTGGTACTTACAGAGCTGTGCCTGCAGAGCTGCCCACCTCCACACACCTCCGGCCTCCGCTGTCCCAACCACAGAATGGGTCCTGGCTCAGGACACACTGCGCACATGTCCGGTAGAAGGAGCAGTTTGCCAGTGGGAATCTCAGTACCCCTTCAGACGTGCCGATAAATATGACACCCTATGGGAGAGGCACTCACATGACCCAGAGGTCAGCTACAGGAGGCAGAGCTGACTGAAGTCGTTCTGTCTTCTTAAATAACATTTCCTTCATGTAGATTGTGCAGAGCTTCATGTAGTGATGTGTTGAGCTTCATGTACTAATGTGTTGGGATTCATGTAGTGATGTGGAGAGCTTCATGTAGTGATGTGCTGGGATTCATGTAGTGATGTGCTGAGCTTCATGTAGTGATGTGTTGAGCTTCATGTAGTGATGTGCTGGGATTCATGTAGTGATGTGTTGAGCTACATGTAGTGATGTTCTGAGCTTCATGTAGTAATGTGTTGAGCTTCATGTAGTGATGTGCTGGGATTCATGTAGTGAGATGCTGAGCTTCATGTAGTGATGTGTTGAGCTTCATGTAGTGATGTGCTGAGCTTCATGTAGTAATGTGTTGGGATTCATGTAGTGAGGTGCTGAGCTTCATGTAGTGGTGTGTTGAGCTTCATGTAGTGATGTGCTGAGCTTCATGTAGTGATGTGCTGAGCTTCATGTAGTAATGTGCTGAGCTTCATGTAGTAATGTGTTGGGATTCATGTAGTGATGTGCAGAGCTTCATGTAGTGATGTGCAGAGCTTCATGAAGTGATGTGTTGAGCTTCATGATGTGATGTGTTGAGCTTCATGTAGTGATGTGCAGAGCTTCATGTAGTGATGTGTTGAGCTTCATGAAGTGATGTGTTGAGCTCCATGTAATGATGTGTTGAGCTTCATGCACTGATGTGCTGGGATTCATGTAGTGATGTGTTGGGATTCATGTAGTAATGTGTTGAGCTTCACGTAGTGATGTGTTGAGCTTCATGTAGTATGTGTTGGGATTCATGTAGTGATGTGAAGAGCTTCACGTAGTGATGTGTTGAGCTTCATGTAGTGATGTGCAGAGCTTCATGTAGTGATGTGTTGGGATTCATGTAGTAATGTGTTGAGCTTCATATACTGATGTGTAGAGCTTTATGTAGTGATGTGTTGAGCTTCATGTAGTGTTGTGCAGAGCTTCATGTAGTGTGTGTTGGATTCATGTAGTGATGTGAAGAGCTTCACGTAGTGATGTATTGAGCTTCATGTAGTGATGTGTTGAGCTTCATGTAGTGATGTGCAGAGCTTCATGTACTGATGTGCAGAGCTTCATGTGGTGATGTGCAGAGCTTCATGTACTGATGTGTTGAGCTTCATGTAGTATGTGTTGGGATTCATGTAGTGATGTGAAGAGCTTCACGTAGTGATGTGTTGAGCTTCATGTAGTGATGTGCTGAGCTTCATGTAGTGATGTGCAGAGCTTCATGTACTGATGTGCAGAGCTTCATGTAGTGATGTGCAGAGCTTCATGTACTGATGTGCAGAGCTTCATGTAGTGATGTGCAGAGCTTCATGTACTGATGTGCAGAGCTTCATGTGGTGATGTGGAGAGCTTTATGTAGTGATGTGTTGAGCTTCATGTAGTGATGTGCTGGCATTCATGTAGTGATGTGGAGAGCTTCATGTAGTGATGTGCTGGGATTCATGTAATGAGGTGCTGAGCTTCATGTAGTGATGTGTTGAGATTCATGTAGTGATGTGCTGAGCTTCATGTAGTGATGTGTTGAGCTTCATGTAGTAATGTGTTGGGATTCATGGTGATGTGCTGAGCTTCATGTAGTGATGTGTTGAGATTCATGTAGTGATGTGTTGAGCTTCATGTAGTGATGTGCTGGGATTCATGTAGTGATGTGTTGAGCTTCATGTAGTGATGTGCAGAGCTTCATGTACTGATGTGCAGAGCTTCATGTAGTGATGTGCAGAGCTTCATGTACTGATGTGCAGAGCTTCATGTGGTGATGTGCAGAGCTTCATGTGGTGATGTGGAGAGCTTCATGTAGTGATGTGTTGAGCTTCATGAAGTGATGTGTTGAGCTCCATGTAATGATGTGTTGAGCTTCATGTACTGATGTGCTGGGATTCATGTAGTGATGTGTTGGGATTCATGTAGTAATGTGTTGAGCTTCATGTAGTGATGTGTTGAGCTTCATGTAGTATGTGTTGGGATTCATGTAGTGATGTGAAGAGCTTCACGTAGTGATGTGTTGAGCTTCATGTAGTGATGTGCAGAGCTTCATGTAGTGATGTGTTGGGATTCATGTAGTAATGTGTTGAGCTTCATATACTGATGTGTAGAGCTTTATGTAGTGATGTGTTGAGCTTCATGTAGTGTTGTGCAGAGCTTCATGTAGTGTGTGTTGGGATTCATGTAGTGATGTGAAGAGCTTCATATACTGATGTGTAGAGCTTTATGTAGTGATGTGTTGAGCTTCATGTAGTGTTGTGCAGAGCTTCATGTAGTGTGTGTTGGGATTCATGTACTGATGTGTTGAGCTTCATGTAGTATGTGTTGGGATTCATGTAGTGATGTGAAGAGCTTCACGTAGTGATGTGTTGAGCTTCATGTAGTGATGTGCAGAGCTTCATGTACTGATGTGCAGAGCTTCATGTAGTGATGTGCAGAGCTTCATGTAGTAATGTGTTTGGATTCATGTAGTGATGTGTTGAGATTCATGTAGTGATGTGCTGAGCTTCATGTAGTGATGTGTTGAGCTTCATGTAGTAATGTGTTTGGATTCATGTAGTGATGTGCTGAGCTTCATGTAGTGATGTGTTGAGCTTCATGTAGTAATGTGTTGGGATTTATGGTGATGTGCTGAGCTTCATGTAGTGATGTGTTGAGATTCATGTAGTGATGTGTTGAGATTCATGTAGTGATGTGTTGAGCTTCATGTAGTGATGTGCTGGATTCATGTAGTGATGTGTTGAGCTTCATGTAGTGATGTGCAGAGCTTCATGTACTGATGTGCAGAGCTTCATGTAGTGATGTGCAGAGCTTCATGTAGTGATGTGCAGAGCTTCATGTACTGATGTGCAGAGCTTCATGTGGTGATGTGCAGAGCTTCATGTGGTGATGTGGAGAGCTTCATGTAGTGATGTGTTGAGCTTCATGTAGTGATGTGCTGAGCTTCATGTAGTGATGTGTTGGGATTCATGTAGTGAGGTGCTGAGCTTCATGTAGTGATGTGCTGAGCTTCATGTAGTGATGTGCTGGGATTCATGTAGTGAGGTGCTGAGCTTCATGTAGTGATGTGCTGAGCTCATGTAGTGATGTGCTGAGCTTCATGTAGTGATGTGTTGAGCTTCATGTAGTAATGTGTTGGGATTCATGTAGTGATGTGCTGAGCTTCATGTAGTGATGTGTTGAGCTTCATGTAGTAATGTGTTGGGATTCATGGTGATGTGCTGAGCTTCATGTAGTGATGTGTTGAGATTCATGTAGTGATGTTTGAGCTTCATGTAGTGATGTGTTGGGATTCATGTAGTGATGTGCAGAGCTTCATGTACTGATGTGCAGAGCTTCATGTACTGATGTGCAGAGCTTCATGTAGTGATGTGCAGAGCTTCATGTACTGATGTGCAGAGCTTCATGTGGTGATGTGGAGAGCTTCATGTAGTGATGTGTTGAGCTTCATGTAGTGATGTGCTGAGCTTCATGTAGTGATGTGTTGGGATTCATGTAGTGATGTGGAGAGCTTCATGTAGTGATGTGCTGGGATCATGTAGTGAGGTGCTGAGATTCATGTAGTGATGTGCTGAGCTTCATGTAGTGATGTGCTGAGCTTCATGTAGTAATGTGTGGGATTCATGTAGTGATGTGCTGAGTTCATGTAGTGATGTGTTGAGCTTCATGTAGTATGTGTTGGGATTATGGTGATGTGCTGAGCTTCATGTAGTGATGTGTTGAGATTCACGTAGTGATGTGTTGAGCTTCATGTAGTGATGTGCTGGGATTCATGTAGTGAGGTGATGAGCTTCATGTAGTAATGTGTTGGGATTCATGTAGTGATGTGCTGAGCTTCATGTAGTGATGTGTTGGGATTCATGTAGTGATGTGAAGAGCTTCACGTAGTGATGTGCAGAGCTTCATGCGGTGATGTGCAGAGCTTCATGTAGTGATGTGCAGAGCTTCATGTAGTGATGTGCAGAGCTTCAAGTAGTGATGTGCAGAGCTTCATGTAGTGATGTGCAGAGCTAGCTTCATGTAGTGATGTGCAGAGCTAGCTTCATGTAGTGATGTGCAGAGCTTCATGTAGTGATGTGCAGAGCTTCATGTAGTGATGTGCTGAGCTTCATGTAGTGATGTGCAGAGTACCTTGCTGGCGGAGAGCTTCATGCTAGTGATGGGCTGTGGCTGCTGGAACACCTGGACCTCCTCAATGACATGTGGCCCAGTCGGCAACAGCACCACCTTGTGGATGTACCCTGACACTGACAGAGGAGGGACAGATCAGTCCAGGGACAAGATTGACAAAGCAAACATAGCATGCATTTACTGTACATTTGAATTTGGATTCCTGCCTGGTTTAGTGTAGTTTGCAGCTCCAAGATGCACAGATAAACCCAGGGTGTGGCCATAGGAAAGCTCTGCACATAACTACATGATCAGCTGGGATAACGTGAGATCTTCAGTCTTACTCCTAAACACGGAGTATAATGCTTTTTACTGGTGTTCTCTGATAGACATTTTGACCATTATCCTATACTTTGTTGGTGAGAAATGCTGTATTGATCAAAAATGATTTACACAAAGTCTCCTTTAGTTTTTCTTCCTGGGTCAACAAGCACACGGTCCCTAAGCCCCTTCCCCTGACTTCCCTTCATCACAAACCTTTGGACCTACAGTCGGGACAGCGATCGAGGGATAAGGTTCACACGAGATCTGTTTTTGATCAGGGAACAACATTGTGACATGGTAAATAGCACTAAAAGTACATTTTGGAATATTAGCCTTGTATCTCTTCAGGTCGGTGGGGAGTCCTTGCCTCAGGAGGAGTTCAAGTATCTCGAGGTCTTGTTCACGAGTGAGGGACGGATGGAGCGTCAGATCGATAGACGGATCGGTGCGGTGTCAGCAGTGATGCGGTCGCTGTATCGGACTGTTGTGGTGAAGAGGGAGCTGAGTCGGGGCAAAGCTCTCGATTTACCGATCGATCTACGTTCCCACCCTCACCTATGGTCATGAGATCTGGGTAATGACCGAAAGGACAAGATCGCGGATACAAGCGGCTGAAATGAGTTTCCTTCGCAGGGTGGCTGGGCGCACCCTCCGAGATCGGGTGAGGAGCTCAGTTACCCGGGAGGAGCTCGGAGTAGAGTCGCTGCTCCTTCACGTCGAAAGGAGCCAGCTGAGGTGGCTAGGGCATCTGTTTCAGATGCCTCCTTGTCGCCTCCCTCGGGAGGTGCTCCAGGCATGTCCTATTGGGAGGAGGCCTCGTGGAAGGCCCAGGACACGCTGGTGGGACTATGTCTCCGAGCTGGCCTGGTGTTGCCTCGGGGTCCCCCCAGAACAGCTGGAGGAGGTGTGCATGATCGGGAAGTCTGGGCATCCCTGCTGAGACCGCTGCCCCGCGACCCGGCCCCGGATAAAGAGGAAGAAAATGGATCGATGGATGGATGGATAGCCTTGCGTAAAAAAGGCGCTGTTTTTCATGCAAATAACTTTCTTCTAGACCGAAATATCATTTTTGCTATAGGACGGGTAACTATACATTGGCCCCTGGTCACGGAGATGTATTCGCGACATCTCTTGGAGATAAGGCGAGTCGCCAGAGAGTCTCGGCGGAGACTGTGTCTTTTGACTGACTTTTTCAAAACGCTGCATAGACATCGTGGACACTACTTGTTGTCCTCAACCTGTGAGACGTCCCTACAGTGTCTCAGAGAACTTTCAGGTACCAAGCAGATCATAAAGAGATGTAACGGTGACGTTGCAGACAAGTCACGAAGACATCTTCGGAATTGAGAAGATGTCTAGGAAACGTCATCGCGACTTCCGGACAATTTAGCTGTCAGGTTGTCTGGAGACGTCTTGGTGATGTGATTAGGTGAGCGCACAAGCACTCTGAGTTGCGGAGAGGCCGCTGTCATAGCAAAGGAACTTTAGCAAAAGAGGTTTGGACCCCCTTTTGGATGCGGATTGGTTCACTTTAAGCTGTGGGAACACCCCCAAACGGCTCCGCCCCACATTGTATGTGCTCGTCATAATGCACCTGCTGAGGGTCTGAGGACGGTCTGGTACCTGTGAGCAGAAAGAGCGTGGTGTAGCGCCTCCCACTGGCCGCGCGGACACTCTGCACACTGATGTGACTGTAGGTGTGCTGTGAGACCAGCGTCAGCCCCCTGCCCGCCGGACGCACACTCTCATCAGCCAGGAAGTTCTCTTTGACGAAGCGCAGGGCAGTGTCAGAGGCATTGTGCAAGCCACACTGAATATGGGCACAGAAAAACACACAAATCAGTAACAAAAACTTCAGAGACCTTGATAACCGAGAATATGCATTAAAAAAGTAAAAAGAAAGAAAGAAGCTCAGTTGTTTGATGTTCAAAATTCAATCGGTTCAATTAGATCAGAGATCTCCAACCAGGAGATTTCTACATTTTGCCCTTTTTTGTTTTGAACATGTTGAAAACATGCTCCAAATATTTAGGTAAAAATATTTAAGTATAAAAAAGAAAACTACTTGTGCTCTCTGCCATGCTCCCAGGTTAAAAAAGGTTAGCGACCCCTCAATAAAAAAATATATCAAAGAATCCCTAAAAAAAACCTAATACCACAACATTTTAAAGTACAAGACTGGAATATGTGTCTGGAGGAGCTGTATAAAAGTGGAAATATTGTAACAGGAGTGATCCTGGCTGAAGATCTCCCTGCAGACTTTCACGGTTGGTATCTTCCACAAAGGAAATTATCATATTTGCAGTGCGTGTTTTTGTGGATAGAAACAGGTGGGAAGTGGCAAACTTTTAGCAATTTCCGGACAAAATCCGCTGAAAGGCTGAAGTTGACAAAAAGTCATAAAATAAACACGGTAAAGGGTGAGTTTGATCTCTTCTGTACTTGGCGATGACGTTAAGAGAGAATACGCACCTCTCCCGGGCTGGCAATCTTCTCCTGAAGCCGAGAGCTCCACTGCAGCGAGTCCCGGTTCAGGACCTTGTAGCTCCCAGAGAACACCGTCCGGATGTCCCTCAGACTGAAGGCACAGACAGCAGAGATGCCCGAGTTCACCCGCCTGAGGGGACAAGCGACGAAAACAGTCCTGAACATCCACAGTGCAGGAATAAACGCTGTTCGAGTGCAGAACTGCTCAGAATGGGTCTGATAATGGTTTATGGACTTTAATAAAGCTGAATTAAGTAAAATACCCTGGGTCTGGTGAATGGTTAAAAGCTCAAAAAGTACATCTTAACTGATAAGTCTTATTCATATAAACATCAACGTCACTACTCTGTGTTATATCACAAAACTTGTACAAAGAAAACGGTAAAGATTCGTATTGACGTGAAACGTTGAAGATGATCTTTAACTTTCTAAGGAAGGCCAGGCCCAGGGATCAAACTCGAGACCGCCTGACTGTGAAGCACAAGCGTTAACAGTTTGGAGACATGAGTCTGACTTCCGGTCCGGTCCCTTCATTGGCTGCCCATCCATTACAAAATCCACTATAAGATCTGCCTCCTCACATACCAGTGTGTCCATGGAACAGCCCCGGCATACCTCACTGAGCTAGCTACCCCACACACCACCAAAAGGCGTTTACGGTCCACATCTAATTTTATATTTAGCTATATTTACTTATTTCATAGTTGTGTGTATTATTCTTTTATAGTTAATAGGTTTTCATATAATTAAAATTTTATAGCATGTATTAAAGGAGCTATATCATGCAAAATCGACTTTTTGGAGTTTTTAGCCATGTTGTTATGCTATTTCCTTATCAAAAACACCCCCAGAGCGGTTTTTGGCTTCATTCACGCAGTTCTCAGTAATCCTCCTGAATCCTGCTCTCTGAGCAGCTGCTCCGCCCTCTCCTGGTAAACCACTGAGCTGTTCAGTTGTGTCGTCACAAAGGAACGGAAGTGCTCTACGTCTGTAATGTAATGCCTTACGGCCTGATTTAATTTATAAAACAGCTTTTTCATTATTTTTGTTGTAAGAGAGAAATAGAAAAAAAAAAAAAAAAAAAAAAAAGGAACTCTCCGACGCGTCTGTGCTGTCCCAGGTGGGTAATCAAGTGCACCCCCGGCCGGATCCGAGCAGAAGTCTTGTTTTTGAAGACTGAGCTCTTTCTAACCTACTCTGGACACGCCTGTTCTTTTTTCTTACCCAACGATAATGTCACGGATGCACATTTGGCTACGAGAGGAACAGGACTATTCAACCTTCCTAAAGAAGAGTGCACTCGCCAGAAGTTGGAATTTCTTTCTGAGATTCAGCTAGCTATTATATCAACCAACCTGATGGATGCTTGGTGAACCTTGGCCAGAATCAAAGTGGATTAACTTTTATAACCAACGCATGTCCCATAACCCGATGGGGAGGCCAGGCTGAGCGGTGAGTCAATCAAAACGCGTGTTAGCGTGTGTGTTAGCGTGTGTGTTAGCGTGTGTGTTAGCGTGAGTGTTAGCGTGTGTGTTAGCGTGAGTGTTAGCGTGTGTGTTAGCGTGTGTGTTAGCGTGTGTGTTAGCCATTTATGAAACTGTGTTGCACATGTCAACTCCTTATAACTGCATTATGTGAAGTAACTTCACTTTTTGCAGCGATATTTATATTTATAATACTGCAAATGTGGAATGAGCGGAGAGAGGGGCGGAGTTAACTGAATCGAAGCGTCTTGTCTTCCGGGTAGGGAAAATACCCCCCAAAAATACTTATATTTCTCTCAAAAATGAGTACTCCATTAGTGATAGAGGTACAATATATCATATAAATGCGTATAGTTTACTTTGGAATGGCTAAAATAGCATGATACAGGTCCTTTAAGATTTTATTGTTCATATATTCAGTGTTTATTATTCTAGTTTATTGTTATATTTTTGCTTTAAGATTGTTAGAGCAGGGGTGCTCAAACTTTTTGTCTCCGAGGGCCAAAATGAAAAAGTGCCTGTGGGTCGCGGGCCAAACACGGCGATATGGTGACGATGCGTGGAGCTGGTGCGGCTTATGACGTTCTGTGGAGGCCGTGGACACTCTCCAGTCAATCAGGAAATTCTAATTTAGTAGCAGAGTTTACCCTGAATGGCGCAATCCATTCGTTTTCAGGCCAAAGTTAGGATTTAACACATGTTTGCGCTATAATGTCAGAATAATGTCAGGGACCAGTAGACAAGACTATGAGACACCCATTGAGACAGTTTATCAGTAAAACAAACTTGATTTGGTGTTTAGTTGCTCTTTAAAAAGGCCTATTAGTCTGTTAAAGTTTCTATGTAGCCTTTGACTAATGTTTTTGTTTTTGCTCTTGTGCTTGCTTTGTTTTACTATGTCAATGTTCATTTTGGTTTTATCTGATTTTATTCACCTGTTGTAGCACTTTGAGGTTTCTTTGAAATGTAAAGTGCAATATAAATAAAATGTATTATTATCATTATTAATATTATTAGTATTATTTATGAGTCCAATGTGTGTTCATTAACATACGCTGTCCAGACCAAATTAAACAATAAACAAACTGGTCACGACGGCCATAGCTGTCGGGCTCTGGAGTGTCTGGTCTTTACCACTGTGACGTGAAGATGCCGTAGAAGAGCGCGTCCTCTGGGGGAGCGCCCTCTGCTGGTGGGAGGAGGTCCATGTCCTGGATGAGGTTGTAAGGCAGTTCCCTGTTGTTCTGGCAGAGGAGCTGAGCCTTGGCAAAGGTGGTCCATCGCCTCTGCAGGGTCCGCTGCCCCCCCACGTCACTCTGCACACACCAGCAACACCAGCTTGTTTCCTCTCTGATCGGATGATGCAGACAGCACACACTTTCTCTCAAAGTGCTGATTTTACTATATACAGTGAGAACCATATGTTTACATACACTTCATAAAAAGACACATTTGCATTTTTTTCTCACTGACAGACATGTAATCAGAATTTACTTTTGTTTTTCTTAGGTCAATTAGAATTTTAAGAATAATATCTATTTGTCAAATTCCAGAAGAATGAGAGATAGAATTTTCTACACAATTTTTATAGATAGATGGATAGATGGATAGATGGATAGATGGATAGATGGATAGATGGATAGATGGATAGATGGATAGATGGATGGATGGATGGATGGATGGATGGATGGATAGATATGCAGTGCATGAAGAGGAGACGGTCACTGCAGCGGCTTTTCTGAGCGGCCACAGTGTCATGCAGGGGCGACTACTGTTTTTAAGGATGGCCTGCATAATGCTTGGACCTAAACCCAGTTGGTCAGACTTATGTCCAGAGATGAGTCAATTAAAGCACAGTACAGCGGGATCATTCCTGCTTCCCATTTAAAAGGCTTCAGTGCCAGTACGCATACGCGCACAGGTACGAGCGTGCACGAGTTGCTCATTTCATTCTTTGTAATTTCTGATGAAAATAAAGTTCAAATGAACCATTTCAAAAGTGACCAAACATGACTTCCTCAAACTGACTTCCCCTCGCTCTTCCCTCACCTCTCCTCGTCTCTCAGCAGTGTTTCTGAAAAGTGCGTACCTCGTACGGGAGCTTTATAGTTTGCGTGAAGGAGCGCAATGTTTCACGTTCAGTTTGTTTTCTATAAATACCACCTTTGGCGCAGAGGAGCGGCTACGCAAAGTTTTGGCCTCATTTTGTGCTCAGCAAGCTTGATAAATGAGGCCCCAGGTCAATTCACATTTTTACATACAACATCTTTTACGTACATTTTCAGTTTGATTTCTTTACAACCTTAGGAAGATTCAGTGCGATTAAAGGTTATGTTGCTTACTGTATCTTTCTTTCACCTGCTGTATGAGACAGTCTAAAGGCCTTACTGTGCAGATCTGAGCCACGCGGGACACCAGGAGGCGGTCGATGAAGTCGTACTCTCGGCCCACTTCACTGAAGAAGAAGTAGATCTTCTCCTCCGCGGGAACGAACACGGAGCGGACAAAGACGGGGTCTGTGCACAGGGCAGAGGTCAGGGCGGTCACAACATACTGAGGCAGACAGATTCTGAGCAGTGCAGGTGTTCACAAATTTGAATGGAATCGTGATTAAAGGTTTGTTTGTTTGCACTGATTCACTGAGCCATTTGGAGCCCCCAATTTAGTTTGACAGTCAGAATAAGGTTAAAACCATGACCAAATACACAAACGTAAACAACAGGAGAGTTCAGATTGAGACTAGTGGTGTCTTGTAGTTTGTATCTTTGCCTGTGGCTCAGAGTTGGACAGACTCACCCTCCAGCCAGCCCAGCGTGTCGTCCAGCTTCAGGTCCCCCCGTCCAGCCTCGCTCAGGTGTCGGGAGATAACGGGACGGTTCCCTCGGTAATCTGCCACTGTCCCGGTGTACAGCTCCCCATCTGGGACACAGCCATGGATAAAATATAAACATCTGAATCAGGTACATAATACTGCCCCGCTGACTTGTCAACGATGGGATTACTGCAGCGCAGCCCAGAAACCTGAGTAAATATGTTTAATTGATAGTTAATAAATAGGAATGACACATCAGTGATCTGTTGGCTTTACTGACTGTTGCTTTACCCTCAGTCAGGGCTGTGTCGGGGGGTCTCTTACCCTCAGTCAGGGCTGTGTCGGGGGGTCTCTTACCCTCAGTCAGGGCTGTGTCGGGGGTTCTCTTACCCACAGTCAGGGCTGTGTCGGGGGGTCTCTTACCCACAGTCAGGGCTGTGTCGGGGGGTCTCTTACCCACAGTCAGGGCTGTGTCGGGGTTCTCTTACCCACAGTCAGGGCTGTGTCGGGGGGTCTCTTACCCACAGTCAGGGCTGTGTTGGGGGCTCTCTTACCCACAGTCAGGGCTGTGTCGGGGGTCTCTTACCCTCAGTCAGGGCTGTGTCGGGGGGTCTCTTACCCACAGTCAGGGCTGTGTCGGGGGGTCTCTTACCCTCAGTCAGGGCTGTGTCGGGGGGTCTCTTACCCCAGGCTGTGTCTCTACCCACAGTCAGGGCTGTGTTGGGGGCTCTCTTACCCACAGTCAGGGCTGTGTCGGGGGGTCTCTTACCCTCAGTCAGGGCTGTGTCGGGGGGTCTCTTACCCACAGTCAGGGCTGTGTCGGGGGGTCTCTTACCCTCAGTCAGGGCTGTGTCGGGGGGTCTCTTACCCACAGTCAGGGCTGTGTCGGGGGGTCTCTTACCCTCAGTCAGGGCTGTGTCGGGGGGTCTCTTACCCACAGTCAGGGCTTTGTCGGGGGGTCTCTTACCCACAGTCAGGGCTGTGTTGGGGGCTCTCTTACCCTCAGTCAGGGCTTTATTGGAGGGTCTCTTACCCTCAGTCAGGGCTGTGTCGTGGGGTCTCTTACCCTCAGTCAGGGCTGTGTTGGGGGCTCTCTTACCCACAGTCAGGGCTGTGTTGGGGGCTCTCTTACCCACAGTTAGGGCTGTGTTGGGGGTCTCTTACCCACAGTCAGGGCTGTGTTGGGGGGTCTCTTACCCACAGTCAGGGCTGTGTTGGGGGCTCTCTTACCCACAGTCAGGGCTGTGTTGGGGGCTCTCTTACCCACAGTCAGGGCTGTGTTGGGGGCTCTCTTACCCACAGTCAGGGCTGTGTTGGGGGCTCTCTTACCACAGTCAGGGCTGTGTTGGGGGCTCTCTTACCCACAGTCAGAGCTGTGTTGGGGGCTCTCTTACCCACAGTTAGGGCTGTGTTGGGGGTCTCTTACCCACAGTCAGGGCTGTGTTGGGGGGTCTCTTAGCCACAGTCAGGGCTGTGTTGGGGGCTCTCTTACCCACAGTCAGGGCTGTGTTTGGGGCTCTCTTACCCACAGTCAGGGCTCTCTTACCCACAGTCAGGGCTGTGTTGGGGGCTCTCTTACCCACAGTCAGGGCTGTGTCGGGGGGTCTCTTACCCTCAGTCAGGGCTGTGTCGGGGGGTCTCTTACCCACAGTCAGGGCTGTGTCGGGGGGTCTCTTACCCTCAGTCAGGGCTGTGTCGGGGGGTCTCTTACCCACAGTCAGGGCTGTGTCGGGGGGTCTCTTACCCACAGTCAGGGCTGTGTTGGGGGCTCTCTTACCCTCAGTCAGGGCTTTATTGGAGGGTCTCTTACCCTCAGTCAGGGCTGTGTCGTGGGGTCTCTTACCCTCAGTCAGGGCTGTGTTGGGGGCTCTCTTACCCACAGTCAGGGCTGTGTTGGGGGCTCTCTTACCCACAGTCAGAGCTGTGTTGGGGGCTCTCTTACCCACAGTTAGGGCTGTGTTGGGGGGTCTCTTACCCACAGTCAGGGCTGTGTTGGGGGTCTCTTAGCCACAGTCAGGGCTGTGTTGGGGGCTCTCTTACCCACAGTCAGGGCTGTGTTTGGGGCTCTCTTACCCACAGTCAGGGCTCTCTTACCCACAGTCAGGGCTGTGTTGGGGGCTCTCTTACCCACAGTCAGGGCTGTGTCGGGGGGTCTCTTACCCTCAGTCAGGGCTGTGTCGGGGGGTCTCTTACCCACAGTCAGGGCTGTGTTGGTTGCTCTCTTACCCTCAGTCAGGGCTTTATTGGAGGGTCTCTTACCCTCAGTCAGGGCTGTGTTGGGGGCTCTCTTACCCACAGTCAGGGCTGTGTTGGGGGCTCTCTTACCCACAGTTAGGGCTGTGTTGGGGGGTCTCTTACCCACAGTTAGGGCTGTGTTGGGGGCTCTCTTACCCACAGTCAGGGCTGTGTTGGGGGCTCTCTTACCCACAGTTAGGGCTGTGTTGGGGGGTCTCTTACCCACAGTCAGGGCTGTGTTGGGGGCTCTCTTACCCACAGTCAGGGCTGTGTTGGGGGCTCTCTTACCCACAGTTAGGGCTGTGTTGGGGGGTCTCTTACCCACAGTCAGGGCTGTGTCGTGGGTCTCTTACCCTCAGTCAGGGCTGTGTTGGGGGCTCTCTTACCCACAGTCAGGGCTGTGTTGGGGGCTCTCTTACCCACAGTTAGGGCTGTGTTGGGGGTCTCTACCCACAGTCAGGGCTGTGTTGGGGGCTCTCTTACCCACAGTCAGGGCTGTGTTGGGGGCTCTCTTACCCACAGTCAGGGCTGTGTTGGGGGCTCTCTTACCCACAGTCAGGGCTGTGTTGGGGGCTCTCTTACCCACAGTAGGGCTGTGTTGGGGGTCTCTTACCCACAGTCAGGGCTGTGTTGGGGGTCTCTTACCACAGTCAGGGCTGTGTTGGGGGCTCTCTTACCCACAGTCAGGGCTGTGTTGGGGGCTCTCTTACCCACAGTCAGGGCTGTGTTGGGGGCTCTCTTACCCACGTCTCTTACCCACAGTCAGGGCTGTGTTGGGGCTCTCTTACCCACAGTCAGGGCTGTGTTGGGGGCTCTCTTACCCACAGTCAGGGCTCTCTTACCCACAGTCAGGGCTGTGTTGGGGCTCTCTTACCCACAGTCAGGGCTCTCTTACCCACAGTCAGGGCTGTGTTGGGGGCTCTCTTACCCACAGTCAGGCTGTGTTGGGGGCTCTCTTACCCACAGTCAGGGCTGTGTTGGGGGCTCTCTTACCCACAGTCAGGGCTGTGTTGGGGGGTCTCTTACCCACAGTCAGGGCTGTGTTGGGGGGTCTCTTAGCCACAGTCAGGGCTGTGTTGGGGGCTCTCTTACCCACAGTCAGGGCTGTGTTGGGGGTCTCTTACCCACAGTCAGGGCTGTGTTGGGGGGTCTCTTAGCCACAGTCAGGGCTGTGTTGGGGGCTCTCTTACCCACAGTCAGGGCTGTGTTGGGGGCTCTCTTACCCACAGTCAGGGCTCTCTTACCCACAGTCAGTGTTTTTCCCAGGGCTGTGTTGGGGGCTCTCTTACCCACAGTCAGGGCTGTGTTGGGGGCTCTCTTACCCACAGTCAGGGCTGTGTTGGGGGTCTCTTACCCACAGTCAGGGCTGTGTTGGGGGCTCTCTTACCCACAGTCAGGGCTGTGTTGGGGCTCTCTTACCCACAGTCAGGGCTGTGTTGGGGGCTCTCTTACCCACAGTCAGGGCTCTCTTACCCACAGTCAGGGCTGTGTTGGGGCTCTCTTACCCACAGTCAGGGCTCTCTTACCCACAGTCAGGGCTGTGTTGGGGGCTCTCTTACCCACAGTCAGGGCTGTGTTGGGGGCTCTCTTACCCACAGTTAGGGCTGTGTTGGGGGCTCTCTTACCACAGTTAGGGCTGTGTTGGGGGTCTCTTACCCACAGTCAGGGCTGTGTTGGGGGGTCTCTTAGCCACAGTCAGGGCTGTGTTGGGGGCTCTCTTACCCACAGTCAGGGCTGTGTTGGGGGCTCTCTTACCCACAGTTAGGGCTGTGTTGGGGGGTCTCTTACCCACAGTCAGGGCTGTGTTGGGGGGTCTCTTAGCCACAGTCAGGGCTGTGTTGGGGGCTCTCTTACCCACAGTCAGGGCTGTGTTGGGGGCTCTCTTACCCACAGTCAGGGCTCTCTTACCCACAGTCAGGCTGTGTTGGGGGCTCTCTTACCCACAGTTAGGGCTGTGTTGGGGGTCTCTTACCCACAGTCAGGGCTGTGTTGGGGGGTCTCTTAGCCACAGTCAGGGCTGTGTTGGGGCTCTCTTACCCACAGTCAGGGCTGTGTTGGGGGCTCTCTTACCCACAGTCAGGGCTCTCTTACCCACAGTCAGGGCTGTGTTGGGGGCTCTCTTACCCACAGTAGTGCTGGGCGATATGACGATACATATCGTGGGGACGATAGAAAAGTGCCTATCGTGCCATTTCTCTTCTATCGTTTCTATCGTTTCTAACCTAATTTAATCAATTATTAAAGCAAATATGTCATTAAATAGGCCACAAGAATGCATTAGTGTCGTCTTGTCACTATGCATCCTCTAAGTTTATATTAAGTGATTATAAACAAGAATAAAAAAAGAACTTTTTCGCAAAGAAACTCTGCCTTGTGGTTTTGCGACACAACCCTGCTTTACGATATCTCTGTCCGCCTCCACACCTGCTGTAGCAACGGCGACATCTAATGGACGTACACGCGGGGCTCTCTCTCCCTGTTAAACACCGCGTGGTTTCACTCTGCTTTACGCACGGCAACTAAACAGCTTTTTAGTGATGGATCTTTTTAGCGCGTGGATCTGGATTAAACACACGAGAGAGAAGAGAGGAGAGGCGTGGTGCAGGAGGTAAGAGACGGATCGGGCAGCGCGTAGAGCAGCTAAAGACGTACAATACAAACTGCTCGCCCACTGTTTCTTAAACATTACATTAAAGTTGAGAAAATGGCGGTAATAAGCTCCAATTTACATTTGTTTTAGTGTAATATGAGCCTTGATATTGAGGAGCAGATGATGCTCTGAGTAAGTCGTTCTCTACGCACGAGTTTACACATTTCTGTTGTTAAATTGGTGTTGACTCTGGTCAGATCATGTTTAGCCCATTTATCCTGCAGTCTCACATTTTTCCTGACATTGACAATATATGCTATATAAATTATCCATAGCAAACCCACTGCTTCAAAATAAAGTTGAAAAAAAGTAAGCAATGATATTTTTGTCAAACTTTTCAAAGAATAACTGAAAACTGACTTTATTGTGGTATATCGTGATATGTATCGTTATCGTGATATAAAATAATCCATATCGTGATATAAGTTTTTTCCATATCGCCCAGCACTAACCCACAGTCAGGGCTCTCTTACCCACAGTCAGGGCTGTGTTGGGGGCTCTCTTACCCACAGTCAGGGCTGTGTTGGGGGCTCTCTTACCCACAGTTAGGGCTGTGTTGGGGGGTCTCTTACCCACAGTCAGGGCTGTGTTGGGGGGTCTCTTAGCCACAGTCAGGGCTGTGTTGGGGCTCTCTTACCCACAGTCAGGGCTGTGTTGGGGGCTCTCTTACCCACAGTTAGGGCTGTGTTGGGGGGTCTCTTACCCTCAGTCAGGGCTGTGTTGGGGGTCTCTTACCACAGTCAGGGCTGTGTTGGGGCTCTCTTACCCACAGTCAGGGCTGTGTTGGGGCTCTCTTACCCACAGTCAGGGCTGTGTTGGGGGCTCTCTTACCACAGTCAGGGCTGTGTTGGGGCTCTCTTACCCACAGTTAGGGCTGTGTTGGGGGGTCTCTTACCCACAGTCAGGGCTGTGTTGGGGGTCTCTTAGCCACAGTCAGGGCTGTGTTGGGGGCTCTCTTACCCACAGTCAGGGCTGTGTTGGGGGCTCTCTTACCCACAGTCAGGGCTCTCTTACCCACAGTCAGGGCTGTGTTGGGGGCTCTCTTACCCACAGTCAGGGCTCTCTTACCCACAGTCAGGGCTGTGTTGGGGGGTCTCTTACCCACAGTCAGGGCTGTGTTGGGGGCTCTCTTACCCACAGTCAGGGCTCTCTTACCCACAGTCAGGGCTGTGTTGGGGCTCTCTTACCCACAGTCAGGGCTGTGTTGGGGGCTCTCTTACCCACAGTCAGGGCTGTGTTGGGCTGGTATGGGTCGTAGGGGCAGCGGCCTCGTCCTTCGTCCGTCCGCTCGCTCATGGACAATGTCTCAACATCCTGAAGAAGACAAGACACAGAGGGGTCTCTATAATGATAAAGAGGAGCCTTATCAGCGTGATTCATGTTTACAAACATGAAGGCTAACCCACACTCCTGAAGGTGAAGCACTATAATGCAACTAAATAGGGATGTTCACAATAAAAGCACTATAATACAACTACATTGGAATTTTCGCGCTAAAGCACCATTATACAATAAAAAGGGTTTTTTGGGGCATTACTGATTTTCACAATAATGTTGTAATGTATGTTTCACAAGTTTTGTGAACAGCAGCACTGTTCCGCATTCCCCATTGCAAACGTTTCAGGTATAAAACGTGGTATTTGGTAAGGCAAGGCAAGGCAATTTTATTTATACCGCGCATTTCATACACAAGGCAACTCAATGCGCCAATGGTAAGAAAAAAAATGACCAGCTAAAATAGAAATCTACCATGGCTTGTGTTATGTACAGAGCTGGAGAACAGAGAATTGAGCACCCATATGAGCCGTGTGCATGTACTGTTTGTAAAGGTCTTTAGTGATGGCAGTGTTGGGTGTCAGTAGAGGAACGAGGTACATGTTCTCACAATGTAAACGCAGCGTGGGCTGAAGGCGAAGGTTCCACAGGCGTAGATGTGCGACGCGTTCAAGAACTCCAGCACGCGGATGAAGTTGGCACAATCCGCCTGCACACAGAAGAGTGGGATACAATACTCTTTACTGCCCCCTAGAGAACAGAGGCTAAACATACTCACCACTCTCTTGCCTTTCATGGAGCATTGTTCAGTGTCCTTTTCTGTCGGGCTCCACTCCAGCTACAACACAGAGACAGTTAGAAATACTCTAACCAGACATTTCTTAGTGTAAAATGATGCAGTAGTGGTAATTGTTTTGTTTACATTTTTATTCAGTCCCCATTTAGAACTACTCACGCCATGGTTTGGCCCTATTTGACATCTGTGGTCTTGCTCTCTTCTTCCAAGGTCAAAGACCTGGTTTAGTCCGAGCTCACACTTGGTCCACTTGAACTCTGGTGCACTTCCAGGAATAATATCATGGCATTTTTGGCATTTTACTTTGGAGAAGAATTAGCTTGTAAATGTGGTTACATTTTCTTCATTTGTCGGGTCAGATATGAATCCAGTGACCACTATAGTATACATACCTCCTCTTTTAATCAGTTAATGATTGACAAAGCACATAAATTATATAAATGTCACGAAACGGACATGTCATACCAGAGCTTAGGTCTTGTGGACCAAGTGTGAGTGGTAGGGATGCAACGATTCTCGATATTATATCGAATCGTTCAATACATCCTCTTCACTTCAATACGCAAATATGTACGATATGAATCGAAGAAATATTGTAGATGTGCCACGGCCCGTTTCCCCTGCGCTCTCACTGAGAAACACAGCCCCCTCTGAGCAGAGCTGTGAGAAACTCCTCCTCTCCCGTGTGAACTGCCTGAAGGTGGAGGGAGCTACATGTATGTGTGAGCCAGCTGTTGTTTGTAGCATTAGCTAGCAGACACCGGGACACGGCCATTTCAGTGCGCAACAACAGAACAGATCAGCTGTGGCAGGATTTTGCTTTAGTTTATAATGACCGGGGCAGGGGAATATAATGATGTCCGGAAACAGCCAACATGAGCTCCATCTACGGCGTCATGCCTCGGACAGCGAGCAGGACAGACAAGGTAAAAACAAATCTCAGAGTATTATCAGCGCCTGTAGCTTCACCTGATCGATTTACGTATCGAATCATGACAAAAGTGAATCGTTGCATCCTTACTAACCAGCCCTCGTTTAAATCGAGTACAGACCTGGTTTAGAAATACATAATAATAATAATAATCTCTTGGATTTGTATAGCGCTTTTCAAGATACCCAGAGCGCTTCACAGCTCATTATTCATTCACTCCATACTTGGTGGTGGTAAGCTACTGTTGTAGCCACAGCTGCCCTGGAGTAGACTGACGGAAGCGAGGCAGCCAGTCTGCGCCATCGGCCCCTCCGACCACCACCTACCACTCACTCACTCTTTACATTCACCCAGGCTTCCTGGTGTTACCAAACGGTCTCCCATCCAAGTACTAACCAGGCCCTTCCCTGCTTAGCTTCCAAGATCTGACGGGATTGGGCAGAGCAAAGGCGGTATGTGTGTCTTCTGATTTAGTAATGGCTTAGAAGTGGAATTATTGACCTGGTTTAGTCCTGGTTTAATGAGTTTTTCCACCTAACACAAACCCTCGCTCAGACTCCTCTCCTTTTTTAAACATTTATTAATAAGCCCTTTTTTCAGCCTATTGCTTTTGGGCTTTGTTGTGTTTTTTCTTATCGTTATGTTTTTCATATCCTTATACAGTAACTGCAATCCTGATCCAAAACAACAACTGCTCAAATAAAGAATGATAATGATGACATATTCTTCTAACATCCTTGTGTTTCTTCTGTTTATCAGTTTTGTCTTACCAGCGGGGACCCGACACAAGCATACGGCCAGGCGACACTAGAGAATAAAGTGACTTGTAAACAAACTGTGCTTCACTTTTGAGTCTCACTCGCGTTTTATCAATGAACTTTGAGCCCAAACATGAAAGTTAACAAATCCAATCTCGGACTGGATTTTGTAGATGTCAAAGAGGGAGGCAAGTTATATCCTGCAAGAGCCAGATTTTGCACCGATATCAATCTGGGACTGCTCCGGCTTAAATCGTTTTGGGGAGAAGACGAACCTTTGGCGCAGCATTTGCTAGTGATTGGATTAAGCGCGCTTCGTTAGCCAAAACTAATCATGGATGAAGTAGTGGAGGATTTTGCCTCCGTGTTCTCGTCAGTTTATATTCAGTTCATATTTTGTGAGTTGTATTTACAGCTGTCGTCACGTCTGCTAATTGCTAATTGGTTTATTTCACTGACATGTGCGCGTTAGGCCCGCCCGTTCAAACTGCTCCAATTGCTCCGTGACCAGACTAACTTCCCTGTGTGGAATGGACAGGGAGTAGTATGGCAGAGCCAGGCAATGTCTTTGCTGCGTTGTTAATTAGTATCAATGAAGGTGTTTCTTGTTCAACCTCTACTATATTAAACGAGTAGAGGTCGACCGATATGTTGGGCCGGGATATGGGTATTTGACAGTATATGCTATCGGCTGATATCAAGGACTGAAAGTGATAGAGACTTCCTGTTGTTTGCATTGGATTGAGCTCAGTCAGAGCCTTAATATCCCACAACTTCGTAGGCCTCAGGGGAACTGAGAAACATCATGGTGAAAATCGGTCACAAGTTTGTACATCTCGGATCCTATTTTGTATATTTTGAAGGCCTTTCTGTGAGGAGTTTGCATGTTGTCCCAGTGACTGTGTAGGTTTCCTCCGGGTACTCCGGTTTCCCCTACCACTATTTATTTTGGAATCTGCGGATTTTTGTCTTTCAAACAAGCTCCCTCTGAAGAAGCTACTAAAAATGAATGTCCTGAATAAATCAGCCCTCTGCCCCCAATAAAGCGCCCCCTGCTGTCACAGTTCAACACTGACACGTTTCACAGTTTAGTAGCTTCATACACAGGATTATGGAAGAAATGTTTAACAATCAGCCAAAAATATTGGCGGTGCATATCGGCATCGGTCGATCATCAACATTCCCCAAAACTGTCCTGAGAAAAACCTATAGCAGTCGACATCACGGCGCTCCCTGTGTGACGACATGGAGATGCAGACTCTATGCGATCGCCAACACCGAGCTCCACCTCCTCCACCTACGGCAGATGGTGACACAAACCTGCTCCACCTCCAGACGGAGATCACTGAGTCGGTGTGAAGAAGGCAAGGCAACTTTATTTATACTGCGCATTTCGTACACAAGGCAACTCAATGCGCCTTTAGGCCTGATTTAATCCATGTGTTTTGACCGAAATAAACAGATCTACCATAGTCATTTTGAGTTATGTCCATGTCCATGTTTTCTAAACTGCCACATCAGAGGGCAATAATGTTCCTCTTACCTTTCTCATGAGCCGGATGCCCTCCCGCTGACTGACGTCCAGGGAGAACACGGCGTCCTGCGCTCCCACATACAGCGTGTCATGGTCTGGGCTCAACAGCAGAGTGGTGCCGTTCAGGAGGTCCGGAGGGCTGAAGGGGTCAGGGACCTGCCGGAGCTACCTGCACACGGCAACAGACCGATTAGGACTGCACAACACATATCGCCAAATTATCCTCGTCGCTACATCGCTGAGGTCTTCTGTCTGACTGACATTTACACATTTTTGCAAACAGCCTAGACAGTGGCTAAAAATGTAAAACGATCATTTTCATCGAATTATCAGATATCAATAGTCCAAAAGGTTCATTAGAATAATGCTAATTTGGGTCTTTGTGTTGGCTTTGTACCTGACAGTTTTGGCTACAACTGTGGCCTTCCTCAGAGGTTGTCACGTGGCTCTGAGGAAGGCCACAGTTTTAGCTGAAACTGTCAGGTACGAAACCAACATAAAGGTCAGATATCAACTTTAGTTTTTCTGCTCATTATAAATTGTTACAGGAACTACATTTTCTGACTCCTTTTTCCCGGTTACTCCTACATTATAATTTTTTGTTATTACAAGCATCCAAGCATCAAAATCAACAAGAAAGTCAGTGTTTAAAAAAAGAAAATAAGGTGTAATTGGGACACACTCGCCTCAGAGAGAAAAAAAGAGAACGGCAAAGACTAAAAGAGTAAGAGAATGGGGTCGGGGAGAGAGAGAGGAGGTGAAAGATCTGCAGCTGCAGTCTGTGCGCGAGGAACGAACCTGCTGTTTACACAAAATCAAGATCTCTACAAACTTAAACTAATCCATAAATGTAATCAGCACATCTCTTTTAGCCACTTTTTATTTGAGAACAATCCGCCTCATATTTTCGGTTTGATGGCTAGATAAGGTTACGCTGGGCTTGTGGAGTGAAAAGTAAACAATGCGATCACGTGCGGCGAAGCGTCGCAATGTCGGCCTTTTCCACTCACATGTATGAGTTTATTACAAAAGCAACAAATGGAGTAGCTACTACAGGAGTCCTGGCTAAAGTTTGGACTTCAGTGATGTCTGGAGTCTGTATTCCTCTCAGCACGAGGCTGCAGCAGCTACAGACGGAGCAGGAACAGAAACAGGGCGGAGCTAACACCGGCAGCAGAGGGACTGGGGAGAAACTATCTATACAGGCGGCATCTCTGGAATCGCCCATATATGGTCATGTTTGAAGGAGTTGGGGGGGAAAACAAAGTGGAGAAAAATCTAAACTTTCTATAATTTCTCCATAATTACTTTAAGAAATGCTGAATTATGCATATAGTTTTCTACTGAATAAAGATACAAAGACATGGAGCGGAGCAAAGTGGTTCAACAGCCCATAATTACATAAATAACGGAGAATGCTAACATGATACTTCATGTTAGCGTCATGCAACATGCTAGCGCTAGCTATGACTGCATTTTTTTCCGCTTCCACTGAACAATCTGCTGTGAAAAAACATCCATATAGACCCGATTTAGACTTGACTTTATTTATGCGAGATAAATAAATAGTTTATATTCCACCAGAAAACGGCTAAAAAGTTGTATTTCCAAATACACATTTCCTTCCCCCTCGGCGAGGCCACGGCCCTTGGATGACGCGTTGCCGCCAGTATCTGTGGGAGAAACACTAAGGATTTTGACTGTAAATAAAAAAAGTACATACATGAAACTAAACAAACTAAACTTTATAAGTGTGTGCGTTGCTATAATAAACAAACACAAATAAACACAAACAACACAGACCACTACAAGCCTTGCAATAGCAATGGAAAAAAAACAAAAAGACAAAATCATCTGTTCTTTTTCATTTCTTTCTTGAGTATAGTTGTTGTTTTGTGCAGGGAGTAGTCGAAAGGTTCATTTAACCAGCCATGAATCAAAATCAAACATTTGAGCACAGTCTTTGCTCAAAGGTTTGTTTAAACCACGGTGTGGTCCGTGTTGAAACGGCCGCTGGTGGGTTATAGGTTCTCTTTTGCCGGTGGGGCAAATCAAAAATCAAAGTATGATGTTGCTTAATGTAGGATTGATAATGTAATTATAACAGATAAAGTTGGGTCACGGAGGGGTACGTTGTGTGTGTGTGTGTGCTGTGTTCCCGGGCTCTTGTGTCTGTACTTTGTGATATACTAGTGTGATTTGATCAATTGTTTTTATTTCAATGATGTCGGGGGTGGGCGCTTATAAGCTTTTGCTTCAGCCCACTCCTTTTGAGCAGAGTTTTAACTGCTCTAATAATAATAATAATAATAATAATAATAATAAAATGCACACTGTGAACTCTAAGTTGAGTTTGAGACATGAAACACCAATCTGGGAGCAGATATGATAGCTAAAAGCAAAGAGGAGCGTGTGGTGTGGACTGACCGAGGCTGAAGGAGACTCTGGGCGTGATGCTGCTGCCACTCTGTCCCAGCACCAGAGCCAGCAGGACCACAGGGAGGCGCCACTGCGGACACGGCATCTCCGCACTCGGGTGGGTCAGAAGAGGGTCAGAGGTGGTGGGTTAGAAGAGGGTCAGATGTTGCACGGGGCTCTCAGAGAGTCTGCTAGGGCGCGCTGGAGGAGCCTGGGGCCACGCGCTTTGCTCCCAACACCACAACATCTGCTCCGCTGCAACAGGAAGAGCAGAGAGAACCCTGAGCAAGGAACAATTCTGTCATTTCTGTAAAGTCCACATCAAGCCTCCTGATCGAGGAAGTGAAACCTCTTAGCCCCCACTTTAGCCAAGTGCATGTGCTCCAGTTCTGCTTTACCCAAAATCGAAAAGCTTGCAGCCTGTAGGCCAGAGTAATGCATCATTGGAAAGCTAATCGTAACTTTATTGTTACGTGTTTTTGTAATGCGTTTTTTTTTTTTCCTTTGTTGCAATGCGTTCCAACTCACACTGCAAGAAGCCTGAATAGGCAAGGCAAGGCAAGGCAACTTTATTTATACCGCGCATTTCGTACTAAATGGTCTGACGGCCGAATTTGGCCCCAGGGCTGCACTTTGGACATCCCTGTTTAAAGCTATGTGAGTTTTCACAAATACGAGCCCACACTTTAAACACAGATGGTTACCTAAGTGAATAACCTAAGCGTACATGATTTACAGTGGAAAAGATTAAAAACAAACAAAAACAATAAAATATTTACTATAGCCTGCAGCAACAGCACGTGTCTCTGTCACGTGACTCTCCCTCGCCGCTCCACAGTCCGTAACTTGCGGACAGCGTGTCCTGTGTAAAAGCTGTTGTCCTTTTCTTGCGCCGTGTCCGGTTTGTGTTTATTCTGACACGCGTAAAAGCGATGCACGTCCACTTTACTCAGCTCTAAGACTACACTTCTCTAAAGCTAACGATGGTTCCTCTTCCCTCCTTTCAGCCTGGGCTCATCGCTCTTTAAAACAATGCAGCCTACACTGACTCCTCTTCGGCGGGTTACCGGTTGTTTCCCCATCGCCGCGCACGTTGCTTCGGTCGCAGAGAGGAGAGCAGCGGGGGACCCTTCTCTGTCGGCCTTTCCCCCACTTCTTAACGCGAGCATGCGGCACAATACAATAACAAACCCTCACAAAGCTGAGCGGAGGCGAGCGCCCCCCTCAGGACAGCAGCGGCACAGCACGGCCTGTCTGCTGGAACAGGGGGAGTTTGATAGAGTGGTAAAAGTGCGTCATGTTGACTTTGATCATTGAATAGCCTTTCTATGATGAACAGAGTGTGATCGGCTCTCACTTCTGCAGTGTAGGGCCCACACACACAGAGCAGTGAGTCTAAACACTTCAAACAGAAGCAAAGATAAGAAAGCCACACATGTCCCATTACTCTGAATATAACTATTAATGTGATATGAAGCATTAATAAAAAATCTGAAGTTTCTGCTCTCTTCCTACATTTGTTGTTTAGTTTTTTTTCCTGCAGCCCCCAGTTGCTCCTAAAGCTTACTAAACGTTTAACTCTCACTGCCACTGTCTCATGACAAAGTAGGTTTGTCCCCGTCGTGTTACCGTACAGAGGGTCTTGGAGGACACAAAGTTAGGATTTACAACACTCTAAAATGATTTGTACTTTCCTCTCTGAATACGGAAGTATCTACAGCAAATATTTCAGTACTTTCACTAAAGTCAAAATGTGACTGAGCAACTTTTCCTTGTAATATCTGCCTGGAAGTATCTGTACTTTTACTCCAGTATTATAATAAAGTCATATAGTACAACTCTCTGGATGTATAGCTGTTAACCACACTCACAAATCAGTCTATGATCGAGGCATTTAAGTTAGACTTACCGCAGTAAATATCAGTGAGTCTTTCTGTGTGGGCACAGGATATTGCAAAGGAAGGGCAGTGTCACAATATCAGAAGGGAACAGAGAGAAAAGAAGCTCAAGTATAACTCACTCACTCACTCACTCACTCACTCACTCACTCACTCACACTCTCACTCTCTCACTCTCTCACTCTCTCACTCTCTCACTCTCTCACTCTCTCACTCACTCACTCACTCACTCACTCACTCACTCACTCACACTCTCACACTCACTGTGTGGGTGTAATACATGTATTTAGATGACTCATTTTCAGTAACTGTATTCCTGGTAAAGTTACTCTTTCATTTGGGGGTATTTAGAAAGTTACTTTCCTAAAATCAAAGGAATTCTTTGTAGTGTCAATCATTACATTTCTGTTTCATAATAACATTAATAAAAAAGCAAATATCAGAAAGTGTATCCCTGTCCTTCTGGGCTGTGGGCTTTTGTAAAGTGCTTATGAGGGTAAATAAGTTCGTAACAGGCGAAGCTGCATGTTTTTAATCATACGCCATTTTTTTCATGAATATGATGTAAAACACTGATTGGACAAAGTAGCAGAATAAGGCCAGTGTTCAGTAACTAATACAATTTCATTGTATTCTCCCCAACACTACAGGCAGTGGGTCAAAGGCAGGCTCCTATGGGAGCAGGGATTCAAACGCCAACCCTCTGGTCATGAGACGACCTGCTCTACCCTTTGAGCCACTGTCCTCCTGACCCCAGCAGTGGTGGTCAAAGTATACCGTATACATCTGCTATCAAGTAAAAGTAGCTCTGTGAAAATACTGCAGTGTTTGCTTTAGAAAAAAGTATACAAAGTAGAAAGTATATAAATCTGTTTAAAATAAGTGTTTTGAATAATTACTTTGCCACTTCAAAAATGTGAAGATTGAGCCCAAAGGCCGGGGCCTGTACGGCAACAAGACGGGGACAAACCTTCTTCCTTGCGGTGAGCCAGTGGCATTGACAGTACAGTTCGAGAGTGTGCTTGATCAGGTTTATAAATTGGACAAAACACAAAGCCAACTTTGTAGAGACTTTATAGACATGTAATTATGTAACGGTGTAGAATAGATTCTAATATATTTACCTTTCAAATGCAGTGGAGTAACAGTAGTAAGTTCTCAACAAAAACACCACTCAGATAAAGTACAGATCCTTAAAAACTGTACATAAGTACAGAACACAAGTATTTGATTGCTGACCACCTCTGCTTTGAAGGCTGCTCTAGTAGCTCCCGTCAAACTACTTAAGTAATATTATTTTGAAGTTCTGGTTATGACATAAGTAACTTGTTTGTCTGGTCAGAGGGGTGTAGTATTCAGTTACATTTGCTTGAGTACTTGTACCGCTTGTAAATGGTAAATGGTCACATTTATATAGCGCCTTTCTACCTGCTATAGGCACTGAAAGCGCTTTACATCAAGGAACCAGTCACCCATTCACGCTCTCATTCATACACCAGTGCACGCAGACACTGGAGGCGAGGATGAACTGTCTTGCCCAAGGACACAACAACAGTGTGCACCTGCAGGATTCGAACCGCCGATCCTCTGATCTACTCTCTGCGTCACTGTCGCTTGTATATTTATCAACTTCTACCTATGATATTATGAGTACTGAGTACTACAGAGGTGCTAAATATCAATGTGACGTTTACTTCCGGCAGTGGGCGGGACTGTTGAACTCTATACAGGTTATGTGTGTGATGTCACGACAAACAGAGTGGTACGTCTGCATACGCATTCATTGATTTTCCAAGCATAATGTTAAAGGTTTAATATGTGCATTATTTTGAGGTTTCAAGATCCTCGCTTGAGTAATTAAAAAAGTGAGTCTTCCCACACTTTGAGTACATTCTGAAAGTGACAAAAGTGTGTCGACATTTGTTTGTCATTTTCATGCTTTAGTTGTTGTGCGTTCCCAGAGTTTGCATGTTCTCCATGGCTTGTGCAGCTTTTATCGTACGACTTGTGAATAATTATTAGAATTAACCAACTGTAAACCCCTACCACCTGATGATGTCATGAGGTGGTGCTCTTCTATACTTGTGAACCAGTCGAGGGGGTAGCTGCTCCCAAATGAAAGTTGCTCACTCACCTGTGCCTTTCTTTTCCGTTAGACAACATCAAATGTTACCAATGTGTCCGAAGCTGCATGGGGAGAAGCACTCACCTGCCTGTGTCCCCCTTGTGAGCGGTCCCGGGACGTCCTGCAGGTGCACCAGCCTCCCGCATGTGAACGGGCGAGGAACAGGGAAAGGCCTGCAGCAGCAGCGCTCTTAAGAAGTAAAGTAGATTGAGCGGGATTAGCCTTGACCTGGAAAAGCCACAGGCCACGGCTCAGGCTTCTGTCACCGGCATCAACCACAGAGCGGCCTCTTTACAGGGCCCCCACGCCGAGGGAGGAGGTCCACGGTGGCACAGTGGTTAGTGCTCTCACCTCCTCCAGAGGAGAAGCACACTTGAGCAGGCCGTTTCATTATCTTACTGTGGCATGACGGGTGGAGCTAGGTAGCAGAAGGGTTGATAGAGATCATCTAACCTTATCTTCTATTGTAAAAGGTTGGGGATGTTTGCACAACAACGCCACCGAGTGGTCAATCTCGGATTTGGACCAAAAGTGTATATACCAAATTGTAGGTCACACAGATTCGTTAATTGATGACAGACACTCGTTCCATAGAAAATATAAGTTAATTTATTTTACATTTGATGGGTTAAAAATGCTTTCAGTCACTGCATTTGTGACATTTCAGGGTTCTCCAAATGCAATAAGTTTCTCTTTGCGACATTTCAGGGGTCTCCAAAATCATACGTTCTCCATGACAAAACCGGAGTTAAACGATGGGCAGCAGTTCAACTAAAAATAGAACAGAAATCTAACAGAAAAATAATAGTACAACAGAACAACAGTTGGTTCTCAGTGACTCTGGGCTCCAAATAGCCGGGGCGTACCTATGAATGAAAGTAAGGATGGTTGTTAGCAAAAGGCTGCAGCAGTTGGGCTTGGCTACACCTGAAAAGCTGATGGTTGGGAGCAACATACCGTTCCGTGCCTCGGTAAACCAGAGCTTGACGCTTTTAGGTGGTCGGAGGCCCACACGGCGAGTCCGACCGGACGAAACTGGGCACGCGAGATCCACGGCAGCTACAAACAACCGCACCACGGGCTACAAACAAGCACCAAATTAGCTTCGGCCAGCTAACAGAAGCAACGCTTGTACTACTACTACTACTACTACTACTACTACTACTACTACTACTACTACTATTCAGCCTACCTTCACACAGCCAGGCGGACACATTACATTATCTTAAAGTGAGATTTACCATTTGATCAGAAACTAAACATCGCGGTAGAAATTTTTGAAAATCTTCACCAAAGCTGGCTCCTTCCTCATATAGAACTGCTGTGACATTATTGCACATGTATTTCCCTGAATTCCCAATGATACTAGATAGACACTTGCTGGATTTTTCCACATAAAACTGTTCATAAAACTTTCAGCCGGTGGCCTCTAGGGTGCTCCAGGACCAGAACCAATTGTTTTTTAGGGTTTCTGGTAGGTTTTTACTGCTCCATGGTTACATATACAGTGGGTTGCATAAGTATCGGCCTCCCCTTTAACTTTTCAACATTTTGCCACACTACGGACCATAAACATAAATATATTTCATTGATATCTGATGTGAAAGACACACAATTGTCCCAGACCTGTCTGGTGTGTTCTTAGACTTCATGATGCTGTCTGCTCCCAATAGTCTCTTAACAGACCTCTGAGACCATCACAGAGCAGCTGTATTTGAACTGACATTAGATTACACACAGGTAGACTCGATTTAGTCATTAGGTCAACATGTGATCATTCAGAAATCATCAGGAAACTTCTGAAAGCAATTGTTTGCACTAAAAGGAAAAGGGGGCCGGTACTTATGCACATCCCACTTTTCAGTTTTTATTCATAAAGAAAATCAAAATCATGTATTAATTTCATTTTACTTCACGATTGTGTGTCACTTAGTGTGTGTCTTTCACATCAAATTTCAATGAAATATACAGTACAGGCCAAAAGTTTGGACACACTTTTTATGTGTTGGCTTTTCTTTATTTTCAACATGATTAACACACTATGATTCTCATTGAAGGCGTAAAACTATGAATGAACACATGGGATTATGAAGGAAACAAAAACAGGTGAAATAACTCCAAATATGTTTTATATTCTAAATTCTTCAAAATTGCCGCACTTTATTCTTGGCATTTTGTCCATGAGCTTCATAAGTCAAAACCATTTCTGGGACGACATCGTGAAACTCACTGAGAAAATGTCAAAAGTGTAAAGCAGTAATCAAAGAGAGAGGCGACCGTTTGGAAGAATTTATGTCAACGTTTTGTTTTTGTTTAAAACACAATTCCGTATGTGTTCACTCATAAACAAACGACTTCAGTGAGAATCTACCATGGAAACAGTTTTGAAATGAAAGGAAAAAACATTTTTAAAAAGTGTGTCCAAACGTTTAGCCAGTACTGTATTTATGTTTTTGGTCCATAGTGTGGCAACATGTCCAAAAGTTAAAGATACTTATGCAACCCACTGTACATTCGAACTAGAAAACCTACCAGAAACCCTAAAAAAATTTGAAAATGTTAACTACCCACTAGTAGTGGAAAGTAACAAAGTAAAAAGTACAAATTATAGGTACTTTTACTTTACTTAAGTACATTTTATGATGAATACTTTTCCTTCACTACATTTTAGAGCCTGTATCTGTACTTTCTACTCCACTACATTTTTGGGTTAAAAGTAAAAGTATTTTATTTTCAAAGTGACCTCTTTACGATGAGTTGGTTTAGTCCCAGTTTAGACTTGGTTTAGTGGTTTGCTCCTTTAGACCTTGTTTAGACCTGGTTTACTTCCTGTTTTTGATCTGAGTTAGTGGTTTACTCTTTTAGACCTGGTTTTATTGAAATGATTTAAAAAATCCTGCATCCTCCATATTTTTACTTTTACTTTGTACTTATACTTATAAATTACATTTTACAATGCATACTTTTGTACTTTTACTTAAGTAAAAATGTCATAAGAAGAAGATCTTTATTTATATAGCACCTTTCACAGACATGGCCACAAAGTGCTTTACATGAGAGCATTTTACATTCACTCCATACTCAGTGGTGATAAGCTACGTTAGTAGCTTCAGTTTCCCCTGGGGGAGACTGACAGAAACACTGTCACGACTGCACACATTCACACACAACATTCATCCTGGCCTATTGTACATGTTTTTAGTGGTAGGGGAAACCTATACAGACACGGGGAGAACATGCAAACTCCACACAGAAAGGCCCCGTCCAGGTGGGAATCAAACCCAGGACCTTCTAGCTGTGAAGCGAGAGCACTAACCGCTGTGCTACCGTGCCGCCCAAGGTACTTTTACTTGAGTACATTTTTGGTCCTGTATCTGTATCTGCACTTTTACTTAAAGAATATTGACTGCTGCCCACACAGAAGAAACTGGGTCACTGAAAGGTCAAATATGCACGAATATCAACTCTTTTGTTTCTCACATAAAAAGTTGCATAATGCCCCTTTAAACATTTTACACATTTACTAGATTGCATGTAACTTGATGTAATGAAAGGACTATTAACGGCACTATACCTCATTTTCCACCCTTTTGTCAGATTTGGACGAAAACACTTTTTGGGATAATATATTTTTAGTCAAAATCTGACGAAATGGGTATTTTTACCGTAAACCCCTTTTCGTCACATTTTGACTATGTGGGTTGACCAAAGGCAATATCGACAAATCATTATCCGACGTAGACTGTTTCATAAATGACTACTTTCACAACATAATCTTAAGGGGCCAAAAGAAGGCTCACCTACAAAAAGACAAAACATCAGGTCTAAAGTTTTCCTTGAATGAAGCGTCTCAAAAAATGCCCTGTGATGTAAAGGTGCTAAACACCCGTACATCAGCTGGGGCACTAAAAAGTCACATAATGCACCTTTAATAAAAATACATTGTGAGTTCTTATTGCAATAAAGGAAAGGCTTCCTATCGAGGCGTGACTTTGTGGGATGTTCTGTTGATGAGCAATACTAGACTCTGGATAAATGTGTGACAGCCAGTCCCAGTCCCCCCTGCTCCTGAACCAAACCCTGGCTCCTGGTCAGACGCAAAGTACGGTTTTCACAAAAGTCATTTTCATACACACCGTAGACATCTGACACTGAGCTTTGCATACAGGGCTGATAGAGTCGCTCACTTCTATCTAACCAAATGTGTGTGGGCACGAGCGGCACACAGCTCACTGAAGTGTTCTGTCAGCCTGAGGAGAGATGGCCCCGGTGCTGTGCCTGCTGCTGCTGCTGCTGCCAGGGCTGACTGTCCCAGGAGCCACACGTCCCGGTAAGACACGGCCCTTTGGTTACTTCGGGTGAACAGTGCTCCAGACGGTGCAGAACCTTGCTGAAAGAGCCTGATCTTTAAACTAGCCCAGTTTGATGTCCCGTTATGTCCTTGTGTCCACAGACCAGGGACGAGCCATGGTCCTGCCCTCACACTCACCAGGGACAGGTAGGAGGACGCACAATATTGTCAATATACAGTGCCAGTTAAAAGTTTGAACACACTTGTATGTATTGGTTTGTCTTTATTTCCTGTGTGATTCTCATTGAAGACATTAAACTATGAATGAACATGTGGGATTATATAGGAAACAAAAAAGTAAGTAAGTAAGTAAGTAAGTAGGTAGGTAGGTAGGAAGGAAGGAAGGAAGGAAGGAAGGAAGGAAGGAAGGAAGGAAGGAAGGAAGGAAGGAAGGAAGGAAGGAAGGAAGGAAGGAAGGAAGGAAGGAAGGAAGGGCTTTATTTGTCATTGTACAACAAAATTACTATTGCGGGCCAACCTGACCAGCATGTTTTTGAAGGTTGGGGATAGGGCTGGGTACCGTTAAATGATACCAGTCTGTTACTGGAAAAAAGTATCAAAAGCAGGAACTGAAAAAATCTTCTCTCTTTGGATCCAAGTTTTGATGTTGGTCCAGGGACAGAATTAAAGGAAGTGACTTAGTTGTTTCAGCTCAAATAAATAATTTTTTTACCCCCTTCTTTTTCTAATCTTTTCCCCAATTATATGCCCTAAATTTTGCACATTTCCCCCATTTATTTCCTTTTTTCTTTTTTACACAATTTCTCCTCAAATTATTCCCAGTTTTTCACAAATCTCTTGGCATTGGAGATGAACTTGATGTTGTAAATGTGCAGATCTTCCGCACATTACTGTTCTGTTTTCTGGTTCTAGATGACAAATATTTCAGTATAGGTATCGGTATCGAAAACTAAGTATCGATAAAGTACTGGTATAAAAAAAAAAAAGGTAATGGTACCCAGCCCTAGTCGGGCAGATGGAAGAACTGCCTTCAGTGCTCCTCTGAAATATGTTTTATATTCTAAATTCCCTTTATTCTTGGCATTTTCATAAGGTCATCCCTGAAATGGTTTCCAACAGTCTTTCTGGTCACTATATCGTGTAGAAAGTGTTAAAACAGTAACCAAAGCAAAAAAGCCTCTAGAAGAATCTACTTTTTTTGGTTTTAAACATTATATGAGCCCATTCATAAATGAATGCCTTCAGTGAGAATCTACAATGAAAAAAGTCAAAAAACGAAAGTTTCTAAACTTTCACATGACTATTACTCCTCCAGGGTCTCTGTAAAGTTTATCTCATCAATCCTAATCAATCCTGACTTTTATTACTCTGGCCCGGCTCCAGACACGTGTTGCAGTGTGTGTTTGACATCTCTGTTGTTCTGTCCCAGGGCCTCCTCCAGGCGCCCTCCCCAGGCAGAGCGCGGCCCCAGCAGACAGCAGGTCGTCGTGGCGATGGAGCGAGGTCTGCTTCCGTCTGCCCTTCACCTCTTTGACAGGCATTCCCCGACATCCGCTCTACTGCTGCTCCACAATGGCTCCTTGGAGACCCTGGGAGGCTCGCTGTCTTCTGACACCGAGCATGAGCTGACCGTGCTGGGCCATGGCTCTCCTGCCGGTGCCACAGGGGGCGCTCTTCTCTCCGGACACACTGCGGGGGAGCTGGTGTGGCTGCTGCGGGGGGTGCTCTCTGCGCTGCGCTCCGGTCTGAGCGGCCTCACTGTGCTCGGCTGTGACCTCGGAAAGGACACAGCGTTCATGTCCCGAATGCTGCGCGGTCTCCAGTCCGTGAACGTCCACAGCAGAGTGACCTTCTTCAGTGCTCTGGTGTCGGTCGGCCCGGCAGGGGACGTCCTGACGGAGAGCGGGGGCGTGTGGAGGTTACATGACCACAGCAGGCGGGTCACAGCGCGCGTGGACTTGGCGGAGGTGGTATGGGGGGGCGTAGAGCTGGGCTGTCCCGGGCCGGAGCACAGGGCGTATGGACAAGTGTTGTTCGCTCACACGCTGGACTGGCCCAGTCAACCCCAGATGTTTGTCCCAAAAGCCCTGCGCAAGAAGTACCCGTCCATCGACTGTCTGGAGGGCCTGACCTGGAGCCTGTTCTTCGAAGAGAATGAGAAACGTCGCGCCCCGGACTACTCTCCCCAGCACGAGCACAGAAACCTGACGGCGGTGTGGCTCAGCAGACCGCAGGGCCCCGCTGTGGTCAAGCACATCGTCACCATTCAGGACCTGCAGGTGGAGATCCGCTACAGCGCCCGTGAACACACCTCCTCCACCACTCTGTATGCTCTCAACGACTGCGTATATCAGGTCCACTGGTCCAACCTGAGCGTCAGCCTGGTGGGGAAGTTCCTCGGCTCTGACGCGACACAGGAGATTGAAACTTTCCTCCAGAGCTTCAGCGATGAGGCGGGCTCCATCTACAGCCTGCAGACGGGCCTCAAAGCCTCCAGGTTCCACGAATTCTGCCGCCAGACCTTCCAGCTCCTCCACTGCAACTACAACTGCGAGCTCTGGGGGCAGTACTTCATGGCGGCGGTCTTCTCCGCGTCTGTCGTGAACTTCCGAGTCTTCTCCCTGTTCCTCATGAGTGTCATCAGCTGCGAGGTGGGCCTGGTCCACGGGGTCCAATCCCCCGTCTGCACCTCCTTCGTGGGGACATGCACCCCATGGCGAGCGAGCTGCCCAGGCCCTCGCACTCACGCAGGGGCTTCTACGGCGGGACCCTGGTGGAGCTGGAGCAGGCGCCCCAGGACCAGCAGATCTGGCTGGAGCAGGTGGTAGCCAAAGAGAACGCCATGTATGCCCAGGCCAGGCAGATGATGAGCGCGCTGGACCATGACGACCAGACGGAGCTGGAGATCTTCGGGCGTGTCAAGGTCATGAACAAGTACGTGTTCTCCTCGTACATGGAGTTCTTCAGAGGCACTCCGGAGGGGAAGAGGCTGAAGACCGGGTGTACCTTCATGTCAGCAGACAGCCCCACAGGAGGCTAAGACGGGGAGAAGTGAAACGCCCGCCCTAACTGAAGCTTAGTTTTGATTATCTTCTATGGTGGTGGATTCCATAACTTTGAGAAAAAATATAAATAGGCAAATAAAGGTCGCTATTACTTAAAGATGGATTATGGAACTTTTTAGCAAATACAACCTTGATATTAGCGCATATTTGACCGTTTACTGACCCAGCCGCCTTTATTTTTCATTACGGTGGCCTCTAGGACGCTCCAGCATGAATATTTGATCAGGGTTTCTGGTAGGTTTTCACAGCTGATGGAACAGTCTCTATGGTTATGCATACAGTACATTCAGAAAATCTACCAAACCCTAAAAAAAACTTTGACAAGCCGCTGTGATGGAATGCAAAGGCGGATGACCACCCATATAATAATGTACTAATGCTATATCTTAGTGCCTAGCCTATTGCATAAAATGTTCCATGATGCACCTTTAAGCGAATGCGTTATTGCAACCCCCTATTTTACAAATGAAATTATAAATTAATACATTTTCAGTAGTTTGGATTAATAAATAAAGATTTTATTTCAAACTCTGTATTTCTCAATGTACATAGATTGTTTTGATAAGGAGGGTGGGGACTCCCCGCTGTGCCTCTGAGGCTTTAAAGTTTGCAAGATACTGTATCATACCATGCATTGAAGGGGCAGATCAAAATGAATCATCAGCCGTATGGGGTAATACTAAGCATGACGTAGATATTCATTTGCCTCAAAAATCAGAGAACGTGATTCTTTTATAGAACTATCAATCTCATTCCAGATCTCCGGGCCTCATGCTATAAGCTGGTACACTTCAGATGACGATTTTTCCCTCTCAATAAAGGTTTCCTTCTAGTGTTATGTTCATGAGAAGGAGCGGTCACGGAGAGTGTAGAATTTAATTTATGTACCACGTTATTGTGTAATCTGTTGCACTCAGCTTGAACCTGTAAAAAGAGGATCAGAGGGAGTGTTAAAGTTTGCCCATGATATAACACGTATAACTTTTTTCTTTAGAATCTCCAGTTTTTCAAAAGATAACTCAGATACATGCTACACTATATGACATGCAGGGTCATATGGTTCACTGTGAGAACAAATGTTAGGCTAATATTCCCAAACATGATCAAGACTCCAGAATTTTACATCTTGTGGGTTCCCGGAGTCCAGGCTCCAACACTCTGCTGAGTGTCTCTCATCACTCTTACCCTCTTTCACCCTGAGCTGTCCTGTCTGAGAAAGCCTATAACTGCGCCCTCTGCTGGCAGCTCTGGGGAGTGTGAAGCCATTTAACCTCTTAACCCCCACCTGAACCGATCACATTTTCTCTAGTTTGGCAAAAATGAGACAAAACTGTGACGAAAACACAACAAAAAAAGCGATGAAAAAAGTGACACTAAAGCCACAAAAACGCAACAATATAGTGACAATAAAAGCTACAGAAGACCGACAATAAATTGACAAAAAAAGCAATGAAAAAGTGACAAAAAAGCCACAAAAAGACAATGACAAAAAGTGACAGAAGAGTGATGATAAAAAAGAAAGTCAGACAGCAACATAACAATGTGAGTAAAAAGATCAGTTTAGATCAGTTTTTCAAATGAGGCTTTACTCTGGCCTAAAGGTTGTAACCTTTTAGATTTGGATAAAGCTGAACTGGAGAAAATGCGCTCGGTTAAGGCGGGTTAAGCGGTTAAGGCTGTGAACAGTAGCGCTTGGCAACAAAGGAATACTTCCACAAAATGCATCAGTGGTGAAGATGTATGGACCTCGAACATGTCATAGTGGAGGGTCTACTATGATTACGACTTTGAGTTTGGCCCACCACCAGTACACACATAATACCTTGGTTTACGGGTTTGGTTCCAGAAAAACAAAACATAGCAATAACACACACACACGGTTTATTCAAGTGGTTTTAATAAAAGATCTTTTGTTTAGGATTCCAATACATTTACTGTTAAAACTGTTATTGAGACCCCAGTAACTGTAAACTTTCATTCAGAAATATATATCTGCATAGGCTACATTTATTCACTTAACAATGGCAGACAAAAAGGACTTTGACTATTTGACGATGGAAACGTGTGGTTAGTGGAAAACGAGTTCATATAGAAAGCTACATGTGGGCTAGTATTGCGTAAGCTAGTATTAGGTGACCACCTCCAATGGTAAGAAAGTGGAGGGTTTGGTGGCATGCAGAAGATAAAGCTTTAAACAACTCTAAATGTAAAAGATAAAACCTGCCACAGAGATCGTATGCCATTTCGCTGGCTGTTTATTCCCAAAGACGCACATTTTAAATTGCCATGGCTTTACAGACATTGTCAACAGAACCGAAAAAATAATAATAATAATACAAATCATATCGTTTTCATTTTCTAAATATTTTCACTTTCTAAAAAGGACACAAGTAAAAACGTAGGACACTGCAAAAGTAGGTGATGGAGAGGTGGTCACACGAGTTAGCAACAGTGTCTGTTTTATTACGAGGAGTTAGCCGTGTGTCGCTACAATTAATCAATATTTTAATAGCTTGTGGCAGAAGACATTCAAATGGCACATAATCACTTAAAAACTGTATGTACGATGTTAATGTAGCTGTTTTAGTGCTAAAGCTAATGGCTAATGTTACTTTGACGCTAATAAATTGTGCAGCAATCTGACCTAATTTGCTTGAAAACAATCAGCTTGACTTTTGTTCTAATTGTAAATAGTTTTTTAATCTCATTTGATCTTTTTATCTAGTAAAAATGTGGACAGGAAACAGTCGTTAGCCTGCAGGAAGCTAGCACAGAGCCTACACTTAAAGCAGAGGCTGTGGCCCCTGGTGGTGAATACATGCATCTGCAGGAGGATAAGCGGTGGTCGTGAAGGCACTTGGGACGTTGCTGTGTGTGTGCGGGGCCCGGGGCCTCAGAGCAGGGAGCAGCTGCAGTTGGTGCCTGTAGCCTGGCTCAGGATGCCGTGCTGGGACGTGGCCAGGTCCTGGATCAGCTTCCAGAAGTTGCCGAAAGAGATGCCCTCGCCGGAGCCCACGCCCATCTTCCCCAGGATCGCAGAGAAGTCGATGCCCTGCGACCATGACACACGGGCACAGAGGGTGAAAGGTTAGCAACAAGGTCCCAGGTTCAATTCCCTGACCAGCTGGAGCATTCCTGTCTGATGTTTGCAGAGACCACGGGTAACATGTGCAACATTTTACTAAAGCTATTGGGAACAGTCTGGGTTCTCAGGGGGTTCTCCAGGGCAATGTTTACAACATTTCAGCTCTTTAAGGAGGTTATTTACAAAGCGTTTGCTCATGTGCCAAAACAGTTGCACGTGCAAAAGTGGATTAACAGCCAGTCATACACGTTTTACTCACGCAGCATCCTCTCATTTACAAACAGTACCGTTCTAAAGTTTGGAAACACTTTATGTGTTGGTTTATATTGTGTGATTCTTATCCAAGACATTAAACTATGAATGAACATGAGATTATGGATGGAGTATGTTTTATAGTTTAAAGTCTTCAAAATTGCATCCCTTTATTCTTGACATTTTCTCCATGAGCTTCATAAGGTCCTTGTCCCTGAAATGGTTTAATGTCTGAAGTCAGAACCATTTCTGTGACTACATCGTGAAGCTCATTGAGAAAATGTCAAAAGGACGAAATAGTACTCAAAGCAAAAGCTATTTTGAAGAATCTACTTCACTTTTTTGTTTGTTTAACCCATTTAGGCCGGGAAAGCATTGCCGCAGGTCTACCTTTAAAGCCGGAGGCGCTCTTGCGTAATCCTACCATTGAGGCCGGGAAAGCATATACGTCAATTTTCGAGGGTGTTTTAAGGGTGTTTTTGCACCAATTGTCGGCCTTTGAGCCAATGAAATGCAACAGAACAGAGGCGCGGGAGCGTCAGCATCACAACACTTTTTGTTTCGTGTAATTTGGTGAAATATTTGCGGAGATATTAACTTTTTCGGGTTGTAACCCAGCTACAGTCCGTTTATAGAGCTGACACGTAAATGCAATGTTCAGTTTGATTCGATCAAAAGATTTGACTCAAAAACGATCAGAAAACAGTTGTTCTGCTCTTTCCATCACGTAGTTTTATTGAGAAGTCAAGTGCGGGACGAGAGGAGAGGAGAGCTGTGTCTTCTCCTCTGGCTGACAGCGCTGAGCAGCAGTGAGGGGAGGGGCTTTCTCTGGGGGAGGGGCTTTCTCTGAGGGGAGGGGCTTTCTCTGAGGGGAGGGGCTTTCTCCTCCTCCTGCTGTGTTTGGAGCAGGATACTCTGCCCTTCCCCATCACCAGCTTTTTATTTCTTTATAGCTTAATCATTATTATATTTATTTCCCATGTTTCTATATAAAACTATTAATTCAATTGTATTTTAAAGAGTGGATATTGTTTTGGGTTTAGAGAGAAGCTGCTAGACATTTTTGAAGTGACCTCAAAAGACAAATTACAAAGGTTTAACATAAAACATATAGGCCTATATTTTAGTATAAGAGGGCTATATACTTTATTTCCCTTTGCTTTTACATATTTTATTTTTGTGAAGGTGTATCGAAATAAATCCAATTTCTCAGGAAAGCCACAAGTGTAAGCTCTCAAATACTTTTTGAATGTTGTTCCTATCTGCTACAGAGAATCAATCATTTAGTAGGCGTTGACACAATTGCTGAATACTTCAGGAACTTCAGGTTTTCTGGAACTTTCTGGAACTTCAGGTTTTCGGGGTCTTTTCTTAAAACGCCCATAGGTTTTCACAGGCCAGCCTGGTACGGCAAGCAGGAAGACATTACTTTTTTCTGTTTTCTCATTCTAGATGACAAATATTTTAGTATATAAAAATTATCATTTAAGTACTGGTACCCAGCCCTATACCAGAGGCTGTGAAGACAACTTGCACTGTCTCTACCAAATAAAAACCAATAAATAAATAAATAAATAAATAAATAAATAAGAATGGCTCAAATGCAGGGGACAAATTTCCCATTGATAAAACACACCTCATGGCACACAATATAGACCATGTGGCCCTTGGAGCCTGTGCGCGGGAACCTGGAGTCTCACAGATCATAAACCATGTGGCCCTTGGAGCCTGTGCGCGGGAACCTGGAGTCTCACCTTGGACAGGTTGGGCAGCTGAGAGGACAGGAGGCCCTTGAACTCGTCGGTCTTCAGGGTGGGGCTCTTGTCAGCGGAGGCGCCGTGGAACTTGGAGACCAGAGTGTGGAGGGACTTCTCCAGGTCTGAGTACTGCACACACACACACACACACAGGCTGTTATTGGTTTTAGAATCAAACCCTTTGACTGTGACTCATATCAATTTACTTCATATTATAATATGCTGTTAGTTAAAGAGGACCTACCTGGTAAATAAAATGTATTACAAAATGCTTTGAATTCATGGTGATCCCCATATAATGAGAAGATCACATATAATCCCTGTTACCTTGCACCGAAGCTGGACTGTGGCGAGATTAAAGCACAAGATTGACCTTGTGCAACTCCTGCTGATTCCTTTGAGTCTTTACATTGACATAAGAGACATTTTTACAGATTTACATCATATATATACACAATAAAACAAATGACTGGCATCACAAATAATCATTTATTGTTTATTTGTTCAGGAGAGTATGTTAACGAACACACATGAGCCTCATGTAAAACCGTTGTCTACGGTGGCCTGGAGAGGCAAGTCGCAGAGCATTAAAACAAAAGTTTAAACCACTTCTCAGTCAGAGTTTAGCTCAATAAAAGCTGAGAGGTTCAACTGTTACACTTACTACTACTACTACTACAACAGCTACATCTATTACGACAGTTTTTACTACCACTGGCCTATTGTACATGTTTTTAGTGGTAGGGGAAGCCGGAGTACCCGGAGGAAACCTACACAGACACGAGGAGAACATGCAAACTCCGCACAGAAAGGCCCTTGCATCATGGGGATCGAAGTGGAGACCTTCTTGTTTAAGATGAACCTCCTAAGTTAAAGGCGGGTGTGGGGCAGACTAGCAGAGACATGGCTGCATATTGCCACACACTAACACATAAAGATAAGATAGCAGAGCGTCATACGAGGCCGTCTGCGATCCCTGTGCCAGTGCGGCCCTGTGCCGGCACGACCGTGACACTTATTCCACACATGTGGCCCAACCGCCTCAGCCACTCCTCATGAGTAACACGCACATGCCAAGACAAGCTCGCGACGGCAGCACGAGGAGGCTGAGAACAGATTTACCCCAGGCAGAGGCCACTCCTGAGACGGGAAAGCCCACCAGGGTCAACTATATTCAACTATATTCAACTTTATTATGTCACTAAACTATAGCAAATACAGGGGATAGCCATAGGTCAGATCAATGTGAGGATAAAACGTATTCATATTCAATAACTGTCTGATGATGTCATTGCAATATTTTACAGTGTCAATGCAGTACATAGCTTAACCAAAATGGATACGCCATTTGTTTTCACATTAAAGTGATAGTCTGTAAGTTTAAATGTTTTACAAATGTAATAGTTTGCATATAATTGACCTCCTGGGGCTGCAATTTGATGTAACACCATATTAAACAATCTTTTTTTTTCTAAAGTTCCTCCCGTTGCTGATTTCGGCAACTACCATCACAATCCCCAGTGACCAATGAGACGAGCTTTCCTGTGGACTCGCCTGTAAAGTCCAAGATCCTTCACTTTTGAACTCTCTTCCTCCCTCTCCTCCTTTTGCAAACTAGGAGAGGCTTTTGGGTCCAATCAGGAGGGAGGGTGGGACTTGATTGTTTTCTTTTGAAATCTCTCTCTCTCTCTCTCTCTCTCTGCAATCTTACAGACTATCACTTTAAAATATGTTAAATCCAGACCCAAAGAAGGGTAAAAATGGAGCTGAATGAAGAAAATCATAACTATTCTTCTTTTAGGCTGGGTGAAACTAGGGTAGTTCTATCATTCAGCATTTTTTACCTCTACTTCAGTAATATTGTAATGAAGTATCTTTACTCTTACTTGAGTAAAGAAAAAAGTAACTTGTGCCGTTACAAAAGCTCCATGTCGACCTTAAATATCTGTAGTTTGTGTTTTGTTCCCATTTTTCTTCTCTGAGTATTTATTTGGGTCACTGCCTTTTACTTGTACTGGAGTCAAATTATTTCAAAGTAACGTTACTCTTACTTGAGTAAAAATTTTGGTCTGGTCCTAAGTCAGAACAAATGTCTAAGTCCCCCTGAATGCTGACATTAAAGTGTCCAATACCGATTCAAATTTAGCGTAAAAGTGTCGGACCAAAGTGCCCCCAGCCCCGGTCCACCCGAAAGAAAGAGTCAACACACGCCCCTGAACAGAAACCCCTCGCCCTAAAGACTAGAGGGGCAAATGCAGAACATCTGGAACACAGCAGCAGCAGCAGCGCCCTGTGGCCTCCCAACACAGGAGAGGAGAAGAGAAGAGCGCGTCTGGAGCAGTGGGCATGACGCCTCTGGCCCTGACGTGGCCCACAGTCACCATAGACATGTAAAAACCCTGTCGCAGATGTTCTGGTCACTGGTGGTCTTCTCCCTGGAGCGCGCGCGGCAGTAGTCGTCCCACCGTGTCCCCGCCCTCCCCGTACGGGCCCCATATGCTGCTGTTGCGCACTAAAAGTTAGTTACGCGGAAACAAAAAAAAGAAACAAAGTCTGTCCCCGCTGTGGGTCCGTACCTGAGACATGTTTGCCGTCCGAACGTGAGCCGCTGGTGACCGTGGGGTGCGCGAGGACAGGAGAACCGTAAAGGAGTGCCGGGTCTTGTTCGTTTAAGAGTTTGTTTGCAGACTGTGGATAAAGCGCCACACCCAGCGAAGAGCTCCAGCCAGACACCCCACCCACGCGCTCTCTCTCTCTCTCTCTCTGTGCGCGCACTCAGACTTTAACCGAGCATCAGTTTGCCTGCTCTACACCACAACAACTTGATTCAATCGTTCATCGGCCTCATTAAAGCACTTCCCGCCCTGGCTGTGCCTCATTCGGTCTGTTTATTTGCTGCTGGCAGTGGCACAACTTCGCAACAACACAGAAGAATTCACACACACGCATAACGTTACTCACACAGTAAACCCTCCAGGCCTGCAGGGGGCGCCGCGCTGTGCCGGAGCGGGTCGGAGCGGAGTCGGACACGTCATGTTTGGAGAGGATGTAATGAGAGCGCATGCGCCTCAGCCGGTCTGTCTGTGCCATAGGTCTGCGCTCTGCTCCACGGAGGACACGATTAAAAGGTAAAGCTCCCGTCACTCGCGTCGTTTATGCGTTTATTTAAGAGAAATGTTCTGGATCTGTTGAGGTTTGTCTAACGGAACACTCTTAGGTCGTTTGAAGTCCGGATCTTTGCTTTTTTGTGCGTAAGGTTCGAGACACATCACTGGCCACGTCCACGTAAGCGTTAACAGTTATGCACTGGGGCTAAAGTAAAGACATCAGGACACAGTTATGTCTTCACTTTAGATAAATACGTATGGTCACGAGTGTTATATGAATGGACGTAAGCGTCTGTGCAGCTGTAGTGTGTTTCTGACTTTAGCCCATGGGTCAGATGGAGATGTTAGCCGGAGGTGACCATCATGTGTTTATTTTATGTACTGAGAGTTAGATCACCACTTAATCCAAACCAGTCCTGTAAATGTGACCGGTATGATGTTAATATACTACAGTAGAGGTAGCAACGTCAGGCCCTCCAGCACATAACCTCTGGCACCAAAGATCATTTTGAGAAATATTACTCTGCAAATAAGAGATCAAATACCTGTGGGAAATACTGTCAGTATTTTAACATTTTCCTGAACATCCCACTTAGTCATAAATATACATGTTAAATATGGCATTTACTGAAAATAGGTCTTTGCTACAGCGGTGAGGTTCGGTCTTTGGTGTTTTGGCATTAATCGGCCCACAATGTAAACTTGCCTTCCCCGTCCCACAGACTTTGTACAACACTGATATAAAAGTAGAGCTCCGCCTAAATAAAAGTGACCGAGGCCGTATATCCTGGCGGAGGCTGACCCCGGTTGGCCGTGGTTTGTAGTGACCCTCTCCTCTCTTCAGATGGTGACTGTGACTGTGCTGCTCCTCTCGCTCCTCCTGCCTCTGCTCGGCCTGAGCTCTGCAGAGGAGGGGGCCCGTCTGCTGGCCTCCAAATCCCTGCTGAACCGTTACGCTGTGGAGGGCCGAGACCTCACGCTGCAGTACAGCATCTACAATGTGGGCTCCAGGTATGAGACAACTGCCACAGCATCTGCACTTGTACTACAGTATTTACTGTGGACTTAGGCCACACGCACACGCACAATGATGATGTCAAAGCGACTCATCACTGCCCTCAGTCCACAGCTCACCAGCAGAGCACAATCTTGGAGCACTAATACACTTCAGAAAAAGATGTATGCACAGATTAAAATTAGTTGATTTTTATTATTTTATGGAGCTTCATTGGGGTCTGTATATTCTACAAATATTCTACAAATAATGATTCTGATTACTAAAATAGTTACAGATTTATTGCCATTATACGTATTCTAGTGTACTGCAGTATTCCCTGTTCTTGTCCCAGTGTGTGTACTGTGTACTGCTCTACTGCAGTACTGACTGTGTCCTCTGTGCAGCGCTGCTCTGGAGGTGGACCTGTCTGATGACTCCTTTCCTCCGGAGGACTTTGGGATCGTTTCGGGAATGCTGAACGTGAAGTGGGACCGCATCGCTCCGTATCCTTCCACCGCATGCTCATACTGTTCCAGTGTAGTGATATCTCTCCGCCGTGTACACATACAGTACCAGTGTAGTTTATATATCCCTCCGCCGTGTGCACATACTCAGTGTTTCCCCTACCATTATATATATTATATTTTAGTTTTAGTCTTAGTCTTTTGGACGAAAATGCGTATAGTTTTAGTCACATTTTAGTCATTTCTAAATGTGATAGTTTTAGTCACGTTTTAGTCAGACGAAAATTTAAAAGGTTTTAGTCAAGTTTTCATCAGTTTCATTATAAAAAGTTATAATTAATTTAGATAACTATTGGAAATTGGGATAAATAATAGTTATCTATTGGCTTTTATAGCTTTTGACAAACAGATTACACCACAATAGGCACTAGTACAAGTGTCATTGTGATCAGGACTTTTCCAAAAGCGCCCGCTCTCCTCGTCCTCTGATCACCGCTTCCAGATTATTATTTATTTTTTATCAACAGCGCTGTCTGCACATACGTAGCCTCAACATGCTTTCTGTGTTCATACGCTACGGTATTTAAAACTGTCCTGAGTTTGATGTCCCTGAGACATCGATGTCAGACGCGCTCCGTGGAGAATGTACGCTAGCAGTGCCACGGGGGGATAGAGAGAGAGAGAAAGAAGCGCCGCTGCCCGGCCGCATCATGAGAGCTGCAGCGCCGCTCTGTGTCACGTTTACCGGTGTGTTCTCCCGCTCCGCATACAAACTCTGTTTGTGAACGATCTGACGAACCACTTTCTCCCATTTTAGTCTCGTCTCGTTGATGTAAACTCATAAACGTCTCGTCAGGTTTTAGTCCCCAAAGAGCTATTTTTAGCTCGTCATCGTTACGTTATCGTCATTAAAAAAAGGGGCGTCAACGAAATCATATCGTTATCGTCTTCGTTGACGAAAACAACACTGGTCCGCGTTTTGCACTCAGTGACCCAGGCCACAGAGCGAGTAAGTTTAACTGGAGCATTAGATGATCATAAAATTAACATAAAATCCCTTTGGCACTTTGTAAATAAGAAAATCCAACCCAAGCTAAATGAAACGGTTGAGTTTAGCCCAAAATGTTTACATCAGAACACAGACTAATGTAAACTAGACCATTGCTGTAACCGCGCCTCTTTCTGTTCTAAACTGTGAATATGAGGAAAATCCAAAGACCCATGGGAAAATTAAATAATGGTAGCCTACAGTAGGCTAATGTAATAATAGTATATTACATTCTCAAACTTTCTAAAACATATTATTGTTTCCTACATCATCAAAATGCTTTACAGTTACTTAAATTGAATTAATTGTATATCATATAGAAATTCAAACAATAATTTGTTACAAATAATAACATTTGCTAAAAACACTTTATTTTACCCGGCAGCGTGCACGTGTAACCATACCCCCCTGCCAAACCAGTAAACCTAGGGGAAACACTGCATACTGTACCATTGTAGCTTAGATATCCCTCCGCCGTGTGCACATACCGTACCCGTGTAAGGTAAGGCAAGTTTATTTGTAGAGCACAATTCATACACAAGGCAATTCAAACTGCTTCAAAGTGTTGCAGAAAATTATAAGAAAACCGGTAAAATCAATCAATAAAACATCAACATAAAGTTAATCAGTTACAGTAAAAGACAAGAGTGCAGATAAAATACTTTCAGTTTTCATATGCACGGGTAAAAAGAGCTGTTTTCAGCCTGGATTTGAACATTGTCAGAGTTGAGGCCTGTCTCACATCCTCATGAAGACTGTTCCAGATTTTAGCTGCATGAAACTGAAACGCAGCCTCACCGTGTTTATTATTGACTCTGGGAACCACCAGGAGACCCCTCCCTGAAGTTCTCAGGGCCCGAGATGGTTCATACGGCTCGGCTTAGCTTAGATATCCCTCCGCCGTGTGCACATACTGTACCCGTGTAGCTTAGTGTTGGTGTTGTTTACAGGAGAACGCTGTGAGCCTTAACCCTCTGCTCAGAGCGAGTAACGTGTCTCACACTGTGGTGCTGCGGCCGCTGAAGGCAGGCTACTTTAACTTCACCTCGGCCACGGTCAGCTACCTGGCCCAGGAGGGCGGGCCAGTGGTGGTGAGTGTGAGGGGGGCGGGTACAGGCTGTACTCCGGTCGTGTTCTGACTCCTCCGTCTGTTTCAGGTGGGCTACACCAGCGCTCCGGGACAAGGGGGCATCCTGGCACAGAGGGAGTTCGACCGCCGCTTCTCCCCCCACTACGTAAGTGTCTCCCCCCTCACCCCTGCTATGTAAGACTGTAAGACGACATTAGAGAAAGGTGAGCGACGCTTTAGCGGGGCATGTTGCAGATGTTTTTGAATCATCAGTTTCATATAGCTCTTTTCTGGGGGGCCCTGGGGTTGACTGACCGAAGCGAGACTGCCAATCTGCACCATCCGCCCTTCGGACCACAACATGAAGTAGCTGAATCTTACAAAATCATGAGTGCATAATGACACATTAGACACAATAAAACATAGATCTTAACCCCCTCCTTAACCAAGCACATTTTCTCAAGTTTGGCAACAAGCATGAAACACAACAAAAATGTGACAAAAAAGCGTCAAAAATACGACAAGTGATAATGTAGAAACAACGCAAGGATCTTCGCTTCGCAGGTCTTGGCTTTTTAGATTTGGTTAAGTGGACCCGATGAGAATGTGCTCAGTTAAAGTGGGTTAAGAGGTTAACGTGTATATTTAAGATTTTGCATTTACTTTTCTTTAGTTCGGCCATTTTTGTGACGTTTATAGTTTCGCTTCCTTATTGGACACCGACAGTTAGTGACATAGATAAACAGCAACCATTTTAAACTGTTGCCATGACGACCACGTTATGTCAATGGGAAATGAGTCAAACTGCTCTAAACTTTATCCCTGTCTATGTCACTTCCTGTCAGGAGCTTAAAAATTCAAATAAAAATGTTTCTGCCCAACATTTCTTCATTAAATTTGCTGCTTCACTCAATAAAATGCTGATTATTTATTAACAACAGATGTTACAACTAAATAAGTCCTATTTACAAAAGCATTAGAACCCGTCACATGCACTTTAAAGGCCCTATATATGATTCTTTTAGCAGACACTGACTGAACCTGAAAAGTGACTGGCTATAAACCCGTCCCTGTGAAGATCAAATATGTTTGGAAAGTTGAGAATGAGTTTGGCCCACAGCTAACATTTGAATTTAGTGGGTTCCTCTTTCATTGTTTGTAATAATTAAAAAAGCGAATGTGGGGGCGGTGAGAATTTTGAAAACTTAAAATAGTTTTTGGCTACGAATTTGATAAATCTATTAAATAAAGTTTTTTGCCCTGCCCTATATTCTATAATTCTCTTAAATGTGGTGATTAATACTGAGAGCATTGAACCAAACTGTTTAAAAATTAAAATGTTCATACTAAATTCGAATTAGAATTGTACTAAAATAGAAAATCCTGACAAAAACTGAAAGTGTGCAAAAAATATGTCGATCTCAGTTTGATAGAGGACTTCAGTGACTTTGCTTTGATATGTGGCTTCTTATTATATGAATATTGTGATAATGATTATTTAGTGATTTATTTACTAAAAAAATAACATTACTCGGGTAGACGTAAAACAGAACGTGCCATAAATCTGCTTCGGAAACTAGTGTTACTTTAGAAAGTCCCAGAAGCAGCCCTCGGTAACGCTCCCTCTGCCCTGTGTGCTGCAGCTGGACTGGGCCGCCTTTGGAGTCATGACCCTGCCGTCCATCGGGATCCCCCTGCTCCTCTGGTACTCCAGCAAACGCAAGTACGACTCATCCAAAGCCAAGAAGAACTGAGGCACAGACTGTGAGCACGGCAGGAATGGCTTCACACCAACGGGACTGAGCGCCTCCTCAGGCCACAGCCTCTGCCAGGGCCGACCTCGGACCCCTCTTTGTAATTACTCATGATTTTGGTTTTCTAATGGACACTTTGAATATGGAGATGTGTTGACCTGTGCTGTTAAAGGTCCTGTTTTGTCCGTCTATGTTTTGTTTGGAAAACAGGTCAAAGTCATTCAGCTGTAATTCATGTCGAATGGGACACAAAATATCATGCAAAATGAAACTTTATCAAGCTATAGCTCTGTAGTAATATTCCCTCATCAACAATGGACCTGGAGTCGTTTTCTTTATTGATTCAGTTCTCATTAATCCTGTTCTCTTTGGTCGTCTCTTCTTCTACTGCTAAAGCACTCCCCTCTGTATTCCCTGGATTGGTTTTGTAATAGATCGGGAAGCTGCATTTATCACAACACCATCCATTTGTTAGCATGACATTGACTGCAAGTCTTTTTAAACAGTATTAAAACATGGTTCAATGAGGGAGAATGTGTGTTTAGCTAAACCTGGGACCTGAACGTGTCTGATAATTAGCGATATTGTGAATTTGATGGGTTTGTGTCCAGAAGCTCTCAGAAGGCATTAAAGGGGAGGTGTTATGTGAAATCCTGTTTTTAAACACCATGTGATTTTTCATCATTTTGGGAATTGTGTTATTTTAAGTGATTTAAAACAAAAAATGCCATGTTCCTCGCAAAGGTGTGTGGAGGTATTTCATAGGACACATGAAGCATAACACGTCTCCTTTAATAACATACTTGTACCTGCAGGGGGCGCTGAATCGGCACACACACTCTGCAGGAGCTGGTAATGCCACACGTGTCATGGTTCGTTGTACATGATGCATGCCGGGACTGGTTTTGTAAATTATTTTTTGAAAAACTGGCGTTTGACTTTTTAGACCGTTTTGTTTAATAAAAATGATGTGGAAGGACATTTACTGTTATCTTTCTTTGTCGTTTTAATTATTGACGATTATGCCCCTAGGACCCAGGCATTTGACCCGTCCTTCAGTGTCTCTGGGTTAACCCAATCAGGCCCAAGGAACAGCAAATACTAACCACTCAGACACCTCAAAATACATTCAAGTAAACTGTAATTCACTATTATCTTACATAAGTTGTAATCTGCGCCTCTTCTGACCTGGGGTTGTGCTACAATACGCCCATGACATGAGTCAGTCTGGTTTGGAGCCAAATGATTGAGGCTTGAACAATGATCCTTGTTTAGTAGAGTTTCCAAGGAACCCTGTTTAAGCACTGCATTTAGAGCAAACTAACTACGCCCCCTAATGAAATCTGGTATGACATATCCTGACATAAGAATGAAGCGTCATTGGGTTTGGGGAACTTTCAAACTACTGGTAAACAACAACCAGCTGTGAGTTCACTATAGATAAAAATGCTCATTAATTAGAGTGGACAACCCACAACAACCTGAAGCTGACTACCCAGAAGACAGTGGAGATGATCGTGGACTTCAGGAAAGTCACAGCTCCACCGTCCCCCCTCGCCCTGACAGACTCTCCCACCTCCCATCTCCATCATGGACTCCTTCCATTTCCTGGCCACGCACATCACCCAGGACCTCAAATGGGAGCAGAACATCAGCGCCCTCATCAAGAAGGCCCAGCAGAAGATGTTCTTCCTGCGGCAGCTGAGGAAACTTAAGCCAAGATGCTGGTGCAGTTCTACACATTGTGTGGTCCATCCTCACCACCTCCATCACTGTGTGGTCCCTCCTCACCTCCTCCTTAACCATGTGGTCCATCCTCCTCCATCACCGTGTGGTCCATCCTCACCACCTCCATCACCGTGTGGTCCATCCTCACCTCCTCCATCACCGTGTGGTCCATCCTCACCTCCTCCATCACCGTGTGGTCCATCCTCACCTCCTCCATCACCATGTGGTCCATCCTCACCTCCTCCATCACTGTGTAATACATCCTGTTATCTGTATCACGTTGATACAAACTGGTTTTCTTACATCCACACAAACACATTTTTCAATTTTCCTCCCTGACTATTACACTTAATGCACCTGTACGTCTGTAAATACAGTACATTCACGCTGTTGTTCTGTGTCAAATTGTTGTTTTTGATTGACTTTATTTTAATCTATTTTATGCATGCCCTTATAGTGGTATAGTTTTATGGTTTTTAGTTTATTATTTTTTCTCTACCAAGTTTTATATGATATCTTTTATGTTTCATGTTTCACAATTGCACCAAATAAAATTCCTAGTTTGTGTGAACCTGTTCACTAACAATGCCAATAAAGCCTGTGCTGATTCCGATCTTAGATAAAGGTCATTTCTCGTATGTGTTTGCTTTTACAATATACGGAAACACTAAACTCATTTCACTCCACTCCCAGAACAAAATCAAGAATTAGGCCTTTAACATTTATTTATCACCAAAAAAGACATTTACTGGAAATACAGTAAATTACATTATACATAACATAAACAAATGTGATTTAATTTAAAATGAAATGACACACAACAGAACTTTATACAGGCAGTTGAGGCATATTTATACAGGCAGTAGCAAACAGAGGAATGAGGAACATTTTGTTGTTTAACTAAATCTTTTGTTACTGAACAAACAAGATTTGAATATAGTGCCTCTCAAACGTACTAATACACCTTTGCACATTTTGTCATGTTTACAACCATAAACATAAAGATTTTATTTTGAAAATTTTACTGAAAGTTCACACACAAGTAACAGACAACTGTGAAGTGAAAGCAAAATGATACATGATTCTGTTATTTTTCAAAAAATAGAAAAGTGAAAAGTGGGGCGTGCATAAGTATTCATACAGCATGACTTAATACTTTGTGGAACCTCCTTTTGCTGCAATAACAGCAGCAAGTCTTCTGGGGTATGACTCTACAAGGTTTACACATGTAGAGACTGACATTTTAGCCCATTCCTCTTTACAAAACAACTCAAGCTCTGTCAAATTAGAAGGAGAGCGTTTGTGAACAGCAGTTTTCAGGTTTTTCCACAGATTTTCAATAGGATTTAGGTCAGGACTTTGACTGGGCCATTCTAACACATTAATATGTTTGTTTTTAAACCATTCCATTGTAGATTTAGCTTTGTGTTTAGGGTCATTGTCCTGCTGGAAGGTGAATCTCCGCCCCAGCCTCAATTCTCTTGCTGACTCCAGCAGGTTTTCCTCCAAAATGTCTCTGTATTTGGCTCCATCCATCTTCCCAACTATTCTTACAATCTTCCCAGTCCCCGCTGAGGAAAAGCAGCCCCATAGCATGATGCTCCCCCCACCATATTTGACACTGGGGATGGTGCACTCAGGACGATGAGCAGTGTTAGGTTTGCTCCATACATAACGTTTTGCATTTGGGCCAAAAAGTTCAATTTTTGTCTCATCTGACCAAAGCACCTTCTTCCACATGGTAGCTGTGTCCTCCATATGACTTCTAGCAAACTTCAAACAGGATTTCTTATGGCCTCCTTTCAATAATGGCTTTCTTCTTGCCACTCGTCCATGAAGGCCAGATTTGTGTAGAGTACGACTTATAGTTGTCCCATGTACAGATTCCCCCAGCTCAGCGGCAGTACGTCGCAGCTCCTCCTGAGTTATCTTGGGGCACTTGGTTACATTTCTGACCAGTGCTCTCCTTGTTTGGTCTGTTAGTTTAGGTGGACGGCCGTGTCTTGGTAAGTTCACAGTGGTGCTATACTCTTTCCATTTCTGAATGATGGATTGAACAGTGCTCCGTGAGATGTTCAAATCTTGGGAAATCTTTGTATAACTTAACGCTGCTTTAAACTTCTCCACAGCTTTATCCCTGACCTCTCTGGTGTGCTCCTTGGCCTTCATGATGTTGTTTAGTGACCAATACACTCTGACCATAGCTCTGAGGCCCTCACAGAACAGCTGGAATTATACTGAGAGTAGATTACACACAGGTGGCCTCTATTTAATGGTTAGGACAAGTTGTGAACATTCTGCAGTCATTAGGAATGTTATAAAGGCAATTTAATGCACTCAGAAAATACTGTATGAATACTTATGCACGCCCCACTTTTCACTTTCTATTTTTTGAAAAATAACAGAATCATGTATCATTTTGCTTTCACTTCACAGTTGTTTGTTACTTGTGTGTGAACTTTCAGTAAAAGAAATTCAAAATAAAATCTTTATGTTTAGGGTTGTAAATATGACTAAATGTGCAAAAGTTCAAGGTGTATTAGTACTTTCGAGAGGCACTGTAGTCCCAGGCAAAACTGCTGCTGAAAGCGTGTTGACCTTTATGTTTTCCTCCAAGATCAGGTCCTCTAGCTGTCTGTCTGGGAGCATGAGGGTTCTGCACCGTATCTCTGCTGAACTGCACTTTTCTGGACTGAGATGTCTGATGTATGTCCTCAGTGTTTGCTATTGTTCCTTTAGCTGGCTGAGAGCTTTTATGTAGTGATTTACTTTGTTTAGTAAATGTTGCAAGAGGGGTTCGGATTTTCCGATTTTTATTTAGTGAACATGATGCTCGCCTAATAATATGAATACATTTGATGATAAAACAGTAATGACATGTTCTTTAATAGTTAGTGACATTGTATTATCTGTGTAAGATCATTTTCTACTTTCTTCCAGAATATGGCACTCTTTAGACACAAACAAACAAAAAACACATTTCACAATGGGTTCAGGTTGCGATAGACAAAAAGTAGGCAACACTTATATTTTCAATCAATTTCCAAAAGTCCGATGTATTTTAAAATGAATTTCTCTTGGAACGGAATTGTGCTCTGCTTTATATGACAGAATAATGAGTTCCAAAGCTTTTTCCTCTTGGTTGAATTTGTGTTTCAAATCTGATACGTGTACTTTACTTTATAATATCTTTGTCCAGTAACTAAGCGAGTGACGTAGAAAGTGAAGCTCGGCCCCCGCGGACGAAATGCCGGGCTTTTATGCGGCCCCTGTTGTGTCTATGGAGCGCGCTGTGGAGCGGCAGTTGGAGGAAGTGAAGTTTCCGCATTCTCCGTGCGCTCGGCTCACGGAGCTGGGAGCGTCGTGCCCACACTCGTCTTGAGGAGGCGTACGGACCGCGCCGCTCCGTGAGCTGTGAGTACCACTCGGTTTACTCCGACTGTTGTGTTTTTAAACCTCGAACGGGGAACAGAGAGGGAGGTATAACCAGCCAGGCCCCGATTTCTCTGTAGCACAAAGGTAGTCAGAGTCCTACCTGTGTATGCGGTGGATGTGAGAATCAATAGTAGTTCTCATAGACTGTCAAGTTAACAAGGGTTAGGCTTCTTCGTGTTATGCTTGTTCTGTTGTAGTAATAGGGACAAAAAGGATTTCAAGCCGCGAGATGAAAAACATCACTCACCTCATTGTTTCTTATAACGAATGAGCTTATTCTTCATCAGTGGTCTCTTTAAGGGAATAATAAAAACATTATTATGATATATTTTATTCTGCTGTGGCCGAGGGCACAGCTTATACAGCACGTAGTCTAGTCCGGCCTTTATTTTTGTTTTCGAAAACTTGTAAATTCCCAATTCTGAGCTGATGAGCCGTGAGTGAGTGAGTGAGTGAGTGAGTGAGTGAGTGCTGCCCTCCTAAGGTCAGCCTGGGTACTTCAGCTCTATGACGCAGTCAGGGAAAGTGAGGTGTCTCGCCCAAGGGCACAACTGCACTGTGCTTACCTGGGAATGGAAAGTGTGATTCATGCAACAGGAGGCTCCTCCTCCTCTGAGACACATTCAGTCACACGAGTTACAGTGTCTGTAACAAACACATCATTAACATGGCAGCACAGGCTGATCAGAATGAGCTCCTCATGCTGCCCTGGGGCAGACTGACAGGTGAGTTCCATTGTAGCCTTGATGAAAATAATTCCACAGCATTACATTTAAGTATAGGCTAAATACATTAAAGGTGTTCTATGTAAGGTCCTGTTGTAAATATTTTGTATTCCCCTCTGTGTCCCAGGTCATGTTCAGTCTTCTACACGAAAAGTTGTTTGTTTTCATTTTCTGTTTTGGGCATTATCCAATCAGAGAGCAGAAGGAGCGTCACACTTGGGGGTTGCCAGATCCTGTAGCTAAAATGAGCTTCAAATGAATGGGACAATCCCAGCGCCGCTCCCCAATCCGGTCCTCATCAGTGAACTCTGGAGGTCCCACATTCACAGAGAGAAAAGTCTGCTTGTAATAATAATAATAATAATAATAATAATAATAATAATAATAATAATAAAATCGATTGAACATGTCTGAAAATGAAATAATAGTGTCCCTCACGAATATAAAATGGAGTGCGACACGTTATCAATCTGACTTGTGGAGACATTGGCATGATTGTCTTTTTAAAATGCCATCTTAATTGTATGTCTTGTCCTTTATTTTTATGGACTACGAGTCCGGAATAAAGTTGAATTGAATTGAATAACAACAACAACAACAACAATATTGTTATTATTGTTATTATTATTATTATTATTCATTTCATTCATTTATTTATTCATTTGAGCAGAAAAGTGTTTCAAGCATTTTTTACAGAGGAAAACAAAAAACAAGACTTTGTGCTCAAAAGGAGTAGGAAGAAGTTGAAAGAAGTTATAATAAACCTGCCCCTTATCACTCATTCAAGTAACATCACATAGACTTTCAGCTAACTCATGCAAGAAACTGATGCATGAGTCTGTGCTTATGTATTAATATAAATCGTTTATGATCGTACAAAGTGTCATAAAGGATTGATCATTTACAGTGTCAAAGGATTAACCATACAAAAATAATAAAGGATTTATCATTTACGGTCATACAAAATAAATACACCGTATGGTACTTAAGACTTATACCAGGGCACATCTCTCTTTCATTCTGATCATACAAAAATATACACACTTCAATATCGCTCGACCATACTATACCAAATATACCCATAAGTACAAGCTCAGTATAACCATGTAGAAATGGAAACTATCTGCCTATAGTCATACACTTACGATTGACAGGAAAAAGGAAAAATGAGTAAAAAAAGAAGAAATGACATGTATACATCTGTACAGTATACAGTACTGTACATACTTATATGTTATCTATGAACAATTAACATTGGAAACGTGTTATTTTTGTCCATAGTCATGAAAAACTTGAGCAAGCTGACCTGACTTTAAGGTCACACAAAATTAATTCCAAACACACTAAAACTTACTGTAGTCAATGTTCAAGGATACATTAGAGTCTTAACTTTCTTTAATACTTCGATATTCATATCCAGGCAAGCCCCACACAAAAACGCGAGTGTGTGCCTGTCTGTGAATGTGATAGTAATTATGATACTTCACTAGCATACTTTTTAAAGGTAATGTCCTTACATGTTTTAAAGTGTCCTAGTGTTTTGCTCTGTTTTGTCTCTTTATTTCAGTCATTCCACAATGTTATTCCTGCTTGGGAGAGACACAGACTTTAAGGGTGCTGTGAACACAATGTTTTCTCATCACAAATTCTCCTCTTAAATGATCATTTCCTTCTCTACTGCTGAACAATTTATGGGATTATTATTATGGATAACACTTGTATTGCACTTTACAAGCCTGTGTTACCAAGTTCCTCAAAGTGCTACACTGTTGTCATTATTCATTCACTCCAGACTCAGTGGTGATAAGCTACTGTTGTAGCCACAGCTGCCCTGGGGTAGATGTGATGGAGACGAGGCAACCGGTCTGTGCCATCGGCCCTTCCCACCACCACCAACCACTCACTCACGCACTACATACATTCTGGCCTGTTGTACATGTTTTTAGTGGTAGGGGAAACCAGAGGAAACCTACGCAGACACGGGGAGAACATGTAAACTCCACAGAAAGGCCTCCTCCAGGTAGGAATCGAACCCGGGACCTTCTAGCTGTGCACGCATAGTTGTATTTTTAATTAGCCCTAGTTATGTAGGACAAATTATATAGGTCCTAAATATTATTTGGGCCTTAAGTAATTTACCTTTTGCAATACCTCACCCCAAAACGGTCATCGTCCAATCATACCTCATAACTGTTGCTACCGGACATTCTTCGTATGTCCGTCCATAGAAAGTAATGGCGTACGGCCGGTTCTTCCTCTTTTGGGCTGAAAAAATCAGAAGCAGCGCCTACTAACTTTAGAGCCAAGGTAGCACTCGTTTACTGTTCATCTGTTTGTCAAGAGTTTCATGAGCTGCCGTTACTGGACATCATCACGGCTGGAATATCTGCATGTTTACTTTCTAAGTGCTACAAGAAGCCTTTAGCTGCTCTTGATGGTTTGGGTGCTGGTTACATTTAAGGAGCTCCAGGGATTTCTTCTGATTTCACATGTGGCTGGTGCTCTAGCCTCGATAGTTGTGGCGTCTCCTTCGTTGCATATTTTAAATATATTCCTCCACTGCACACATTGCAGCCCATTTAGCCTTGATCTGGAGGACATTGCACTGGTATTGGACCAAAAAAAAAGTCACTAACTGGCACTTCTCCTGTGTCATTATGACGTGTGTTAATCATTTGGAAAGGGGCTGGGGCTTTTGTTAAAGTGTACAATATGTTAATTGTGACAAGTGAAATTTCAATTCAGTTGCTGTTAAACCTTAGCCTGGCTAACGCCAGACTAAAATCACAAGTGATATTTAGTCTGGGGACCACCAATTCATTTTCTCGTAGGAGAGGTGTGGTTCACGATTGTCCATAGCCATTTATTGGGCGCTACGAATGTCTCTCATGCGTCTGCACGTAGCCATAGCCAATCGTATCATGGTATCAGATGACGTATGACGTACCTTCTGTAAACTTTCGAGCTAAACTATTTAGAACACGTTCTAAAGCTTGATCGAAAGATGGCGTCGCGTCTGCTGCTGTCATGTTGGATCCGTAAATATTTTTTTATTTTTTTATCCCTAAACAAACTACAAGCTTCCGTATGTCAAATAGCGCGTCATCGTCTTACCGTCCCTCCTCGTTCTGTGATTGGTCCCCAAATCCATGGAAAAATGTCGGCCATGGTCCCCAGGCTGTTGTGAAGTTCGAAAAGATTCGAGCGCACACGGCAGTCTGGCGTTAGCCAGGCTAGTTAAACCTGCAGCCCTTATGTCATCGCCTACAGACCCATGACTAAACGATGGATGTCATGTGACATCAGACTGGTCAGCTGACAACACTTTACTTATCCTAAGAGGCAGTTAAAGATCACAGCACAATGACTCCAAACAGTCGCCTGGCTATCTAGCTCACATTCTACATGGATTGAACAGAGAATACAGATTAGGAGATGCAGCAAATTATCCACCAGAATATCTTCTTTTTTCATTTTATTAATTTATTTCATTCAAAGTGACATCTTACAATCACAACAATACCGCAAAGCCAATACAGTATGAATGAAACGGAGCAGAGGAGAAGAACAAGTCTTATAATATCTGCCCCTTTATCTTCTCAACATTCACAATGGCATGGCTACACTGGACTGATCCTCTGAGACGGCTTTTGTTTTAAAAAAGAGCATTGCCCTGAAAGCTTTTCTTAAAAAATAGTCGACATTTTCTGCCATGTCAGAGTAATCTGAATGTAATCTCCAGCTGTCTCCACTTGTACTGAAGGAAATGAACAGGTCACATTCACATTTCTCTGATTGGTTCAGCAGACGAGTCTTTACTCCATGTGGATTAATTTCTTTATTTCACTTTTGCGCTCCAGCTAACCACTTGATTTTGTCTTTTTATGTTCGGCCTCAGTCGGTAAATCTCCCGGATGGAAAGGCTGCAAGTACTTTCTTCTCGAGTGAAGAGCCGGAGGAGCCAACATGGCCCTCTTCAAGCCAGAGAACGTGGAGGACTTCTATGAGATGGGAGAGATTTTGGGAAGGTGAGGCTGTCAAACTTTGCTTTTTTGCAAAAAGTGTTATCAGTACATCCCTATAAGACATAGACATATGCAGAGTGAGTTTTGAGACAGATCATCAGCTCAAATGATACAAGCAACATTAATAACAGAGGTGGAGACACAAAGTTGTTTATACACTTTAGGCAGAACTATGAACTGTTGATTTCTTCGCACAAAATCAGGAGCAGTTACACATACATAGATCTCGATTGTAGAGGTCTGGAAAATATCAGTATAGATTCAAATATCCAACATCCTGCGTCACTAATTTAGACACATGTTGAGTAAGAATTGATCTCGTACTTCCACAGTGGTCACTTCGGGCAGGTGCGGCGAGTGTATGAGCGCACCACCAGGACGCAGTATGCCGCTAAGTTCTTGAAGGTCTGGAAGAACGTGCGCAGCCTCCACGGTGTGGACAGAGCTCAGGTGGAGCGCGAGGTGTCCATCCTGCAGATGCTCAGACACCCCAACATCATCGCCCTCAAAGACCTGTTCGAGAGCCGAGACGAAGTGGCCTTGATCCTGGAGCTGTGAGTGCTCATTAACAACACAACTCCCAGATGAGTTTCATGTGTAAATTAGTGGTGGGCCGCTATCGCCATTATTCTATTCTCAAAGTTGGGTTGGGAGTAGAGACCTGCACGGGAATGGATTTCAATCCCGTTCCCGCCTGCTCCCAGGCCTCACGCGAGGGTGTCCTCCCCTGGCCGCCCGGGGGAGTCTCATGGGTCCCGACCTTCTTTTTAACCGTCTATAATCCCGACATGTCCCGAGTTTTTTAAAGGCCAGCGCCGAGCGCGCACCAGAACACAGCGCGCCACGTGCCAAGACTGGAGCGCGGTGCCTAACAGCATTTCAAAGGCTTTCCTCACACGTGCAGCACTTTAAACACACGATTTATCCATCAGACATGAAATACAACACGTAGGTCAGTGCTGTCAGAGAGAGAGAGCAAACCTGGCTCTTTTTTGAAAGTTAATAGCGAGTTGTCGACGGACATCTTACTTTCCCAGAGTGAAGTTCTTACGATGGTTTCTCTCGTAAGTCCCAACAAAGTTTAGAGCAGTCTCCCTGTCTGCCACAGGCCATAGAGGCGTCTGTGTCACTGCAGAAGGTAAAGAGCCTGTGTTTTCCTCTGCAGAGCGCATCACCTCTCTATAGAAATGTAATGAAACTGTGTTTCAAAGCGTCTCGGTACGTCGGCTTTAATGGTTTATCCAAAGCGCAGTGCATGAACTGAGGGAGGTTTTGACAAGTTTTGAATTGACCTGCACCAGGAGGTAACAGTGGGTCTGAGTGTAATTCAGCTGTAAGTCCAGTTGGTCAGTACATGGGGATCGAGTCGGCATCATCACTGTGCTGATGCGTAAAAGGCTGCGCTCGTGTCCACGTGCGTCTAACACCCTGTTGTCTCCTCTTGTCTTGCCGTAAATACTTGGGGACTCCTGCCACAACTGTCCCATGCGAGAGACTTTTTTCTTTAGCAGGCCATATTGTGCAGAAGAGAAGATCTAGTTTGTCACCAGAACATGTGAACAAGCTGGTCATTGAGTGACTGGTGGAAGAAGGAGAAATAGAGCTTGGACTGATTGACACAAAGCTACTGATTGTAAACAGTTCATCACCACCTCTTATGTAGGCCTACAGTTCAAAATTCATGTTTAATAATAATAATAATAATAATCTCTTGGATTTGTATAGCGCTTTTCAAGATACCCAGAGCGCTTCACAGCTCATTATTCATTCATTAACTGAATAAACAGTTAGTAAACACAAGTGCATCTTATGGAACATGAATTATTTTCATCACCAATTATCATAGTAGAAAAGCTTTCTTACGCAGTTTGTGATGCATTTTGGATACAGGAGATGAGGCCCTGGTCTAATAAGCCACCTGGCTTGAGAAACCCGTTCTCAAAGACTTACTTTTAGTCATTATTTGGGTAGCACACATATTCTGAATGCCTTTGGCAGAATTCAAACGAGCCATTTTAATCTAGATTAATCTAGATTAATTCCAAGATTAAAAAATAATCTATGCCCACCTCTACTGTAAATACAGTGGGTTGCATAAGTATCCGCCTCCATTAACGACATTTTGCCACGCTATGGACCACAAACATAAATATATTTGATTGAAATTTTGCGTGAAAGACGCACACCAAGTGACACACTTGTAAAGTGAAATGAAATTTATACATGATTTGTTTTTAAACTTTTTTTTATAAATAAAAAAATAAAAAGTGGGGTTTACAAAAGTATCTACCCCCTTCCTTTAAGTATAACCAATTGCCTTGAGGAGTTGAAGATTTCTGAATGATCACATGTTGACCCAATGACTAAATCGAGTCTACCTGTGTGTAATCTAATGTCAGTTCAAATACAGCTGCTCTGTGATGGTTTCAGAGGTCTGTTAAGAGACTATTGGGGAGCAGACAGCATCATGAAGTCCAAGAACACACCAGACAGGTCCGGGATAAAGTTATTGAGGATAAAGCTGGGTTAGGTTATAAAAAAATTTCCAAAGCTTTAAACATCTCTCAAAGTACAGTTAAATACACCATGCAGAAAGAGTGTGGCATCACTGCAAACCACTAAGACCCGGCCGTCCTCCTAAACTTACTGACCAAACAAGGACAGCACTGACCAGAGCTGTTACCAAGAAGCCTATGATGACCCTGGATGAACTGCAGAGAGCTACAGCTCAGGTAGGGGAAACTGTACACAGGACAACTATTAGTCGTACACTGCACAAATCTGGCCTTTATGGAAGAGTGGCTAAGAAGCCATTGTTTAAAAGAAAACCGTAAGAAGTCCCGTTTGCTGTTTGCCAGAAGCCACGTGGAGGATACAGCAAACATGTGGAAGAAGGTGCTTTGGTCAGGTGAGACCAAAATGGAACTTTTTGGCCTAAATGCAAAACACTATGTTTGGTGTAAAAGTAACTGCACATGACCCTGAAAACACCATCCCCACTGTCAAACATGGTGGTGGTAGCATCACGCTCTGGGGGTTCTTTTCTTCATACTTGTGGCTCGAAAACACATCCAATGACCACTAAACATTATCCTAAGATGTTAATGATTAAGACACTACAGAAATTATATAAATGCCGTAAAAAGGACAAAACATACCTCCCCATACATTAGTAATGACGCCTTCCCTATTCATTTGTACGGTGATGGAATGTTCAATTCAAATCTAGTCCCAGTGTCGTTGGCAACAATTGTGCGCATTTGTAGAAACAGGCCCAGAGCTAATGACATTTCTGTGGTTTCTATGGTTTCAGAACTCTGGGGTCCTAGTGTTATTATACTTCAGTTATTTTCCAGTGTAGGACCTATTTTTGAGTGATCACTCTAAATATTTACTGATTGACCTCATAGGAATTTGTCTCTGCTCCCCCCTTTCAAGCATAGGCTTTTTCCCATGTCTCAAAGACATGTAATGTCACTGAGGTCACCCACAACACGATGTCACATGCACAGAACAGTTGGGAGCCTGTAATTAGAGTTCATAGTTCTGATTCTGACAATGCAAAACGGTCATAAAAGACATGTAAACAATCAGAATTACAGCCAGAGTTCAAACCCATTGGCAAACGTACACCGGCCCTCACAACACCATTTTTAACAGAGGCTTCTCAAACGAAATATGAACAAACAAGGAAAACAAAGAACCCGGCAGTCAATAATGACAGCCTGTAATGTCCATCCATCCATCCATCCATTTTCTTCCACTTGTCCGTTGCCGGGTCGTGGGGGCAGCTGTTGGAGCTGCACCAGCCCCTATGGCTCCTCCTGCAGGTGGTGGGTCCACAGAAGGACGGCCTCATGGTTCTAACCGGGCCTGTTGGTCTCATAAGGGGCTTCTGAACCACTCTTTGTCTGACCCGTCACCTAGGACCTGTTTGCCATGGGAGACCCTACCAGGGTCACGAAGACCCCGACAACAGAGCTCCAGGATCATTCAGGCTCAAACCCCTCCACCACGTTAAGGTGGCGGCTCCAGGAAGGGAATTTACTGTAATGTAGTACAGTAAATTCCGCAGCTTAAACTAGGCCCAGTAATACCACGTGTTTCTTGTATTGTATAGATTATTTTACATATAGTGGAATGGAAGCTTATTTGTATCTCGCTTTTCATGTGACACAAGTCACATGAAAGACAAGTCAGGTCTTCACACAGTGTAGTACATGGTCATATGATATTACACAAAATTAGGAAACTTTATATTTATATAACTTCAACGCTAAAATGGAGTAAATTGAGAGGTCAGAGTAATGTTGAGGCTGTGTACAGGGTGAGTGTGGTAAATGATGTGTGTGGTAAATGGTCATATGCTGTGTATGGTGAGTGTGGTAAATGATGTGTGTGGTAAATGGTCATATGCTGTGTATGGTGAGTGTGGTAAATGATGAGTGTGATAAATGGTCATGTGTTCAGGGTGAACGTGGTAAATGGTGAGTGTGGTAAATGGTCATATGCTGTGTATGATGAGTGTAATAATAATAATAATTAAAGCCGCAAGCGGCATTTAGAGGCCCTCGAGGGTCTCGTTTGGCCGGTTGACGCCGGTGGCCGCACACCGCCCCAATAACCGGGAGGCGCTGCCGCGCCCTACCTGCCACACTAGGTTGAAATGATAAAAGAGCAAAGGCAAGAAATGGCGCCTTCGGCGCCAGATGGCTCGATGTTTCCCAAAATGGCCGACCTCCTGTTGGTTGCCTAGCAACCACGTAATGTACTTTTTTGTTCGGACAGTAATGACGCACGCGTGTACCAATTTTGGTTTGGCTGCGCCAAAGTTGACATCAGGTCGTTGCCATGGCAACACGGTGGGAAAAGGGGCGTGGCCCCAATGACTTTTTTGTTCGGGGTCACGTGACGGATGTCTGTGCCAAATTTCGTTTGTCTACGACAAAGTTCAATTTTTTTCCTCATTCATTTTTATTTGGTGCTCTGCAGGGGGCGCTATCGCACCCATTTTCAAATTTCCTATATCACAACATCCGGGGTCGAGGACTCAACCAACGATTCAAGTTTCGTTCAAATCGGCCACAGTATGTGCGAGTTACGAGTCTTTGAACGCGGTGGCGAGCGCGGAAAATGGACGCCGAATTCATGGCGTTGCCATGACAACACCGTTAATCCTATTAGAAAGTTTTTAATAACTTTTGATGTCCCACTTGTGTAGATGATCTGGAGCGAACGGGGAGTCGCTGCGTTCAACGCCCTAGGAGGAGTTCGTTCAAATGCGAGGGCACGAAATGGCGCCTTCGGCGCCAGATCGCTCTTCTGGCCAATATGGCCGCCCTCCTGATGGTTGCCTAGCAACCGCGTAATATGTTTTTTTGTTTGGCTTCATGTGACCAATCACTGTGCCGAATTTTTTTCGTCTACGACGAACTAAAATTTTTGGGCATCTCCATAGGCGCAATGTAATCTTGATTTTCCAGGGGGCGCTGGCGCGCCATTTTTGGGAATTTTTGAATGAAAGTTATTGACACTGTGTATCGCCGTGATTTTGAATTTTGGGCAAAAAATGGGGAGTTTTCGTCGACGACTCGTCGAGTTATTCCAAAAAAACACGGATAGAAGAAAAATAATAATAAGAATTAAAGCCGCAAGCGGCATTTAGAGGCCCTCGAGGGTCTCGTTTGGCCGGTTGACGCCGGTGGCCGCACGCCGCCCCAATAACCGGAAGGCGCTGCCGCGCCCTACCTGCCGCACTAGGTCGAGATTATAAAAGAGCAAAGAGAAGAAATGGCGCCTTCGGCGCTAGATCACTTGATTCGTTGCCATGGCAACACGATGGGAAAAGAGGCGTGGCCATGATTGACTTTTTTTATCGGGATCACGCGACGCACGTCTGTGCCAAATTTCTTTTGTCTACGACAAAGTTTGATCTTATTCTTCATTCATTTTTATTTGGTGCTCTGCAGGGGGCGCTATCGCGCCCATTTTAAAATTTAATATATCACAACATCCGGAGTCGACGACTCGACCAACGATTCATGTTACACTCAAATCGGCCACAGTTTGTGCGAGTTACAACTCTTTGAACACGGCGGCAAGCGTTGAAAACGGACGCCGAACTCATGGCGTTGCCATGACAACACCGTTAATCCTATTAGAAAGTTTTTAATAACTTTTAATGTCGCACTTGTGTAGATGATCTGGAGCGAACGGGGAGTCGCTGCGTTCAACGCCCTAGGACGAGTTCGTTCAAATGCGAGGGCACGAAATGGCGCCTTCGGCGCCAGATCACTTGATTTTTCCCAAAATGGCCGACCTCCTGGTGGTTGCTTAGCAACCACGTAATGTACTTTTTTGTTCGGACAGTCGTGACGCATGCGTGTACCAATTTTGGCTTAGCTACGCCAAAGTTGACACCGGGTCGTTGCCATGGCAACACAGTGGGAAAAGGGGCGTGGCCTCAATGACATTTTTGTTCGGGGTCACGTGTCGGATGTTTGTGCCAAATTTCGTTTGTCTATGACAAAGTTCAATTTTTTTCCTCATTCATTTTTATTTGGTGCTCTGCAGGGGGCGCTATCGCGCCCATTTTCAAATTTCATATATCAAAACATCCGGGGTCGACGACTCGACCAACGATTCAAGTTTCGCTGAAATCGGCCACAGTATGTGGGAGTTATGACTGTTTGAACGCGGCGGCGAGCGCTGAAAATGGACGCCGAATTCATGGCGTTGCCATGACAACACCGTTAATCCTATTAGAAAGTTTTTAATAACTTTTGATGTCCCACTTGTGTAGATGATCTGGAGCGAACGGGGAGTCGCTGCGTTCAACGCCCTAGGAGGAGTTCGTTCAAATGCGAGCGCATGAAATGGCGCCTTCGGCGCCAGATCGCTCTTCTGGCCAATATGGCCGCCCTCCTGATGGTTGCCTAGCAACCGCGTAATATGTTTTTTTGTTTGGCTTTACGTGACCAATGACTGTGCCGAATTTTTTTCGTCTACGACGAACTAAAATTTTCGGGGATTTGGGGATTTTGGGGGGTCTAGCCATAGGGTGCAATGTTAACGCTGTTTTTCCAGGGGGCGCTGACGCGCCATTTTTTTCATTTTTTACATTTTGGAGATGTGAAGGGTTTTTTTTCACCTAATTGAATTTTGGGCAAAAATTCAGGACTTTTCGTCGGTGGGAAGTTGCCGAAACTGGCTTTTTAGGGGGAGAAGAAAAAAATAATAATAATAATAATTAAAGCCGCAAGCGGCATTTAGAGGCCCTCGAGGGTCTCGTTTGGCCGGTTGACGCCGGTGGCCGCATGCCGCCCCAATAACCGGGAGGCGCTGCCGCGCCCTACCTGCCACACTAGGTCGAAGAGCAAAGGCAAGAAATGGCGCCTCCGGCGCCAGATCACTCGATTTTTCCCAAAATAGCCAACCTCCTGTTGGTTGCCTAGCAACCATGTAATGTACTTTTTTGTTCGGACAGTCATGACGCACGCTAGGGTGCATCAAACGCCCCAATGTCAACCAATTATTCTGTCCCCAGTTTAAAAACATTCCTTTGGTCATAAAAAGAATTTCTACCAATTTTTGTCTAATTCCAACATTGTTTAGGGGGTCCACCTCAATAAGCAAGATTTGCCTTGGGTTATATGGGCATTCTATAGCGATATTCATGTAGTTGAATGTTATTTGCTCTTTACTTATGTAATATTTTACAATGGTACTGAATTTGATAAAATAACTATTCTTTGCTTGTTTATTCAAGCAGTTTGTGAAGTCTGCAATCTTTGAAAGTGAGTTTTTACAAAATATTTCAATTTTATCTAATTTTGTATTAAACCTTTTAACTTTAATTTTTATTGAACTTAATATGTTATACTTTCATGTTGTCGCAATTCTAGAGCCTGTTTTACAAATGTTATATGCAAACTGTTATTAGTCATTACAGGGCTGTTAGATTTAGCACATGTTGACTGTTAACACATTGAGTGCCGCGCTGTTTTGGGGATTTAGCTGTAGAGTGCCAATAATCCAGACCATTTTTTCATGACCACAGAATCAAATACAGGTCACGTAACTGCAGCCTGTGTGACAGTCCAGAAGCAGCTTGGACAGGTTCTCCTTTGGTCAGCCTATCGTCACCATGTTGGTGAGATTATCCTGTGTCATGTTTTTGATGATCTGAAGATTGAGTCATCCAAGTCTCCAGAATGCTGTTTTTAGACTTTAGCTCAGCATTCAACACTATAATCCCACAGCAGCTAATACACAAACTGCTCCACCTGGGGATCAACACATCACTGTGCAACTGGCTGCTGGACTTTCTGACGGGGAGACCACAGGCTGTACGTGTTGGCGGAAATCCTCCAGAACCATCACACTGAACACGGGGGCTCCCAAGGCTGTGTGCTGAGCCCCCTCCTGTTCACTCTGCTGACCCATGACTGCGCTCCAAAGTACAACTCAAACCTCTTCATCAAGTTTGCAGACGACACAACAGTGGTGGGTCTCATCAGCAACAGAGACGAGTCAAACTACAGGAGTGAGGTGAGCAGTCTGGCCATGTGGTGCACACAGAATAATCCCTCTCTAAATATGGAGGAGACAAAAGAGATTGTTATGGATTTTCGAAGAGCGCGGGTCCAGCATGCTCCTCTAATAATTATTAGAGGAGCATGCTTGATTATAATCAACGGTGCTGCAGTGGAGAGGGTGACTAGCACTAAGCTCCTGGGTGTGCATATCACAGTGAACCTCTCCTGGACCATGCACACTACATCACTGGTCAAGAAAAGTAATCAGTGTCTCTACTTTGTCCGCAAGTTAAGAAGAGCCAGAGTCCCAGCCTCGTTTATGTGCAACTTCTACAGAGGGACTATAGAGAGCATCCTGACCAGCTCCATCACTGTGTGGCTCTTCTACAGAGGGACTATAGAGAGCATCCTGACCAGCTCCATCACTGTGTGGCACTTCTACAGAGGGACTATAGAGAGCATCCTGACCAGCTCCATCACTGTGAGGTTCTTCTACAGAGGGACTATAGAGAGCATCCTGACCAGCTCCATCACTGTGTGGCACGGCGCCAGCACTGCCTCCTGCCGAAAGAGCCTCCAGCGCATGGTGAGAGCAGCGGAGATGATCTGTGGAGCCCCTCTCCCCTCTATTAAGGACATGTATTCCACCCGTCTCACCCGCAAAGCCGTCAGAATCACCAGGGACCCTATGCACCCATCACACAGTCTCTTCAAGGTAATGCCTTCAGGGAGGAGACTGCGGAATCTACGGGCCAGGTCCAGTCGACTTAAGAACAGTTTCATACACAAGGCCATTGGGAAGGTGAACTCCCTCCCACCCCTCTTCCCCACCCCCTGCTCCACAATCAAGAATGAGAGAAATGTAATTTCAAATCATTCACATGGTTTGACAAATTAAAAAAATAAATCTTGAATCTTGAGACAGGTGTTAAGCTTAGCTCAGATTTCTTGGCATCAGCAAGGGGTGAAGGACATTACCAGAACGTGCTGCAAGTTGTTGAGAAGGACCGTAAAGAACAGCCCAACTTGCGAAAAGGCAAAGGACATAGCGACTAACTGAAGAATCTACCAAATAACTACCATTGACTTTAAAACATTGCTGAATGTAGAATAAATTTAACTATATTTAACTTTTTAAACATTGGATAAATCATTTAGAACAATGTTGAAAACAACATATACTATCTGAATTCATTGCGTTGAAACTATTGTCTCCGATGAGTTGAAACATTTTAAAAGATGTAGCGAATGGTTAATGTTATATAATAAACACTTCTAACACCCGTTGTATAAATGTAGCATCATACTATTGAATATAATCAGATAAAAACTGAGAATTTACTATTGCAATATCTATATACAACTCTGTATGCAATATTATTTAACAAAATGACATAAAATGAAATGGAAATATGCCAAATGGCGAATTTTCGATATTTAGACAAAATTCAGTTGAATGGTGGACCACCTAAATGTACTTCAAACTTCACCAAACTTTGCCATATATTTTCTTTTTTTATATATAAAAAAACTAGACAAGGGACAAAATGATCCATTGAAGTTAAAAAAAAATGGGGCGTTTGATGCACCCTAACGCACGTGTGTACCAATTTTGGTTTGACTGCGCCAAAGTTGACACCGGGTCGTTGCCATGGCAACACGATGGGAAAAGAGGCGTGGCCATGATTGACTTTTTTTATCGGGATCACGTGACGCACGTCTGTGCCAAATTTCTTTTGTCTACGACAAAGTTTGATCTTATTCTGCATTCATTTTTATTTGGTGCTCTGCAGGGGGCGCTATCGCAGCCATTTTCAAATGTCCTAAATCACAACATCCGGGGTCGGCAACTCGACCAACGATTAAAGTTATGCTCAAATCGGCTTCAGTTTGTGCGAGTTATGACTCTTTGAACGCGGCAGCGAGCCCTGAAAACGGACGCCGAATTCATGGCGTTGCCATGACAACACCGTTAATCCTATTAGAAAGTTTTTAATAACTTTTGATGTCCCACTTGTGTATATGATCTGGAGCGAACGGGGAGTCGCTGCGTTCAACGCCCTAGGAGGAGTTCGTTCAAATGCGAGGGCACGAAATGGCGCCTTTGGCGCCAGATTACTGAATTTTTCCCAAAATGGCCGCCCTCCTGTTGGTTGCCTAGCAACCATGTAATGTACTTTTTGTTCGGACTGTCATGATGCACGCGTGTACCAATTTTGGTTTGGCTGCGCCAAAGTTGACATCGGGTCGTTGCCATGGCAACACGGTGAGAAAAGGGGCGTGGCCTCAATGACTTTTTGTTCGGGGTCACGTGACGGATGTCTGTGCCAAATTTCTTTTGTCTACGACAAACTTAAATTTTTTTCCCTATTAATTTTTATTTGGTGCTCTGCAGGGGGCGCTATTGCGCCCATTTTCATATTTCAGATATCAAAACATCCGGGGTCAACGACTCGACCAACGATTCAAGTTTCGCTCAAATCGGCCACAGTTTGTGCGAGTTATGACTGTTTGAACGCGGCGGCGAGCGCTGAAAATGGACGCCGAATTCATGGCGTCGCCATGACAACACCGTTAATCCTATTAGAAAGTTTTTAATAACTTTTGATGTCCCACTTGTGTAGATGATCTGGAGCGAACGGGGAGTCGCTGCGTTCAACGCCCTAGGACGAGTTCGTTCAAATGCGAGCGCACAAAATGGCGCCTTCGGCGCCAGATCGCTCTTCTGGCCATATGGCCGCCCTCCTGATGGTTGCCTAGCAACCGCGTAATATGATTTTTTGTTTGGCTTCACGTGACCAATCACTGTGCCGAATTTTGTTGGTCTACGACGAACTAAAATTTTCGGGGATTCGGAGATTTTGGGGGGTCTGGCCATAGGGCGCAATGTTAACGCTGTTTTTCCAGGGGGCGCTGACGCGCCATTTTTTTGATTTGTTACATTTTGGAGATGTGAAGGTTTTTTTTTCACCTAATTGAATTTTGGGCAAAATGCAGGACTTTTCATCAGTGGGAAGTTGCCGAAACTGGCTCCCAGGGGGAGAGGAAAATAATAATAAGAATAATTAAAGCCGCAAGCGGCATTTAGAGGCCCTCGAGGGTCTCGTTTGGCCGGTTGACGCCGGTGGCCGCACGCCGCCCCAATAACCGGGAGGCGCTGCCGCGCCCTACCTGCCACACTAGGTCGAGATTGTAAAAGAGCAAAGGCAAGTAATGGCGCCTTCGGCGCCAGATCACTCGATTTTTCCCAAATGGCCGACCTCCTGTTGGTTGCCTAGCAACCATGTAATGTACTTTTTGTTCAGACTGTCATGACGCACGCGTGTACCAACTTTGGTGTGGCTGCGCCAAAGTTGGCATCGGTTCGTTGCCATGGAAACACGGTGGGAAAAGGGGCGTGGCCTCTATGACTTTTTGTTCGGGGTCACGTGACGGATGTCTGTGCCAAATTTCTTTTGTCTACGACAAAGTTCAATTTTTTTCCTCATTCATTTTTTGTTGGTGCTCTGCAGGGGGCGCTATCGCGCCCATTTTCAAATGTCCTAAATCACAACATACGGGGTCGACGACTCGACCAACGATTAAAGTTTCACTCAAATCGGCCACAGTATGTGCGAGTTATGACACTTCGAATGCGGTGGCGAGCGCTGAAAATGGACGCCGAATTCATGGCATTGCCATGACAACACCGTTAATCCTATTAGAAAGTTTTTAATAACTTTTGATGTCCCACTTGTGTAGATGATCTGGAGCGAACGGGGAGTCGCTGCGTTCAACGCCCTAGGAGTAGTTCGTTCAAATGCGAGGGCACGAAATGGCGCCTTGGCGCCAGATCACTCGATTTTCCCAAAATGGCCGACCTCCTGTTGGTTGCCTAGCAACCATGTAATGTACTTTTTTGTTCGGACAGTCATGACGCACGCGTGTACAATTTTGGTTTGGCTGCGCCAAAGTTGACATCGGGTCGTTGCCATGGCAACACGGTTGGGAAAGGGGCGTGGCCTCAATGACTTTTTTGTTCGGGTTCACGTGACGGATGTCTGTGCCAAATTTCTTTTGTCTACGACAAAGTTAAAAAATTTTCCTCATTCATTTTTATTTGGTGCTCTGCAGGGGGCGCTATCGCGCCCATTTTCAAATTTCCTATATCACAACATCCGGGTCGACGACTCGACCAACGATTCAAGTTTCGCTCAAATCGGCCACAGTATGTGGGAGTTATGACTGTTTGAACGCGGCGGCGAGCGCTAAAAATGGACGCCGAATTCATGGCGTTGCCATGACAACACCGTTAATCCTATTAGAAAGTTTTAATAACTTTTGATGTCCCACTTGTGTAGATGATCTGGAGCGAACGGGGAGTCGCTGCGATCAACGGCCTAGGACGAGTTCGTTAAAATGCGAGGGCACGAAATTGCGCCTTCGGCGCCAGATCGCTCTTCTGGCCAATATGGCCGCCCTCCTGATGGTTGCCTAGCAACCGCATAATATCTTTTTTTGTTTGGCTTCACGTGACCAATCACTGTGCCGAATTTTGTTCGTCTACGACGAACTAAAACTTTCGGGGATTTCGGGATTTTGAGGGGTCTGGCCATAGGGCGCAATGTTAACGTGGTTTTTCCAGGGGGCGCTGACGCGCCATTTTTTGAATTTTTACATTTTGGAGATGTGAAGTTTTTTTTTTCACCTAATTGAATTTTGGGCAAAAATTCAGGACTTTTCATCAGTGGGAAGTTGCCGAAACTGGCTTTTTAGGGGAGAGGAAAAATAATAATAATAATAATAATAATAATAAGAAAAACCCGTACAATAACAATATAGCGCCGCCTTCGGCGGCGCATATTTATATATTCGGAAAGGTCTCACGTCCAGTAATCCAACCGTGGGGTTTATAATCAAGTACGAGCGCGTTGCGCTCGTCTTTACCTGTTCTTTTTCAATATTTCCCAATGGGTTTTTTTTGGTATTTTTGTGCGAGCGGAAGCAAATATGCCGCTTTCGCGGCAAAGACCTATGTTATCGGATAGGCCTCGATGCCCTGAGTCACTCTAGCAGTGTTTTGAGTGCTGGTGAGTGGCCATGGTCGATGACGAGCGCGTTGCGCTCGTCATCGACTGCTTTCTTGTCCATGTTGCGCCTTGCCTGTGGTTTTCACCTTTTTTTCTTCGAGCAGCAACAAATGTGCCGCTTTCGCGGCACACGTTTATATCACCGGACAGGTCGGGGTGCCGGGAGTGTCGTTATTACAGTGTAATGCATGGGGAGCGCTCCGCGCTCTGTTTCTTGAGCGCTCCGCGCTCTTTAGGGACGTGCGCTACGCGCACGTCTTTCGTCAGTGCGCTCCGCGCACTGCTTGTAGAATAACAACAGGCCCGGACCCTGTCAGGCTCTCGGGCCTAATTAAAGCCGCAAGCGGCATTTAGAGGCCCTCGAGGGTCTCGTTTGGCCGGTTGACGCTGGTGGCGCACGCCGCCCCCAATAACCGGAAGGCGCTGCCGCGCCCTACCTGCCGCACTAGTCGAGAATTATAAAAGAGCAAGAGAAGAAATGGCGCCTTCGGCGCTAGATCACTTGATTTTTCCCAAAATGGCCGACCTCCTGTTGGTTGCTTAGCAACCATGTAATGTACTTTTTATTCGGACAGTCATGACGCACGCATGTACCAATTTTGGTTTGGCTGCGCCAAAGTTGACACCTGGTCGTTGCCATGGCAACACGATGGGAAAAGAGGCGTGGCCATGATTGACTTTTTTATCGGGATCACGCGACGCACGTCTGTGCCAAATTTCTTTTGTCTACGACAAAGTTTGATCTTATTCTTCATTCATTTTTATTTGGTGCTCTGCAGGGGGCGCTATCGCGCCCATTTAAAAATTTAATATATCACAACATCCGGAGTCGACGACTCGACCAACGATTCATGTTACACTCAAATCGCCACAGTTTGTGCGAGTTACAACTCTTTGAACACGGCGGCAAGCGTTGAAAACGGACGCCGAACTCATGGCGTTGCCATGACAACACCGTTAATCCTATTAGAAAGTTTTTAATAACTTTAATGTCGCACTTGTGTAGATGATCTGGAGCGAACGGGGAGTCGCTGCGTTCAACGCCCTAGGACGAGTTCGTTCAAATGCGAGGGCACGAAATGGCGCCTTCGGCGCCAGATCACTCGATTTTTCCCAAAATGGCCGACCTCTGGTGGTTGCTTAGCAACCACGTAATGTACTTTTTGTTCGGACAGTCGTGACGCATGCGTGTACCAATTTTGGCTTAGCTACGCCAAAGTTGACACCGGGTCGTTGCCATGGCAACACAGTGGGAAAAGGGGCGTGGCCTCAATGACATTTTTGTTCGGGTCACGTGTCGGATGTTTGTGCCAAATTTCTTTTGTCTACGACAAAGTTATTTTTTTTCCTCATCATTTTATTTGGTGGTCTGCAGGGGGCGCTATCGCGCCCATTTTCAAATTTCCTATATCACAACATCTGGGTCGACGACTCGACCAACGATTCAAGTTACGCTCAAATCGGCTTCAGTTTGTGCGAGTTATGACTCTTTGAACGCGGCAGCGAGCGCTGAAAACGGACGCCGAATTCATGGCGTTGCCATGACAACACCGTTAATCCTATTAGAAAGTTTTTAATAATTTTGATGTCCACTTGTGTAGATGATCTGGAGCGAACGGGGAGTCGCTGTGTTCAACGCCCTAGGACGAGTTCGTTCAAATGCGAGTGCACGAAATGGTGCCTTCGGCGACAGATTACTCAATTTTTCCCAAAATGGCCGACCTCCTGTTGGTTGCCTAGCAACCATGTAATGTACTTTTTTTGTTCAGACAGTCATGACGCACGCGTGTACTAATTTTGGTTGGCTGCGACAAAGTTGACATCGGGTCGTTGCATGGCAACACGGTGGGAAAAGGGGCGTGGCCTCAATACGTTTTTTGTTCGGGGTCACGTGACAGATGTCTGTGCCAAATTTCGTTTGTCTATGACAAAGTTCAATTTTTTCCTCATTCATTTTTATTTGGTGCTCTGCAGGGGCGCTATCGCGCCCATTTCAAATTTCATATATCAAAACATCCGGGGTCGACGACTCGACCAACGATTCAAGTTTCGCTGAAATCGGCCACAGTATGTGGGAGTTATGACTGTTTGAACGCGGCGGCGAGCGCTGAAAATGGACGCCGAATTCATGGCGTTGCCATGACAACACGTTAATCCTATTAGAAGTTTTAATAACTTTTGATGTCCCACTTGTGTAGATGATCTGGAGCGAACGGGGAGTCGCTGCGTTCAACGCCCTAGGAGGAGTTCGTTCAAATGCGAGCGCACGAAATGGCGCCTTCGGCGCCAGATCGCTCTTCTGGCCAATATGGCCGCCCTCCTGATGGTTGCCTAGCAACCGCGTAATATGTTTTTTTGTTTGGCTTTACGTGACCAATGACTGTGCCGAATTTTTTTCGTCTACGACGAACTACAATTTTCGGGGATTTCGGGATTTTGGGGGTCTGGCCATAGGGCGCAATGTTAACGCTGTTTTTCCAGGGGGCGCTGACGCGCCATTTTTTTGATTTTTTACATTTTGGAGATGTGAAGGTTTTTTTTTCACCTAATTGAATTTGGGAAAAATTCAGGACTTTTCGTCGGTGGGAAGTTGCCGAAACTGGCTTTTTAGGGGGAGAAGAAAAAAAATAATAATTAAAGCCGCAAGCGGCATTTAGAGGCCCTCGAGGGTCTCGTTTGGCCGGTTGACGCCGGTGGCTGCACGTCGCCCCAATAACCGGGAGGCGCTGCCGCGCCCTACCTGCCGCACTAGGTCGAAGAGCAAAGGCAAGAAATGGCGCCTCCGGCGCCAGATCACTCGATTTTTCCCAAAATAGCCAACCTCCTGTTGGTTGCCTAGCAACCATGTAATGTACTTTTTTGTTCGGACAGTCATGCCGCACGCTAGGGTGCATCAAACGCCCAATGTCAACCAATTATTCTGTCCCCAGTTTAAAAACATTCCTTTGGTCATAAAAAGAATTTCTACCAATTTTGTCTAATTCCAACATTGTTTAGGGGGTCCACCTCAATAGCAAGATTTGCATTGGGTTATATGGGCATTCTATAGCGATATTCATGTAGTTGAATGTTATTTGCTCTTTACTTATGTAATATTTTACAATGGTACTGAATTTGATTAAATAACTATTCTTTGCTTGTTTATTCAAGCTGTTGTGAAGTCTGCAATCTTTGAAAGTGAGTTTTTACAAAATATTTCAATTTTATCTAATTTTGTATTAAACCTTTTAATTTTAATTTTTATTGAACTTATTATGTTATACTTTCATGTTGTCGCAATTCTAGAGCCTGTTTTACAAATGTTATATGCAAACTGTTATTAGTCATTACAGGGCTGTTAGATTTAGCACATGTTGACTGTTAACACATTGAGTGCCGCGCTGTTTTGGGGATTGAGCTGTAGAGTGCCAATAATCCAGACCATGTTTTCATGACCACAGAATCAAATACAGGTCACGTAACTGCAGCCTGTGTGACAGTCCAGAAGCAGCTTGGACAAGTTCTCCTTTGGTCAGCCTGTCGTCACCATGTTGGTGAGATTATCCTGTGTCATGTTTTGATGTTCTGAAGATTGAGTCATCCAAGTCTCCAGAATGCTGTTTTTAGACTTTAGCTCAGCATTCAACACTATAATCCCACAGCAGCTAATACACAAACTGCTCCACCTGGGGATCAACACATCACTGTGCAACTGGCTGCTGGACTTTCTGACGGGGAGACCACAGGCTGTACGTGTTGGCGGAAATCCTCCAGAACCATCACACTGAACACGGGGCTCCCCAAGGCTGTGTGCTGAGCCCCCTCCTGTTCACTCTGCTGACCCATGACTGCGCTCCAAAGTACAACTCAAACCTCTTCATCAAGTTTGCAGACGACACAACAGTGGTGGGTCTCATCAGCAACAGAGACGAGTCAAACTACAGGAGTGAGGTGAGCAGTCTGGCCATGTGGTGCACACAGAACAATCTCTCTCTAAATGTGGAGAAGACAAAAGAGATTGTTATGGATTTTCGAAGAGCGCGGGTCCAGCATGCTCCTCTAATAATATTATAGGAGCATGCTTGATTATAATCAACGGTGCTGCAGTGGAGAGGGTGACCAGCACTAAGCTCCTGGGTGTGCATATCACAGTGAACCTCTCCTGGACCATGCACACTACATCACTGGTCAAGAAAGTAATCAGTGTCTCTACTTTGTCCGCAAGTTAAGAAGAGCCAGAGTCCCAGCCCCTGTTATGTGCAACTTCTACAGAGGGACTATAGAGAGCATCCTGACCAGCTCCATCACTGTGTGGCTCTTCTACAGAGGGACTATAGAGAGCATCCTGACCAGCTCCATCACTGTGTGGTTCTTCTACAGAGGGACTATAGAGAGCATCCTGACCAGCTCCATCACTGTGTGGCTCTTCTACAGAGGGACTATAGAGAGCATCCTGACCAGCTCCATCACTGTGTGGCACTTCTACAGAGGGACTATAGAGAGCATCCTGACCAGCTCCATCACTGTGAGGTTCTTCTACAGAGGGACTATAGAGAGCATCCTGACCAGCTCCATCACTGTGTGCACGGCGCCAGCACTGCCTCCTGCCGAAAGAGCCTCCAGCGCATGGTGAGAGCAGCGGAGATGATCTGTGGAGCCCCTCTCCCTCTATTAAGGACATGTATTCCACCCGTCTCACCCGCAAAGCCGTCAGAATCACCAGGGACCCTATGCACCCATCACACAGTCTCTTCAAGGTAATACCTTCAGGGAGGAGACTGCGGAATCTACGGGCCAGGTCCAGTCGACTTAAAAACAGTTTCATACACAAGGCCATTGGGAAGGTGAACTCCCTCCAACCCCTCTTCCCCCACCCCCTGCTCCACAATCAAGAATGAGAGAAATCTAATTTCAAATCATTCACATGGTTTGACAAATTAAAAAAAAAATCTTGAATCTTGAGACAGGTGTTAAGCTAGCTCAGATTTCTTGGCATCAGCAAGGGTGAAGGACATGACCAGAACGTGCTGCAAGTTGTTGAGAAGGACCGTAAAGAACAGCCCAACTTGCGAAAAGGCAAAGGACATAGCGACTAACTGAAGAATCTACCAAAATAACTACCATTGACTTTAAAACATTGCTGAATGTAGAATAAATTTAACTATATTTAACTTTTTAACATTGGATAAATCATTTAGAACAATGTTGAAAACAACATATACTATCTGAATTCATTGCGTTGAAACTATTGTCTCCGATGAGTTGAAACATTTTAAAAGATGTAGCGAATGGTTAATGTTATATAATAAACACTTCTAACACCCGTTGTATAAATGTAGCATCATACTATTGAATATAATCAGATAAAAACAGAGAATTTACTATTGCAATATCTATATACAACTCTGTATGCAATTATTTAACAAAATGACATAAAATGAAATGGAAATATGCCAAATGGCGAATTTTCGATATTTAGACAAATTCAGTTGAATGGTGGACCACCTAAATGTACTTCAAACTTCACCAAACTTTGCCATATATTTTCTTTTTTATATATAAAAAAACTAGACAAGGGACAAAATGATCCATTGAAGTTAAAAAAAAAAATGGGGCGTTTGATGCACCCTAACGCACGTGTGTACCAATTTGGTTTGACTGCCGCCAAAGTGACACCGTCGTTTGCCATGCAACCACGATGGAAAGAGGCGTGGCCATATTGACTTTTTTTATCGGGAATCACGTGACGCACGTCTAGTGCCCAAATTTTCTTTTGTCTACGACATAGTTTGATCTTATTCGCATTACATTTTTATTTGTGCTCTGCAGGGGGCGCTATCGCAGCCATTTTTCAAATGTCCTAAATCACAAACATCCGGGGTCGGACAACTCGACAACGAATTAAAGTTATGCTCAAATCGGCTTCATTTGTGCGAGTTATGACTCTTTGAACGCGGCAGCGAGCCCTGAAAAACGGGACGCGAAATTTCATGGCGTTTGGCCATGACAACACCGTTAATCCTATTAGAAAGTTTTTAATAACTTTTGATTCCCACTTGGTGTAATATGATCTGGAGCGAACGGGGGAAGTCGCTGCGTTCAACGCCCTAGGAGGAGTTCGTTTTCAAATGCTTGATGGCACGAAATGGGCGCTTTGTCTTCCCAGCGCCAGCTATTACTACCATTTTTTCCCAAAATTGGCCGCCCTCCTGTTGGTTGGCCTAGCAACCATGTTAATGTACTTTTTTTCGGACTTGTCATGATGGCACGCGTTTGTACCAATTTTTGGTTGTTGGCTGCCGCCAAAGTTGACATCGCGGTCGGTTTGCCATGCAACACGGTGAGAAAAGGGGCGTGGCCTCAATGACTTTTTTGTTCTGGGTCACGTACGGATGTCTGTGCCAAATTTCTTTTGGTCTACGACAAACTTAAATTTTTTTCCCCTATTAATTTTTATTTGGTGCTCTGCAGGGGGCGCTATTGCGCCCATTTTCATATTTCAGATATCAAAACATCCGGGAGTCAACGACTCACCAACGATTCAAGTTTCGCTCAACGGCCAACAGTTTGTGCGAGTTATGACTGTTTTGAACGCGGCCGAGCGCTGAAAATGGACGCCGAATTCATGGCGTCGCCATGACAACACGTCTAATCCTATTTAGAAATTTTTAAATAACTTTTGATGTCCCACTTGTGTAGATGATCTGGAGCGAACGGGGGAGTCGTGCGTTCAACGCCCTAGGATGAGTTCGTTCAAATGCGAGCGCACAAAATGCGCCTTCGGGCGCCAGATCGCTCTTACTGGCCAATATTGGCCGCCCTCCTGATGCGGTTGCCTAGGCACCGGTAATATGATTTGTTGGCTTCACGTGACCAATCACTATGCCGAATTTGTTCGTCTACGACGAACTAAAATTTTCGTGGGATTCGGAGATTCTTGGGGGGGTCTGGCCATAGGGCGCAATGTTAACGCTGTTTTTTCCAGGGGGCGCTGCGCGCCATTTTTTTGATTTGTTAACATTTTGGAATGTGAAGGTTTTTTTTCACCTAATTGAATTTGGGGCAAAAAATGCAGGGAACTTTTCATCAGTGGGAAAGTTGCCGATAACTGGCTTCCCGGGGAGAGGAAAAAATTAATAATTAAGAATAATTAAAGCCGCAAGCGGCATTTAGAGGCCCTCGAGGGTTCGTTTTGGCCTGTTGACGCCGGTTGGCCGCACGTCCGCCCCAATAAAAACGGGAGGCGCTGCCGCGCCCTACCTGCCACACTAGTCGAAGAGCAAAGGCAAGAAATGGCGCCTCCGGCGCCAGTTCACTCGATTTTCCCAAAAATTAGCCAAACCTCCTGTTGGAGTTTTACTAGCAACCATGTAATGTACTTTTTTGTTCGGGACAGTCAATGCGCACGCGTGTACCAATTTTGGTTTGCCTGCTCCAAAGTTACATCAGGTCGTTGCCAAGTTGGATTTTATTCTTCTTCATTTTGAATTTGGTGTTCTGGAGGGTGGCGCTATCGCCCCATTTTTAAAATGTCCTAAATTCACAACATCTGGGGTCGACGACTCGACCAACGATTCAAGTTTCGCTTTCAAATCGGCCACAGTATGTGGGAGTTATGACTGTTTGACAGCGGCGGCGAGCGCTAAAATGGACGCCGAATCATGGCGTGCCATGACAAAACACCGTTATCCTAATTAGAAAGGTTTTAATAACTTTTGATGTCCCACCTTGCTGTAGTGATCTGGAGCGAACGGGGAGTCGCTGCGATCAACGGCCTTAGACAAGTTCGTTTCAAATGCCGAGGGGCAAGAAATGGCGGCCCTTCGGCGGCCCAGATCGTCTCTTCTGGCCAATATTGCGGCCCTCCTGATGTTGCCTAGCAACCGAAAAATTTATTATTTCTTTTTTTGTTTGGCTTTCACGTGACCAATCACCGCTTGTGCGAATTTTGTTCGTTCTACGACGAACTAAATTTTGGGGTATTTCGGGATTTTGAGGGGTCTGGCCATAGGTGCAATGGTTAACGCATGTTTTCCAGGGGGCGCTGACGCCGCCATTTTTTTTCATTTTTTACATTTTGGAGATGTGAAGGTTTTTTTTCACCTAATGAATTTTGGGCAAAAATTAAAGGGACTTTTTCCGTCTGGTGGAAGTTGCCGAAACTGGCTTTTTAGGGGAAAGGAAGAAAAAAAATAATAATAATAAGAAAAACCCATACAATAAAATTAGCGCCGGCCAAAGGCGGCGCAATATTTATATATTCGGAAAGGTCTACACGTCCAGTAATCCAACCGTGGTTCATTTCAAATACGCAGCGCGGTTGCGCTCGTTAATTTACCTCGCTTCTTCTCAATATTTCCAATGGATTTTTTTTTTTCGTTATTTTTGTGCGAACAGAAGCCAAATATGCCGCTTTCGCGCAAAGACCTATGTTATCGGGATAGGTCTCGGATGCCCTGAGTCACTCTTACAGTGTTTTGAAGTGCTGGTGAGTGGCCAATGGTCGATGACGAGCGCGTTGCGCTTCGTCATCGACTGCTTTCTTGTCCATGTTTGCGCCTTTGCCTGTGGTTTTTCACCTTTTTTCTTCGAGCAGCAACAAATGTGCCGCTTTCGCGGCACCACGCTTATATCCACCGACAGGTCGGGGTGCAGGAGTGTCGTTTATTACTGGTGTAATGCACTGGGAGCGCTCCGCGCTCTGTTTCTTGAGCGCTCCGCGCTCTTTTTGGGACGTGCGCTACGCGCACGTCTTTCGTCAGTGCGGTCCGCGCACTTGCCTGTACAATAACACCAGGCCCGGCACCTGTCAGGCTCTGGGCCTAATTAAAGCCGCAAGCGGCATTTAGAGGCCCTCCGAGGGTCTCGTTTGGCGGTTGACGCCGGGCCGCACGCCGCCCAATAAACCGTGAGGCGCTTCCGCGGCTCTAGCCTGTCACACTAGGGTCGAGATTATAAAGAGCAAAGGCAAGAAATGGCGCCTTCGGCGCAGATTACTACATTTTCCCAAAATGGGCCGCCCTCTGTTGGTTGCCCTAGCAACATGCAACGCTACTTTTTTGTTCGGGACTGTATGACGCAACGCGTTTGTTACCAATTTGCTTTTGGCTGCGCCAAAGTTGACATCGGGTCGTTGCCATGGCAACCGGTTGGGAAAAGGAGCGGTGTGGCCTCAATGACCCTTTTTTTTGTTCGGGGTCACGTCGACGGACGTCCTGTTGCCAAATTTCTTCTGTCTACGACAAAGTTTTCGATTTTATTCATTTTTATTTGGTGCTCTGTCAGGAGGCGCTATCGCGCCATTCAAATCTCTATATCACCAACATCCCGGGGTCGAGGACTTGACCACAATTCAAGTTCCGCTTAAATTGGCCACGGTTTGGTGCGAGTTATGACTGTTTAAGGTTGACGGCGAGCACCGAAAACGGACGCCGAATTTCATGCGCGTTGCCATGACAAACACGTTAATCCTATTAGAAAGTTTTAATAACTTTTGATTGGTCCCATTGTGTAGATGATCTTGGAGCGAACGGGGAGTTCGCCTGCGTTCACGCCCTAGGACGAGGTTCGTTTCAAATGCGAGGGCACGAAATGCGCGCCTTCGGCGCCAGATCACTCGATTTTTCCCAAAATGGCCGCCCTCCTGTGGTTGCCTAGCCAACCATGCAATTGTTACTTTTTTGTTCGGACTTCATGACGCACGTGTTTTACCCAATTTTGGTTTGGCTACGCCAAAGTTTGACATCGGGTCGTTGCGCATGGCAACACGGTGGGAAAAGGGGCGTGGCCTCAATACGGTTTTTTTCGGGGTCCACGTGACAGATTGGGTCTGTGCCAAATGTTCGTTTGTTCTACGACAAAGTTCAATTTTTTTTCCTAACTTAATTTATATTTTGTGCTCTGCATGGGGGCGCTTATCGGCGCCCATTTTCAAATTTATATATCAACACATCCGGGTCGATGACTCGACCAAACGATTTCAAGTTTCGCTGAAATCGGCCACAGTTGTGCGAGTTACGACTCTTTGAACGCCGCGGCGGCCCAGCGCTTGAAAAACGGACGCCAAAGTTTCATGGCGTTGCCAGACAACACCGTTATCCTATTAGAAAGTTTTTAAATAACTTTGATGGTCCCATGTGTTAGATGATCTGGAAGCGGAACGGGGAGTCGCTGCTTTAAAAGCCCTAGAGACGAGTTCGGTTTTCAAATGCAGGCGCACGAAAATGCGCCTTCGGCGCCAGATCGCTCTTCTGGCCAAATATGGCCGCCATCCTGATGGTTTGCCTAGCAACCGCGTAATATGTTTTTTTTGTTTGGCTTTTACGTGACCAATGACTGTGCCGGGAATTTTTTTCGTCTACGACGAACTAAAATTTTCGAGGATTCGGGATTTTGGGGCGGTTTCTGGCCCATAGGGCGCAATGTTACGCTGTTTTTTCCAGGGGGCGCTGACGCGCCATTTTTTTGATTTTTTACATTTTGGAGAATGTGAGGTTTTTTTTTCACCTAATTGAATTTTGGGCAAAAAAATTCAGACTTTTTCGTCGGTTGGGTAAAGTTGCCGAAAACTGGCTTTTAGGGGGAGAAGAAAAAAATAATAATTCAATAAGAAAAACCCATACAATAAACAATATAGCGCCGCCATTAGGCGGGCATATTTATATTTTCGGAAAGGTCTCACGGTCCAGTTAAGTTCCAACCCCGTTTGAGGGGTTTTTCATTGTCAAATACGAGGCGCGTTGCGCTCGTCTTTTACCTCTTCTTCATCAATATTTCCCAATGGGTTTTTTTTTTCCGTATTTTTGTGCGAGCAGAGCAAAATTATGCCGCCTTTCGCGGCAAAGACCTATATTATCGGATAGGCCTCGATGCCTTGAGATCCACTCTAGCAGTGTTTTGTTGCTGGTGAGTGAGCCATGGTCGATGACGAGCGCCGGTTGCGCTCGTCATCGACTGCTTTCTTTGTCCATGTTGCGCCTTGCCTGTGGTTTTGCACTTTTTTTTATTCGAGCAGGCAACAAATGTGCCGCTTTCGCGGACACGCTTATATCACCGGACAGGTTCGGGGTTGCCGGGAGTGTCGTTATTACTGTGTAATGCATGGGGAGCGCTCCGCGCTCTGTTTCTGAGCGCTCCGCCGCTCTTTTTGGACGTGCGGCTTACGCGCACGTCTTTCGTCAAGGTGCGCTCCGCCGCACTGCTTGTACAATAACAACAGGCCCGGACCCTGTCAGGCTCTCGGGCCTATAAGAATAAGCCGCAAAAGCGGATTTAGAGGCCCTCGAGTGGTCTCGTTTGGCCGGTTGACGCCGGTGGCTGCACGCTCGCCCCAATAACCGGGAGGCGCTGCCGCCGCCCTACCTGCCGCACTAGGTCGAAGAGCAAAGGCAAGAAAATGGCGCCTCCGGCGCCAGATCACTCGATTTTCCCAAAATAGCCACCTCCTGTTGGTGCCTAGCCAACATGTATGCTTACTTTTTGTTCGGGACAGTCATGCCGCCGCTTAGGGTGCATCAAACGCCCCAATGTCAACCAATTATTCTGTCCCCAGTTTAAAAATTTCCTTTGGTCATAAAAGGAATTTCTTACCAATTTTTGTCTAATTCCCAACATTGTTTAGGGGTCCCACCTCAAATTAAAGCAAGATTTTGCATTGGGTTATATGGGCATTTCTTAGCGATATTCATGTAGTTGAATGTTATTTGCTCATTTACTTATGTAATATTTTACAAATGGTACTGAATTTGATTAAATAACTATTCTTTGCTTGTTTATTCAAGCTGTTTGTGAAGTTCTGCAATCTTTGAAGTGAGTTTTTACAAAATATTTTCAATTTTATCTATTTGTATTAAACCTTTTAATTTTAATTTTTATTGAACTTATTATGTGTATACTTTCATGTTGTCGCATTCTAGAGCCTGATTTTTACAAAGTTATATGCAAAACTGTTATTAGTCATTACAGGGCTGTTAGATTTAGACAGTTGACTAGTTAACACATGGAGTGCCGCGCTGTTTTGGGTAGGGATTGAGCTGTAGAGTGCCAATAATCCAGACCAATGTTTTCATGACCACAGAATCAAATTACAGGTCACGTAACTGCAAGCCTGTGTTGACAGTTCCAGAAGCCAAGCTTGGACAAGTTTCTCCTTTGGTCATCCTGTCGTCACCAGTTTGTGAGATTATTCCTGTGTCATGTTTTGATGTTCTGAAAGATTGAGTCATTTCCAAGTCTCCAGGAATGCTGTTTTTAGACTTTAGCTCAGCATTCTAACCACTATAATCCCACAGCAGCTAATACACAACTTGCTCCACCTGGGATCAACACATCACTGTTGCAACTGGGCTGCTGGATTCTGACGGGGAGACCACAGGCTGTACGTGTTGGCGGAAATCCTCCAAGAACCATCCACACTGAACACGGGGCTCCCCCAAGGGCTGTGTGCTTGAGCCCCCTCCTGTTCACTCTGCTGACCATGACTGCGCTCCAAGTACAACTCAACCTCTCATCAAGTTGCAGACGACAACAACAAGTGGGTGGGTTCTCATTCCAGGCAACAGCAGACGAGTCAAACTACAGGATGAGGTGAGGCAGTCTGGGCATGTGGTGCACACAGAACAATCTCTCTCTAAATGTGGAGAGACAAAAGAGTATTGTTATGGGATTTTCGAAGAGCGCGGGTCCAGCATGCTCCTCTAATAATTATTATAGGAGCATGCTGATTATAAATCACGGTGCTGCAGTGGAGAGGGTGACCAGCACTAAAAGCTCCTGGGTTGTGCATATCACAGTGAACCTCTCCTGGGACATGCACACTACATCACTTGGTCAAGAAAAGTAATCAGTGTCTCTACTTTGTCCGCAAAGTTAAGAAGAGCCAGAGTCCCAGCCCTGTTATGTGCAACTTCTTACAGAGGGACTTATAGAGAAGCATCCTGAAACCAGCTCCATTAACTGGTGTGGCTCTATCTACAGAGGGACTATGTAGAGAGCATACCTTGGACCAGCTCCAATCACTGTGTGGTTCTTCTTACAGAGGGACTATAGAGAGCATCCTGGACCAGCTCCATCCACTGTTGTGGCTCTTCATACAGAGGGACTAATAGAGCAGCATCCTGACCAGCTCCATCCACTGTGTGGCAACTTCTACAGAGGACTATAGAGAGCATCCTGACAGCTCCATCACTGTGAGGTTCTTCTAACAGAGGGACTATAGAGAGCATCCTGACCAGCTCCATCACTGTCTTGTGGCACGGCGCCAGCACTGCTCCTGCCGAAAGAGCTCCAGCGCATGGTGAGAGCAGCGGAGATGATCTGTGGAGCCCCTCTTCCCTTCTATTAAGGACATGTATTCACCCGTCTACCCGCAAAGCCGTCAGGAAATCACCAAGGGGACCCTATGCACCCATACACGTTCTCTTTCAAGGTAATACCTTCAGGGAGGAGACTGCGGATCTACGGGCCAGGGTCCAGTCGACTTAAAAAACAGTTTCATAACAAGGCCATTGGGAATTGTTGAAAACTCCTCCCAACCCTCTTCCCCCACCCCTGCCTCCACAATCAAGAATGAGAGAAATCTAATTTTCAAAAATCATTCACATGGTTGACAAATTAAAAAAAAAAAATCTTGAATCTGAGACAGGTGTTAAGCTTAAGCTCAGATTTTCTTGCATCAGCAAGGGGTGAAGACTGACCAGAACGTGCTGCCAAGTTGTTGAGAAGGACCGTAAAGAACAGGCCCAACTTGCGAAAAGGCAAAGGGACCATAGCGACTAACTGGAAGAATCTACCAAAATAAACTACCATTGACTTTAAAAACATTTGCTGAAATGTAGAATAAATTTAACTATATTTAACTTTTTAAAACATTGGATAAATCATTTAGGAACAATTTTGAAAACAACATATACTATCTGAATTCATTGCCGTTGAAAACTATTGTTCTCCTATTGAGTTGAAACATTTTAAAGATGTAGCGAATTGGTTAATGTTATATTAATAAAAACACTCTAAACACCCGTTTGTATTAAATGTAGCATCATTACTATTGAATATAATCCAGATAAAAAACAGAGAATTTACTATTGCAATAATCTATATACCAACTCTGTATGCAATATTATTTAACAAAATGACATAAAATGAAATGGAAAATATGCCAAATGGCGAATTAATCGATATTTAGGACAAAATTCAGTTGAATGCGTGGACCACCTAAATGTACTTCAAACTATCACCAAAACTTTTGCCATATATTTCTTTTTTATATTAAAAAAAACTTAAGACAGGGACAAAATGATCCATTGAAGTTAAAAAAAAATGGGGGTTTGATGCACCCTAACGGCACGTGTTTTACCAATTTTGGTTTGACTTGCCGTCCAAAGTGACACCGGGTTCGTTGCCATGGCCAACACGATGGGAAAAGAGGCGTGGCCATTGATTGACTTTTATCGGGATCACGTGAACGCACGTCTGTGCCAAATTTCTTTTGTCTACAAATCTATAT